>OY728131.1:534586733-535810373 GCA_963277665.1 Viscum album
CCTTTGTGCATATTTGGCCATGCAAGAATGTACATAGGGGATAGGTGTCGTTATATATATGTTAAGTTGCAGATGCATGCAAGCAGAAAAAAGGAAGATTCGAGTTGTTGTCTTCAAAAGAAAACGTGCCTTTAGGTTGAGGTAGGGTCCCTCTCCTAGCCTATTTAATTCAAGAATGTTTTAAATTGCATTTATTTGCCTTCTTAAATTTTCATGTTTATATTAAATGGATATTCATGAATAAGTGTTAGTTAAGATAATTGTTTCGTTTGATAAATAAGTCATGGTTTTGTAATAAAACCCCTCCAACGGAGGTGCGCTGTCTGCGAAAACTCACAGTGGTATACCATGCTTAACATTATTGCATTGATGTTTTCCTTATACTTGATTTCATTATTAGTCATAAAGCACACATTGTACTTGACCCTTTTTATATCCCTGTATGGGGTTTCCCTCTTTTTATTAAAATAGTTGTTTGAACCAAGACACTCTTTAAGTGTCGTTAGACTTTTAAGATGGGTCCCATGTTGTGTGACCATGTCACATGGCATGTGATATTTAAATCTAACCAAAATCCCAGTTCCACAGCCCAGGGGTCCCACGATACCAATAATGTCAGATTAAATGTTATGTAACTTGTGATTTTCTTGATCCCATGGGGTATTCCTTTAGGTATTCCTACACATTGCAAGATCTCCAAACCTCATAGAATTAGGTATATCAGGGGTCATCCAATCCATTATTCATCACAGATTAGCATTCATTTCTTTAAATATTCTGATTAAACATCCTCACATGCCATCCATATCATCCTATTTGAATCTAAGTAGATGATGCTGCCCTGCGGATGTTGCTGGACCAGGCCAACACACCGCGGTCACACCGTAGTCACGCCGTTGTCACGCCGCGGTCACGCCGCGGCCACGTCGTGATCTGGCCCTACTCCAGCCACATCCAGCCCTCACCATCCCCCTTCCACCATCATTTTAGTCCACTGAAACCAGCATTGCAGCCCGCAACAGCCTCCCTGGCACCTTCGAATTAGCCCGCACCATCCCCCAAGCACCTGCAACCAGCCCCCTTCCACCAGCATTCCAACCCCCTTCCACCTGCATTCGAGCCCTCACCGAATTAGGTATATCAGGGGTCATCCAATACTCTAGTCATCACAGATTAGCATTCATTTCTTTAAATATTCTGAGAAAATATCCTCTCATTCCATCCATATCATCCTATCTCAAACCAAGTAAAAGATGATGCCCCGCGGATGTCGCTGGACCGGGCCAACATGTTGTGGTCACGCTGCGGTCACGACGCGGTCACACCGCGATCATGCCGCGGTCACATTGTGACATGACCCTGCTCCAGATTGACACCCTTTAGGTGTTCATAGTGATAGTATTCCATGATTATTGTGATCAATGTTGAGACTGACTAATCACAATTTTTTCTGGTGGGAGATGACTGGAATATTACCCCGCCTCCTCTCATTCCCTTCACTCATGGCCGGAAGATGCTACCCCGAAGATGTCACTGGACCGGGCCAACACGCCGCGGTCACGTCGCGGTCACGCCGAGGTCACGCCGAGGTCATGCCGCGGTCACCCCGCGGTCACGCCGCGGTCACGCCGTGGTAATGCCGTGATTTGGCCCTACTCCAGCAACATCCAGCCCACACCAGCCCCCATCCACCTTCATTTCAGCCCACTGCTACCAGCATTCCAGCCCACAACATCCCCCCTTCCACCTTTGAATCAACCCGCACCATCCCCCTAGAACCTGTAACCATCCCCCTTCCACTAGCATTCTATCCCCCTTCCACCTGAATTCGAGCATGCACTAGCCCCCAACCACCTGCAATCCAGCCCGCACCATTTAGGTCATTCCCTTTGGATTAAATAATGATGACACTACATACCAACACTACACACATTATATCATTAATACCTTCTTAGAAAGAATAGATTAATGATTTTGTTAATGACATGGTTATCAAATCTCAATAGAGATGTGATTATTTCAAATATCTTTAAACAATATTTAACAAGTTGCAGCAGAAAAACCTAAACATGCATCTAGTAAAATGTGTTTTCAGGGTAACTCTTGGGAAATTTGATATATTTGTTGTGTAATACCATGAAATTGAGTTTGAATCTAAAAAAAGTTCATTTCTATCAATTTCACTCCCTTAGATTTCTAAAGAATTGAGGTGGCTCTAGGGGAACCTTTCTTACATTTATAAATTCATAGCTAACCTAGATGAAATGTCTCTACGCTGCTGTGAGATGTTGTTTGGAAGGGGGAATAATAAAGGGGGGATATTTTTTTTAGAAAACAGATCTGCTGTGCAGATACAGGGGAAATGACCATCGGCCTCACGGTGCGACCACGGGGAGTCCTTTCTAGTAATCGGTGGTATCCATCTGATATACTTAAGCATCCGGGGTCTGCGTGGTCAGCCTGAATCTCCAAGAATCCTAAGAGATTGCAGGTTAGAAATTGTTTTAGACATCTCACCATCCTAGACCACTAATGTAGTGTACATGTCCCTGTGGATGGAGATCATTCCCTTCCGAACAGCATCATGCGAGCCATCGAATAGAGCCATGATCCTCGAATCCCATAAGGACACAATGACCACCACAAAGAAAGAGGGTATGAAGATTGACCATTGTCAATATTCATAACATTAAAAAGATCATTATAAATGTGATGTGCTTTATTACCTTTAGAGGGGTCCAAAAGAGTATCCCCTGTCGCTAAAACTGCCAAGGTAGGGTTTTTCGTAATATGCAGGTCTCCAGGAAGTGATGAGCTTGTATGATCGCAAGCATTCAAAGCTGATTTAATATCCTTATCCAGACCCAAAGGTGGGTTTGAGTGGCCTTGCATGCTGGGTGAATTGGTAAACATGATCTAATAAAAGATTAAGTGTAAAAGAATCCAATAGAACAGCCTAAAGCCACAGAGAAAACCGGAAACCCCATCATCTCCATCCCCACAAAACCCCAACCTCTCAGCTTTCAATCAACAACCAACCCGTAGTGGAACTAGAAATAGTAGTATCCCACATGACACCAGAAGCACTCCCCACCAATCCGCAACCTACTATAATCCAATAACTCTTTCCAATAGCACATGTACTAGAGAAAAACCCAATAACAATAAGAGTTTTAGAAGTAACCCACTCAACAGTAATAACACCAACACCTATAAGCCAACAACAATGTCCAGCCACTAGGAATGTACTAAAATTTAAATCCCAAGCCACCAGCACCAACCCATGCCACTCCTGAAACACACCCCATCAAGGAGGCATCCTTCACCACATAAAAAAACCATCCAACAACCCATTTACCAACTCACAGTCGACAATAGCACCCAATCTCTGTTAACAAACCAGTCCACAGAAACAGAACCTCCAGCACCTCTAATCCAACAGTAGCCATAACTTTAGCCTATACACCCATCCATCACCAAACATCCATCTTGATGTTTCTATCTAGAAGCTCACAGAACTACTCAACAACATCTCCCAGTATCTATAACACCAAAAATAATCACCCAATATTTTGGAAATCTCCCAGCAGCCACACCACGTCCTTTGAGTATGTATTCAATGAATCAAAATACTGTTCATATTTTTTCTTAGATGATAGGCCTCTATAAATAGTGGGATAGGATTGATCTATTATTTTTTAAATAGAGGAAAAGAATGCAGTCTCAAAAACCACTTTAATATAAGTATGAATAAACAGTTCCGTGTCTATGTTATCATTTATGATAGAAATTGATTGGATTTGGACTATAATTTTAGTGTCAAAGACTACTAGTTGATCTTGATGATTTCTTTTATCATTGTCTTTAACTTGTTCTTCATTAAAAGACCTTTGATTCTTATTTTCATCATGATTGATAATAAAAGACTCTTTCTATTCTTTGTTCAATGGTTGAGTAATTTCACTAGATAACGAAACCACTATGTTTTGTGCAAGAACTATAGTACCCTAAAATCTAGGTTTGTTCCTCTGACTATGCCATATTACAAGGGAATCAAACTATGTATAACCCAAATTTTATTCTATAGATTGAGGTAATATATTTCAGGTTCTATATTAGAGATTTTGTATCTAATTCTTTTTCTCTTTTCTTCAACTTGGCAATCTATTATGGAAATTGAATTATCTTCTTTTTGAATATGCACTGAAGGATCAGATCCTAAAATCCCTCTCCCCTACTATGAAATATGACCCAATCATTGTTGATATTGTTCACCAAAAGTTAATAGTTTCAGAATCACATTCTCCCTACAATAGACCACTCAACTCACCTACAATAATCACCATCAATCAAACCCACCTTCATGTACCCTTACAAAACCACAAACCACAAACCATCCACCTACCACCCAACCACAACACCACCCCACTAAACACCAATAATTGCAATCATCCGACCCACCACCAAACAAAACCCAACCCTTCTAGACACTCACACCAGAATAGCTACAGAAACCCAAAAGGATACTGGAAAGAACCCATCCAATAAAGAAAACCTTCCTCTAGGAACAACAACACTAGTCCACACGCAACTTGAACCAACTACTATTTCATGAACCTTGAATCCAATGAAACATTCTAAAATATCATGGCACCAGACCACCACATTCGACCACTCAAAGAATCAGGAAAACAATATCCTAAAATCACCATATGAAAAAGACTAGACACCAAAGAAATTCCCAAATAGTCAACCACAAACTCAACCACAACCATCCACAACAAATCCCTTACATGAGGCCAAGTAGAAGGAAAACTACAACCCAAAAATAAACCAATTAACCAAAAAATAGAAATCCCCACTTGAATCACCCACACCATGAACCCTATCCTATACAACTGCACCTAGAGTAATAACATGTGACTCTATCTACACCACACTAGAAGCCCCTATAGAATCATCCCCACACACTAAAATCAGTCATCCTTTACACATGATCCTTGAACTATAAACATCCCACACCCACCCAACACAATAATAGCAACAAGAACCCCCAAAATAAAATCGCATGCATGACCCACACAAGTTGAGAACCAGCCAAAAAATCCACTCTACATTCATATCCCATTACAATGGATAAATCGAGCACCAAAAATCCACAATGGACCCAAAGGTAGCACAACAGTATAGGGTTTTCAGTTGGGGGTGGGGGTTTTCCTGGTGGGGTAGTCCAAGGGGGTTTCCAGGAGGGAGGGGGTGTCCAGGAGGGGTGGGGGGTGTCCAGTAGGGGTGGTGCAAGGGTTGTCCAGCAGGGGGGGCTGTCAGGGTGGGGTTGTCCTGGGGGGGGGGGTGTCTGTCCAGGTGGGTTTCCAGGAGGGGGGGGGGCTGTCCAGGCACTGGGGGGGGGGGTGTCCAGCAGGGGTGGTGCTGTCCAGGCAGCGGGGAGGTCTGTCCAGCAGGGGTGGTGCTGTCCAGACAGGGGGGAGGGGTGTCCAGGAGGGAGGGGGTGCTGTCTAGGCAGGGGGGAGCGGTGTCCAGGAGGGAGGGAGGGGGGAGGAGCTGTCCAGGCAGGGGGAGAGAGGTGTCCAGGAGGGAGGGGGGCTTTCCAGGAAGGGGGGGCTATCCAGGCAGGGGGGAGGGGTGTCCAGCAGGGGTGGTGCTGTCCAGGAAGGAGGGTGAGGTGTCCAGGAGGGAGGGAGGCAGGGTGCAGTCCAGACAGGGGGATGGGTGTCCAGCAGGGGTGGTGCTATCCAGGTAGGGGGGAGGGGTGTCCAGGAGAGAGGGGGTGCTGTCCAGGCAGGGGGGAGAGGTTTCCAGGAGGGAGGGGGATGTCCAGGAAGGGGGTGTGCTGTACAGGCCGGGGGGAGGGGTGTCCAGCAGGGGTGGTGCTGTCCAGGCAGGGGGGAGAGGTCTCTAGAAGGGAGGGAGGGGGGTGCTGTCCATGCAGGGGGGAGGGGTGTCCAATAGGGGGTGTTGTCTAGGAGGGGGGGGGTGTCCAAGGGGAAGATGTGTCCAGAAGGGGGGGTGCTATCTAGGTAGGGGGAGAGGTGTCCAGGAGGGAGGGGGGGCTATCCAGGCAGGGGGGGAGGTGTCCAAGAGGGGGGTGCTGTAGGGGGTTTGGGCTACCACATTAGATGGTTTCTTCATTCCATTCATAATAACTTCTTAACTAAACATATTGATTGTTCTAATGAAATCACATATCTCTTCATTCAACATCAATAAGTACATAACAATTTTTGGGAACCATAGTTCTATTCAGCTCCACTATAACTTAAATATCATTATGACTTGAAATTTGTACAACCACTCACCAGTCTCCCATGTTGGCATAAGATGATTAAACTATTATTTAATTGGGTGGGGGGGGGGGGGCTGCGCAGAGGGGGCTTTCCAAGGGGAGGAGGGGGGGCTATCCAGGGGAGGCGTTGCAGGGGGAGGGCTGTCTAGGGGAGGCTTTGTAGGGGGGAGGGGTGTTGTCGAGGGGAGGCTTTGCGGGGGGAGGGGAATACAGGGGGGTGGGCTATGTAGAGGAGAGGGTGGGGGCTATTTTTTTGGGGGAAGTGGGGATATCCAGGAAAGGGGGGGCTATCCAGGAAGGGATTTGCATGGGAGAGGGGGATGCCCAGGGGGGCTTTGTAGGGGGTAGGGGGCTGCAGGGGGGGTTGTCTACTGCAAGGGGAGTGGGGGGGGGGGGGGGGGGCTATGCAGTGGGGCTGGGGGGATTTTTTATGGTTTTCCAGACCCTATAGCCACGGTTTAAAACCGCGGCTATTGGTTAATTTCCACAGTTTTTAACCGTGGCTATAAGTCTAATGACACAGTTTTAAACCGTGGTAATAAAGCATGTCTGTCCTCTTGTATAGCCATTGTTATAAACCATGGATATATTGATATTACCACAGTTTGAACCATGGCTATAAACCTATAGCCACGGTTAAAACCGTGTCTATAGATCTAGAGCCACGATTTGGAATCGTGGCTATAGGTCTAGGGCTATATCCATGCCAATCTTAGCCATGGTTCCTCAAACCATGGATATTACCTACAGCCACGTTTTAAAACAGTGGCTATAGCCTGAATTTCCTGTAGTGTATACTAACCACTATTATTGGTTATGTACTATAATAATATCTTTAATCAGTTTGAATGACATCCCACTAGCAGTACACGTAGGAAAAGATGACTATCTATATTAAAAATGTGTTTTGATCAAGATTATAATAGTGGAAATAATATTGAAAATGGTGGTTAACCATATAATATTTATTATAATGAAATTTTTGAATATATATTTATACCCTAAAATATGATACTAATGTTTCTTTATATGAAAAATCATTATAATGTATATCAAAAAATGTTTTGGAAACTGAGCTGAAAGGGAGAGAAAACATAAAATCAGTTTAATTATAATTTATAAAATGAAAATAATGATAATATATAGTGAAATGGAGAAGAAAAAAGTCATAAAATAACACATTAATGCTTTAAAAAATAAAAAAAAACATGAAATTTTTCAATAGAACATGGTTTGGATGATATGTTCCTTACATCAGATGTGAGGTAAAATCTAGCTTATTTTAAATTGGCATATTAAGAACATATTTGAAGGTTACTTACATAACATTGTAATTTTATAAATATTTCAACCTTATAATAACATTTCTTAGATTTTATTAGAAGGATTAAATATTTTCAAAATTATATAGTTATGTACTTATCTTTTGAATATGTTATTAATCTACCATGTGAAAATAAACTGGATTATACATCACATCCGATGTGAGGTACATATAATCCAAACCATGTTCTACTGAAAAATTTCATGGTATTTCTTGTATGTGGTAAATCATTCATGTGTTATTCAATGTGTTTTTATTCTAAATTTCACATTATAAGATCGTAATAATTATTAGCTAATCATTATATGTATTCATTTTTTAATCCAAATTTATTCATTAATTAATCAATAATTAATCATTTATAATAATAAAAATAATTTATATACTATATAGTCTTTATGACACTAAAATGTTAAAAAATTTATTATATCCTAAACTATGACATTAAGGTTTCTTAGAGACAATTTTACGTATTTAATCATCCTTTAATCACAAGTTATTCATTTGTAAGTTATTCATTAGTCAATCATTCTTAAATCACTCTATAATCATTCCTTATTCAATAATTAATCAAATGATATTCATTAGTTAATTAGTATTAGCTAATCATTATATGTATTCATTTTTTAATCCTAATTTAATCATTAATTAATCTATACTTAATCCTTATTATATTAAGTATTATTTATAAACTATATATATGTAATTCAACTGTTGAATAAATATCATCCTTAATAATAAATAAAAATAATCCAATTACTAATAACAAATTTCATTCCTTAATGTCTTTGCATTTTTCCATTTCCTTTTATATCATCATAATTATTATTTTATATTCGATGAACATACTGATTTTATTTTTATTTTCATAGTTATATTAGTAGATTATAAAAAAAACATGAATCGTCTGAAGATTATCTCCCAAGAGTGTTAAACTAGGAGTACATAAAGACTCATTGTTTTGTACCAGGTTAACCCTAGTCAAGCCTGGAACACCATGTTAGACTATTTACTCCAAGGTACATCTGTGTCTAATATACGTCCACTTTTTTTATATCAGAATAGAGATTTTATTACTTAGATAACCACATAATCTTTATGAAACATAAATTTTATAACATTTAATCCTAATTTATTCATTTGTTAATATATAATAAATCATTACTAGTTATAAATATTATTTCAAAATAAAATATTTAGAACTAACGAAACTACATAATAAAAGAAATATTTAAAAGTAAAAAAATATTTCAAATAAATAATTAAAGAACTAATAATTAAATAAAAAATACATTTAAATGATTATTCAATCAATAGGTCTTATTTTATACCACTGATACACAACAAATGAAAATGAATTTTTTTAGATAGAGAAGCTATGGAATTTTGAGAGATTAGTGAAATTGGAAGTGGGTAGAGGGGGGGGTCCCTTTTATAGAGAATTAAGGAAAATGTGGGAGGGGGTGTCACCTTTTTCTTTATCTTTAGGCGAATGACGATAACTGCAACCTTCTATGACATGTCATTAATTCAGGAAAAAAGGTGGGGGGGGGGGAGTGGCCCTGCCTTCTTTAATACACATTAAAAAAATATCCTAATTTTTTTTAGATAATATATAAAAAAACTCATTTGATCAGTAATATAAATATAATGGTTGATACATGATTCTATTCCATAGCCTTTTAGGTACACACCGTCACCATTTGAAGCTCTGTTAGAAGTATTCAATTGACCTTGATATCATTATATTAAGATGCTCTTACTGTTAGTTTCAAATATTTTCAAAATTGAGTATTTTTTTGGATCTCAAATTTTGGAAAAAGGGTATGAGTTAATGTCTTTTTTCCAATATTTAGTAGAGGAAATACCAGTTTTATTTCCTGACTCCAATTTCCCAGGAGTTTAAAAAATGGTTTGTTCGACCAAGGATTTTATTATATTGAATGGATAGAATTTATAAAGAGGGGATGTTGAAAAGAAAAAAAAGAATAAACCAAAATATTCTAGGGTATCAACACTTTTGGTTAAGGAGAAATTATAGTGGGTTTGAAATAGATATTACACCACTATGTTATATTTCATTTTACTTTTTGGGTTTTCACTGTGCACTTATTGAAATTAAAGTATCATTTTTCTAGTGCAATTGATTTATGTTTTCTATTTTTACGCAACAAATTTCATAGGATAACAATTTATGTTCCCTAATGTATGAAATTTAGTTCATTTATGGCTAAATAAGCCTCGACCATGAATGTCCAATCTCATAGAAGAGGTTGGTTTCATTTAATGGGGATGTGTATAGATGATTTTAATTCTTCAAAATTTCTAAATTATTTAAAATAAAATTCTATTTAATTTCATTTAATTTATTTGATCCCTTAATCACCTTGATAAATTAATGAATTTTAGAGGATGAATCCAAATGAATTTTGGGGAAGTGGAAAGAAAATGTTGGCCTAACATCACCTTTCATCTAGAGATCAAACATACTACACTTCGGTTAGGTAGATCACATTGAGATATGGGCAGGCTATCCTAGGTAGTCTTGTCTTTACTGAGATTTAGGAATAGTTAATTCAAGGAGTCTCACTATTATTAATTGGATAAAATCTTATGTGATGTTGAATGCTTCTAAATTAAGAAAAAATATCCCCCAACATTATTTCCCCATCACATTTTCATTTCTAATTTAGTTTAAAATCATTTGGTTATTATTTCATGTTTAGTTAAATTAAATTAGTTTCGTTAAATTAAATTTTTAATTAAGTGAAAAAATTAAGGAGAAAAAAAATTTGTTCAATGAATGTCATTAGTCTTTTGAATTCCTTAGGGGATAAACCCCTTTATTGAAACTATTATATGATTTAGTAGTTAGAGTAGGTTTAGTTTATAAAATTATAAACATTTAATGCTTAATGGAATAACAATTTCATAGAAGAACATCATATTTTTGGAATTGTTAATGGAGAGACATCTTCAATCAGGGGTTATTTTTCTGCATGTTGGTAAATTTTTACTTCTTCATCCTCAAAAACATAAAAAGATATCTGTGTAAATTTAGGAGTCACATGATTTTCCCAATTTTGATTTGTTGAAAAATTATTCCTGATTTTATTTTTTTATTGAATTTAATTTAGATAATCATTCATTTATTATATGAATTATTCATGATTATATCAAGAATTGATTTTCCAAAAATTTTACATCCCATGAATGATTTTATTTTGAACCACTCTTGACATATTATTTCTCATAATCTCTTCCTTGAGATAACTTCGGAAGTGTTCCACTACCAAAACCTACTGGGTTTTCTTGTAAAGACATGATGATTTTGAGCTACTTAAACATGATTGATGAATCTATTGATATTATTTGATCCCATTTTACCTTGAAAACTACCTTACTTTTTTCCTTTGAGAAACCCATAGAAACCATGGAATGCCTTGATATGAAGCAACAATACAATCTAATTTATCAATACCATCCTATTTCATTGAGTATTAATACATTATATTTCATATGAAAATTAAAGGGTAGTAGGGAATTTTTAGGGATATTCTTGTATATTAAAGTAAATTTGGGTTTTTTTTATTTATACATTGGAAAAGGTTCATTATTTTCCACTATGCATCTATTATAACCTCTAAAATTGTGAAAAATTAAACAAAATGCTGGTCGAGTTATGGAGGGTAAAACATCACAATCACTTGATCAATAATTTTTATCATTTGGAGTAGGGTAATGGATTTGAGACTTGTCCAAACTCAATTTTATAAAATTAAAAAAATGATGAAAATTAACAGGGATAAATAAAATTTATCACTGATTTTCTTGTTGAAAAAACAAACCTTAGTTTTTAAGAGGAAAATGGCATGTGGGATGTTGTATTTTGAAGGGAGTTGAAGGAGGAATCACTTTTCATTGAACTTAGTTTTAATTTCATGCATTCCACTTAAATATTTTCTCCCTCACTTGTATACTTTTAGTTTTAATTTGTGCGTTATGACCTAACAACCTTAAGATGTTGGGACATTAGAATCTCGATGATATGACCTATTGATTTGTTTAGTTAAAATTATATGTGAAAATTTGGTGGAGTTACAATCTTATTGATATATATTATGTTATTGGGGGTAAAAGTAAATTAAACACATACACACACCACAGACATAGACTAGAAAGGTAGTCCATAAACCCCAAGGGATGGATTGGCCATCAATACTTATTTATTCAGTACATGGCTCAAAAGCCTAGTGGGTAAGAAGTCCATTACATGGACCAAAGGCCCAAAAAAATGTCCCAAGACCAAGTGAATTATCAAGGTTTTATCAAAATACCTACATCATCAGTCCTACATCATACTTGCATCAGCACTTTCCTACACAATTGCCTTCCAACGTCACCACCCGCCTACAGAAATTCACTCCCACAAGAATTTGAAAACTGTTCTAATGCAAGATTATCAAGAGCACATACAACTTAGGTGACCCCCCAAATACAACTCTAAATATTATATATATCACACACATTCTTGATGTTGAAAATAAATTCATTTCAAATGTTTGTGAGTGATGAGTGAAATGCATTATGGTGAGGTAAATCATTTTTAAAAAGAATATTTAACAAAAGGTCAAACTATACCAGTAAAAGATAAAAAATGTTTTGAATTTGAAATTTCTAATGATGTATGATTTTGAAACATAATTTTTGGTGAGTTTTGTTCTTTTAGAAATCTTAATTTATAAATTTGGTATTATGAGCCTAATTGTCTAAAAATTTCCATTGAAGTGTTTGGATCTTCTGTGTTTGAGGTTCAGTTTTTCTCAATGATGAGTAAATATTTAAGAGTAGTGGTCTTTGATGACTCACATATATATAATTATATATATATATATTATTTCCTAATAAAATAATTGTGATGTAATTCGTGTTTATGCATATTTTTTTCTTTAATTAATTATTGAATAAAAATGTGTTAAGTTGTGTTTTGGTGACTTGGTTATTTATTTTGTAGGTGATTTTAGGATTATGGAAATTTATGAAATATTTTTAAAGGACCTAAAAAATAGGTAAACACCTAGAAACCCTAAACCATGGACGTCATGAAACATAGCCATCACCAAACAAAACAGACCAAAATAACACTTAAGAAGGCCACACAGGTGTGAAATGGCTCCTATACAGGTTAATAGAGGGGAATTTAGTCTTGGACCACATTAGGATCCAACACCATCACATGATAAGAGAATCTATGTTTTGGAAATTGGAGTGGTTCACCAACACGGGTGGGAACACTACGAAAATAGACATCCTCTAAAAACTAACAACTTATTGTTGACCAAATACCATGATTGTAATTAAATAATGGAGGAAGAACCTTTATATAATTGAAATGGTATGTGGGTTTCTGGGGAATTTTTCTTTATTTAGTAAAACACAATTGCTTCAATCTTTCATCACATCACCCTTATCGCACAAAACCAGCTACCCTTGCTCGTTGTCTGGACATCCAACCACCGAACCAGTTCACCAAAACCCTCCATAGCCTCCATTTCATGGTTAGATCCAACATAATAGACCACAAGTTCTCACTAACGATAATACTAGTAAATCCTAGTTATAATTATGAATCCACTTTGAATCCACATAGGATCCATGAATTCATGCTTCCAAAACTTGTAAATAAAACATACGAGGAGAATGAAGCGACACCATGGCTACTCATTTCTATCTTAGAGTCACCACAAAACCATAGAAATGATGATATGATTTGGTGACTTAATATTGTGCTTTTGGAAGAATATTTTATGTGAAGTAGATAAGGTTGAAACACAACCCTTGCACTTCACCATATGACAAAGGAAGAGTGGGTAAGGAAACACCATTTCCCCTTAACTCAAACATTTTACTGTGTATAGTTTGGAAAGAAAATATCCTACACTGAGGGGTTCACCGATGATGTGGGGTACTTTAAATAGGTAATGGATTAGTATTCTCAAAATGATGATTTTCAAAAGTAGCATACACTATATACTCTTGGATATATCATGACACTAATTTGAAGCTTAGTTGGGAGGATTCAACCAATCCTGAGATCAATACCTTAGGAAGTCAGTTCCATTAGATTCAATGGTTTTTAGAATTGAGTATTTTTAAGACCCAAATACCGAGAAGAAGTATATACCATAGTTTTTGTCCACATCATTGTATAGGAAATGCCAATTTTATATCTATACTAGTATTTTCTAGGAGTATGAAAAATGGGAAGTTTGGATGAGTATTTTAAAAGGTTTAGTGTATAAAATTTACCATGACAGTAGAGTGAGAAGAATAATAAGAATAAATAATTCTTCTAAAGGGATATGAACATTTGGAGAATAATAAGTGAGAGTGGGTTTGATACCAATATACTACTTCCCAGATATATTTTCATTATTTTTTCATGTTTTTGTTGTGTAATTATCGAAATCCAAGCATCATTTGTTTATTAACATTGTGGAAAATATTCTATTTTTATATAATAACTTTATTATTTTAAAATTTTATATTCCCTCATATATGATATTTAGTTCATCCATGGATGGAAAACCATCAACCTTGAATGAATAATATTATAGAAAAGGGTGTCTCTGATTAATGGTGATGTGTATGCATGATTTTAATCGTTCAAAATTTATGAATTATTTTAAATTAAATTTTATATCATTTTAACTAATTTTATCTTATTCCCTAATAAAATTTTGGTATAAATGATTATTAGGTGATGGAATCCAATGCAATTAAGGGATGTCGAAAGTGAGACCAACCTAACTTCACCTTTCACTTAGAGATAAATCCAATTTCACTTTAGTTATCTTGAAAACATTGACATAGGGGAGGGATATCCTAAGTAGTATAGTATTTGTTGATAGGTATGTTTAGTTAATTCAATATTACCATGATTGTTTATTTGATTAAATCATATATTATTTTAAATGTTTCTAAATTACGATAAACCATCCTCTAACATTAGTTCCACTCTATAGGTCCTTTTTAATTTAGTTTAATATCATTTAGTTTTTTTGTTTTATCTGGTTAATTTAATTTAATTTAGTTAAATTCAATTCTTAATTATGTGACAAAATTATAGAGTCCTAATAATTAGTTCTAAGAATTTCAATAGGCTTACATATTCTTTATGGGATCAACCTTACTCTTGACTCTATTTGATGATTTATTAGTTTTTAAAGTTTGGTTTAAAATAAATTTATAAACCTTAAAATCCTGATGGAATAATGACACTATTAGATCACATAAATGTATCCCCCTCTGTGATAAGATAATTGCACTGGGATATCATGGACGAGTGAAAAAATCTTGGATTAATTATGGAATGTTAAGAAGTTGGTTGTACGAACTATGTTTACTTGTTATATATTTACTTAATATTCCATATGTTATGTTTTATAGTGTAATTGAGTGAGACATGTCTGAATATGGATTTATAGGTTTTATAGAGACGTGAATGAATCTATGAGACCTATTAGATCCATGGTAGATATTCTCCATGAATTCCATTAAACTTTTTAGATTTTATACGAGTCCTTTGAGGTCCCGAACCATCTTTATTATTAGGTGAATAACCCATTGATGATATAACATAATATATTTATGTCTGCAATACTTTTTGATTCCCCTTGTGAAAAGATATGGTTTCTTATAAGGCATGGTGAGCCATGAGAGGGACAAGTGATAGGTACATTTAGGTATTCACACACCTATAAGTTGAGTCCATTAAGAGGGGTGATATATAAAATTAGATTAGGATTATCATGAAAGACATGATAAGGTCTTGTAAGATTTTTAAATTGAATCTACCTAGGTATATTAGTTAGAACGTTTCCTGGTAATATTTTTTTGGGATTTAAGTATCAAAAGTTAGAGATGTGCCTTAATGATTATTTCACCACTTGATATTCGACCTGTAAAATGAATGTGGAAAATTGGTATAGACTTAAGATATTCTCATAATATAATATTATACAGTTTACTAAGGTAATAAAATAAATTTTACAAAGAAGCTATACTTTGTTTCACATAATCTTATGGTGCGGTATTGATGGGTCATGAACAAGGGAATGTGTCATATAAGATATGATTTCTAAGAGTTTTTAGTTTTGGTTGGAATGCTTGAGTACTAAATCAACATATCATGATACCCAATATATATGATTCTATAGTTAAATATATATTATGATAGAAGTTTGGAATATCAATTTTTATAATTAATAGGGTGTGATGTATTGTTAATAGAGGGTTGGGACATTTAGAAACTTTATATATCTTGATTTTGGTTACTATCTAGATTTTTATTATAATGTATAATATTTTATCTAATGGATGAAGATATGTTTATAAGGCCTACTATTAATGAATCTATAGGATTATTAGATACATGTTTACTACATTCTATACTGAGACTATTTCTAGGTGGTAAAATCTTTTAAACTATGAGTTTTTAGTGAGTATATACAAGTTAGGTTATCTAACAACAAATGATTCATTAGCGTATTTATATTTTTTCAATATTCTAATATATGTTTTTTATAGACTTATTCAAATTTTGGAACTCCACCAATCTATGATTCTTTTAAAGTATTTATAAATTGTACACTTTCTTATCTCATGTCTTCGATAATATATCTTTAGGTCAGGTTCTCCAGCAACCTATGATTTGAAAAAGTACCTAAAATTGTGTACTCTAACAAAATATTATTGGATAATATATTTTTCATTTATAAACTCCACCAAACTATACATATATATAGTATTTCTAGTATGGGGTTCCCTACCAACCCACAATACCAAGGAACATTCTAGTGGTTAGGCCACATTGTGGACCTACAATCAAGAAATAAATTATTGATATCTTATACCAACATATTTTTGGGGTATTATATTAAATCCTTCAAAAATATACCCAAATATTGATATAACAATGAACATCCAATCTTACTAATGTGGGTCAAATAATGTATTTTTGATCATTAGGGAGGCTTCACTAACATTCAAAGATGCTACCTGTGTGATCCATTCATTGATTTATAACTTTTATCTTATATTATACATATATACACATTTATTAGGGATTATATTTGGGGTTAATTCTGAGTTTACTTCTATATTTTATATCGAAACCCTATACATTCACCTTAGTAGAGATTTATACCTTATATTGACATGATGATCTAGGTAAGGGACCTAATACCTGTGAGAAAGGTAAATTATTTGGATAGGGATGTATAAAAAATATTTAGGCATGGATGAGGTCTTACTAACTGCATATTAATTAAACTATTTTATTCCCTTTATTTATTCTACATCTATGATTGGACCCTCAAACAATACTTTTTTATGATGATTGTTTTTATAGTAATATAAGGGTATATTTTATTATTACATGGTGTATGTTGTTGTTTATTGTTTGATTTAAACTAAAATTCCATGTATTGTATTATCTTAACATGAATTTTATAGACGTTAAATTATTTATAGTTTTTTAGGGTGATGATATCATGGGAATAGTATTATGATGATCTACCATCCAAACCACTCTACTAGTCAATAAATTTTGGTTAATGTGGGAAAATTCCAAATGAATATGTTTTTCTTATGAATATGTATTTTTTTTTTGGAAAATTATAAAATATAATCAAATCCCAATTTTATGACTTTGGGCTTGATATATAAAGATATATTGGCATGATATTTGGATTGATGCAATACCTAGGCCTATAAAACACTCATATGGGAGGAATTCTCGGATACATAGGATATTGGATTAAGATCATTGTTATTTAATGTTATAAAAGAGATATATCTGTATAGATAATGGTGTCTATGTTTATGAATTATTATTTTACTCTTGTGTCAAGGTGGAAATAGGAACATGTAAATTTAACATACTTGGAACATAGTTTCACATGACATGTATATGATTATGAGTGATTGAATAAGTGTTTCTAAAAATTTGATTTATTTAATTAGAACATCATAAATAACTCATTCTATATTTTTCCAAATTAGTTATCATTATTTATTTAATTAGATACACCTTGATATGAGGATCCTCAAGATAGTTATCAATTTTTAGTGATACCATTATGATATGAACATGTGTATGATGATGAACCTAAAGTGTATAGTATGAGTATGTATGTACCCTGATGTGGATAGATCCCCATGATATGTATTTTAGTAGTATAACAAGTAAATTATCCTATTTTTATCTGATATCAATAATAATATTTAGTATTGTCACAATACTATGATGTGTATGGGTAGAGATAGATTAGGATAGGGTTTAGTCTAGGAATACATATTCCATGAGGTGATTTAATAATGATCATTTTCATCATGTAATATAGATAAAACATACACAATGTTTGGTTGGAATAATTATCTTGGAATATAGATTTATTTGAGTATGTATGAGAATAAAACCATAGAAAACACATCATGAGAAATGTGACTTCACATGAGGGAAATAAGTAATATTATGATTAGGAATATGAGCCTCTTGTTGATGGTATATGACTCACGATAACATAATATGAGTTATGTAGTGGGGAAGTATGTATTTAGATTCTAAAGGATAATATTTCAAAGATATAAATTGTGTTTAAGTGTCAGGAAAATAATGGTTCTTAGAATTCCCTCTTTCCATAGAGAGGAAGACAGTGCATATGCACATGATTTCTAAGGTAAAATCTTATTTATGATTTTCAATATAGGGTGACTACAATTTAATCATCCCTAGTTCATGTGTTAGGATAATTTGGGACATGTGTTAGGTACCCTAAGAATTGTTTAGTTTTTATGTGATCGAGAGGTTCCCATGAGGTTGTGATAGAGTCTTAGAGTCTTTTTCTTCCAAACTGTTTAGAGATAAGTCATTGTGTTACAATGAGATCTTGATGAGTGATCCTAGTTAGGGAGTGACAGACTCCACCTTGATCAAGATATGTATGAGAAATTCATTACTATGGCATTATATTGTTCATCGTTTAATGAAAAATATTACATTTGTATATTAAAATAAAAACTAACTTGAGGGGAATGTTGGAATGGGATATGACTTCTGTATGAGATGAAATATTCATGGTATTATTATATAATGATAAAAGGGTCATATAGAATGTATTTTATCAGAATCAAAAAACTTTTAAGAGTGTCAGAAGAGATATAATCATGAATGAAAATAGGGTTGAGGTAATCAATGAATTGTATGAAATGTCGATGGCCTAAGTGGGTTATCATCGTAATAATGAGGTCAAACTATCTGATTATTGTAGCTAGACAAGATTATGTCTTGGTGGCATATAATGTGGAAATATGAGTCATATATGATTGAGGGAATGATTAAATTGAAGAAGTGTCTCATCCATGATGGAGTGGGATATAAATAGCGATTATGGGACCCATCATAGGGTGGTGTTTAAATTTCATTAAGAATGAATGTGAGATTCACCTAAAAGTAACTGAGCTTACTAATTTTGAGGTATAACATTTGGGACTCATGTATTGAGATGATGGATTTATAGTGATATTTAATGATGGTCATGTAAGGTACAATAATATTTTTACGCACTAAAGTGTGTCTTGTTGATTTTTTTTAGATATATTATAATAATTATAGATCATGGATGATGTTTTTGGTAATGATAATTTTTGAGTATTTATGTTATCAGTTAATGGTTAGTTGAGAAATTTTATGGTGGGGAGTACACCATTGATTGGTAGAGTGTATGGACCTTATATTGAGAGATTTTTTGCGATTAATGAATGTGATGTTCATATAAAACCCAAAATCATGGTGGTTTAGGTTCCATGTCAGTTTGTGGATACAAATGGATGAGGTATATAGGGTTAGTGGTAAATTAAAATATTTGGGTATTAATATATGATTTTCAAGTAGAGTTAAAGTATTCGGTATTTGATAGATATAAAACATAGGGATCAAAATGGTGGAATTATCATAATTTGAAATGTTACTACTTTTTAGGGTGCAATATGACCTGCTCAAGAATTTGAGGGTTCATGCAATGGGAATAGTATATAATGGAATAAAATGAATCTAATTTGTGTAAATAGAAGCTCTTATAGTGAATCACTGAGTGGAAATAAGTCTAGAAATGGAAACAAATTATAACCATGGGGGTTTAAAATTGGTGATTTGATATTTTACAAATTTATCATGGATTCAAGAATCGTTATTGAGAAAATAGAATTAATCAACATTAAAGTGTGAACACCATTGATTGTTTAGTGGAGGTCAGTAAAATTTTGTATCTATATAAACATTTAACAAGTGATAAATTATGGTGAATTTAAATTTAATTAGGTTATATAAAATGGGTGATGATTAATACATACGATCAAGCAAAGTATGGGACCCTAAATGAAAATGTAGTCTTGTTAGTTTAAGTTTGGTGATAGAATGTTCCTAACTAATGGGATACTTATATATAAGATGAGGGAATCATATCTTAGTAGTTGGTTTAACACTCAAGATATATTGAATTATGAGTATCACAGATGATAAATGTTACAGTGTGGAATTATTAATAACCCATTCCAATAGATGTTCGTAGGATTATAAGATGAAAAATTATATTATAGTGGAATTATATGGGAATATTATTTTTTGAAACTGAATAAAGGTGGAGATCATTTTGGAATCTCACAATGGCTTAAATAAGGGATTTATATATGGATAGTTTTCAAAAAACATAATACATGAGATATTTCATTATTTCATAGAATCTCTAGTCATTGTTTACTGAAGTAAAATCCCATTAAAACCATAGAAGAAACCCACTAGGAGTTCCATGGACTAGAAAATGGTGAAATATAGTTTCCTCAACTATAATGAAACCGATGTATTTCAAGACTATTAGTGGGGTTCCATATGAAGTTTAGTAGAACTCCTTAACCCCTTATTTTTATGAGGTATTTTTTTCATAGGAAATTCTTATAAAACCCCATCAAGGATTTTTCCTCTAGAATCATGGACTAAGGAGAAGTTTATTCCTCCACTCTCTTCTTCCTATCCTGTCATGACCTTTCATTTGGGTATTTGGGATGAGTTAGGCCATGGTTTGAGGTAATTTTTGTTACCTTTTCTCCCATTCTTTTTCTCCTTGACTGTTCTATAATATTTTTTTATCCAGGATCAGTGTTTTAACATTATTTTATTTGATTATAGTGAAATCACTCTACAATTATGGGATTTTTTATGTCTAATGTCTATAGATATATTGAAAAAAATAAATAAACATCACTAATCACCATTTTAGGGCTGGTAGGTCACCTAATGATTATTTACTTGTTTTTTCAACATTATATGAAATTCACCAATGAACTAAAATTAGCAATTTGGGAATTTTTTCATAGGTGGTTACAAAGTTTCCTAAATGTTTTTTTTATTTGATTAGATTTTAGTAATATGGAACCACGTGATGAACAAAAACTTCATTATTATAATTTTATGATTTATTATATATTTAATTAGAGTTTTATAATAACTGATAAATTAACCTTCTTTGTGAGATAAGGTATTCAAGATATCAAGTATTGGGGGAATAATTTTGAATTAATTATGGAATGTCAAGTGATAGGTGGTGCCTATTTTTCCCTAGATATTTATATTTTAAAGTTTATATGCTATGTGTATAGGGGTAATAAGGTGAGGTGGAACTGAATAATAATTTCATGGACTCAAATATATGTGATATACTAATTGTGACATATTAGGTCCATTATAGATATTTTTCTATGACTTTCCTCAATCGTTATATTTTCTCTATGAATATTATGAATTTATGAGCCATATTTTTAGAATATAACCTAAAAAGGTTTTCCAATAATATATTGAAACATGTGGGACCTTATGATGCCCCATTTAATAATATATTAAATTCCACTAATTCTGGTTGGCTCTGTGAGAGCCAAGTGATAGGTTAAATTATGGATTGTATTAACTTATAGTCGAGTCCACTAGGATGTGTGACCTATGAAATTGGATTGGGGTTATCCTGAGAGGAATAATGTGATCTTTTATAATCTCTAAAGGGAATATACCAATGGTGGATTTGTGGTTAGCCACATGGTGAACCTTTTGACTTGGTTTTAATGTGTATATTGTTAGAGATGAATCTTAAAGGATATTTCACCACTTGAAATAAGAATTTTTAAATGGAAATTGAATATTGGTATAAAAGTAAGGTAGTATCATAATATTATAAAGTATAAACTATAGAGGATATAATTTAAGGCTATACATCAGGTTATAGGTTTATCTTGTGACCACAGGGAATGCGATTAATGGGTAATAGACTAGGGGTCCATGTTATATTAGAGATGATATCCCAGAATTTGAGCCATTCGAAATTTGGAATAGCTCTGAATCAACATTACCTATATAAAAAATACATATGATTCCATTAATGATGTTAGTCATGTGATATTAGATCAATGCGTTAGGATGTGTGATGTATGAGGTGTAATGGTTTGTTAGCCGAGGGCTTTGACAATTAGAAACATGATGGATTTTGATTTTGAATATATATTTATTTTTATTATTATAATGTGTTATATAGATTGAATCAAGGGTTATAAAAATATTCTAGGGATATTATTTAGGAGGCTACTGGAGTATGGGATTCAAATATTCCACCTTGGATGCTGAGTATATTTATACGTTGGGTTCCTAGCTAAACCATGCTTTTGAGAGAGTATATCAAATTTTAGTGTTATTCCAACTTGTGATTCATCATATCAATTATAAATTAGGAATTATTCAAACTTTTGGTTATAATAAATCAATTTTCGTTTTTTATAAAATAATTCTAGGATAAGTTTTCTATAAACATATGTCTTTGATATAGTATTTTATACTTAGAGAATCTATTAACCCATTATTTAATAAAGTACCTTGGGTTGTGTACTTCTCTAACCCGAAATTGGGCACATTATTTCTAGGTTGGATACCATTAAAATATATGATCCAATATAATATTTATGGGATTAGTGGATTTTTCAATGTTTCGTAACGAGGAATAATCATAGAGTTGGACTTCTCTACAAACTCTCTATTAGAAGATCCATTATTGATATCATAGACCGACCTATTTTGAGGTGTTTAATTTGTAAATTTTTGAAATCCAACATTTTTTAGCTCATATTTACCTTTAAATCATATTGAATTTTAACTAAATAGGATATATGGATCATTTGGGTGCCTTCACAATCACCAGGAGATGTGATATGTGTGATGTATGTAATTTTTATAATACATTTATTTAATATTGTACATTCATAAACATATATCATGGATTATATTATGTTCCCATTATTTATGTACTAATAATTCAAACCTTTCATGTAAACCATGGTTCATGTACATGTTTGTTAGAGAAAAAACATAGTAACAATAAGGCAGCTAAATGAGTTTGAAAGGATGTGAATATTGTATTGAGGTAAGTCTGATTCATGAGTAAAAGTGTGATGTTTATATATTTTTTCACTAAATTATTATATTATTTTAGTTAATTTTTGATTTTTTATAATCTAGCTTTGGTGATTTTGGTTTTTTTGTTAGGATATATCAAATGTTCTTCTAGAAGATTGATTTCCAAAAAAAATTAACAACATGAGAACAATATATAACAGAAGAGTAAAATTTTTAATCAATCCCTATAAAAAGAGGAAAAGGGAATGAAAATGGAACCAAGTCACCTGGTATTCATGAAAAACATTCACAATCCCTGATAACTAGAAAAAATGGCTATTGAACAAGACATTAAGAGAAGAGGTGTTTTGACCAATATTATAGGAATTGGTTATTTTATTCCACTTTATCATGGAGCCATGATAAAATTATTACAATTCAATAAATTGTCTTATTGATGGAGGATTTAAATAAATTAATATGAAATGAAATATGTTTGAGTAATTCATCTAGAGGAGTAGTGAATATACTAATTGAGAGAAGAATTTCATGATTGAGGATTGACTTGAAGAAATGAGATCTTTTTTCTATATTTTTTTCATTTATCATCTCCAATAACTGAATAGATGAATGACTAAGTAATTAAATTTCAAGGTTAGGATGAAACATAATGAATTAATTATTAATATTTTATTATTAATAGATTATCAATTTTAAATTGATTTTCCAAAAAATGGATTAATGATTTAAAGATGTTTTATTTCATACAATGAATTTTTTAATATGATAATGATTTGTTTCATTGTTGATAATTCTAAATTATGGTGCCTAGTCGATACTATAAATATGAGTTTAAGTGGTAAAAAATCTTCAGAATAGTGGTAATCATTTCCCTTTATCAACATATATATATAAAATTCTGAATTTTTAAATAAGAATAAAAATAATATTCAAAGACCTAGATGATTTAGGCATTCAGTGTAATTATATGCCTTATAATTTCATATCTCCTAGTATTTATATAAAATCTCACCTTTTAATTCACATGGTTCTATTAAACAAATAATTGAGATTACCATCAGTTAAAAATTAATTTCACACAAAATTATACTTTGATAAGTTATTAACTATAGTTCGACCCTAGACTACAACAATACAACTATGTATTCAATTGTAAGAAAAGATAAACTTCTAAAAATTGATTCATACTCCTAAAAAATGCACCATGTTTTTAGTATTGTTGTCGATAAATGGTGGTGAAACTGGATTCTGAAAAAAAATCCGGATTGTGAAATTATATTATTTTCTCATTTTTTTTATTTTTTAATTTTATTTATTCATTTATTTATTCATTTATTTGAATGTTTCATTTTGAAATTCCTTAAATCTCATTATTTTTATTCTAGTTAGTGTATGGGGAAGAAAAAAAGATATACAATGATGATTTTCTGAACTGGACATAAGTGAAGTTCAAATAATATCCTTGTTTCCAAAAAATATTCATATATGTATAAATGAAATTTTATTCAACCACAACCATCACCAATTTCCTTACTAAAATAAAAATGAATTAATAGGACTTATATTCTTAAAAAATATTTTGAAATGCCTTTTATGTGAATTATGGGACAATGGTTAATGAAATAATCAATGGATATGTTTTTTGAAATTCTAAAAAATTATTTTTATATAATGGGTTCCCATCACGAAATTTAGATTAAATTTTATAATGAGATGGATTTGTTGATGAATAAAATGAAATTGAAATATATTATCAAAATTATTTATGATCATAAAGGAATTAATGTAAAGGGATAATAATATATTAATGATTAAAATGAATCTGATTTAATTAAATAAATTGAAACTATTGATATTTTATATTCTCTTATTTTTAAAATCCAATTATTGAATTAATAAATGGGGATGACAACTTTTAGGTACAATGTTAACCTAGTGAAGTAGATAAATGCACTTCTCAACCACTTCCAATAATTTTTAAACCAGTGATTTTATTCAAGGATTTGGATGATCAAGAATGAAGGTTGGAGATGTGTTTCTCCACCACATCATCCACCATGACACATAATTTTTACATTTTCAAAGGGTAGAGGATTTAAGGACATGTGATGGTTCATATCTCTACATCCACAACCACCATCAGACTATGATTTAAATTAAATAAATTATAGTAGAAGATATAAAAAAGTTATTCCTAGGATGAAATATGGCATATAAGGTTGGTTTTAGAACATTCTAGTTGATAAAAATAAACACTCAATTTACTAGTTTCTAAAATAGGGGTCATAAAAATTTTTTATTGTGTCATGTTGAAATCTAGTATCCCTAATAATTTATACAAAACTAATAATTTCTATAATCACTAAATTTTACTCAAGATGCATCATAATTTCATCTACATGTAAAGTGGTATTTCTTTTAAATTTATTTTATTTTAGTTCATTTCTCAATTATTTTCTTTTATTTTTTTTCCTATTTTTTAACATGTCATTTAAAAAAACTATATATCCAAATAACCAATATGAAAACTATAACGACATCAATAGTAAAATTTTCAAGTATATAATCTTATATATATGGTAGAAATATTTCACTTGATTACTGAGTTAAAATTATTTTATCCACCTTATTTATGAATAAATTATTATTGATAAATTTCTATATCATTTAACATTTATTAATAAAGTTGTTTTATTTTTGAAACATAAATTAACTTTAATTATCATTCACGCTATCATAAAATATTAAACTCTAATCATAAGAAAACATTAACTTATTTTCATCTCCTTCCCAAGTGAATCATTGAATAAGTTTAGTATTCTAAAACATTCTTTAATTTATCAATTAAGAGTGTTGAAAAATTTATGTATTGAATATAATGATTAAGGAATTAATTGAAACCCATATGAATCATCCTTAAAATTAATTACATAAAATAATTTTTCTTATATATATTCAATCAATTTAATTGAGAAGGATTGTAAACCTCATTTTGGAAATGATGGTTGATATAATTTATTTTTATTTATCTCTATGTTTCATTTAAACAAAAGCTTATACCGTGTGTCTAATTTCATAATATGTAAAATTATTTTTCATTCCAATATTAAGTATATATTATGTTTAATTACATAGTTAACCTCATTGTTTAGGATAGATATAAATTTATTAACCCATTACTTAATGCCGAAATAAGGATTATATTAATCAATTTAAAGGAATATGAGAAATATATTATTTTAATGGGTTATTTTGAGAAAAATATATTGTTTTTATAAAAAAACAATGACTTATGTGTAGGGGATTGATATATAGTGGAATAAATGGAATTTGATGAATCATTATAATATTTCACCATTAATTAAAAAAATATAAAAAAATAAAAATAAAATAAAAAATCTATTACACCATAATCTCAGTAAATTATTGAGTTTTTTACAAGACCTCATAATTTTATAAGGTAATTTAATTTTCATCTATTGAGATGTGAAATTAATTGAAATCCTATGGTATCAAAATATATTTCTAATGATTTATCATAACATTAAAATGATATATTTAATATTAATGGATGATAGTGATTGCTAGATGTGACATTATTAAATAAGAATGGGTGTAGCTATTTTTGAATAGAAGAAAAATGTAAAACATTATATTTTTGAAAAATAGGTTTTAAAAGATGAAATATTTTTTTTGGGTGACTCGATGAATTTTTTTTAAATAGAAATGTTTTTGTTTGATCTAAAAAACGGTGTTTAATAGGATCTTATGCATCTTTGACTAGGAGTTCAAAGGTTTAAGTATGTGAGTATTTGATGTTTATATATTTGTTGAGAATATTGTATATTTTTGTAGTTAGTTTTATGTTTCTTTAGAATCTAAATTATGTGTTTTTATATTTTCTTACGAAAATACCATTGAAATAGTTATTTTGAAAAAAGTAAAAAACATTAAAGAAAGATATAGGGACAAAGTGTTATTTTACAACATGGCTCTATAAATGGAGTAAAATGGTAGGAAAATGGTATTTAGTCACATATGTATCATGAAAAACTCTCAAAATATTTGGAAATTAGTAAAAACCAATAATTTATTACAATAATTATAAAATATGTTGCTGACCTATATAGAGAAACTCGAATGATTTAGTTCCACATTATAATGTATTTGTCCCAAAAATCATGAAACATAATCAATCAGACCATTAATGGAGTATTTCAATAAATAGATAATATTTGACAATATTTTGGTGGATTTAGTTGTAGGAGAGTAGGACACAACAATAGAGAGGATAATTTGATGATGGAGGATCGATATGAGGAAATTAGGATATTATTAAATTATTTTTTACTTGTTTATATCTCTTACCAACATCAATGGTTATCAATGATATTATACGATAAGGATAGGATAAAACCCAATGAGTCTATTATCAATATTTTATGAATAATATATTCTTGTTTTTAAAAATATTTTATCATAGTTGTATTGAGGATATACAACAGTTCACTTTCATATAATTTTTTTTAAATGTGTTCTCGATCATTTTCATTCATAATAATTCAAAATGTAGGTCCCTTGTAAATATTGTGAAACTGAGTTTAGGTGGTCAATTATATTTAATACATTAATAATAAAATCTTTTTATTTCTTTATACATATAAAATTTTAATTTGTAAATAAGAATCAAAATGTTACTCAAATATATAGGATAATAGTTCATTGAGTGGAATCTAATTCCTTGGCATTACTAATATTCTATTATTTCTCATAACTCCCAATTCTTTATTCTCAAAATTAAATTAAATAAATATTAATTAATTTCATCACTTGGAAAATAATTTCACATATACTTTCACTTGGAAATACATTTTTTTATGCATCATCCCTCTACACCAAACTTATACCATGTATTGAAGAGTAAGGGAATATGAATTTATAAAATTCAATGTATTCTCATGATTGACACGCTATAATGCATCCATTTTTATTTAATTATTATTATTTATTATTATTTTATGTTTAATCCCATAAAAGATCCTTTTTTCTTTGTGAGATTATGGTATTACATGAATAAATTTTGTTGTTAAATAGAACATGTTATTGAGTATATTTGGCTTAAAACTATGTTTCCAAATATTTTACCCTGATGAAATCCATTTTATGGAGGTTATATTATCCAAAAAAATTGTTTTTATGAAATCACAGATATAATAACCCCATAATATATCATAATACTATCACTATTAGTAAAAGAACCACCTGAATATATGGACGTATGCCTGAGGTCACATTACATTAAATATTGGTTTGAGGGATGGGTAACTAGTATATGACATTATAATGTTTCTAGATTTTTTATATTTTTAAGATTCAAAATTAAATAATTATTTATCAATGAATGATTTTCTTAAAAAATTTATAGTTATACCTTTGAATATGTATGCAACCATATAGATTATAGTGGTGATGATACTAAGTCAAGTTAAATATTTATTAATATGTTATTTCATTATGGGGTTTCATTTTCCACAAATGTGGATTTATTTAATTTTTTCAAAAAAACCTCAAATTTGATAAATTATTATGATTATTATATGGGGGAAATTTTACAATGAAAATAAATGTAATTTAATGAAATTTTGTTCACTATGAGGATTATTTGTAACACCTCAGCCCAGAATCCTATATTCAGTGCATTATTTAATTACATTGGAATTATTAAAAGAAATAAAATCTTGAAGGACCGATCAGTTTATAAGTCTTGAAAATATATATTACATACATGATACATATAATACATTGGGGAAAAAATAAATAATGATACAAAATAAACTGAAATAAACTGCATCATTAAATCCTTATTCAAAGTTCCCTTTATCAAAACTTGGGGAAAGAAACATAATATGAGTGAGATCAAATACTCAGTAAGGGTAAATAATAAGGAATAAATAAAAATTAAATCTATATTTAAATGTAAATAAATTATAAAACATTCAATTTATGAAACTTAATATGGCCTAAATAATATTTCAACGTAATAAACTAAAACACATTCCAGAAATCAATAAGTTTATAATGAATTACATCCATAGTTATGACGATTAAAAATCTCATGGATAAAATAAAAATTGAATGTAAATTAGGGAAATGATTTATTAGTATATTTCATGTATAAGGAATAATGAAACATATACTTTAAATACGTTTCCCAATATGGTTTATAACTACGGATAGAAACTCGTTTAATTTGTCCAACATATTTGTCTCATGGGAACCTGTCAATGCATCAAGGGACTATATAAAGTATGGGACCCGCCCATCATTTATAGTACGAATAATTCTTCATATTTAATAGTAATAATAAATAATATTCGATATCAAATAACCTTATTTAATTATAAAAACTTATTTATCAATTACTCCATGAATAATCAAATAATTGTCAAAGTAGACATCATATGTAAAATGGTATACAATTTAGGAAATACCAATACCCATTGTATGATAATATAGAAATTCAAGTAAAATTACAATGTAAAATGATTATAATAATGTTATTATATAAATATAAAGGTTAAAATCACAAAATGAAGTGACATTTTAAAGATAACCATTAATGAAATTTCTTAAGGACAATAATGTTTAAACATTCAAAAGTGTACCATACTACATTGAAAAATTTCAATCATAATACCCATGAAGTATGAAATTAAATGATGATTATAATATCATCAAAGTAAGGATATTTATGATATTATATTTAAAAATGAATCATATAAACCAAATAAAAGTGAATTGGTGCATAATAACAAATAAGACTCAATGGAATATAAATTGAGATGAAATTATATTACCTTAACCATACTTTTTTTGTGGTATTTATACTCTTATATAGTGGTTAGGAAAATGTTAATAACTAAAAAAAAACAAAATAATGTTTATAATATCATATATTAATTTTTTACAATATTTTATTACCTATTTTTTAATACACTTTTGTTATTTTCAATATTTATGGTGTTAATTTCCTAGTTTTCTCAAGTATGTTTCGACTTGTTATTTGTTATTACAATTAATTATAACATTAATTAGTCATATACAGAATGTAAAATAAGACATAATTATCCAAAATATTCAGAATATATTCACATAGATTATTACATAACATTTTGAGATTAGAAATGAATTTCACCGTCCATGGAGACAGTATTCCGTACAGACGCATGAATTCTACTTTCATTTCATTTTATTACAAAAGGAATGAAAATTAAATGATAAATATGTAAATTTTAATTAAATTATAATATCTCTGTAATATATTTTAAATATTTTTTAAAACCACAATTTATACATTCCATGTATATTATGAATGAGTCACATCACATTGAAGGGACTGTAGACCATACTTCTTGGAAGAAATTTATCGTACTTACAAAAGATGGTAAGCATAAATTTATATTCTAAATAAAAATTAAATAAGAATTATTGAACTATAAATATCATATATATCATATATAAATAAATTTTCCATCATAATGGAAACTATGAGAGGTTGTAAAGGAAAAATAAATAATCATTATTTTGTGAGGTAGTAGTTTTCCATACACCAAAACAATATGTTTGTTACCCATTAGATGGAAGTGTGTCTAAGTGTAGGTAAAACAATTAGAATATAAAATCTTATTATATGGAGGATAATATTTCTGATACATGTATATAATAATAATATATGTGTGGTTGAAGAATGGAAGTAAAACTAAAGAGATTAAGGAAACATGTTACCTCTTAATCCAGTAACTCCGATTGGTTTAAACCAAAGGGATTCCACAGAATGATTTATTCCCAATGGTAGGATTAAAGGTAAGGGGTAGGGAGTTATTTAGGTTAATGGTGTAGATCATGTTTGATCCTAAGTGTATTGATATGTGTGAAGAAGTGGGAGAGGTGGTGGCCTTTTATAATTGATGAAAATGGCTCACTTGGTATTTTTGAAAAGAAGTTAGGTGTATCCATGTTTTTACCTATGAAAAGTCTTCAAAAACAAAAATAAAACTCAATAAAGGAAGGTTCAACACATAAATATGTTCGGATAATGGGTTTCATAATGGTGTATAGGTATTTGGGCTTTTTAATTGTTTAGTCCTTTAGTAAGCTTAATTTTTCCTTATTAATTGTAATTAATTTTAATTACGTTTACTAATAATTTTGGTAAAAAACTAATTTGAACTTAGTAGACAATATAAATTATTATTATTATAAATATGGAATTTGTTTTTTTCAAATTCTAAAAACCTATGTGGGAAAAAATAATTAAAATTCATTCCGTAGGCGGGACAAAAAATGCATGTTTTTAAATTAAGAACGTCCAATAGTTTGACAAGTTTTTACATTCAATTTCAAAGTTAAATTTATACCAATTAAGTAAATAAAAATAATTGATAAAAATATAATATAATTCAATTTTAAAAACAATTAAAAGTATATTTTAACCTTATAAATAAATTTTATGAAAAAGATGTTTGAATTAAATTTCAATATTTTTCATTATTCATTAAAAAATGAAATGTTTACAAAAATATCAAAAATTCACCCTGACCTAATTTTTATGAATATATTTAAAACAATAATTTTATTTTTATATATTAAATAATAAAAAGTGTCAAAATTAATATTTAATATAGGCTCTCCATTAAAAGGTGGTAAAAATGCCATAATAAAAATATTGTATTTTATGCATAAAATAAGGTTAGTTTTTATCTTATGATTATAAAATCTATGGGATTAATATCAAAAATATTTTTTGGAATATATAACATATAGATGTAATTAAAAAAATCACTAATTTTTATTACATTAATTTATAATGATAAAACAGTTTTGTGAGAATAAAATTGGTTTTCTATAAAAACAATATTTTTATATTCAATTGGTTCCTGTATTCATTTATAATTAAATTTTAACCTATAAATTAATATTATATTATTATGAAAAATTTATTTAATAAGTTAGTTGAGAATATTCTGAACTACTAATTTAATTTCTATGTTAAATCATAATATATTAAATAATAATATTATAATAATGTGTTTCTATTCAGTTAAAAGTTTGTTTTGCATGTAACACAAGCTATCTAACAAGGTCATTCTTGCATGTATGAAAAGATAACATGGTGTTTGTGTGCATAGAATGATATGGAAAATATTAAATTTATTTAAAATAGGAATTATATTGTAATTTATTGGGATATTGCATTACCTTATGGACTTGGTGATGAAATTGATACATGATATCAAATAATGTGCTATTACTTTAGAATTTGAGGGTGTTACATTATATCAAGACTAATTAAATTACATCCTCACAATTTAAAATTTATCTCAGAAATAAAGGGGGTGATATTTGAAAATACTATTGTTGAATACCCACATCGAAAATATGATCAATATCACATACAATTAATCAGAGGAAAAATGAAATTTGAAGTCTCACAACAAAAATAGGCTTTATAATAAGATAAAATTAGTGAAAATATAGACATGGAAGAGAAATATGACCATAATATTCTATTGGTGAGTGATAGAGAATATACTCATATGAATGTTGTAGACCACAAAACCAAAAATATGAGGTGTGATTAAAGATCATTGATATCCTAAAATTTTTTGAAAATAGAACCACATATATGTTTCAAAATCCCTTCTATAAAGTTAGGGAATTCATTTACTCATTAAGAATATATGTAAATATTAATTCTATAAGCATAATTTTTCCCTTTAATTATGCCTTGAACTATTTCTACTTCATCGGTTATCACATGATGCTTCATATGGTGAAGAAATACATTAACCTCTAAAATATTATCCAATGATCATATTAAACCATTTTATAAATGATTAAAATTTCCAAATGATTATGATCATATACATAAGAAGTATGGTCACTCAGTTTCCAAGATAAAATTACCATTAGTCTCTAATCAACATGGAGAAACTCCAAATTTTTACATTCCAAACATGTGAAAAAATTCATCATGTATCATCTTGAAATATGATAATTTTAACACCAAATGATTTCATAGTAAGTTATTTTCTTTAAAGTAATTCAATAGCTTGGGCTATATGAAACATCGATTCGATCTCACCAAGACTTACCAAACTAGCCGCTCAAAAAGTGGTTATGAATAGTATTAACTGAATTTTTAATTTTATATACTCCATTTAATTTTAAGATCCATATTATGTTTTTCTTAGACATAATATAAGAACAAATTCATTTTTTTGGATAAAAGAATTATTTTTCAAAAAATTCCATTTTACAACCTTTTAATTGAAATCCCTTTTTAAAACCAATATTTGAAACTTTTATATATTAAATTTAATGAAATTAAATTCTTTTTTGGAATAAGAACATCAAATTTTATTTTGGAAATTTTTTTGTAGATTTCTGATAACATTAATATTTTGATGAATAATGAAAAATACTAAATTTTAATTGATAACATCTTTTTTAATATAAATATTTTATATTTTTAAATTATGAATTTTAATAGGTTTTATGTATAATTAGATTATATTTTTATCATTTAATACAATGTAGGTCATTATAAGTAATTTCACATTTAAATTTTACATAAACACATGTCTATCTTTTGATAGTTTTTATTTTTAAAAAACCCCTCCTTTTGGTTTTGAGAATGGGGATTAATTTAAAATTAATTAATTAAACTTATATGTTTTGAATTTGGAAAAATATAATTCAATTTTTAATTCGGAATATCAAAATTATCTTAGGGTAAATTTTTGGTATTTTTCTGAAAACATTCAATTTTTGATGAATAGTGAAAAACACTACGTTATTGTTTAAAACCAACATTTTATTTAAATAATTATTTTTTTTATTTAAATTTATTTTAAGTAATAATAGATATATAATACCTATATAAGTTAAATTTTGTTTATTGGATTCATTTTATATTAAATTAGATGTATAAAATTTTATTGAACTTTTTACCGTCTTTTACCCATATTCTAGGAGAATTTGCAAATTTGCATGAATTGTTTTACCACTTATGTGAATTGAATTTCAAAAATACGAGAGACACAGTTAATATCATCAAGTAAAATGTGGTTCAATAAGATGAAAATAATTTTTGGTGAATACTAATTTTTGAATTTTATTTACCACGGTTAAAAGTAAAAAGGGTAATTAAAGGTGAAAATGATATTATAATTACACTAAAACATGTACTAATTCTATTGGATAAGTTTAATTCGACTAAAAAACCATAGGAATAAAATCTAATCCTTTAGGTCCACTTGGATTAGATTAGGACATTTGTTATTATTTTAGTTAAAGAAGAGTTAAAAGTGTTAAATTCAAAGTATAATAACTAAACCATTTTTAATATATGGTATAAAAAATATAAATTAGACTATAAATTTGAATTAAAAAGATAAAAATATTTCATACATAATGAAATTTTATTTATAATTTTTATAAATTGCATAATTAAATTTATTTATGACACAATGAAGATGCAGTAATTACCTTATTAATGAAATATTAAAATAACTGATATTATAAATATCTAAATAAATGGAAATTGAGACTTATGATAAATTACACTAATTTTTTAGGTTAATATGAGATTTTAGGGTTTATTAAATAAATTTTATTTAAAGAGATAATGTTTTTATTTCTTTTAAAAAAATCAAATACTAAATAGTGTCAAAATTGACATAATTGAATTTTTAAAACAAATACAATATTATTAATTGATATAATATTCCTAAAAATATAAAGTTCAGCCAAAGGATTTATATAAGTTCAAATATATAAATAATTAACCACTTGGGGTTCTCTTGTCTTGTTATAGTATGTTTATTAACCATATAATATAAAAATACAAAGAGACATGGTAAATGTCAAACTATTTAACTAAGACATAAATCTAAAATATAAGGTTAACATGGTGACATAAACCTATTTAAAACCTATATGTTGAAAGGATTTAGACCCATACCCATCTTATCATATAAATAAATCATTTTTGAGCCATTATAAACCAAAAATTATTTTATTATAAAATAATATTTCAAGATTTTCCTAAAGTGACCCTCACATCTCTTATAAAAGGGTACTTCCACTTATCTAGATTTCACTCCTCCAAAGCCATTTGGATCCGACAAAACCATCCTGAATATCTTCCCAGGTTCCCTCACTTCAACACAGAGGCCTTACTTGGATCATAAATCCAACCTGTGGTGCCCTTTTGATCAACGCAAAAGGAAACACCCGAAGAAAAGGTAATAATTTCACTAGCCTCTTTCAAGTTCTTTTCTTCTTCCTCTTCCTATTTATTTTTTGTTTCCATTCCAAAATAATAAATCCAATACCTTCTACATAATTTGAAGTTATTATAAATATGATCCAACCATATTCATAATTCTATCCATCCTATAAATGAAAAAGTCACCATACGTGTGTACGTACGGCTTACCGTCTCCACGTCGTGGTGTAGTTTGTTATTCAAACACTTAATTATTTGTATGTGTATAATAATGAGTATAACTAATGTAAATAATAAATATAACATGTTAATTATTCTGTATATATGATATATCATCCAATTACATATGATTTCACCATCAATATAATCATATTGTCGCTTGTGCATACGTACGGTATACCGTCTCCACGAACCTGATGAAATCAATTCCCCATCGTAATCATTCAAGAATAATTTTCGTTTTATGATTAAAAATATTGTTTAAGAACCTAATATAATTTTGGATATGAATCAAATACAGCCTATACATAAAAAATATGGCTTATGTAACAAAACATATAAAGGAAAACGAATCAGTTAACAACCCAAACAACGATACTACTAAAATATCATTAACAATGAAATATTAGAATATCATATATGATATCATATTTATTTATTTGGTTTTTTTATAATTTAATAAAAATTATTTCACCATTATACAGGAGGTTATCCTACCCTATAATTAGAAAAATTATATGGTAAGGGGTTTTTATCTCACTTTTAATCCTATGAGATTAATACTATATTAGTCACTATTATCTTTTGTGTGGTGTATGTACTGCCCATTATTATATTGTTTGAGTAATAAGCATTAATTTATAGGTATTTAAATCATATTGTATTATTCTTCTTTCATGGGGTGTATGTTTCATATGTTACAAAATTAGTAAGGGAAATTAAAATTTCAATTTCCACTCATTCGGTTTTATGTAAACTTCATTGATTACTTTACTCATGGATTATGTGGAAAATCACTATTTATTTACTTATATAGTAATTTAAACTCCACTTTGTGTGGTTATACTTTTGATAAACATAATCACTCATTTTAAAAATTCTCAAGTCATCGATATAAACTTGATACGAGTTATTTTAACTCATTTTCTATTCATTGAGTTAAACATCCATGTCATTGGTGTTGTTTTTACAAGAATATGTGTGAATGTAATATGATTAATTTACACTGAATATCCAATAATATTTAGATTTTTTATATGTTTCATGGATAATTATTTCATTGATTTATCCTTATCCAAAGGATATAGTCTTTATAAATGAATTCATCTCAACTAACATTCCATTGAGACTTGTTTTTTGTTATGCACCAATTCAATTTTTATTGGGTGTATATACTGTACTTTAACATAGTATATCATTAATCCTTTTATTCTCATGATATTAATAAGTTTTTATTACCTCAATTATTTTTATTCAAGAATTTGTCATTTGGTTATTAACTATTTCTAAAATATCATTTTAAATGTTTTAAAAATTTATTCTTCTAAATCATTCCCATTAATGTCCAAGTTTTAGAAATGGTTTTAATGTTTTATTTATAAAAAAATTAATGTTTTAAAATTGAAATTACTTTTATTAGTTTTATCGTGGTATGGGACACTTTTATTACAATATCTTTTTTTAAACAGCTTCTTGATAAAGAGTGATAATTTTAAATGTCTTCATGAAAAAGGGATATTTCTCTCAAAGATTTTTACTGATAATTTCTAACTATGTCAACATCCTTTACAGGATATTATTCTTAATCGAGGTTGATTTATTATGATACAAATCTTTCATACTATATTGAAGGTTTTGTGATATTTTTGACTATGGATGTGTTATTTTTATACCCTTCATGGTCTATGGATAAAGTATTGAAATTTAATATGCTATTTTTAATACTAATGCTTTGGTTATGTTTAAAAATTTTCATATGAGGAATTAATTGGACTTAGTATGTGATGGGTGGATCCTGCTATAGCTTATTGACGTATCAGTAGTTCTTATGGGACAAAATAGTGTCTTGTAACAAGACCTTGAAAAAATCTTATTTGTAGTCATGACACAAGGCCCTGATTATGTGATTATAATGTCTAGAATTATGCATTCCATCATTATAAAATTGGTTATTGATATAACATGTGATTATTCGGCTAGTATAATGTCCATATGAATTAGTAAATGGAATTATTTGATTTATCTTTTCCATATTATTATGAAGTTTGTGTTTAAAAGTATTTCGTTCTAGTCTTATACATTTACTTAAATGTTTATTCTTATTTATGATAGTTTCCGTTATAATGTTTTCCTTACTGAGCATCGAAGCCCACCACTTTCTTTCATTTTTTTCCAGGATGCAAAAACGTATATTATGATTAAAATGAAGAGAATATGCTAAGGTATATAAGTGTTTTCAAAGGGGAAACAATATTGTTTTATTTTTTTTATGATGTAATGTAAAACTTATGTATGTATCTAGTTCTTCCAATAAGACTAAACTGATCGGTATTTTGGGACATGACTCCTTGTATCATGCCAATGTTATGTAATAATGCACTGATTCTGGATAATTGGGGTCGGGATGTTATAGTTGGTATAAGAGGATTTTTAGTACAAACCTTGGAAGCTATATTTAGAAAAACTCTGATTAGAAAACAATACCCTAAGATAGAACTTGGTGATTAGTATAGAAGAACATCCAAAATTTTTGGTAATGTAAATATTATGTGGGTTTTCTAAGAAATACAACCCTGTATGGAAACGATCATGTAGAGGCATCTGTAGAAAAAATGTATCTAGGAGCGAAAATTCTGATAAGGTGTTTTGGGCTTGACCTGTGATATCCTGGTATACGACAACGAGCCTTACTGCACTCTTGGTTACGACACTCCTGTGGGATATAATTAAGATAATTTACATTTTATTTACAAACCGATTTGAAATATTTTAATATAAGATGAGAATAAAAAACATTGGTTAATTATAAGGTGTTTGAGATTAAAAATAATGTGTTATGATATTCTCTAAATGACTATATGACTCACACTATGATTCCTTTTGTTAATCAAGGGTTGGATTCCGAGGAAGTTATGGTAACATTGAACATGATGTAATAGTTGGGAACAATGGTGGAAATTGGAAATGAAATGGAATGTTTATAGGTGTAAAGGTTCTCGTTTTCATGTCGAATTAGTTTTTCAAAAATCTGATCAACAACATATATTTTAACCAACTCCCAGACCCAACAAGGAAGAGAAATGCGTTGAATGATAAGATCTACAGCAATGGAGACCATGGAGAAAAGAAAGATCAATTTCCATCATGTAGAAAATGTGGAAGGAGACAATTAAGAAAGTGTCTCCAAGGAACAACGAAATGATTTATCTGTGGGAAATAAAGAGATAAAGTAAAGAATTGCCGAGGAAAAATGAAGAGTTCTATGGAAGAAAATAAAAATGATACCAAGAATCCATTGACATTCATTTTCCATAAATGTAGTGGACTTAGGCATTACCCGAGTGAATTCCCTATTCATTAATATAACCTCTTATTCAAGGAAGATCCTATGTTGAAATAAATTGATGGAAAAATGATTAAATGTATTAGTGATCTTTTTTGATTAAATTACTTTGGAGGACTTTTCTCTTGTATGTGTAACCCTGCAGTTTGTTATGTGAAAATTCTATTTGAGGATGAATTATCATTTCTTTTGTGAATATAGTTTTAAAGAACCATTTGGGTTTATATGATCCTCAATTTGAGGCAATTACAGGTTATCAAATTTTGGGATGAAAATGAGAGGTATGAGATAACATTTGTAGTAAAATTATGTTATGTTTATTTTGAATAATTTATCTCATTTTAGGAATACTATAAAATATAGTTTTTGAAAAAGTCCAACACTCCAACCATTGGACAACCCATCACGTTGGACAAAGCTACAGGAATCGAACCCGCAACCAGAGTGCGATTGGGATTTATCACCTACCACTTAACTACATGAAGTACCCGGTTAGTGTGACTAATTCTTTTTAGTTATATGATTTTATTGATCAATAATAAATTGATTTGGGATCTTCTGTCTTGTCCAATGGATATCTCTATTCTAGAAAAATGATTTGGTTATTAAGTGATAAATGTTATTTTGGAAGACATTATCTCTATTGGGAACACTATATGCATAAGTAAAATAGAATACTATGGGATTTTATTTAAGGAGTAATGGTGGATTTGTAACTACGTCTTAATGTAGATTTATAGCGATTTGGGTTTTTTATGGAAATTATTAACCTATCAAAAAGAATATGTGATTAGGTTAATTACTTTTAAGTATGTGACATTAAGAGTAGTTGATGTTATTTGGAGATACAATTTAACGTGGAAGACTACGTAATGAAATTTTTCTATGTTTTGGGTTTCAATATTAGTTTGGATTATATTGAAATATTTTAAAGACAAATTCTTATTGAATGGTATTTATTGAAATTTGTGTGTTGTTGTTTTAATTTTAGAAATTAAGATTAATATTTCTTTATATAAATGATTTTCCTTATTGAGGATTATCTGAACTTGTAATAACCACTTTGGTTTTGGTTAATCTCTATAGAAAAGGTAAATATATAGTTTATCATTTGTGGATCATGTGATTCTCTAGAAGTTGATTCTTTCACTTTAGTTGTGGATAATTCATCTTGAATACTCATCATTTAAAAAAATATTAGTTAGTGCTAAAAATTTATAAAAGGAAGAAATTCTACTTAAAAAATAATTATATATATTTATGTTCTTAGTCAATGTCATAAATAAATTCCTCAACTTTGTGAAATGGAAGTAAAAAGAAAAATGTTTCCCGTTTAAATTTCATACTGGGAAACTAATGACTGTTTATCCCATCAAAAGTTTGTGGTTTTCTTAATGGTAACTTTCACCTGATCATGTTTTCTATCACTCTCTATCCGAACAGGACACTTAGTTTATCTTCCATATCCATTTTTCCAACATTTAATCCTAGTATGGGTTATCTCGGGTGACCTTTATACTTCTCTGTGTTTCTTTTAAAGTGATAGTTTTATTGACTATTTTTTTGATGTGGGATTTTCGATGAAGTTCCCTAGCCAAATTTTAAAATTTCAAGGATGAAATTTCCATAAGGGGTGAAAAATGTAACACCCCAAGATTTAATAGTATGTTATCTTCTTTACTGTAATTCAATAGCTTACGCTATACACAACACTGAGTTCGATCACACCATGACTTACCAAACCAGCCATTCAAAAAGCACTTATGAATATTATTAACTGTATTTTAAATTTTATATACTCCATATAATTTTAGAATCCATATTATGTGTTTCTTAGACTTAATATAAGAACAAATTCATTTTTTCAGATAGAAGAAATATTTATCAAAAAATGCTATTTTACCACCTTGTAATGGAAAACCATTTTTAAAACAAATATTTGACACTTTTATATATTCAATTTAATCAAATTAAATTATTTTTTAGAATAGGGACATAAAAATTTATTTTGGGTAAATTTTTGGTACTTTTCTAATAACTTTCATATTTTGATGAATACTAAGAAATACTAATTTTTAATTGAAAACAAATTTTTTAATCAAAATAATTTATAATGTTTAATTATTCATTTCAATGGTTTGTAAGTATAATTATATTATATTTTTATCATTTAATACAATATAGGTCATTATAAGTAATTTTACATTTAAATTTGACATAAACACATGTTGATCTTTTGATAGTTTTTACTTTTTAAAAAAACCACTTTTCGGTTTTGAAAATAAGAATTAATTTTAAAGTACTTAATTACACTTCTATGTTTTGAATTTGGTAAAATAGAATTTTTTTTAATTAGACTATCAAATTTAGCTTTTGGTAAATTTTTGGTATTTTTCTGAAAACATTCAATTCTTCTTGAATAGTGAAAAACACTACGTTATTGTTTAAAACTGACTTTTTATTTAAATTATTATTTATTATATTTATTTTTATTTTAAGTCAAAATAGCTATATAATACCTATATAAGTTCTTTGTAATTTTTTGGAGTCATTTAATAATAAAATTAGATGTATAAAATTTTATTTAACTTTTTATCGTCTTTTCCCATCTTCTAAGAGAATTTGAAAATTGGCATAAAACAAAATTTTAGCACATTTGTGAACTGAATTTAAAATTTTTGAAAGACATGATTAATATTATTAAGTAAAATGTGGTTCAATATAATGAAAATAATTTTTGAGGAATAGTATCTTTTGACTTTTATTTACCCCGGTTAAAAGTAAATAGGGTAATTAAAGGTAAAAAAGATATTATAATTACCCTAACACATGTCCTAATTCTATTGGATAAGTTTAATTAGACCAAAAAAAACTTTATGAATAAAATATGATCCTTTAGGTCCACTTGGATTTGATTATGAAATTTATTATTATTTTAGTTAAAGTAGAGTTAAAAGTGTTAAATTCGATGTTTAATAACTAAACCAATTTTAATATATGGTAATACATAAGATCAATTAGACTAAAAATACTAATTAAAATATAAAATTATTTAATAAATAATTATATTTTATTTATAATTTTTTTTATTAAATAATTAAATTTTTTATGACACAATGATGATGTAGTAATTAACTTATAAATAGAAGATTAAAATAATTGACATTTTAAATATCCAAATAAATTTTAATCAGGACTTATGAGGAATTCTACTAATTTTATAGGTTAATATAATATGTTAGGGTTTATTAAATAAATTTTATTTGAAGTGATAAAGTTTTTATGGCATAAAAAAATCAAATACTAAATAGTGTAAAAATAGACATAATTGAATTCTTAAAACAAATACTATATTATTAATTGATATAATATTTCTAAATATACAAGGTTCATCCAAAGGAATTATATAAGGTTATATATTTTAATAATTAACCACTCTCGGTTATCTTGGCTTGTTATAGTAAGTTTATTAACCATATAATAGAAAAATAGAAAGAGACATGGTAAATGTAAAAATATTTAACTAAGAGTTAAATCTAAAAGATAAGGTCAATATGGTGACCTAAAACAGTCTAGAACCTATTGGTTGAATGTTTTTAGACTCATACCCACCTTATACTCTAAATAAATTATTTTTGAGCCATTATAAAATGAAAAAAAATTTATTATAAAATAATATTTCAAGATTTTCCTAAAGTGACCCTCACCTCTATTATAAATGGGTACTTCCCCTTCTCTTAATTTCTGACCTCAAAGCCATTTGGATCGGTCCACCCCTACCCAAATATCATCCCAACTTTCCAAAATTCAACCTAGAGGCCTTAATTTGATCAGAAAGCCAACCCATAGATCCCTTTTGATCAACTGAAAAGGAAACACCCAAAGAAGTGGTAATAATTTACCACCCTCTTTCAAGTTCTTTTTTTCTTCCACTTCCTATTTCTTTTTTGTTTCTATAGAAATATAATAAATACCTTACCTTATACATATTGTTATATTATTATAAATATAGTACAAGCATATTAATTATTCTATCCATTGTATAAATGACAATGTCACCATACGTGCATACGTACGGCTTACCGTCTACACGGCGTGGTGTAGTTTCTTATTCAAACACTTCATTATTTGGATTGGTATAATAATGAATATAAATTATGTAAATAATAAATATAACATGTTAATTATTATTTATATATGATATACCTTACAATTACATACGATTTCACCATCAATATAATGATATTGTCACAAATGCGTACGTACGACTTATTGTCTCAACGAACGTGATTAGATTCATTCCCCATCATAATTTTTCAAGAATAATTTTCATGTTATAATGAAAATGAATTTTTAAAAATTTAATATCATTATGTATATGAATCAAATAAAGATTATACATAACAACTATTACTTACTTAACAAAACATATAAAGGTAAATGAATCAGTTAACAACCAAAACAATGATACTACTGAAATATCATTAACAAAGTAATATTAAAGATCATATATGATATGATATTTTTTTATTTTGTTCTTGTAAAATTTAATAACAATGATTTAACCATTATTCCAGAGGTTAACCTACCCTACACTTAAGAAAATTACAAGGTAAGGGGTTTTTATCTCACTTTCAATCCTGTGAGTTTCACACTATATTTGCCACTATTACCTTTTGTGTGGTGTATGTACTACCCATGATTGTATTTTTTATGTAATATAATATAATTTATGGGTATTTAAATCATAATTGGATGGTCCTTCTTTCATGGGGTGTATTTCTCGTAAGTTACCAAATCATTAAGAGAATTTCAAATTTCAATTTCCACTAATTTAGTTTTACGCAAACTTCATTGATTACTTTAATGTAGGATTATGTGTGAAATCACTATTTATTTAATTATTTATTAATTTACACTCCCCTTTGTATGGATATACTTTTTATAAACATAATCACTTTGTTGATAAATTCTCATGTCATCGACAAAAACTGGATAAGAGAAATTTTAACTCAATTTCTATTCATTGAGTTAAACATCCATTTCATAGGTGTTTTTTATAAGAATATGTCTGAATGTCCTATGATTTATTTACACTGAATACCCAATCATATTGAGTTTGTTTATATTTTTCACACATAATTATGTCATTGATTTATCCTCAACTTGAGGATACTGTCTTCATAAAGGAATTCATCTCAACTTACATTCCATTGAGACTTCTTTATTATTATGCATAAATTCAGTTTTATTTGGTGTATATACTATACTTTTATATAGTATATCATTAATCCTTTTGTCCTCACGATATTATGAAGTTTTTATTTCCTGAATTATTTTTATTCAAGTGTCTCTCATTTTGTTAATAACTCTAACTAAAATATCATTTTAAATGTTCTAAAAATTTATTCTTCAAAATATTTCACATTAATTCCAATGTTTTAAAAATGGTTTTAAGGTTTTATTTAAAGGGAACATAATGTTTTAAAATTGAAATTTCTTTTAATATTTTTAAAGTGTTATGGGGCCCTTTGATTCAAAAATCAATTTTAAACAGATTCTTGAAAAATATTGATACTTTTAAATGTTTTCAGGAAAAAATGTATATTTCTCTCAAATATTTTTAATAATAATTTTCAACTATGTCAACATCCTTTATGGGATATTATTCTTGATAGGGGTTGATTTATTATGATACAATTGGCATAAGGCATTGACAAAATCTTATTTGTAGTTCTGGAACAAGGCCTTGACTATGTGGTTATGAACTCTGGCATTATGCATTTCATCATTATAAAATTGGATATTGATATTACATGTGATTATTTGGCTAGTATAATATCCATGTGAATTAGAAAATGGAATTATTTGATTTATTTATGACATATTATGCTGAAGTTTTAGTTTAAGAGGACTATGTTCTAATATAATACATTGCTTTAAATGTTTATTCTTATTTATGACAGTTTACATTATATTATTAACCTTACTGAGCATTAGAGCTCACCCCTTTCTTATGTTTTATTTTTACCAGGGTGCAATGAAGTATATTACAATTAACTTATAGAATTAGGATAAGGGATATAAGAGTGTTCAAAGAGAACACAATGTTTTTTTATTTTATGATGTAATGTAAAACTTATTTATGTATCTAGTACTTTCAGGGCTACTAAAGTTATCGGTCCTTCGAGACATGATTCCTTGTACCATGCCAATGTTGTGTAGTAATGCACCAATTCTGGTTAATTGGAGTCGAGGAGTTACATTTGGTATTAAAGGAAGTTTAGTTCAAACCTTGGAAGTTATATTTAGAAAAAATATTATTAGAAAAGACTACCCTAAGATAGACATTGAGGATTAATATAGAAGAACATAAAAAAAATATGTAATGTAAATATTATGTGGGTTTTCTAAGAAATAAATCTCAGTCTGGATACAAGCAGGTATATGTAGTTCTAACACAGATTTATCTAGGAGTGAAAACTTCGAAAAGGAGTTTCGGGCTTGACCTGGGATTTCTTGGTACCTGACAATGGGCCTTGCTGCACTCTTGGTTACGACACTCCCAAGGGATATTCTTAGAATAATTTAAATTTTATTTAAAACCAATTTAAATGATTTAAATATAGGATGAAAATAATTAACCTTGGTTAATCATAAGGTGTTTTAGATAGATAATAAGTTGTTATGATATTCTCAAAATGATTTTATGTCTCACAATATACTATCGTATGTTAGTCAATGGATGGATTCCAAGGAAGTCAGATTAACATTGAAGCTGATGTACAAGGTGGGAACATTGGTGGGAATGAGAAAGAAAATGAAATGTTGATAGGTGTAAATGATATCATGTTAATTCCAAACCATTTTTCCAAATATATGATCAATAACATATATATTAACCAACTACCGGACCCAAAAAAGAAGATAAATGCGGTGAATGATAAGCGCTCCATCTGTGGAGACCATGGAGAAAAGAAAGCTCAATTTCCATCATGCAATAAATTTGGAAGGAGATACCTATGAAAGTGAATTAATGGAATAAATAAATGATTTATGTGTGGGAATGAAGGAGAGAAAGTAATGAACTGCTGAGGAAAAATGAAGAGTACTATGGAAGAAAATAAAAATCATCCCAAGAATCGATTTACAGTCATTTTCCATAAATTTAAGGGACTTGGGAATTACTCGATTGAATTTCCTATTATATAAGATAACCTCTTGGTCAAGGAAGAACCTATATGGAAATAAATGGATGAAGAAATGTTTAAAAGTTTTAGTGATCTTTGTTGACGGGATTACTTTGGAGGACGTTTCTCTTGTATGTGTAACTATGCAGTTTGTTATATGAAAATTCTATTTAAGGAATACTTATCTTTTCTTTTGGTAATATAGTTATAAAGAACAATTTGAGTTTATATGATCCTTGAATTTTTTGAAATAATAGGTTATTAAATTTTGGGATGAAAGGGCGAGGTATGAGATACCATTTGTGGTGAAATTATGTTATGTTTATTTTGAAGAATTTATCTCATTTTGAGAATATCATAAACTATAGTTTTTGAAAAAGTACAAAATGTAGATCAAGTGACAACCTGTTGAGCCAGACAAAGTTTTGAGAATTGAACACATAACCAGACTGAGATTGGGATTTATCACCTACCACTAAACTACGTGATGTCCCTAGTTTGTGTGACTAATTATTTTTAGTAAAATGATTTTATTGATCAATAAAAAAATTATTTGGGATATTATGTCTTATCAAATGAATATCATTATTATAGAAAAATGATTTTGTGATTAAGTGATTAATGTTATTTTGGAATACATTCTCTCTATTGGAAGAACTATATGACAAAGGAAAATAGAATACTATGAGATTTCATTTGAGGAGTAATAGTGGATTTTGATCAATGTTTTTATTGTGGATTTATAGCGATTTGGGTTATTTATGGAAATTATTATCCTATAATAGAAAATGTGTGATTTGGTAAATTAATTTAAATTACGTGACTTTAAGAGTATTATATGTTATTTGGAGATACAATTTAACATGGAAGACTACGTAATCAAATTATTCTATGTTTTGGGTTTCAATATTAATTTGGATTATATTGATGGAAATTAAAGACAATTGTTTATTGAATGGTATTTATTAAACTTTGGTTATTGTTGGTTTAATTTTAGAAATTAAGATTAATATTTATTTCTCAAAAGGTTTATCCTTTTTTGGGATAATTTGATATAGTACTAACCATTTTAGTTTTGGTTAATGTCTAAAGACAATTTAAATATATAGTTTATCCTTTTTGGATCATGTGATTCTCTAGAAGTTTATTCTAGCACTTCAGGTGTTACTAAGTCATCTTGAATAATCATCATTTAAAAAAATGATGAGATAGTGGTTATAAATTATTAAAGGATGAAAATATACTTAAAATGTAAGTATATATCTTTATGTTCTTAGTCAATCTCATAAATAAATTCCTCAACTTTTTGAAATGGAATTTAAAACAAAAATTGTTGTCCATTTACTTTTCCTATGGGGAAACTAATGATCATTTATCCAATCACAATTATGTGGTTTTATTATTTCTATCTTTATCCCGATCATGTTTTCTATCAATCCGCATTAAAACTTGACACTTAGTTTATCTTCCTTATCCATGTTTTCCTACATGAAATCCTAGTTTGGTTTATCTCGGGTGACCTTTGTACTTCTTATTTGTTTCTTTTAATGTGATAGTTTTATGGACTATTTTTCCGATGTGGGACATTAAATAATGTTCCGAAGCCCAATTTTAAAATTGCGAGGATTCAATTTCCATTAGGGGGGAAGAATGTAACACCCCATGTTTTCATAGTAAGTAATTTTCTTTAATGTAATTCAATAGATCGTGCTACACGCAACACCGAGTTTGAGCGCACCATGACTTACCAATCTAGCTGTTAAAAAATCTATTATGAATAGTATTAACTGAATTTTTTATTTTATATACTACAAATAATTTTAGAATCCATATTATGTGTTTCTTATACATAATGTAAGAAAAAAATTCCATTTTTCAGATAAAAGAAGTATTTAAAAAAAATGCAATTTTACCACCTTTTAATGGAAACCCCTTTTTAAAACCAATATTTGAAACTTTTATATATTAAATTTAATGAAATTAAATTCTTATTTAGGATATTAACATAAATATTTATTTTGGATAAATTTTTGTTATATTTTTGATAACTTTAATATTTTGATGAATACTGAAAAATACTAAATTTAAATTGAAAACAACTTTTTTTATCGAAATAATTTATAGTTTAAATTATGAATTTTAATGGTTTAAAATTATGATAATAATATATTTTTATCAATTAATACAATTTCTATTATTATAAGTAATTTGACATTTAAAATTGACATAAACACATGTCAATATTTTTATAGTTTTTACTTTTAAAAACACATGCTTTTCTGTTTTGACAATGAGAATTAATTTTAAATTAATTAATAAAACTTCAATGTTTTGAAGTTGTTAAAATATAATACATTTTTGAATTCGGAATATAAAAATTATCTTAGGGTAAATTATTGGTAATTTTCTGAAAACATTTAATTTTTAAGGAATAGTGAAAAAACACAGTGTTATTGTTTAAAAATGGATTTTTATTTAAATAATTATGTATTTAATTTAAATTTATATTAATTAAAAATAGATATATAATACCTATATAATTTCAATTTACTTTATTGGAGTCATTTAATTTTAAAATAATATGTATAAAATTTTATTGAACTTTTTACCGTTTTTTACCCATCTTCCTGGAGCATTTGCAAATTTACATAAAACATAATTTTACCGCTTCTGTGAATTGAATTTCAAAAATCTGAAGGACACGGTTAATATCAGTAAGTATAATTTGGTTCAATAAGATGAAAATATTTTTTCTTGAATAGTAACTTTTGACTTTTATTTACCATGGTTAAAAGTATATAGGGTAATTAAATGTAAAAATGAAAATATAATTACCCTAACACATGTCATAATTCTGTTGGATAAGTGTAATTAGACCAAAAACACCCTTTGGAATAAAATATGATCCTTTACGTCCACTTGTATTAGATTATGACATTTATTATTATTTTATTTAAATAAGAGTTAAAAGTGTTAAATTCAAAGTTTAATAACTAAAATATTTTTAATATAGAGTTATACATAAGATAAATTCAACTATAAATATTCATTCGAAATATAAAAATATTTCATATAGAATTATATTTGATTTATATTTTTTAGTCATTAAATAATTAAATTTATTTCTCACACAATGATGATGTCGTAATTACCATATTAATGAACTATTAAAATAATTGATATTATAAATATCCAAATAAATGTAAATTGAGACTTCTGATAAATTACACTGATTTTATAGGTTAACATGACATGTTAGGGTTGATTAATTAAATTTTATTCTAAGAGATAATGTTTTTATAACTTTCAAAAAAAAATCAAATACTAAATAGTGTCAAAATTGACATAATTGAGTTTTTAAAACATATACTATATTATTAATTTGTATAATATTCATAAAAATATACAGTTCAGACAAGATAATTAGATAAGTTTATATATATTAATAATTTACCACTTGGGGTTCGCTTGTCTTATTATAGTATGTTTTTTAATCATATAATATAATAATACAAAGAGACATGTTAAATGTCAAACTATTAAACTAAGAGTTAAATCCAAAAGATAAGGTTAATATGGTGACCTAAACCTGTATAAAACCTATTGGTTGAAATGTTTTTGACCCCCAACCACATTATCCTATAAATAAATTATTTTGGATCCATTATAAACCGAAAATTATATTATTATTAAATAATATTTCAAGCTTCTCCTAAAGTGACCCTCACCTATCTTATATAAGGTTACTTTCCCATATATTAATTTTACACCTCCAAATCCATTTGGATCGGCCAACCCCTACCCAAATATCTTCCCATCCTCCCTCAATTCAACCTAGAGGCCATACTTTGATCAGAAAGCCAACCTATGGATCCCTTTTGATCAACTCAAAAGGAAACACCTAAAGAAGAGATAATAATTTCACCATCCTCATTCAAGTTCTTTTCTTCTTCCCTTTCCTATTTAATTTTTCCATAAAAAAATAATAAATATAGTAAATTATACATACTATGATGTTATTATAAATATTTTACAACCATATTCACTATTCTATCCACCTTATAAATGACAGAGTCAACATACATGCGTAAATACGACTTACCGTTTTCACGTCGTGGTGTAGTTTGTTATTCAAACATTTAATTATTTGGATGGGTATAATAATTAGTATAACTGATTTAAATAATAAATATAACATTTTAATTATTTTTTATATATGATATACCATCCAATTACATACAATTTCATCATCTATATAATTATATTGTCGCTCATGCATACGTACGGCTTACCGTCTCGACGAACGTGATGAGATTCCTTCCCCATCGTAATCATTCATGAATAATTTTCATTTTATGATTAAAAATCATGTTTAAGAGCATAATATTAGTCTATATATGAATCAAATAAATCCCATACATAAACAATAATAATTACATAACAAAACATATAAAGCAAAATGAATCTTTTAACAACCAAAACAATGATACTACAAAAAGATCATTAACAATGAAATATTAGAAGATCATATATGATATAATGTTTTTATATTTTGTTATTTTATAATTTAATAACAGTTATTTCACCATTATAAAGGATGTTAACCTACTCTATAATTAGGAAAAATAAAAGGTAAGGGGTTTTTTCTCACTTTTAATCCCATGAGATTCATACTATAATTTCTACTATTACCTTTTATGTGGTGTGTTTACTACCCATGTTTGTATTTTTTGATTAATATACTTTAATTTATGGGTATTTACATCATCATTGGATGATCATTCTTTCATGTGGTGTATGTTTCGTAAGTTACCAAATCAGTTAAGGAATTTCGAATTTCAATTTCCACTAATTCGGTTTTATGCAAACTTCATTGATTACTTTACTCCAGGATTATGAGTGAAATCACTATTTAGTTACTTATGTAGTAATTTACACTCCCCTTTTTGTGTATATAATTTTGATACACATTATCACTCCATTTATAAATTCTCAAGTCATCTATATTAATTTGATAAGACTAATTTTAACTCAATTTCTATTCATCGAGTTAAACAACCATGACCTTAGTGTTGTTTTTACAAGAATATGTGTAAATGTATTATGATTGATGTACAATGAATATCCAATCATATTGAGTGTATTTTTAATTTTCACACATAATTATGTCATTGATTTATCCTTAACCTAAGGATACATTCTTTATAAAGGAATTCATCTCAACATACATTCCATTGAGATTTCATTGTTGTTATGCACCAATTCATTTTATTTTGTTTATGTACTGTACATTGACATAGTATATCATGAATCCATTTATTCTCATTATATTATAATGTTTTGATTACCTAAATTATTTATATTCATGCATATCTCATTTTTTAGTAATTGTAACTAAAATATCATTTTAAATGTTTTAAAAAATTATTCTTCTAAATCATTCTCATTAATGTACATGTTTTAAAAATGGGTTTATGGTTTATTTATATGGAAAATAATGATTTAAAATTAAAATTACTTTTAATAGTTTCATAGTGGCCTGGGAAACATTGATTAAAAAATCTATTTTAAACATCTTATTGATAAATAGTGATACATTTAAATGTTTTCCTGAAAAAGGGATATTTATCTCAAAGATTTTTACTGGTTTTTTTCAACTATGTAAAATTAATTTAGGGAATCTTATTCTTTATCGAGGTTGATTTATTATGACACAAATATTTCATATTCTGTTGAAGGTTTTGTGTTATGTTTGACTATGGATATGTTATTGTTATACCATTCATGGTTAATAGATAAATTATTGACATTTTGTATGCTAGTTTTAAAATGAATGTTTATGTTATGTTTAAACATTTTCATATAAGGAATGAATTAGACTTAGTAAGTGAATGGTGGAGCCAGCTATAACTCCTCGATGCATCGGTAGGTCTCATGAGACAAACTACTGTCTTGGCATAAGGCCTTGACAAAATCTTATTTTTAGTCCTGGCACAAGGCCTTGACTATGTGGTTATGAAGTCTGGAATTATGCATTACATCATTATGAAATTGGATATTGATATTACTTGTGATTATTCATCTAGTAGAATATCCATGTGAATTATTAAATTGAATTATTTTATTTATTTTTTTCCATATTATGTTGATGTTTAAGTTTAAAAGGCTTGTGTTCTAATATAATACATTTCATTAAATGTTTAATATTATTTATGGAAGTTTCCATTATATTTTTATCCTTACTAAGCATCTGATCTCACCCCTTTCTTATGTTTTATTTTTCCCAGGATGCAATGAAGTAAATTATGATTAAAATTCCGGAATAGGCTAGGGAATATAAGAGTTTTCAAAGGGGACACAATATTTTTTATTAAATGTAAAACTTATGTATGTATCTAGTACTTCCAAGGCTAATTAAATGATAGGTATTTCATTACATGATTCCTTGTATCGTGCCAATGTTATGTAATAATGTACTTATTATGTATAACTAGGGTAGGGGTTTAACAGTAATAACTCGAATCACCATAAAAAAATTATTGGAAACATGAAATATTCCTTATTGATTATGTAAGACCTATTTTATTGGATATATTCCTTAAATCCAAAAGTATTTTAAACTCCATCTATGATTGAATAGAGCACTTTTTGACTAGTCATTAATCAATTACAACTTAGTCCTCACTTATCTAAATCAATCATTTATTCATCATTATCTCAACATCAAGAACATATTAAAAGTTTTTATTCCATCAATCATGTGTTTTACAAAGAGTTCAACATTCTAATGAATGAATTTTATTAGTAACGTTCGATATGTGATCTTAAATATTTATTGAAAAAGTAATGTAGTACAATCCTTATATATATCACATAATTCATATACTAAGGAAATCATCAATTAAATACTTTTAAAACATATTTATTAGATCCAAATACATAAGTTTATTAATCATTCCAATTTGCTTGTGTCAATAAAATATGGTTGACCTTGATCCCTTAACCAATTCAGAGGAATATTCCCTTGACTCTTGGGGATTAATTTTTATAGTTCCCCATCTTCTTATGATTGTAAAATTGAATAGTAGTGTTCTCTTCTTTTCGTTAATTTATTTTTCCTAGTGGAACTTTTCAAACACTTATAAAAAACTCCCAATCCTTTTAATCATTTACTCAAGTGAATATTTACACAGTTATCACATGATAGAAAATCCTTCTTTCCCTTGATATTCTTTGAATTTTTCCATTTTTCATGGTGTTCAAGAAGACCTCTTCATATATTGGTTTCCCTTGAGGCCATAAGACAAGGATAATTATTTTTTTATCTTCATATAACATAAAATATTTTATCACATGACAAAAAATTCTGAGAAACATGTGCGCATTAGAGATTTGGATTAATAACTTCAATGAAGTAGTCAAAATTTCACTCCATGTACTTTATAATATCTATAGAATACCGTGTTATCCTAGTTAAAGTAGCTTCATACTCTAATACACTTTCTAATCCCTTTTTATTTAAACTAATAAAATTTATCTTCATTTCATTTTTTCAATCATGAGAGAAGTATTTATGGAATACTGTATCCTTAAAAGTTCCCTATTACCTAAGTTCTATTTATTCCTCCTCCCATGTATTTTGGATCAAATACTACCACTGATACACTTTATCATTCATACAATATTTTTTAAGTGTAACCTTTTCATTTTCACTACATCCCAATTCCATGAGTATCTTTTCTAAAGACTTAATCCATTTATTATTTTCCATTGGATTAGTAGTCTCACTAAATGTTGGGGGCCTCTTCCACACAAAACAAAAAAAATATAATAAAATTTCACGATTGAACTAGTTGCTTCTTTTGAGAAAGGATATAAGTCATAATTTGATTGAGCTGATCTAATATTTCAATAACATTCTTGGTTCCAATAATAGATGTATTGGTTTCTTCAGTAGGGAAATATCTACATTTTTCATGAGAACTAATACCATTCATCATTCCAGCTTCCATTTCTAAAAAATGTTATATACTATATTAGATACTAAAAGTATGAACTTTTTATAATTATAAATATAGTGTAACACTTAAAATAAATTGAAAAACTTATGCATCACTAATATCATAACCCTAAACAAGGTTTCTTTGGGGATATATTTACGTTTAAATCGTTCATAATTGTATTTTAAGAAAATGTGAACTATGCTAAGAGTATACCCTAGGAGTGTCAAACCAGGTTGATAATATGGCAGGTTTCCATGTACAAAGTTTCCCTGAGTTAGGACTAGAACATCATGTCAAATTTATTACTCCATGGTACCTTTATACTAGAACAACACCCACTTATAGTGTCTAAATAGGGATGTATTTCTTGGAATACACACATATTATCTACCTTTCCAAAAATTCTATAATTTCATTATATATTCATTATCAATGTATATATTAGTATTATGTTCCCTAATATATGTTTTAGAAATTTTGTTTTCGAGGTTCTTGCTAAACTACCTTTGATACTAAATGTAATTCCCTGAACCCATAAGCCTAGAGTTGGTGCATTATTTTATTACATTAGAATTATTACAAGGAATAAAATACTAAAGGACAGATCAATTTATAATTCTTAGAAATCTAGATTACATATATAATCCATATAATACATTGGAAAAACAAAATAAAACAAACTACATAATAAACTAAAATAAACCACATCCATGATATATTTTTCAAAGTTCTCTTCTTTCTAACTTGGGGAAACAATAATAAAGGTGAGATCAAATTCTCAGTAAGGGTAAATAAAATAGAATAAATAATGAATAAATATATATGTAAAGGTAAATAAGTTATCAAAATTTTCATTTACGCAACTAGATAAGAAATAATTTATATAAAATGTTAAGAAATTGAAAGAAATGCCATAAATCAATAATTTTTAAATGAATTACATCCATAGTTATGGTGATGAAAAATATCATGGATAAAATAATATATAACTCTAAATGATAGAAAATATTTATTAATTTATGTCATTTTTAAGTAACATGAAAACTTATACCATAAATACCTTTCACAAAATGGTTTAAAACTATTGATAGAAACCTATTTAATTTGGACAAATTATTTTTCTCGTGATAACTTGTCAACACATTGAGGGGATATATAATGTCAGATCCCCACCTGACATTTCTAGTATAAATAATTCCTAATTTTGAATTATAAAAATAAATAATATTCCTTATTAAATAAACTTGTTGAATTAGAAATATATAATTGTCAATAACTCCGCAAATAATCAAATAATTGTAAAAGTATACATCATATGTAAAATGGTAAATGATTTAGGAAATAATAACATCCATTGTATAAGAATATAGACATTAAAGTAAAATTACAATGAACAATTATTATAATAAAGTGATTATTTCAATATAAAATCAACAATCACAAAATTAAGTGAGATTCTAAAGATAATCACTAAGAAAATTCTAGAAAAGAATAGTCTTTAAACATTCTATAGTTTCTCATACCACTTTGATACATTTAAATCATAATACCCAAGAAGGAATGACATGAAATGAAAGTTATAATATCATTATGATAAGGATATTCATGATATAATATTTCAAAAGGTAGTATATAAAAAAATAAAAGTGAATTGGCACATAATAACAATTAAGTCTAAATAGAATGTAAATTGAGACAATCTTTTCTTACCTTAACCTTCTTTTTGTAATGTGGTTTTTATTATTTTATATAGTGGTTAATAATATGTTAATATAATATAAAAAACCATAATAATGTTTATAATAGCATATATAAACTTGTTACAATATTTAAATTCCCTTTCATTAACACACTTTTCTTATTTTCACTATTTCGGGTGTTAATTACCTAGTTTTCTCAAGTTTGTTTTGACGTTTGATTTGTCGTTCCCATTAATTAGATTATTATTTAATCCTATAGATAATATGAAACAAGAATTAATTATTATATTTAATCATTATATATATATTTATAGTAATCCATAATATTTAGAGATTATAAATGAAGTGTATCGTTCATAGAGACGGTAGGTCGTGCGTACAGATAAACACTACATTCATTTCTTTTTCATGTTAAAAGAAAGAAAAGTAAACTATACATATGTATATTATAATTATAGTAGAATATATATGTTATATTTTTTACATAGGTTTATTAAAAACATCTTTATATATTCCATGTATATTGTGAATGAGTCACATTTCTTTGAGGGAGCGGTAGCCCACACTTCCTCACACCAATTTATCAAATTTTCACAAGATTAAAAGCATAAAAGTATGTTATACATATAAATTAAACAATAATTAAGACATTATAAATATAATATATTTCATAGATACATTTAGTTTCCATTATAATGGCCACCACGAGAGGTTGTAAAGGAAAAACAGACAATCATCATTTTGTGAGGTAATAGTTCTTTTGTAGACAAAAAACATTATTTTTGTTACCCATTAGATGAAAGTGTGTGTACCTTTACGCCTAAAACATAGAATAAAAACATGATAGTATATTTATGATAATTTTATTGTTATAAAATCATATAATAAGAAGATTTTAGGTTTTGGTGAATGGAAGTAAATCTAAAGAGATTAAGGAATGATGTTACCTCTTAATCGGGTAACTCCTTTTGGTTTAAACCAATGGATTCCATGGAATAATTTAATACCAAATATAGGATTCATGGTAAAGGGGATATATTTTGGGAATTTAATTTTGAGGATAGTTTCAGAACCTATGTGTATTGAGAGGTGTGATGACATGAGATAGGTGGTGGCCTTTTATAATTGATGAAATCGACTCACTTGGTATTTTTGAAAATAAGTTATGTGTACCAATGTTTTTACATAACAAGAGACTTAAAAAATCAAAAAAAAACTCAATAATGTATGTTTAATGGACAAATTATGTCCATATAAGTGGTTTTTGAAAATGTTCTATGTCATTTGGGCCCATATGTTAAAGGTTTAGTCCTTTATTATGCCTAATTCTGCATTAATAATTGTAATTAATTTTAATTACATTCACTAATATTTTTGGTAAAATATTATTTTACGTCATTAAAAATTAAAAATTATTCTTATTATAAACATGGAAACAATTTTTATATTTTACAATCACATAAGAGGTAAAAATTAATTTAAAATTCATCCTGCAGGCGGTACGAAAATTCTTGTTTTTAAGGTAAAAACGTCCAAAAGTTTGATAAGTTCTTATATTCAATTTCAATTTGAAATTGATAAAAATTAAATAAATTTCATTAATTAAAAAAAATTATTCTAATTACACTTAAAAAATAATATATAGTATCATTATACCATATAAATAAATTACTTGAAAAAGGGTTTTAAATTAAATTTCATTATTTTTTATTATTCATTAAAAATGAAATGTTTCTGAAAAATATAATAAATTCACTATAACCTAACTTTTATGTTTCTCTTTAAAATATGAATTTTATTTTTATATATTAAATCTATAATTTTTTGTAAATTCATTTTTAAAATTGGTTCTCTATTAAAAGGTGGTAAAATTGCCTTACCAAAAATATTATATTTTATACAAAAAAATGGGTTTCTGGTTTTCTTAGGCATATCAAATCCATGGGATGAATATAAAAAAATTTATTGACTATATAAAATATATATTTTATTAAAATAATTAAATAATTTAAATTACTTTTATTTATTAGGATAAAACAGTTTCGTGATAATTAAAATGGTTTTATATTAAAAGAGTCTTTTTAAATTCAATTGGTTCCTATACTCAATTATAATGATTTTTTAACATATAGATCAATGTTATATTATTATTAAAAAATATATTTCCATAGTTTAGCTAATACTATTCATAAATAATAATTTAACGGATACGATAAGTCTTATTATATTAAATAATAATATTCTAATAATGTATTGATGTTCGGCTAAAACATGATATTGCATTCAGCACAAGCTATAGAACAAGGTCGTTCATGTGTGTATGAAAACATAACTTAGTGTTTGAATGAATTGAAATCTAAGAAACATATTAAACTTATTTAAAATTTTAATTATATTAGAATATATTAGGATATTACATTATCTTATGTGCATGGTGACGCGTTTGATACACCCTATCAAATACAATTCTATTACTTTATAATTTTGGGGTGTTACATTATTTTAGACACAAATAGAACATAATATATAAAAAATAAATATTATAAAACCATAAATAATTGAAAAAACTTATCCACAAGTTCATTATATATAAAAATAAATAAATAAAATAAAATGGAGGGAAATAAATAAGAAAGAAAAAGATGAAAAGTTTGATATAATAAAGTAGTTATTTTTGTGGGTTATCTTATAAATAATGGAATATTAGGGAATAAAACTTATTTTTAGACACTGTTAACATACAAAATTTGATTTAACCTATCTTAAATTAAAAAAAACAAGATAATAAATTAAAAGAAAATGTGACTCATACCTTCATTAACATTCAATAACTTATACTTGGATTTTCCTATTATAGTGAGAAATAGTTTTGGTTATGTGTTTATAATAAAAATATTAAATTTATCAAGTATAAATGGATATCAATTGATATGAATTCATTTCTCAAGAAAATGGGTTTATAAAGAAGAATAAAACCCCTATGTTTTATGTTAATCTCGTAATTTTTATTTAAAAATATATATAAATTTTTAACATTTAAGTCAAACATTTACAAAATTTAGTGGATCATAGCAGTTATACAATAAAAGCCTTTAAATAATTTCATCCTCTTATCCCATTCACATGAAGAATGATATAATGATTAAATCATTACTTTTTGAATTTTTTTATCGCAAAAGCACTTAGGTTGACATTTGATAAGTGCTCCGATAATAGTTATGTTATTTAATTTAATTATTATTATTTTTATTAATATTATTATTAAGAATTACTTATTTACTTAATTTTTCTTTTCAATTCATAAATATTAAATAATATTTATGATACAATATATCAAAACTAATTATGATTTTAGAAAATATTCCAAATAAATTTCATTCTGAAACATCTAATAATATAATTATTATTAAAATATCAATCAAATTTTTCATTAAATAATATTATATTACATAATATAAAAAATTTATTTATAAAAATTCAATTTTTTCATATATATCCATTTTGTCTCAACTTATCATTTATCAATATACTAAAAAACATATAAGAAAAAAATTAATATTCTCTCGATAACTAAGTTTTGATACTAGTTACAAGTTCAAAAGCCATATTATAATTATAATACAATAGTAACATAAAATATATTAATAAAATAATTTTTCAAACATGAAAACAATAATAAATAAATGTAAGGTACATTATTCACTTGTAATTGAAACATCTTACTATGACTTGGACCAAAAATAAATCACATTATTAAATAAATTTTTTTATAATATATATGTTTAATAATAATATAATTGATCACATAATATATACCCAAATTATTATATAATTCTAATCTCATCTATAAAATTACAAAAACATAATAGTTATAAAATGAAAACCACTAGTGGTCATATAACCGCTATCCCAATGATAATAAACTAACTATTACCAATATCAATTTCTATAAATTTTCACCTTTTTTTTATAAAATTACTCATTCTAATTTATATAACGTAATCTAGTATGTTTATTTCAAAACTTCTTTTATAATTAAAATGATTTTTTTCTTCCTCAGTGTGATTTTTCTTGGAATCATAAAATTTATAGGTCATCCATGGGAAGATCATATATGTCATTTTTTACACTTATTCACTATTATTTAAAATATTAAATTATTATTTTATAATATTGATTCGTATAATCCCATATTATGAAATAGAGTCATGGTTTTTTATTTATGACATTTAAAATTTTGGCTACAGTGGAATTACATATGAAACATTCATCTTCTCACAACTAGACCCTATTGAGACCCCTACCTAGATCAACAATAAACTGAGGTGTCACACCTCAATCTCACCTCCAATAGGTTCGAGGTTTTCCTTGAAACTTACATAATAAACCCCACACACATGGGAAATAATTCATTATTAAATCATGATTGAGATATATTATAATAAACAATGAGGTAAGATAGTCCATGATGTAAATAAAATCCATAGTAAAAGTCATGTATACCATTTTATAAATGTTATATAACTATAATAATATGTAATAAATATTAGAAACAAAATAAAGTCTCAAATCCCACAAAACAAAGGAAAACCCAAATAACCATGTATACCTCAATAATGTTATGAATCTACTTAGATCCTACTTTAACCATCCATTGATCTCTAAGATAAAAATGATTAGAACCACCACCAAAACAGTTCTGAATAAATATAAAATAGATATGGGAAGGTTTAGGGTATTACTAATCTATATATTCCTACTAAATACTTCAGCTATATTGAAATGATCATAACAAACTAATATATCCAAATAATAAATGATAAACCTGAAAAATAGTGCACTCTTGTGTAAAGTACACATCCTATAGTGATACTAAATAACTCATCACTAACACACTAGATACATTATATGTGATATATAAACATATATTACTCTCACCACAAAAAAATATTCAAAATAAATGCCCCTAATAAATCCTATCACACCACACTAGTATATTACTTCTAATGTCATGTGCCCCACCACCTTCTACTACCACTAGTATAAAATTATTGTAACCTAAGACACCCTGAGAGAGGGTATGAATCATATTTTAAATTTTTTTTATTATGTTACATAATATTTTATTAAAACATTAGAAGAAACTTATTGATCTTATCATATTTAATCTAAAATCCACAACAAACACAAATAAAAAAATTAAAACGATGAAAATAAATTTACATGGTGCATCTCCAAAAGCTATGTCCAAGGAACACACACCGATGATTTCTAGATTCTCCAAAATATATTATGATTAATTAATTTTTAGGATTTAATTTTTAGTTAGGGAAAATCTATGTTAGGATTACTTCCCTTACAATTTATTTTATGGAATAACACACTGCCTCCCTTGAAACACTTCATTCAATTCCTCCTTTGCACATTATATTGAATAAATTTGAAGCAATTTTATCAACCTAAATATCACTAACATATCATCAAGAATGTGGAGTGTAATTTTCATAATGAGTTATATAATATGATTCTCTAATTAAATCCTTGATCCAAACTAGTAATAAGCACATACGATTTGGGTGTCAGGAAGTACACCGCGTAAAATTATTCACTAGAAAACACCCTTTATTAAATTGTGTGGATTTTTTAACTTTTTAAAAATAATTCTAATACACCCCTTCATGGATTTTCTTCAAAAATTTCTTTATATAACTACACTTCACAGTACTGTGCTTCGTGAACTGCTTCATCGTACTATGCTTCACAAATTTCTCTGCTTCTTGAATTATTCTCCTTTAAATGAAAAAACATTCAACTACAAAATGATATAAATTATGTGAACACCAAATACATGAAATTTATATAGTTATTCCCTTAATATTATATTTTAAATTCTCCTTGATACTTAATGAAATCAATAGATGGGAATTTTTTGGATAAATTCCCAAATAAACATGATCCTTTAGGACAACCATTTTACCCTTCATATATACCTTTTCAAATATTACATTCCATTAATATTCTATATAATACAGTCAACATTTAGACAAATATTAATTATTATTTTTGGACATTTCACAGATCCATTGAGTTCATTTTTCCTTAATAAAATTTAATTCACCAAACGCTTTGGTGGTTTTATGTAGAGATCTCCTTCGCAGTTTAGAAACCATTTCTTCCACCTAATAAAAAATTACCTACTCCACATGATTAATTTATATAAACATACCTCCATTAAAATATAGTTGTTGTATACCTCCAATGTTGTCCTGGAATAAGTGTGTGAAAAATATTTATTCATACTATTTTTTTAAACTCCACTAAAGCCTCCAAATTTTACACATAAAATTTCCCTTTTCTCTAAGAACCTACAAACATCATGAATGTATACTACCCAAAAATATTATTCTTATCACCAAATATATAATAATGATTCAACCATTAAAACCTTATTCATAAATGGAAATTATTTAGATGAACCTATTTTCGATGTTTTAACTTCTCATTTAATGAAAAACAATAACCTGATAATGGATTGACAACAAACACAATATACCTCCCAAAATTTGATCCCATTAGTTCCTAAATTCTACCAACCCTTTTGGGTTTATTCGAAACCCAATGTGAAATTCAATTTTTCACAGTTTTAAATTATTCCAGATAATAACATAATTTTTCATCCATCACTATATGTCTATGTGAGTGATAATTAGTGTAAACTAAATGTGTTCAAGGGATTTTTATTTCCTTATAACATTTATCATTTTCGAACACCCCTATCTATCACCAATTATTTTTTTATACTATAAAGCCCTATTGATCAAATAATATCGTATTTGAAACTACTTGTTTGAAAACATTTGTTCTCCACCATTTTATATTTAATTTTACTGAAACATATTCATTCAAACCCTTTTTAAATAAACCCAATGATAAGAAATATACCAAATAAACATTCCATATAAAATATTAGATTCTAATGGGGAGATATAAGTATAATAAATTTGTCATGTTGGGAGTAGTTCTTGAAAAAAAGTTTCAATTGATGTTTCTAAAATTCTATAGTGGATAGTAGTTTATTCATGACATGTTAGAACTTAATAATTGGTTCAAAAAAATACTCAATTTTAATTATTCTTTATTACACATTTCTTTGAAAAAGTGATATGGAATGAAAAAACATTTGGTATTGGGGGGGGGGGTCTATAGAGGATGTTTCAAGAGATCAATCACAATCATGTTATCAAATCATATTATTATAAATTATTTCTCTTATTCAAAAATATATTATAAAAATTACTTCATCTGCAGAATTTGAGATCACAATTTGGTTATTGAGATGTAATATGTTTCCAGTGTTCTCAAAAAAATGCATTCTGAATTCTTACTCAACCAGCCTTCACAATTACTTATAATGAGGAATTAATTGAAACTTTTGTACTTTTTATGCACTATATCACTATCCAAATACAAATAATAAAATATATCAAACCCATGATCCTTTATTACATTAATGTGTAAGATGAAATTGTGATTATTTAAAATCTACCTCATGATCCATTTCACTATTGTGAGAAACTCCTACTTTGGATTTCTTTAGAAACAGTCTACTAAACATGTTAAAAACAAATATTTCATCATGTTGTAGTAAAATATATAATTATTAAAATTATACTTATATATAGCGTATGATCCATATATTTCCTATCCTTATGATCCCATGGTTGGTTATAATCAAATTAAAGTTGACATTGGTTTAGAATCATGCATGTCAAAAAAATTTAACAAATCTCTAAAATAATTATCTTGAGAGATAAAGGCGTATTTATCTCTTGGAACCACTTATAGCCCCCATAAAGTATATGATTTCACCATTCTGGTAAATTTCAAATTCTAAACTCATCATATCAGCAAACTCCCCCACATTGTCTAGTCTACTTCCACCAAATATGATATCATCCTTATAGAAAATCATTATGAATTATTATTATTTTGTTGTTTCTTTTAATATTATGATCAAAATCACCTATTTTTAATTTTATATTCCTTATATGTGAATCTACACATGTATACCATACATATGGTACCTGTTTTATACTATACAAGGTCTCCTTTAATCTTCACACTTTGGTTTCATCATTCCCAATCAAGAATCCTATTGGTTGTTTAATATAAACCCTCTATTGGAGTACACCATTAAAGAAAAATATTTTTCTCTTATGTCATAAATCATAAAACCTTTTTGAATGACCATTTCTATAAATATTTTCATTAAATCGTGATGATCCAATGGTGAAGTAATTTCTTCAACATCAACACCTTCAACCTATGCACAACTGTTACAAACCAGAAGAGACTTATTGTAGATCAAATTTTTATATTCATAAATTTTTTTATTATATAAAGATGTTGTTCTGATCAAACTATGATTCTTAGGCTTCTACAAAAGTTATAATGTTTTGTTCCTACCTATTTTATCTAATTACTCATTCACAGATCTAACCCCCGACTCGTGTTTTACTACTTCTTCAAATGTTTTCAGTTCCACACTTAGAAATAGAGGAGAATTCTCTACATTCCTCACCCTTCATGTATGTATTGTTGTAAAAATATCTTCAATATATTCTATAAATCCTATTATAATCACTTATTTCTACTTTGAGGTGTATATATAAATTCATATTCGGTGTTATCCTCTTATTATTTTTCCTTATAATATTCATCATTTAAAAAATATTGGGAAAACATAGAATATTTACCAAATTCATCCAAATATTCATTTAATTCATAATAATTTTTACTTTGAGAATTTGTTTTCTCTTCATTGACCTAGACGTCATTACTATCCAAAATTTTATTCAACCATTTTTATAGAATTTGTAGTCTTTACTCATTGTCGAGTATCGAAAAAATAATATTTCTTCTATAAAATTACCATATTTTCCACGACTAACCTCTCTATTTTATATAAAAAATCCAATCCCAAAGATATAATTTTTTTTAGAGAGGGTTTCCATTAATGTCAGATTTAGGAGGGTGTCCTGTCCTCCCATAAGCTTATCAGCACCTGGTTTTGAGTATACATTGAAACATGAAATTCTTCATTTTAATACTAGTGCAAAACACCACTATCTATAATAAATTTATTTTTTCATTATTAAAAAAAATTAATCATTTAATTACCCCATTATACTATTCTCACCAAAAATACATCTTGCTTAATTTTTTTTGTTTCTCAAGGTAGTCTTCCATTTTATGAATTTTTTATTCTACTCTATTGTCAGAATATAAGATCTTTATTACTCATCCAATCAAATATTTCCTTCTCTTTGATACCTAATAATGAAATATATAACTACAGTCTTTTTAAAGATAAATATATAATAGATCATTATATAGTTATCATCAACCGAAGTATGAAATACCTCTATCCTTGTATGCCAAGTTGATTCATCAAACTACATATGTTAGTTTTAACTGGATCATTAAGAATGGATTATATTTTATATTATTTACTAATATGGACTCTTGACCATATTACATCATATAAATACATCATAGGTTATTTAAAACTATCATTTTAGATTTAGAATATTCATGATAACCATTTCATTTGATATGTTTTCTATGCTTTCCTGGAAAATGTGGCCTAGTAAATAGTACCACATATTATTCTTCTATTCTAATATGGGGAGACACGTGTTATATTTATTATGAATCTGATATAAATTTAAATTCATCCTTTATAATTTTAGGAGAGAGTTTTTAACCTTTCTTTTTTACTATTCACATTTTTTTTCAAATGTAACCTCAATTATAGAGTAATAGAGTTGACTCACACTTAAGAGGTTGTATAGTAAACCATACACATATAAAATTCTATGTTCTTAATAATATCCCCAGTTAATTGGGTATTTACTTTTATTTTTATATTAAATGCTCTATCATTATCAAAAAAACTATTTCATCAACTCCACCCTTCATATTTTTTATAATGTTTATATTTCTAATTAAGTGGGATGAAAACTCACTGTTGAGAATCTAGGCTATACTGTTTTTTATTTCTTTCACAACGATAGAAGGAATGTTTTCCTTCTCTCTCTTCTTCTTTTCCTTCCATGAGATTCCTATTTGAGTTGAGTCATAAGATGAACTATATTATCTCTCTTATACACTTATAATGTAATAATGATTATTTTATACTTCTAATATAGAGTGTCTATTTTCCAATGTTATCTTGTTTGGTTATATTTTATTCATACCGCTTGGAATTCCATGTTATTTATTTCCATTTTTTATTTTTTCCCAATTAAAAGTTTTATAAATAAAACATAAATAATTAAAGTATTACGGTTAGAAATAATTTATCATATGATATTAATAATACATTCTCATTCATATTTTTCATTTATCAGGTGCTTCTCAATTCAAATAACTATTCACTACTTCAAAATAAGACACGGGGGTGGCTATGATAGCTAAAAATTTGACAATTTACAAGAACAAATGTATTCCTACTTCCAATCCTCTACATATATCTGAACGTAATCAACTCCTTGGGTTTCAATTAGGTCTCAATGTTTGAGGATTATTTCGAACCCTGTGCATTCCTTTATTCAGAGATATCATTTTTTTGTTATCGGTGTTATAATGTTAATGATAATATTACCAACATTATTTTTCACTTTGTTATATGCTCTTAATATCCTTTATTTTTCTTCCTTGACAAGAAATTTGAATCCACTTTTACACAATTACTTTCATCATTTTTTACTCAATATTTTATCATCACTTTTTGAGCCTCATTTAACCATTTTTAATAGTTCTCCATATGAGATAATCCTAAAATATAACTTCTTCATTGAATCTATTCATTTAATTTTTAATTCAAACTTATTTCCAAATACAAATACCTCTTCTCCTAGAGATTCTACCTTATTTTTATATTCCATTGTATAATAATTATGGATATTAATCACCTTATCTTATTATTTGATATTAAACATGTTGTTCACTACTTATTATGAGGTCACATTAATAACTAATTAATCTACTAATTATTTTTCAATTATATAAATATCAATTTTCAACAGATCTAAATTTTTATATTATTCTTTAAAAATTGAAAAAAAATCTATTATTATTTAAATTAGAATCTAGCTCTTGAGAGACCCTTGAATTTACACATTGAGATCAGATACACCATCTAGCTAATTGACTTCTACCATTTCAGATTCTACCTTACCATAACCATCATAATATATTTTATATAAGACAAAAATATATTTATACTTCATCTACAATATATTAATTATTACGTTACTCATTTCTCAACAAATTATTCCTTTTAACATTATTTTTAGATGAATGTTACATATTTAGGTTTCTTTTAAGAGGGAACCTCCTTCATTACTTCTTGATGATTTATTCTTCGCCTCCATCATCATAAAATCTACTTAGATACCATACTGTAATTCTCCCAAGTTTACTACATCAGAATCAATCCAAGGATATCTTTCCTTTGAATATTACCATTCCTATATTGAATATTATATTCATCCAAGATAGTAATTTATTACTTACTTATTCTTTCTCATCTCTATATTTACTATTATCTAGTACTTACATAGGTTTGAAATAAACATCCTTATTTGAGTTACATGATATTCTTTCTATATTAACTCAAATTATATTTGAAACCAAACTACATTAGATACCATTCAGTGAAATTTTACCATGTTAATATCTTCACGAATTGATATGATTAGATTATAAAGAGGTGGAATAATTCACTTGTTTTTCTTCAAAATATAAATATCTTTTATTTCTTCATCATGTACTAAAGTATGAATATCTTTTATTACATCAAAAATCCATAAAATTTTTCCAATAACATTAATGATTTGGTTGAATAATTCATCAAAATTTTATTTTGAAATAATTTTAGATCATCAAACTTATTACGAGTCACTTAAAACATAACTTCTTTCACTTTTTTGTCACACTTGTATATATTATCAAATTTATCACACACAACCATTTTCTATTTAAAATAAATATCTTTATATCTATATATATATTATTTTACATAACTTTATATAAATAATTTTATTCTTTTATATTAGTAATGAGAATCTTTCTATCTACTAAAATCATGGATATTTATGATATATCAATAACATTTATCGAATAAATTATTACATAGAAAAAATATCACCCAAGAGATTGTATGTGTGATTTAATTTTGTTATTATATACTTTTTAGTTTATTCCATAAAATAGTGTTACTATTTTATCATTTACTATGTTTTCCATACTGATGAGAATAAGATAACATATTCAACAACTATAAAAAATATCCCTAATAATACTGGTTTCATCCAACAACATCCTGAGAGAGATTTGAATCTGGGTATAAAATTTTACTTATGTTACATTAGATCTTGTTCTCACATTGTTAGGAACTCATTATAGATTTGTTTTGTAATCACACTTCCATCATAAATACAAATTTTGATGTTAAAATGAGGAATAATTATTTTACTTGGTTCGCCAATAAGGAATATTTCCATGAAGCTTTGTGGGATGATGTATCGATATATCAAAATAACCTATAGATCCTGAGTTTTGTGGATAAATATTTTTTTCAAAGTCACTCTATTCCAAGATCACAACATTTGGAATTTAGTTTGGGGAATAGTTCACTTCCTCCAACAAAATACAATCATAGAATCCTCCTTCAAAAACTACTTTACATAGATTTATAGTTAGTTTATCAACCTGATGGTCCCTACCATATCATTTGTTATAAAAAGATTTATTTTCATAATGAGTTCCTATTTTTACCCAAACCTTTTAGAAATAAATATTATGTCATTTAATTTGAATATTCAATGCATAACATTGCGATCCATGCCAGAACCATAAAGGTATAGTATCTTTGGAAACAATGATACATTGAAAAATCTTTCATAAGAGATTGAAATCATCTTCTACTTATTTATTAACATCTATCACCCATAATAGATTTATCATACATAAAATCTTTCTTGATACCCTAGGGAAGAAAAATATATGAAAGGGTGAGATCAGATGATCAGTAAGGCAAATAAAGGGAGATATAAAAGATCACTTAAAAATAATATAAGCAAAAGGGAATGATAACACGATCTTAGTATTCAAAAACCACAACTGAAATATCATATTTCATAACAGTTAATCATGATATAAATCATGGTAGATCCTAAAACATGAATCATAATGAAACCAAAGAACATGGTCCATGAGAGAATAACATTAGCATAAGACCTAAGTTTATTGAATACACATAATATATAAAACAATTTTCATATTCAAATCTCACTACCTAGACCATCACAATTAAATGGATTCAATCCCTATTCCAATTTATTCTTAGTTAAAGTTCAATCCCCTTATTATCACAATTTAAAGAGTCCAATAATAAACTAGGTTCATCCCCATTCTATTCCTTATTATCTCATGTGGTATCCATATTTACCCAATACATTAGAGAAATATATAATTTAGATACCAACCATTAGATAATTAAAATAATTCATTTTTGACCACAATATCATAAAATATTCATCATATCATGACCCATTTAAAAGAAGAAGGTATCACAAATATTTTAACATTTCATCATGAAATAACCAATGAAAAATAAATAGGTTTGATAAACATATTTTCATCATAATCACAAAATATACAGATTAAGAATAAGTATTGTATAATAGAATCATATTAATAGTAAATATTAAGTAACATAAAAAGAATTCATCTTAGATGAATAATACCTTTAAAAGGTCTATAATATATTTCTTAAGGAATATACAATTTTCAATTTCAATTAACTTATTCAAAATAAAAAAATCAAAAATATTATGGAAACCATTTTATTTGAAAAGAATGTTTGAAACTTGTAAATAAATCATTAAAACATTGAGTAGTCATGGCATCAAGAAATTATTTTAATACCATATACATTAAAATAAAGAATCATTTCTCATTTTTGGTAAAAAGTCAAAAGAACCTCATTAAAAAAATAAAAAGAAGATTAATTATAATTTTTTTTGTTAAACTCTGTCATGGGTACAAATTACATTAAAAATTATAGGGTAATATTAAAACAATTTTTGAATTTTTTATAAAACACCAATATGGAAGAAAAATGAGTTTTGACTAAAGAGATAAAGAAATCCTATTTTTATTTAAAACATTATTCCACTAACGTTAGTGATTAAAGTGAGGGAAATTAAAATAAAACATGTATTACTTATAAAGAATGAGATCATAAAAAAATTAATTTTTTTATCTAAAATAATTATATAATATTCTTCAATGGAAATTCAATCATAATGAATATTTCATAAAATGAGTTTGAAACATAAATATCTTACCACTTTGCTAACTTTTGAATTAAAAACTCATGGAAGTGATAAAATTATATTGAAATATAATTCATCAGAATTTTCATTTTAATAATCATAATATAAAATTATGTACAATATATGAACCATATCAAATAAACTAGTAGTGAATATGACATGTGTCTCACAAAATTAAAATAGAGATGGGAAACCATTACCTCATGTTACAGTTGATTTTAAAGATATATAAACTCTTATATAAAAAAATATAAATTTATTATAATTATATAATAATATAATTTACATACTAATAATATCATATATGATCCACTTATAACATTTAGATAGCCATTTGTTAATAATTATTCAATAAAATCATTGTTTGTAGGTGTTAACTATTTCGTTTTTCATGCACATTTTCATTATGAAGTTATGTTCTTTGTACATTGATCATGATTAGATAACATATATAATGTTAAAATGATATAAATATAACATATATTCCTTATATATATATATATATTTATATTTATCAATAAAATACAAGGATAGAAAATTGAATCAAATAGTTTATGGAGATGGTAGGTCATGCGTATGCATGAACACAATTTTAATTTTTTAAAAATGAAACGAGAGAAGGTTAATTAATATTTAAATTTTATATAATTTTTATAACATATATATATATATTAATTAAATCTATTATTATTACTATACATGTAAAAATACACAGAAAAATAAATAATATCACATCGTGGAGGTGGTAGTCCACACGTATGCACAAGCGACGTTATCATTTTCCGATGAATGGAAATAAGGTGGATTATGGTTGTTAAATAATTATCATAATTAATTTTATATAAGGTGACAATTTAATTATTTTATAATTGATACCATGGATTTAGAGGAGGTAGAAGATGAATTTAATTGAATGAGGTTGGGCAATATGATTACCTCTTCCATTATTGGCCTCCTTTAGATTCCTTCTTAAGGAACCTTGGAATGGTCTCCTAACATGATAAGAATATATAAATCATGAATATGGTTGTTTTGATGATAATTACGTGGGAATTAGTCTATCTAAAAGGCTCAACATTGCGAATAATTAAGAAGCGGATATTGCAATTTTTAAGTAAATGTAGGGGAACTCTTGAAATTACTTAAATTTTTTAATTAATATAACTTAATTTTCAGGAAAAAATGAATCCAAATTGATATAATTTGAACAGAAGATTATTATAATTCTAAATAATCTCATATAATAATTTTTTTCATCATTATCTTTTATTCATAAACATTCATCAGCACTGTTGATAATTATCACGATAAAAAAGTTTTTTACTCATTAGGGGCCAAAAAAGTTACTATAACAGAAAATGTGACCAATAAATGTAATATGGTTGATATTATTATCCATATAAAATTATCTTGACTGATGATAATGTTTTTATGAATTATATATCATTTACTAAAATATTTTTTATTAAAAAAATCATTATTGTAATTTTTGGAACTACATGAAATATTATAATATAATATGCATCTAAGTCATGTTAAATGGTTATAAAATGACATGTATTAGAATAAAAGGAATATTATGTCTTAATATAATAAAACAATAATATTCTGAGAGGTTTAGGTATAATTTTAAAAATTAACTTTTTTATTATCCTCTTGGTTAACAAATTTTTATCTTAACAAAGATATTGAATTTTTTAATATTAGAGGGTTATAATTTTACTTATAAGGAGAAAATTGGATCATAAATTTCCGATGTATAATATTTTCAACCATTTATAATCCTACTTTTCCTTTTTTAATATTTTTAGGTTTTTATGTAATTTTAAAAAATATATTTAAAATACAATACTATTAATGTCATTTTAAGAATGATTCAACGAATTTGACTTTGAAAACAGTAGTGAAGTTATGAAATTTTAATATAAACCTTTTAAAAATATATAATATATTATATTTTACTTAAAAATTTGAGTTAAACTATAAATCACCCAAAAAATATCAAATTCAGATTATTTAAAATCATGTATTTTATTTTTTTTCTTTTTTCACATGAACTATGTCACCATTACATTAACATTTATGATAATTATTTCATCACTAAAAGAATTTACCATAAAAAAAATAATTCATATTTCAAATAACCATTTATAACACAATATAAACTAAGAATTTCTCTATAAAAATTATAATAAATATTATAAAAAAGAGATTGACATATATGAATTTATCCATTACATAAATATTATAAAGGTATAAATAAATGGTAAATTAAAAATGTCATATTTGATAATTTTGGATGGTTATGGATTAAATATACTCATAAAATAAATTAAAGAAAAGAGTTTGAATCAATTTTAAGCCTTATATCATTTATTTAAACACTAAATAACCAATTTTAACTTTATGTTTATAATAAAAATTAACTATGGTTAATATTTATAATGAATAAAATTAAAATTAAATATTTACCAAATTCAGAAAACATGGCTCCAAATATGGAATCAAATTTTCAATAATCTATTTCTAAAAGTATAAAATATTAATTTAAGATAAAAATTCAAAATGGAAAACAATTTTTTCTTAATAAAATTCTTTTCTAATGTGTAAAAATGTTTTTATACCAAATTAAACCCTAAAAAATTATTTAAATAATGATAATTAGATTATTATTAATATGAGTGAACTCATTTTACTTTTAAAACATTTTAGAACAAAATATAACTTTTTTGGTTCTTGAAACAAAAATAAATTTTTCAATAAAAAAAATTTATTTGTCACTAATCACCAAAAAAACAATATTTTAAAAAAATCCCAAACATTCAAACTAAGATTATTTTTATAGGATAATTTAAAAAATGTTATTATTTTTATAAAATAATTTTTTTAATATTTCTAGAAATTTATATAATATTCACTTAAAAAATTAAAAAAAACCATTTTTGAATAAAATGTATTTTGAAGAATAAAATTTCATTACTAAAAATTGAGTTCTTATTTTCATGGAATTTATAAATAAATTTTAATTAATTATAACTAGTATATATATTTTAAAATTATATTACTTCTATTTATTCCTTCTATTTCAACAACTATGTTATATTGTTCATAAAATAAAATATTTCATGGTTATTTAAAGTTTATTATTTCATATTACATATTCTATTGAATATTGTGTTTATTTAAAATATTTTGGTATTAAATTATATCACATTTAATAAATTTCATACAAAAAAGTTTATATTGTCCTCATTAACCTAGGGTTTTATATTTGAAATTGCCTTTGGTGAAATCCCACATCAGAAAAATGGTTAATTAAAATTCGTCTTAAAAAGAGGGAAATATAAATATGAAGGTCTTGTGGAATAACAAATAACTAGGAATCCAAATAGGATATCATAAATGGGAAGTCAAAATATAAACAAGGTGGAGAAAAATTAATTTCCAAATAATGATATAAATTGATAGATAACATTGATCAAAATAAAATAAATGAGCATGGGAAAGTTATTGGCCACAAAACCATAAATCAATTATGTATGAGGAAGAACATATATTCATTTGAAAATTAAGTAATTGGATAATTTTTTTGTTTCAGGATCCTTTTCCTAGATGTTGGGAAATTCTTTACCATCTATAATAAGAACATAAAGAAATATACATACATGAAAAGTATAATTTCTTTAATTAATCAATTTCTACTATAATATCATATTTTTCTCCAAATGTTTAGTCTTCAAGATGTTTTTTCATTCTTGTCAAGCTCAAATAAACTTAATAATAAAAAAATTATATCAATATATTCTTCCAATATTTAAACATAATCCAGAATAGATTGGATAGTAAAAGGTAAGATATTATCTAAAATGTATAAACATTTATATTATGAAAGAATATATTTTACTAAATTTTTTTGACAATAGTAATAAAGGATCTACATAGATCATTTCATAAATAACCATACATATCAAATAAAATCAATATCCTAGACATTAAAGAATGTTTTAACCTCAAATGAAATATCATAAATTTTAGCTTAAATCCACATAAAGTTTATTACATTCTTTTTGAATAATCTTTCATATTAAATAAAATGTTAATCCTAAATGTTACATATACCTCTAAATAATGAATCATCTCCCAAATTATTAATTATCGCCATGATAAATAACTATATAATAACATAATGTAGTGAACTTCACCAAAATATTAGGAATACAATTTAGATACTAAACTGAATGGTAATATGTATCATGAGAATAAATATATCTGAAAATATCACATTGTCAATGAATCACATTTCAACCATCAATATTATCTATATCCCACTATACAATGGAACATGATTATCATAAAATCAAATAATATACTGAACCAAATGGTTATTTGTACCTAAATATAATATTATTCCTAAAACATTGTAAAATATTCAAATCACCTCCAAATATCATCACTTAAAATCTCAAAGTGGTATCTATTCCTTTGAACATATGATTAAACTTAAACATAAAAACCCATAATGGTATCCATAACTATTATGTTAGCCCCATATGAAAAAATATATGTTTTGAAAAATTAACGCACTACTTATTTCTCAAATAAAATTATAAACTATTTATTATATTCAATAAATCAAAAAAGGAACTAAAATTTATCAAGTTTTATCTAAAGCACTAACTAGTTTCAAGGATACCAATATTATTCCATTTACTACATCAATGTTAATCATATTTTTTTACAATTAATCATTATAAACTTCCCAATAAATAAATTTTCATGCTTATCGATACCATTCCACATATGTTTTCCAATCCTTAATGAAAAATTAATATTGAGTAATCCTTATATATTCCATGATTATTATATCAATAATATAATTTATATAATAGTTATACAATATATTTATTGAATCCTAATACATAAATATTTCAATCCTTTCATTTAAATGATTTGCATAATATATGTATTTATTTGGTCTAGAAGATAAACCCTGGATTAGAGAATTGTCTTAGATAATGCTCATCTTTGCAACATAAAATATTTTGAAGAATAAATGGTAACATAGTATGAAATTCATTTACAACAACCATAATTTTTATTTTCCATTGAAAATTACTGACTATATGCCCTTCTATTCCACACATAAAATAACTTATAATTCCTCTGAGACATTTCCTCTAGTTCTTCTTCCCATATACTTGACATGTAGGATGGTGAATCTTATTCCACCCTTGGACTTCCTAAAAATCCATTTTTACTAATTAGGCATGTATATAAACTCAATTAAGTTGATATTATTAATCATTTAATGTGATAGATTGTTATACAACATCACACTTCTTTACCTTCAAGATATCATTTCATTTGGTTACTCATGAAGAAAATCATTCCATTTATTTTCACATTATATATTAAAATGAATCTAACTAGTTCCATCTATTATCTAAAACAAAAATGTATAGTGTGATCAATGATAGTCATAACAAGGAATCATATAATAACATATATTATTTAGAATATATATAAATCACTACATAATCTTTTCAATATATGACACCTTAGGTTTAACCTAATCCTTTCCTGGTCATAATCTATTAAAATCCTATATAACGGTTTATAAAGAAAATGTGATTTAACCAAATGATACCCCTTGGTAGTGTCAAAATAGGTGAAAATAATGAGAAAACTCACTATGCACTAGAATTATGGATGAGATACACTTCAAACAACTCTTTTTGGGATTGTTACCCCTATATGAATCTGTGTTAAAAATGTACCACTTGTAGTTTCCAAAAAAAATCTATTTCTAGGAAAAAAAACATATTCTCCTTACCATAATATAAGGATGTTTCCATATACACAGGACAATCCCCAAGTATTCCACCAAAGTTCTATAATCCCAATCTCCAAATATTGAATAAAACCTACTCTAATACAGTCTATAGAGACCAATACTTTCAAACATAAATATTACATCATTTTAGTTGAATATTCATTACATAACATTATTATACATTATAGAATCATAATGTTTTATTGTATTTGGAAACATGGATACATAAAACACTCAATCATAAAAGATATAAATTTTCACAAACTTATTTCTTCACAACTATCACCCTTTCTAGGTATATCATTATTAAAATCATTCTTTATATATTGGGAAATGGAAACATAATAGTGGATTATATAAAATTCATAGTAAAGGTAAGATAGGGAGATATCAATGATAACTTAAGAAAAACAAGAGAATAAGGTAATAATAATATGATCTTAAAATTTTAAAACCACACCCTATATATCATAGATCATAATCAATAACCATGGAATAAATCTCAAACATTATAAGACATGAATCATAAATAAATCAAAAAACACGATCCATGAGTACATAATGTTGTCATAAAAAATAATTTTTTGGTATACAAATAATAATAAAAAATCATTTTCTTAGTCAAAGATAACTTACAAGAATATCATATTAGATTATTTTCACTCTATTTTTCATCTAATCATTAGATATAATTCAATTACAAGACAATTATAGTGGACTAGTCCCATACTAAACTAGTCTCATTACACATACTTGTCCTTATTATCTCATAATATATCCATATTTACCCAATGAATTGGAGGGTTATATAATTCTAGACAAAGCCATTACATAATTTAAATAATATATATATATTTATTTACTAAATGGTCATAAAACATTCTTCATATCCCAACTCATGGAAAAAATGGGTTTCATAAACATTTCAATATTTCGTCATAGCATAACCAAGGAAAAATAAGAGTTTCCTAAACATCATTTCAACATAATCATAATCAATCAAGATAAATAATAAGGATGGAATCATTGGATCATATCCCTAGTAAATCTTATGTAATGTTAATATATGGAATCTTAGATGAAAAATTATTTTAAAAGTTATCTGGATTATTTTTTATGGGAAGTGCACATTTTAATTCAAAATCACATATTTCAGATCCCAAAAAATTAAAAAATAATATAGAAAACAATTTATTTTAAAATAATCATGGAATGTTTTAATAAAATCTTAAAAACATCGATGGTTCAGGAAAATGAGAAATTACACACAAGCTGTATATGTTAGAAAATGATCGGTTTTTCATTTTTGGTAAAAATTGAAAAGTAAATATTTCTAAAAATAATAAGAATATTCATTTAAAAAAAGGTTTTAAAAATTATATCATTGGTAAAAACGAATTTAAAAAATAATTTGATAATGTTAAATATATTCTTAAAACTAGTTTTATAAAACATGTATAAGGAATAAAAATTATTTTTGATAGTAGAGAAAAAAAATTCTATTTTTATTAATAAAAATTATTTCGGTATTATGATTAATTGAAGGAAAATTAAAGGAGAAAATTCATTCTTTACAAATAACCATATGTTAATAGAAATAAAAATTTTATCATAAAAATATCATATTATTTTATTTAATTAGAATTCAAGCATAAATAATCCTGATTAAAAATAAATTGAATCAAAAATCCAGTACCACTTTGGTAACTATAAAATAAAGACCTCATGAAATTGATAACCTTATAAAGATATATATATATCCCCATTATTTTCATGATAATAATAATAAAATATATTAATGGATTGTATATACACCAAATAAAAGAAACTAGCCATGAATGTGGAATTTTTCTCAAAAAATATAAAGTGATACGAGAAAACCTTACCCCCAGTTCCACTTTCATAAAAATACATATAGCCACTAATAAAATAAATTTAAATTTATTATAGTTATTTTCAAGGATCATTTAATTACTTATGAAATCATATATGATACAATTATAACATTTTAATAACCATTTATTAATAATTATCTATTCAAATAATTGTTTCTAGGTATTAACTATTTCATTTTTAATGGATGATTCAGTTTTTCTATTCTGACACCTAGACATTGATCGTGGTTCCAAAATCACAAAATCTATAACCATTATATAAATATAATATATATTAATTATATATATATATATATTATACTATAAAATACAGATATAGAAAAAATGAATTACACCGTTCATGGAGACAATAGGTCATACGTACACATGAATGATGTTTTCATTTTTTGATGGAAGTAATGAATTAATGTTAAATAATAACTCACCATTATAGATAATTTTTATATAATATAAATCTTACATGTTCTTTATATATATTCATATTCCCAACTATATAAAACAAAATTAATAAATATATCACATCGCTTCATGGAGGTACTAGTCCACACGTACGCATGATCGATGTAACCATTTTACAATAGATTGGAAGAAGGTGTATTATAGTTGTTCCATATTGATAATAATTCAGTATATATAATACACATAATTATTTATTTAATAATTGGTAACCTTTATTTAATTGATATAGAAGAATAAATAAACTAAAAAAGGTCGGGTAAGATGATTAATTATTCGTTATTTGGCCTCATTTATATTCTTTATTAAGGACCATTGGAATGGTATTTTAAGAATAGAAATACTTATATTTAATTAATATTGATGTTTATAAGATTATTTTTTAGTTTATGGTTGATATAAAACTATCAAACATGGTGAATAATGATTGAGAAGTGGTTTTATTTTATAAATGAGGGGAGGGGAACTCTAAGAATTACTTTATGTATTAAATAAATATAAATTAATTTTCATGAAGAAATGGAACAAAATTTATATAATTAAAATATAAGAACACTATGACTCTATAAAATATTAGAAATTATTATTTTTAAATGTTTTGGTTATGTTTTCACCCCTATATTTTAGTTTTAACCCTCCATTAACCCTTTGGATTTTTACTAAGATTTCAAAATGTTTTACTATTTAAGGGTCAAAAAAGTTAATATAAAATGAAAAATTGTCCATAAATGGTATATGGGTGATATTATAAACCATATAAATAATTATTTACTGAATATTAAATTTTTTATGAATCTTAAATAATTTAATAAAATATTGTTTATCAAAAAATATCAGTAATGTAATTTTTGGAAATACATGAAATATTACAATATAATATGCATTAAACTGATGTAAAATGGTTCCAAAAATGGAATGTTTTTTACTATATAAGTAATATATAGTATTAAAATAATTATAAAATCAAATTATTATTGTTTTAGATAACATTTTAATCCATATATTTTGGTTTAAACCCTTGTTAACCAAGTTTAATCTTAACCATGGCAGTGCCTTTTTAAAAATAAAAATGTTATAATTTTACTGTTAAGGAGAAAACTAGATCCTTAATGGAAAATAGATGAAATTTTAGACCATTTTCATCCAATTTATTTATCTAAATATTTTTATTATTTATAAATAATTTAATAAAATATATTAAACATATAATACTATTAATGACATTTTAAGAATTTTTCGCATAATTTGACTCTAAAAAAATGATAAAAGAAAAATATTGAAATATAATAGTTTAACACACATAAAATATGTAATATTAATATTAAAAATTCATTGGGTACTCTAATTCACCAAAATAATATTTCATTTAGAATTAGTAAAATCATTTACTCGGGTTTTTTACTCCTTGAACAAGTACTGCGTCGACATTGCATAAGCATTTAATATAATAGTCTCATTACAAAAAATTAAAAAAATTACATTTAGAAAAAAAATTAATATATAAAATAAAAATTTAGAATTGAAAATATTTTTTCATAATCTCTATCACAAAATATTATAGATATCAAAAGAAAGCGAGTGACATTTTTGACATTATCCTTTACATAAATCATATAAATGTAAAAATCAATGCTAAATGGAAAAAAACATTATATTTAATTTTTTTTATGATTATGGATAAAATATTCTCATAAAATTAATTGAATAAAAGTTTTTTAATTATTTTTATGCCTTATCACATTACAATAATCCACAATTAACCCATTTTACCTTTATCGTAGATATAAAAATTTAATATTGTTTCTATTCCTAATGAAAAAAGGGAAATAGTTAAAAAATATGTATATATTGATAAAAAAATATGGAATAAAATTTCCAACATTGAATTTATAAATGTGTATTAAATTAAATGAATATAAAAATTAGAAATTGAAAGGAATATTTCTTCAAATAAATGCCTTTTATGTTTAAAACATTTTTATACTAAATTTGACAATAAAATTGATTTTAAATAACAAAATTAATTACTAATAATATAATGTAACTAAATTTACATTTTAATTATTAAAAAATAATTTTTTTAATTAGAGAAAAAATACCATTTTCAATAAAAATAAGTATTTTTACTATTTAGGAAAAGTAAATCTTTTTAGAAAAATACATAATGCTCAAACAAAAATTATTTTGATGTGAAGATTTAAAAAATTATATTATTTATATCAAATAATTTTTTTTTAAATTTCAAGTAATTAAATATACGTTCTCTCAAAAAAAATTAAAAAAATAATTTTTAGAGAAAATTTATTTTAACGAATCCAATGAATTTAATTAAAATTGAGTACTTATTTATTAAAATTCATAAATAAAATTTTATTGATATGAACATTATATATATTAAAAAATTTCGTTAAATCTATTTATACCTTCCAATTCAATGTTATTCCATAGTTATCATAAAATAAGAATATTTCATGGTTCATTAAATCATAGTGTAGTGTGTTGTAAAAACTATTTAACATAGTGTTCTTTTAAAATCTTAGGGGTGTAATAGTTCCATAATAAAATTCTATAATTCTGTCATTAATATCCACTAATGAAGAATCCTGGACCTGATTAGCCACCTAAATAGTGCAATCGGGCCATATGACACTTTCATTAGGTATACCTCCCCAAATTCCAAAGGTTTACAACTAGAAGAGAGGGTGTAAGTTGGAAATGTGGGGAAGTCATACCATCATGGAATGATAATAGAATGGTCTGAGAATATATATATATAACATGTAGCAGAAAATAAATTCTTAACAGACTCTAACAGGTCCTTCCAATTGTGGATGCACAATATAAATTAATAAATATCAAAATTAATAAAAAATATAAGTATCAGAAAATCAATAAACATGCCAAAATACCACTTATAGCTACCAAAAAATTCATAACAAATAGGTTATACAATACAATTCCAAAAATGGGTCACCCATTATTGCCCACAGTAACAACACACACATGCATATATATATAAATCATGCAGATACTTAAATATAAACAATGGAAAACTCCAACTGAGGAAAGACCTCATGGTTCCATGCTAACATACCTTTCCAAAAAACTACTAAGGCCCAGTTATAGGATCTAATCTATTACTTAAACATAGTAACATAATGTCTATACTCATCCCAAAGGTCTTGTGTATGGTGTGATAATATGCCTTAGTAGGACACCACCCAATTGTGAATACTTAATGTAAGTGTTTAATAAGTTGTGAATAATAGTAAATAAATAAACAACACATGTATAAAGTAATCAAAAACTTTCTTAGTGATCAACATCCATAAGGAATCCACCACATGCCTCAGTCAATGCTGAAATCACTTAAGAGTAGCGGATCCCTGGCCCATGACCCAAGGTATCCCCTGATGTCAAGTAGCATAGATGAACCCTTAATATCAACCTCAAAAGCCACCAACACCTCATTCCAACCTGACACCATGAGCCCCAAATCAAATAACCGATGTCCTGAATATATTCCCAAGAAAATAGTCCCCTAGTCCCTCAGACCCCTGATCGAAAGCACCCATCAGCTCAAATACTGATATCCAGAGGCATAAAAATGTCAGACCTAAAAAACATATGCATCAGCTCATAACATAATATCATAAATAATGGTGATCTCTACCCTCCCAAAATAATCCAGGCCCAATGGACTCAATATGGCTAGCCTCAGCCCCCAATCGATAGGCTCATCGATATCAACCTAAGGCTCCTCACTTTCCCCATGAGTTTCTACAATATGAACCCCCAAAAATTTCATAATTTGTACTATCGGGGGACTCTAGCCCCATGAGTGATCAAAACAACCTCATCATTGAGATTAACATTGCGCACCGGACTCTAATCGGTGGTTTGACCATCACAGGTGAGTAGAAATCACTAATTTAGTACCAAATCCACATCTAAATAGCACATCATAACCATATGAAGTTTTCTCTCAACTCCGGTGGCCATGTAATCCAATATCACATGAGCCTATCTCATAACCTGATAGCCTAGACACCTCATACTTATGTCCATGTTGCCCAACCTATGGTCACCACCACCCAAGTACTCCAGTTCAAGCACAACCAAATGAACATGTCACCTCAATCCCGATAGCCATGTCATCCAAATATCTCAGGATTATCCCACCGTGATCCCATAGATCACATCACATTTAATTTAATTATTTCATATAAATAAATAAATTCAATTTAATTTAAATAAAAAATTTGATTTAATATGATTGAATTGACCAATTTATATAAACACAACAATTCAATTTAGTTGAATTAACTACAACAACCCACGTGAATCAATTCAATATAATGGAAATGAATATCTCAAATTCAAATTAAAAAAAATAATTTAAGAAAATAATTTTAAATGAATATAACACCCTCTGAATGAACCACCCAAGGAAAAAATACCTCTAACATAGCCTCACTCAGGAAAACATGGTTTGGGAATTCCCAATGTCCTCCCATAAGGTCATACTATAAATTTAACATCACGAAATTAATTTCAAATTGGTCTCTCTCAAATAACCAATGGCGAACTAAAATCTTCACCCCAAACATCTGAAAAAACAAAAATAAAGGTATGAACCACCTACCATGGACTCATAGATGTTTTCATGTCTGGTATTAGCTGCTAACTTGAAGAGGTTCGGAAGAAATTGAAAATTCTATTAAATGCCCTAAAAACTGGGTAAACAAGTCAAATAGATTTAGTGATCTATGAGGTGAGGGAAGAGAAGAATAGATGTATGAGTGAGGTTTTGCTTACTGATATGATTATAACACACCTAACAACATAAATAATGTATCACCGATGAAGGAGATGGATCAAATCCAAGGGAGGAATAAAAATTGGTGAACCCCTTGCTGTTAAAAGTGACCAAGAGGAAAAAAACTAAACAGAGAGAATAAAAAATCCCTAATTTATTGGATTTAAAGGTCTATATGGTTAGATTTCATGATTTTCCAAACCCTGCAATAACCATTCATGCTATAGTGCATGGGTACTGCTATATGGAATTACCCATGTGGATTGCTGCAAAGTTTTCCCCATCTATGTAAAAAATGGGTAGTATCACTCTATAAAAACTATATAGGTGTCTGTATTACCATACATTTGACCCCATATGGTTTTCAAAACCATACGTTAATACAAAAACTAGGTTCATGTTTATCTGGAAGAAGCCACACTGTTTTCCCCAAACCATGCACTTTGGCATGCAACTCCAAAAACAAGTCTTCAGGATTTTGATGCTACCGAAGCCTTTATGATCACCTGAGGCACTCTCTAAACCTTGAAACACATCCAAAAAACAGGATATTTGTGTAACATAAGACTCATAATTAGGTTATGAAGCCTGAAAAAAGGGCATATGCAATAAATCAAAAATTCAAAATCAGATAGGTTTTCAATCCGATTCAAAAACCATGGATTTTAAAATCTCCCAACATTAACATCTCTCATACCTAAGCTATATAAAAAAATAGAGATGGTACAAAACATAACCATCCCAACAAAAAAACTCATACTACACGAGTCTCAGGGAAATTGTTTAACTACCTAAGGGGAAATCCCCACCTTAGGAGTGACGTACCCTGATCCATCCTTACAAAAAATCAAATCAAGTAATGGTCTATCAACCAATTTCCAGACTCTAGGGTCCTCATGTGATGAATCATCACTCATCTACCTCACCAGATGCTCTCGTGTCATACCAAATACCCATCTAAATTCCACGTAGAATATTTTCCCCACCTTATACCCATGTAACACATGGTACAAATGAGGTCCAACATCTTATTAGATGCTCAAAATCAAACATGGTACCTAAAATATCAATAAAGTTTTTCACCATAATGGTGACAAGACACATTGGATATCAATTAACCTCATCTCCCTGATTCCCTGATGCCAAATAACCTCAATAATTCATGATTCCAATGATTCTCGTGATTCCAAACACCTAAAAACCCCTCACCCAATGGTGCTCAAGTATAGAACCCAATTCTACACACCTTATATATATATATATATATATATATATATCAATTTATAAAAAACTAGGGATGGTTCCAACCTACTAACTGACATTTGGTTAGTGCATATATATAGCATGCACACCTCATGAACCCAAACGGTACATGCCACAATAGACCATTCCAAAGATCAACAAAACGAAAATAGCTACACCCACACCATACCTCTTACCATTATCAGCTCACCACTCTACTCAACACCATACAACTTCACATCATGAATCAAGAATGATGCTCATTTTTATGAATCCTATCATTTCCATGGTGCTACACCAGTCGTCAGCTATTGACATCAGTAATGGGTCCCACTATCTCTGTCATGTCCACAATGTGAAAATGAAGCTCGACTACCCCTCCCTAGTATAGATCCCAATGTGACCTCAGACACCTAATTCTTTCATGGTCTCTGACTTATGGTTGTTTGAGAAGGCTTCCTGGAGAACCTCTCGATATTCCCCACCTGTCTACATGACTGATAGTCCTCTAGAGGCTACTCCCGCCAATTCTATAAATGTCATGGCTTCCCATACTGAATGAAAACCATCAACAACCCATTTTGAGGTGGTCTTATCAAGTCCCTAGTCGAACTACCCTACCGTAAATCATCTTATCCTTTATTATTGATATTTAAATCATCATGATTGAAATCACTTGAAGCCACTAACTTTCTCGAGTAGGACCTATCCATCATGTTTCCCTTGGCTATGATTGCCTTGTTCACTAACTTTGACAATGAGGCTAACCAAAATATTTTTACTTATACCCTAATGGGATGTGGTAAAGCATCCTTGAAGCACAACACGCTCATGGTTTCTTCGTTCACTATACAGAGAGTAAAGCTAGACATTTCAGTGAACGTCACTACATAGTCCATGAATAACTTTATTCCTAGGTGAAGGCTTAATAACTCATGATCCCTTTCCACCCTCAGTGTATCTTGGAAGAAATTCTCAATGAACCTAGCCTTAGAGATATTTCAGGATAGTCCCTTGTGTCTACCTTCTTACACATACATATCCCCCAACACTTTTCTATTCCCCTGAGTATATATTTTCTAGCATCACCAACTACACTAGAGGCATATCTAATTTCTCAAAGATCATCTTCATGGACTCGAGCTGCCTGCGGACCACCCTCACCCAGAAACATTGGAGAGTGATATGACTGGAACTATTGAGTATGGCATTCCATTGATGGATATGCTTCTTGATCACCCCTATCAATTCTCTAGATCAATATAACTAGGCTCACTCAAAGAAACTTGTATATCCATGTCCCAAATGCTATCAAGTATGGTGGCTACCCCACCTACATTATAACCTGAACATGATTGAGAGCCTGTAACTATGGATAAGCATGTACCTTCTCCATCTGACCCTTAGGGGTCTCAACTCTCTCTTGATCCTGTCTCCCCAAGACATGTTACACATGATGCTCTATCCAATCCATATAGGAGTAACTTGTTGAATACCATCACACGGTCAGAAAACCAATATAATATATATATATATATAATTTAGATAGGGAAAGAAGTAATAGGAAGTGAGTCCTTACAACCTTTACCCTTTCTTATCTCAACCATTCCAATCGAAAACTTGGCCCCATGGCCTCCTCACTCAACCTCAATAGATCCAAGAATCAAAGGTGCCTCAGGCCATGCCCATTTTAATAACCCACATTTCCTCAAACTGATGACCATGTTTCCCAACTTGGTGATCAACATCAAACCATTTCATACATGCCTACTCCAATAAGTTCCAGGTAAATTTTTCATACCACATATAGTTTACACACAGACACACACAAACAGAAATACAAACACATATACATGTCACAGAATAAACCATTTGACATATCATTTCACAAGAATTTTTCACAGGAACATGATGATTCAAAATTAAAGCATCCAAATATGTGCCTAATCATTGATTAAAAAGGGAATAAAATCACCCCATTGTCATACCATACTAAGGGTCCAATATCTAATTCCTTGCAACACAAGGACAATGTTCAAAAATAATTATAGAATAAAATCTCATTCCAATAATTCCACCCAAGGTAGAAATAAATGAAACATTAAAATGAGAAAAAATAGAAATTACCACCCTTAGTAACTTTGTCAATCTCTCATACATGGGGCTACAGGAACCCACATATGAACTATGAATCCAGTTATAATCACATAATAATCTATATTCTACCATATCTAAAATAGTAAGACCAATAGAATAGTGGAAAAATAAATCTTGATCTCATTAGTAGCCCTCCTTATACAACTACTAAATCCCAATCAAGAAATGCACTGATACAAATTATAGTATCCCCAAAATGATTATCCACTTGAACGATGCTATTAGGGAGGGTTCCAATAGACTTAGGTGAACCTCCCCAAAGTCCAAAGGCTTCCAACTAGCAGTGATGGTGTAATATGGAAAAGTGTGGATGATATACCTTGAAATAATGATAATATAATGGTCTGAGTCTATATTGATAACATGAAGTGAAAAATAACGACTTAGAAGTATCAAACCAAACTAGCCAATGGAATAAGCACCATAAATATCAATAAATAGTAGAATTAATAAAAAAAAATAGAAGACTAAAAAATTAAATAAACATTCTGGCATACTGGTTGTAACTACCAAAACAAATAAAGCATAAAAAATATGTCATATAATACAATTACAAAATTGGATTTCTCATGGGTGACCGCATGGCTATATATATATGTGTATATATAAATTATAATGATTTAGAAATATAATCAAACGAAAAATATATTTGAGGAAAGAACTCAAGGCCTCATGCCAATATCCCTTTCTAAATAGATAATAAAAAACATCTCCTGAAATCGATCCCCTACATAAACGCAACAACATAATGTCCACACGCATGTCAAAGGGCCTGTTTAGGGTGTAAGAATGTACCTCAGTAGGATAGAAATAAAGTGTGTATACCCTAAATTAGTGTTTAAGCTGGTTCAAACTATATTAAATAAATATTAAGAACATGCATAAAGTAAATACAAACTTTAATGGTCCTAAACAGTCACAAAGAATTCATCACCTACCACGACCAACACCAAAATCACTGAAGATGAGAGGATTATTGGACCATGACCCAAGGTATCAACTAATGTTTAGTATCCTATGTGAACCCTCAGTTTATACCTCATGAATCATTTTCACCTCATTCCAACCCAACACATCATGTCCCAAATCAAGTCACTGATGTCCCGAAGGTACGCACAAGAAAATAGAACCTTGGTCTCTCAGACCCCTCCTCTAAAATACCCATCGGCTCGAAGCCTAAAATTTGGTGGCACATCAATTTATATCCTGAAATAAAATAATTTTTAGCTCATATAATGATTTCCCAAATAATGGTGATCATAATCCTCACAAAATAATCCTGGCCCAACAACCTCAATACGGTGATCCTCATCCCCCAACTTATATCCTCATCACTAACAAATGAAGGATCCCCTACCTCCCCATGAATTTTAATGGAAATTACCCCTAAGATAAATTCCTAATACACACTACCAGGGGACGATACCCACAACATTTGTCAAAATAACCACATCACATGGTCAACCTATGTGTATAATACTTCAATTGGTGTATTGGTCATCACAGGTGAGCGATAATCACCAATTTAGTACCTTATCCACATCCAACCGGCACCTCGTGCCCCTAAGACCATGTCTCTCATGTCCAATGGACATTCCATCCAATATCACAATAGAATCCTTATAACTTGATGACCTAGATGCCTTATACATACATCCACGAAACCCAGCTAATGTTCAGCACCACCCATGTAATCCGGACCAATCACACCAGATGATGACGTTGCCTCAATCCCGATGGCCACACCATCCCGATATCACAGGATAAGACTTCTATGCTCCCATGGATCATATCACTTTCAATTAAATAGTTTCATATACATAACAAAATTTAGTTTAATTTAATTAATCAGCAGAATTTAATATGTTTGAATTGATCAATTTATAGAAATAAAATAATTCAATCTATTTTAGTGGACTATCTCAACCATGATGAATCATTTCAATATAATGGAATTGAATATATCAAATTCCAATCAATGAACCAATTTAATTTAAAAAATTTAATTTAAATGAATATAAAACCCTTGACCAAACCACCCAAGGAGTGAAGACCACTAACATAGTCTCGCTCAAGAAAATATGGGTTGGGCATGGTCAATAACATCCCATAAGGTCATAAAATCAATTTGAGATTATGAAATATATTTAAAATGGATATATCTTAAATAAACAATGGATCTATATAATAATCACCCCAGAACATCCTAAAAACACAAATAATGGTATAAACCACCTATTTTGGAGTCTTTGGCATAAACACATCCAATATTGGCCTCTAACTCGACGCAGTTTGGAAGAAATTGACGATTCCATAGAACGGGCTGAAAATCGAGTAAATTGGATCCAATACATTTAGCACTCCACGGGGTCTAACAAGATAAGAAGATATGAATGTGTTAGGATATCCTTACCGATATGATTCCAATTAAACCAATGACTTGAAGAATGGATCTCAGACAACAGAGATAGATCCAATCCAATGGAGGAATTAAAAGGGGTGAGACCTCTACAGATATGCATGATAACGAAGAAAAAAAAGTAAAACACAAATACAGAGGAGGGGAATCATAATTTTTCCTCTTTAATGGGCCACATGGTTATCTCAAATGGTTTTATAGACGATTTCCATACTGTGAAGTCTATAGTGTATGGGTACTACCTATATTTCACTACCTATGTAGCTTGCCGTAGGTTTTCCCCCAACCTTATAAAAACCATGTGGAAACCCTCTACTAAAAAATGTAGAGGTGGCCAGATAGACATGTGCCTCACCATGAATGGTTTTTCAAATTGTGACATAGTTCAAAAACATGGTGCATAGTTATCTAAAAGAGGAAACACGATTTTCCCAAAACAATGCTCCTTGACATGAAACTCAAAAAATAGATCTTCAGGCCTTTGATGATTCGAAATCCTTTCTGAACACACAAGGACTCTCCAAAACTCTTAAACCATCTAAAAACATGATATTTAGTTGAGACCATACTTGTAATTAGGTTCCAAATCCTAAAATGGGAATACCCACTAATTCATCAATTTATAATGGTAGAGGTTTTCAACCAGATTTAATGACCCAATATGTTACAACTAAAAATAATCTTGTAAGTTCTATTTGGTAAAAAATAAATGATATAAAACCCTTAAATCTAAAATATCCTTCATGGAATTTTTCTATTGTCTACCCTTTCAAAAAATTACTTTGTGGTACTCCAATTAACGGATGTTCTTCACAAACTTATTGATGGAAGCCCACTTCGTGAACAACTTCATGGTGAAATGGATTTTGAAAAACATCACGTACAATGCTCCAAGATATGATATTCTTTAAGAGTGAATATGACATTCATTGAAAAAATCTACAGTAATAAACTAATCTAATTTTTTTGAAATCCTGTTACTCATAAGTGATGTGATTTATTCCTTGATATTTTATTTTTTCTTCTTATCAATACTTAATGAAAAAATTAGCTAGTTATTTATAGGATAAATCCCCTAAAAAATTATCTTATCATAATATTACAATATTAAAATTTGTTTGTTCCTCTTTACATATGAGCTTACATTCATGGTCAACAAAAGACGCTCATAATTCACTCACTAATGAAATTTCCTTTTCATACTTTACATTGATCCTTTATAATAATTTTTCATTGGAAAAATTTCCATAATCGAAATATTTCATGTATTCACAGAAATTTATCCATCAAATTTCAAAAATCATTTCCACCAATACATCACAAATAAAATACTTCAAGTGATTAATTCATCTTTTTGTACCTCATTCTTTAGTAGGATTCTTCATACCTCCATTGTAGTTTCAATATTTATACATGAAAAATATTCTTTTAAGACAATATTTCCACTAAACATCACCAAAAACATAAGAATTATTGTAAAATGCTATTTTTTATCTAAACACCTAAAAATATTAATAAATTACTCTCCAAAAAATATTCTTTTTCTGCCCAGATCATCACATAAGATTCAACCACTATAATATTCTTCAAAATTAGAACTTCTATTAAATCATCTCATTCCAACATCATATATTCTAATTTATCTAAAAACAGTAAACAGATAATGGATTAAAAAAAACAACATCCTTGTCCTTATTTGATCACCGTGGTTCTAATAAACATTATAATCATAATAATTTTGATGATAAGTCATATATTTAAAAAAGGATTATAGAGAAAGGATTACTCAAATATCTCCCTAATATGATGTGCACTGCATGGATGTCGGGAAACAAAAAAACTTCCCTAACATTGGTGGTGATTCCAATAATGAATGTATCTAGGAAATCAATAAAAAAATAAAATATTATAAATAAAAGTATAGTCCCCACGAATCAACAGCTTTATTTTAAAATATCTATAAAGGAAAATCATGGTAATATATCACCACATATTAATCATACAATTAAAATGATTCCATCTTGATCTTTTTTTTTCATTTGAAATCATTATTCTACCCTCAACATAGGAATCACTAACATCCAAGACAGAAAATATTTTTATTCATATATCATTGACACATTAATTACAGAAAACAAGTTAATAAATAAAGGAAACCATACATTTTATTTCCAAACACCCAAAACATCTTCCAAATTCATAATTTTAACATTCACTATAATGATTTATTGTAACACCATAATATTTCATAGTAATTTATCTATTTAAAGTAATTCAATAGCATGTGCTACAATAACACCAAGTTCGAACACACCAATACGTACCAAACTAGCCATTCAAAAAGCAGTTATGAATAATAATAACAAAATTTTGAATTTTATTTACACCATATAATTTTAACATCCATTTTATGTATTTTTTAGACATAATATAAGAATAAATTCAAATTTTCAGATAAAATAAGTATTTTTCAGAAAATAAAATTTTACCACCTTTTAATAGAGAACCATTTTTAAATCCAATATTTTACTCTTATATATTTAATTTTACAAAATAAAAATATTCTTTAGAATCGGGACATAAAAATTTATTTTCAGAAACATTTTGGTGATTTTCTGATAACTTTCAAATTTCGATGAATAGTGAAAGAAACTAAATTTTAATTAAAAACAACGTTTTTAGTAAAAATAATTTATAGTACTAAATTATAAATTTAAATGGGTTTGAAATATAATTACATTATATTTTTATTATTTAATCCAATATTTTTTATTGGATGTAATTTAACATTTAAAGTGCACATAAATACATATCAATCTTTTGAATGTTTTTACTTCTCAAAAACATGCTTTCTGTTTTTAACAATGGGAATTAATTTTAAATTAATTAATGAAATTCATATGATTTTAATTTTCTAAAATAGAAATAATTTTTTAATTTTTAATATCAAAATTATCTTTTCATGATTTTTTGGTATTTTTTTGAAAACATTCAATTTTTGATGAATAGTGAAAAACCCTACGTTGTAGATAAAAACCAACGTTTTCATTTAAATAATTATTTTAAAATCAAAATTTATCTTAAATTCAAATTATATACATAATATATATATTATTCTAATTTAATTCATAAATTTTATTTTATAATAATATTTGAAATATAAAATTTTATTGAACTTTTTAACGTCTTTTCCCACCTTCTAAGAAAATTTAAAAATTTAAAGAAAACATAATTTTACCACTTCTGTGAATTGAATTTGAAAACTCCGAGAGACACTATGGACATCACTAAGTAAAATTTGTTTCAATAAGAAGAAAATAATTTTTAGTGAATAGTAACTGTTGAATTTTATTTACCACGATTAAAAGTAATTATGTTAATTAAAGGTAAAAATGCTATTATAATTATCATGACACATGTCCTTATTCTATTTGATAAGTGTTTTTAGACCAAAAAAACCTTAGTAATAAAATATGATCTCTTTGATTCACATGGATTATATAAGGACATCTATTATTATTTTATTTAAAGAAGAGTTAAAAGTATAAAATTAAATGTTTAATAACTAAAACATTTTTAATATAGGGTTATACAAAGGATAAATTTGAATATAAATATTAATTATAAATATAAAAATATTTCCTACATCATGGTATTTTATATAAAATTTTTATACATTAAATAATTATATTTATTTATGACACAATGATGATGCATTAATTATCTTATTAATAAAAGATTAAAATAATTGATATCATAAATGTAAACATAAAGTAAATTGAGACTTTTCATCTATTAAACTAATTTTATAGGTTAATATGACATGTTAGAGTTTATTTAATGTATTTTATTCGAATTAATCATGTTTTTTGACTTTCACAAAAAACAAATACTAAATAGTGTCAAAATCGACAAAAACGTGTTTTTAAAACAAATAATATATTATTAAATTATATAATATTTTTAAAAATATATGGTTTATAAAAAAGACTTATATAATGATATATATTTCACTAATTAAACACATGTGGTTCTCTTTTCATTTTATAGTAATATTATTAATCAGGTAATATAAAAATAAAAAAATACATTGTAAAAGTAAAACTATTTAACTAAGAGTTAAATCTAAAATATATTGTTAAAATGATGACCTAAACATTTATAAAAAAATTTTGTTGAGAGGATTTAGACCCATACCCACAATATCCTCTAAATAAATTCATTTGGAGCCATTATAAACTGTAAATGATTTCAAAATAAAATAATATTTCAAAGTTTTCATAAAGTGAACCTCACCACTCTTAAAAAATTACTTTCCCTTATCTCAAAATCACACTTCCAAAGATATTTATATCAGCCAAACACTACTCAAATATCTTTATAACTACCCTCAATTATACCTGGAGTCCTTAATTTTATCATAAATTCAACCCATGGATACCTTTTGATCAAATTAAAAAGAAATAACCCGAAGAAGAGTTAATAATTTCATCACCTCTTTCAAAGTTCTTTCTTCTTCCATTTCTTATTTATTTTTTGTTTCCATAACAAAATAATAACTTCAGTACCTTTTACATACTGCGATGTTGTTATAAATATGTTAAAACCATATTCATTATTCTATCCATCATATGAAAGACAAAGTCACTATACATGCGTATGTAGGGATTACCATTTCCACATCGTGGTGTAGTTTGTTACTCAACACTTCATTATTTGGAAGGGTCTAATAATGAGAATAATTTATGTAAATAATAAATATAAAATTTTAATGATACCTCATATTTAATATAATATCCAATTACATATGATTTTACTATCAACAGAATGATATTGTCGCTCATGTGTACGTACAGATTACCATTTGTACGAACACGATGAGATTCATTCCCCATCATAACCATTGAAAAATAGTTTTAATTTTAGGATTAGAAATAATATTTAATAACTTAATATCATTATTAATATGAATCAAATACATCATATCCATTAAAAAACATGAAACGTGTAACAAAACATATAAATGAAAAAGAATCAGATGACACACAAAACAATGATACTACTAAAATATTATTAACGATAAAATTTTAGAAGAAAATATATGATATAATATTTATGTATGTCGTAATTCTATAATTTAATAAAAATGATTTAACTATTATACAAGATGTTAAAAAACCATCGACTAAGGAAAAGAATAAGTTAAGGGTTAATTTTAAAATCACTTTTTTTCTAAGGTTGTTTATACGTAACCATGTACTGGGAATTATTTATCACCCTCATTTGTGTTTCATAAAATGTATTTGAAAACATTTTTACTCTTTCCTAGAGTATGAGTTAAATTAATTTATACCCCTATTTGACTTTTTATACAATGATTTTTAGGGAATATTTCTGCCATTTTCCAAACAAGTTTCTTTATGACCTTTTTGAAAAATTAAGGTAAGAATGTTTTTAACTTATACGGTGGGTGCATCTATTTCTTCCATTATAACACCTTAAAAGATTACCTTACCAGATTATAATAATATTTTCAAAATAAATGTTTAATTTTATAACTATGTGACTTTTAAAAGATTTCAAAATATAAAGATATATTTCTCTCAAATAGTTTTGATTGTATCTATGTTAATATCCTTTGATGGGTTTTACACTTGTTTGAGGTTAATTTATTAGGATAGAATCTTCCATATTTTATTGAATGTTTTGTTGTAATTTTGACAGTGGATGTGTTATTTTTATACCATTTATGGTTTTCGGTTAAAGGAATAACATTTCATATGATAATGTTAATATTAATATGAATGTTTATGTTATGTTTCAACCTTTTGAGATGTGGAATGCATTGGACTAAGTAAGTGATGGGTGGAGCCCGTTATAACTCCTTGATACATCGGTAGGTCTCATTAGAAAAACTAGTGTCTTGAAACAAGTCCTTGAGAAAATATTATTTTTAGTATTGGAATGTGGTCTGGACGATGTGGGTATGATTTCCGACATTATGTATTCCATCATTATAAAATTAGATATTGATATCAAATGTGACTATTCGACTAGTATAATAACCATGTGAATAAGTAAATGGAATTATTTGATTTATCTTTTCTCTAAACACCCGTAAATTTCATGGAATTTTTTTTCATAATTTATTTTGTATTTTTACAAGTACGCAGTTTCTGATGGCACTTGATTTTGAGGCCCGGTGTGCCTAGAATCAATTTCCGAACTTTAGCTCGGGTACGTTCAGTGAATGAATGAGCGGGTTCTTCTAAATTTTGAACCAGTGCTCGGAATAGAAATCCGAGGGCACCAATGAAACCGCAGCGCCGGTATTTGCTTAAGAAGACCTTTACTAGAGTTGCGTTTTCTCGGGAGGAGTTGTTAAAAATTAGGGAATTAATTGTTAGGTAAAATCAATTGTGTTCAAATTTATTTAATCCACGGTAGTTTAATTCTCCCATGGGAAGTTGTTGGTAGGGCCCACAACCAGAAAACTACCCAAGTGAGGTTATAAGGGCGGCAGGGCCCACACGAGCCCCCATATTCTCATATTACTGAACTCATCTATTCTCCCTCTTAAGTGTGTTACCCTTAAAACATCCCATTAAATTGTGACCTTCCCTCTCCCCACATTTATTCAATGCCAAATCTTTAATTTAATTAAGTGTGTTATGTATTTTGAAATTTGTAATTTTGAAAGGCATGACATAAGATAATAAAATGAGAGGGATCTTATTTTATTAGGTTGGCTTGTGGTGTAAGGGGATTGGTAGAAAAAAACTCTAAGTCAGAAGAACTTAATCTTGTTTTCAAATAATTCCAAGACTTCGACGAAGAACGTCGTCACCGCAAGGAGATATCGACGTGTCGTATCTTCTTATCTCCGCAGCCGGTGTGTGACACCTTTCCAAAACAATAATGACATGCCCTATTTCGATCTTCTTCCCACATCAAAGGAAGGTATACGCCGCTTCTCCTCGGACGTTCTCCGTCAACATATACGGAGCTTCACCTCGTGGCGTCATTTTCTGAGACGATCATTATTCGACAACTTCTTCGAGGTAGGGGATTGTTTTACGTTCGTGATTAATTTGGTGTTCATCGTTAAATAATTTTCCGCTTGTTATCGAATTAACGAGAGGTGGACGAACCACACAAAAACGGCTGAACCTCCTCCCCATTATTGTTGTACTTCATTATGGATTGGAACGGAGGCGACGTGATGCTGTCGCGCAGTGCGGGAATGACAGAACCGTGGTCGGTGCGGGCCGTGGCGAAGGAGCGCGGCGCCATCGCGCCGTGCCAGAGAAGCCGATGAAGGCCGCGACAGAGATCGGGTCGTGGCGAAGGGGCACGACACCATCACACCATGCCGGAGCACTATGGAGGGACGTGGCCGGGGCGGGCCACGGTGGAGGGGCGCGGCGTCGTCGCGCCGTGCCGGATGTCCATGAGCCGCGGTCCATGGCCGCAGCGGTTCTGGGAGGCAGCCGGCTGAGCCGGCCGCCGGAACACCCTGGAGGCGGGACCCTCGCGGGTCCCACATGAACCGAATGGCCGACCATAAAGGCCGGACACTACCCTAGATAACCGGGGGTTGAAACCCCCTGTTAACGGACAGGGTGGTCCCCGTGGGGTCCACCGTTCTGTTCGAATGAGGTGGCGCCCTCCCCACTTCTGCGTCCGCTCAGCGCGTGGGCGCCCGCGCTGGGCCGGGACGCCCGCGTCGGGCCGATCCCCTGTGCTGGGTCGGGCCGGGCTGTGCCAGCTAGGCCGAGCCGCGCCCCAACGGGCTGGACCCGGAACCCGGGTCGGGTCGACCTGGTTCGGGCCGACCCAGGGATATCGGGACGGGTCTGACCGTGCCCGAACCCCCTGATTTCCGGACAGATCTGTTCAAACACCCATAACATGGGAAACAAACCTTCGATCGATGCACAATTAGTTGCGTAAAAATACTTGGATCGAGACGGTCATTTTGGTATATTACACTCAAGGTTTCAGAGAACTTTGGGTACAGCCGGGTTGGTTCGAACACAAAACCAACCGGGCCCTCGGAGCAGAAACACTTATAACATGAGCTCTGGATGTCCGATTGACGTGACATCAACTTTTTTGGATTCCTCTTAGTGAGACGTTTATTCTGTCTTACTCCGATCGGGGTTTTGACATAGTTGGAGTACAATCGGGTTGGTTTTGACTTAAAAACCAACCGGGCCCCTAGGACGAAAAAACCAATAACTCTCAGACCGTGCATCCGATTGATGCGTCGTCTGTCACATTGAGTTCCTATTGATGAGATGGAATTTTCAGATACATCAAATCTGGAATTCGTGTCAGTTGATGTATCTACCCCCTTGGCTCGGGGAGCGGACCCTCCCGGAATCGAGCATGATGTGTACGAGAACCCTAGAGCTGGTTGCGACTGCGACGACGATGACGACCGTACTGGGATCCTCTGTGGTTTCGGCAGTGACGACGACGGTACTGGAATCCTTTGTGGTTTCAACAGCGATGACTACTATTCTTGTATCCTATGTGGGTCCTGTATTACTTGACTACTGTTCTTTTATCCTTTGTGGGTCCGGCAGTATTTGACTCTGTACTTGTATCCTATGTGGGTCCAGCAGAGTAGCTGGTCTTGTATCCTTTGTGGGTCCGATAGCATAGTTGGTCTTGTATCCTATGTGGGTCCGACAGCTCAGACGAATCAGTGGCTACATCTGATCATCTCTATCGTCTTACGATGAAGTATACATGTGTGAGATGAGTCTTAACTTTCAATCATTACCTTCGATATAATTGACATGATTTCCTGTGTGGATTGGGTTTTTCTTTCCGGTGTGGATTGGGTTGTACTATCCTGTGTGGACTAGATTAAACTTGGGATCGGATGTTGGAGTCGAACTGTAATTTATGACTTATGTATATGTATGGTCATATACCTAAGTAGAGTTGGTTGTTACTTCGTGATTGTAATTTTCCTTTGTGGTTTATCCTTTATGGATTCGGGGAGACCTTCGGGGGTCTCAGGGTCCCTACTGAGTAGCGTATACTCACCCCTGCATGGGCTATACCCACACTACGTTGTGTTGGATGTAGACGACGGATAGTTCTGATCGAGGTAGGAGCACGTGGAGCTGGACGGTACCTGGAGGTGGATTACTAGACGAGACGTACACGGAGCGGACGACTGGAGCCGAGGAGCGTAGGAGACTACCTTTACCCACAATTCAGGTGGGATTTCCCGGAGGATGGCTCGATATTGGTACCTTACTTTTCTACTACTGTACACTCTTTTCAGTTGTACTTTACTTTTAGTTGGGTTTGTATACTGGGCCATTTACTTTCCAGCACTTAATTTTGTACTCATTTTACTTAGTTTTTACTTCAGCTTTCATACTCGGTTGTGTTTGTTTTCTTACATAAAGGCAATGTCTTCCCTTATATCGGTATTTATCCCTTTGGAGCTAGTCGCCAGCCCCTGGCCTATGGGGGTGGGATTGGGGTTGTCACGACACGGGTCTCGAGGACGGGTCGTGACAAATTTGTATCAAAGGAGTTCAGTTCTACCGCAGAACTCATGACTTTTATCATTCTTCTATGTGAAGAATAAGTGTTAAGGGTATTGAGTTTGGTTTTTAGTCCAGGGAGTCCATTGTTGGGGCGGCGGCCGACGTATCCATACACCAGGACCCTGACTTCTGATTTCTGACTTAGTGCATGAAAACATTGATTGCATGTGTGTTTCAAATGTTTTCGTTGTGATTACTTTGTGTCAGCTCACCAGGTATATTGTATTGACCATGGAACACCTGTTTCTTTTCAGGATGGCCCTATGATGGCATCCATCTAGGGTTCCGAGCTTTGTGTGAGACGACTGCCCATCGAGCGACGAGGCCTCAGTGTAGGGCCCTATTACAGCGGTGGCACTGGCAATACCTTTACGCACTGAGCCACCGATGCCACCATCCCCAGCAGTTGAGATTGCACATCGCCTTAGTGCACTACCCGAGTTTCAGCGTCAGAGAATTCCCAGGTTCCATGGGGAGACGGACCCTCAGGCAGCCGAAGATTTGCTGGAGGCTGTTGTATGAGTTTTCAGGTTATTAGGGACACCAGCAGACCTCAGGGTGATTCTTGCAGCGAGTCTCCTTCACACGGTAGCAGGTAGATGGTGGATCCTGATGCTCCAGGTGCACGATGAGGCATCTCTCCTTTGGTCAGACTTCGAGAGCCTCTTCCGCTCGGAGTTATTTCCAGCCACCCTCTGTGCGGTGCACATTCTGGAGTTACTATAGGTGCGGTTGGGCAGCATGATGGTAGTCTAGTACTCGGCGAGATTTACCGATCTCTCACGTTATTCCACGAACATGGTACGAGAACCATTCTTCTGGGCTCGGACCTTTTAGCAGGGACTGAGGCATGAGATTAGGGCTTTGATGATCTCCATCAATATTCCGACGCATGCAAAAGTACTAGAGCGAGCCCTTATTGTGGAGATCTTTCTTTCTGATCCTACACCAGCAGCGAGACCTACCGCAGGGTGGCATGTAGCGAATTATTCTGCAGCTGGTAGTCGACGGATGTCACAGGGGTCCAAGCGGACCAGACCATCAGGCAGACGACCTTAGGATACTGGCACAGAGGTGTGGGGCACACGACGCAGAGCCAGCCTTCCGAGGAGCAGACAGTGTTATGCATGTAGTGGGCAGGGCCACATGGCTCGTGACTGCCCGACCCGCTATGCAGAGGAGCGGCATATGGTTGAGGGACCACCCAGGAAGAGGTAGAGGTTCATCCGTGGAAGTCTGCAGGGAGCAGCTGGATGAGGCAGAGGAGCTGGCCGAGCAGCAGGTGGTGGGTGATGCTTTGAGGCTCTACCACCACCCCCACCACTAGGAGGTCCACCCGACCACAGAGAGATAGCGGACAGAGGTAGGCTCAGCTTCAGGCAGGGGAGACCTACGACCACGGCGCACCAGAGATGATTCGAGGTACTATCTATGTCTACTACACCCTTGCTGCAGTTCTTATAGACACAAGATTGAGTCATCCTTTCATTGTCTCTTCCCTTGTTCAGAGCTCGAAGATTCTGATGGAGCCGTTGTCTCGATCCTTACGGCTAGAGACTCCTATGGGAGCAGACTCGACGATTACGCATTGGTTCCGGTAGTATGAGCTTACTCTAGGAGGTTAGAGATTCGGCTGGGATCTTCTTATAGCGGCGTCGAGGCCTTACGACATCATCCTGGGAATGGATTGGTTATCTACAGTACATGCTCAGATCGACTATATTTGGCGCAAGGTGCAGTGTGTTCACACCGATGGGAGCAGGTTCACCTTTAGTGGAAAGAAGGGAGCCTTTGCAGCGCAAGATGGACTCACATAGAGGAGAGGACAGTCGATCACTCATTACTTGTCTAGCCTCATCCTAGGACCAGTTGACGTGCGGAGTCCGAGTTTTCCTATAGTGGTGGATCAGTATGTGTATGTTTTTTCTAAAGACGTTCCAGGACTACCTCCACACAGAGAGGTAGACTTCTATATTGAACTGTACCTCGGGACAACCCCGATATCTACTCTAGTATATCGGATGGCTCCCACTGAGCTTTGAGAGCTACGGGTACAGCTGGAGGACTTATAGGGAAAGAGATTCATCCGACCCAGTGTTTCACCCTGGCTTTCCCCAATTTTGTTTTCCATGAAGGCGGACGAGAGCTTGAGAATATGTGTCAATTACAATCTCCTAAACCAGGTGACCGTGAAGAACAAGTATCCACTTCCGAGGATTGATGACCTCTTTGATCATCTTAAGGGAGAACATTGGTTCTCAAAGATAGACCTCAGGTCAGGCTATAATCAGCTTAGAGTACGAGATAAGGATGTGCAAAAGATGACTTTCAGATGTCGGTATGTCCACTATGAGTTCATGGTTATGCCTTTCGGCGTAACCAATGCTCTAGCAGTGTTCATGAGTCTCATGAACATGATCTTCCAGCCTTATCTCGATCTATTTGTCGTGATCTTCATCGAAGACATATTGATATACTGGACTACTGAGGAGGAGAATGCCTACCACTTGAGGGTTGTATTGGACACACTTTGAGAGGACTAGATGTATGGTAAGCTCTGGAAGTGTCATTTCTAGATACGTGAAGTCCACTTCTTGGGGCACGCTATCTCAAAGGCGGGAGTTGCGGGGGATCCTGCAAAGATTGAGGAATTGCTAGCTTGGGATCCACCCAGGAGCGTGATGGAGGTGCATAGTTTCTTAGGTCTGGATGGGTACTACCGGAGATTTGTTTCAGACTTCTCCAGAGTTGCGGCACTACTTTTAGATTTGATGAAGAAGGGGAAACCCTTCATGTGGTCAGATAGATGTTATCATAGCTTCCATGAGCTGAGGAAGAGATTGACCAGCGCACCTATCTTGAGGCTACCTGAGGGGGGATTAGGGTACGTAGTTTACTGCGATGCATCAAGGACCAGACTCGGGTGTGTCCTGATGTAGGAGCGAGCAGTGATCGCCTATGGATCATGACAGTTGAGGCAGCATGAGAAGAACTACACTACCCATATCCTGGATTTAGAAGCAGTGGTCTTCACCTTGAAGACGTGAAGGGACTATTTGAGGGTAGAGTGCTTTATAGTATATTATGACCACCAAATTCTCAGGTATATCTTCTCGCAGAAGGACCTGAACCTGAGACAGCGGCGATGGCTCGAGTTCCTCCAGGACTATGACTTTGAGATAGTCAATACTCATGGAAAGGGGAACGTAGTAGCCGATGCTCTCAGTAGGAGAATGGGAATTCAACTTCTTGGAGAGGTGACAGAGAAATTAGTCGCATTGCAGATATCCTTCATGGATAGAGATGGGGAAACCTTTCTACAGTCACTCACAGTCACACCACCACTTCTTCAATGGGTCAGAGATGCACAACGTGGGAACGTTGACTATGAGGCCCGAAATGCACAGATATCATCAGGACATGCACCTGATGGATTCTTTGTAGGAGGAGATCACATCTTCCTTTTCAGAGGACATACCATGGTACCAGAAGCTTTTAAGAGGAGGTTCTGAGAGATTTTCACACTTCCCCTTTAGCGGTACATCCAGGAGTGGTGAAGATGTACCAGGATCTCAGACGACAGCACTGGTGGCCAGGTATGAAGAAGGTCGTGGCAGAGTTCGTTTCACGATGCCTCACCTACCAATAGGTGAAGGTGGAGCACCAGGTACCAGCAAGATTGGTACAACTGTTGGAGGTCCCAAAGTGGATGTGGGATGATATATATATGGATTTTTTGACTGGACTTCCACGTAATTCCAGAGGACATGACTCCATTTGGTTGATCGTCGACCGACTCACCATGTCGGCCCACTTCTTACCCATCAGAGAGCAGGGCTCAGTGGAGATATTGGTACGCCTCTAAGTTCAAGAGATCATACGGCTTCATGGTGTGCCATAATCTATTGTCTCCGATCGAGATGCTCACTTTACTTCCCGACTTTGGAAGGGGTTACATGAGGCATTTAGGACGCAGCTACGTCTGAGCACAGCCTTTCACCCTCAGACAGATGGTCAGATGGCGAGGACCATTCAATCTCTCGAGGACATGCTCTGTCCATGTGTCTTCGACTTTGTTTGCAGCTGGGAGGATCACCAACCCTTGGTGGAGTTTGCGTACAATAGCAGATACCACTCCACCATCGGGATGGCACCATACGAGGTATTGTACGGCCGACCTTGCAGATCACCTCTGTGCTGGACATACCTTGGGGAGTCAACACTTGTGAGACCAGAGATGGTCTAGGACACGACAGAGAATGTCTAGGTCATCCAGGAGTGGATGAGGATAGCTCAGAGCTGACATAATTCTTATGCTGATAGGAGGCGGAGACCACTGCAGTTCGAGGATGGCGACCACGTTTTCTTACGGGTCTCACATCGACATCGGTTACGGAGATTTGGTCGGCGATACAAGTCATCTCTATGCTTCATCGGACCATTCAAGGTTCTTAGTATCATAGGCGAGGTGGCTTATCACCTGGCTCTACCACCTCAGTTGCACCAGATGCACGACATCTTCGACGTATCCCAGCTGAGGAGGTACGTTCACGACCCGATGCATATCATCGACCATGGGGAGCTGGACATCGATGACAGGGTGACTTTTGTGGAGGTCCTAGTGGAGATCAAGGATCAATAGGATTGGGTCCAACATGGGCGGTCGATTCCCCTAGTACGCATCAGGTGGAAGTACGGGAACCTCCAGGAGAGAACATGGGAGCGGGAGGCTCAGATGCATGCACAGTACCCTCATTTTTTCCTGTAGTTTGTGATGTATCTTTATGGGGACATAAATCCCTGAGGTGAGTGTATTGTAAAGACCCATAAATTTCAAGAATTTTTTTTTCTTAATTTCATTGGGATGTTTACGAGTACGTAGTTTCTGACGGCACCTGATTCTGAGGCCCGTTCTGACTGGATTAAATTTCCGAAGTTTATCTCAGGTACGTTCAGTGAATGAATGAGTGAGTTTTTCTAACTTTTTAACCGGTGCTCGGAATCGAAATCCGAGGGCACCAATGAAACTGAAACACCAGTATTTTCTTAAGAAGACCTTTACTGGAGTTGCGTTTTCTCGGGAAGAGTTGTTAAAAATTAAGGAATTAAATGTTAGGTAAAATAAATTGTGGGAAAATTTATTTTATCCTTGGTAGTTTAATTCTCCCATGGGAAGTTATTGGTGGGGCCCACAACCATGCAACTTCCCATGTGAGGTTATGAGGGAGGAGGGGCCCACACGAGCCCCCATCTTCTCATATTTCCTAACTCCTCTAATCTCCCTCTTATGTGTGTAACCCTTAAAACATCCCTTTAAATTGTGACCTTCCCTCTCCCGCCATTTATTCAATGCTAACTCTTTAATTTTATTAAGTGAGTTATGTATTTTGAAATTTGAAATTTTGAAAGGCATGACTTAAGATAATAAAATGAGAGGGATCTTAATTTATTAGGTTGTCTTGTAGTATTAGGGGATTGGGGAAAGAAAACTCTACGTCGGAAGAACTTCATCTTCTTCATAAAGAACACCAAGACTTCGACGAAGAAAGCCGTCACTGCAAGGAGAGATCGACGTGATGTCTCTTCTCCTCTCTGTAGCCGGTGTGTGACGCCTTTCCTGAAGAACGACAATGTGCCTTCTTTCGATCTTCTTCTCGCGTCAATGGAAGGGAGATGCCGCTTCTCCTCGGACGTTCTCCATCAAAATATATGGAACTTCACCTCACGATGCCATTTTCCGCGACGATCATCGTTCGATAACCTCTTCGAGGTAGGGGATTATTTTACGTTCGTGTTTAATTTGGTGTTCATCGTTAAATAATTAGCCGCTTGTTATCGAATTAATGGGAGGAGGTCGGACCACACAAACACGACCGACCCTCCTCTCCATTGTTTTTTTACTTCATTATGGATAGGAACGGAGGCGACACGGTGGAGTCACACCGCGTGGGAATGAGAGAACAACGGCCGGTGCGAGCCATGGTGAAGGAGAGCTGCGCCGTCACACTGTGCCAGAGAAGCTGAAGGAGGCCGCGGACGAGAGCAGGCCGCGACGAAGGGGTGCGGCGCCATCACGCGGCGCCAGAGCACTATGGAGGGTCGCGGCCAGGGCGGAGGGGCGTGGCGCTATCGCGCCGCGTCGAATGAACAAGATCCAAGACCCATGGGCATGGCGGTTCTGAGAGGCGGCCAGCTGAGCCATCCTCCAGCACACCCTGGAGGCGGGACCCCTGCAGGTCCCACATGAACCGAACGGCCGTCCATAATGGTCGGTCGCTACCCTAGAAAACTGGGGGTTGAAACCCCTAGTCAACGGATAGGGAGGACCCCGTGGGGTCCGCCGTTCTGTTTGAACAGGGCGGCGCCCTCCCCCTTCCGTGTCCGCTCAGCGCACGGGCGCCCACACCTGGCCGGACCGCCCGCGCCGGGCCGGACCGCCTGCGCCGTGCCGGGCTGCCCGCGTCGGGCCGATCCCCCGTGCCGGGCCGGGCCGCAGCAGCCGGGCCGGGACGCGCCCTAACGGGCTGGACCCGGATCTTGGGTCGGGTCGACCTAGTTCGGGCCGACCCTGGGGTATCGGGACGGGTCGAACCGGGCCCGAACCCCCTGATTTCGGGACCGATCTGGTCAAATGCCCATAACATGGCCAACAGACCTCCAGTCGATGCACCATCTGTTGCGTAGAGATACATGGATTAAGACAGTCATTTCGGTATATTACACTCAAGGTTTTGGAGAACTTTGTGTACGGCCGGGTTGGTTCGAACACGAAACTAATCGGGCCCTCGAAGCAGAAACACTTATAACATGAGCTCTGAACGTCCGATTGACATGTCGTCGACTTTGTTATATTCCTATTAGTGAGATGATTATTTTGGATTACTCCGCTCTAGGATTTTATGCAGTTGGAGTACGGTCGGGTTAGTTTTGACTTAAAAACCAACCGGGACCCTGAGACGAAAAAACCAATAACTCTCAGACCGAGTGTCCGATTGACGCGTCGATGGTTGCATCGAGTTCCTATTGACGAGATTGAACTTTGGGATACATCAACTCTATAAATTGTGTCAGTTGATGTATCAACCCCCTTGGCTCGTGGAGCGGACCCTCCCGGAATCGAGAATGCTGTGTGCAGGAACCCTAGAGCTGGCTGCGACTGCGACAAAGATGACGACTGTACTGGGATCCTCCCTGGGTTCGGTAGTGACGAAGACCATACTGGAATCCTCCGTCAGTTCGACGGCGATGAATACTATTCTTGTATCCTATGTGGGTCTGGAAGTACTTGACTACTGTTCCTATATCATAGGGTCTGGCAGTATTTGACTCTGTACTTGTATCCTATGTGGGTCTGGCAGAGTAGCTTGTCTTGTCTCCTTTGTGTGTCCGACAACTTAGCTGGTCTTGTATCTTATGTGGGACCGACAGCTTAGACGAATCAGTGGATACATCTGACCATCTCTATCATCTTACGAAGAAGAATACCTCTATGAGCTGAGTCTTGAATTTCAATCATTACCTTTGATATGATTGTCATTCGTTCCTATGTGGATTTGTTTGTGCTTTCCTGTGTGGATTCGGTTGTACTATCCTTTGTGGACTAGATCGAACTTCGGCTCGGGTGTTGGAGCCGAACTGGAATTGATAACTTATGTATATGCATGAGAATATACCTAAGTAGAGTTGGTTGTTACTTCGTGATTGTAACTTTCCTTTGTGGTTTATCCTTCGTGGATGCTGGGAGACCTTCGGGGGTCTCGAGGTCCCTACTGAGTAGCGTATACTCACCCCTGCACGGGCTATGCCCGCACTACATTGTGTTGGATGCAGACGAAAGATAGAACTGATCGAGGTAGGAGCTCATAGAGATGGGCGGTACCTGGAGGTGGATCACTGGATGAGACGTACACAGAGCGGACAACTGGAGCCGAGGAGTAGAGGAGAATATCTGTACCCACGCTTCAGGTGGGATTTCCTATAGGATGGCTCGGTGTTGCTTCTTTACTTTTCTACTGTTGTACTCTCTTTTCAGTTGTACTTTACTTTTTGTTGGGTTTGTATACTGGCCCATTTACTTTCCATCACTTACTTTTTTACTCAGTTTACATAGTGTTTACTTCATCTTGCATACTCTGTGGTATTTGTTTTCTTACATAAAGGCAATTCCTTCCCTTATACCGGGATTTACTCCTTTGGTGCTAGTCGCCATACCCTATCTTATGGGAGGCCGACTTGGGGTACTCACGACACGGTTCCTGAGGATGGGTCGTGACATTTTCCATACTATGTTGAAGTTTATGTTTAAAAGGCTTGTGTTTTAGTCTTATACATTGGCTTAAATTTTTTTTCTTATTTATGATAAATTCTTCTATATTTTTATCCATACTGAGAATTTGAGATCTACCATTTATTATGTTTTCTATTTCCCAGGATGTGAAGAAGTATATTATGATTAACCTACTTGGATAATACAAAGGATATTAGTGTGTTCAATGGGGAAAAACTGTTTTGGTTTTTATTCCATGATTCAATGTAAAACTTATGTATGTATCTAGTAATTCCAAAAATACTAAACTAATCAGTATTTATAGACTTGATCTCTTATGATCATGCCAATGTTATGTAATAATGCACCGAATCTGGGTAACTAGGGTCAGAGAATTATAATTAATATCAGACGATTATTAGTATGAACATTGGAAATTATATTTAGAAAAAATGGCATTAGATAACATTACCCTAGGATAGACTTTGAGGATTAGTATAGAAGAACTTCCTAGAATTTCTATAATATATATATTTCCTTATTTTTCTATGAAATAAATCCCTGTCTAGAAACGAGTAGGTAGAGGCGGCTCTGGAAAATACGTGTGTAGGGGGAAAACATGAAAACATCGATTTGAGAAAGACTTGAATGGGAACTAGTGCACAAAAATGGGCATTTCTGCACCTTTGGTTACGACACTCCTAGGGGATATGCTTAGGGTTATTCACATTTTCTTTACATTCCATTATTAATGATTTATGATTAAATACTTCCTTAAATTTTTTTTATTATTATGGATTATATTCATACACTTTTAAATTTATTTTTGGTATTTTACAAGTATGGAATTATGCATTGTAATTCATAAACTAACATAGTCTATGCCATTGTTTAGAAATGGTGCCCAATATAAGGAATGGGAACTACAATAATACACATAATCCAAAGAGTATTAAGGATCACATATTTCATGGTCTTAAGCCAAAATTTAGAAGGAAAATATTCTACCACATATTCTCATCATATGGAGAAATATTATCACGTGTTAATAAGATAAATAAATAATTATATGAGTCCTATAGCATTGAAGGGAATTCAGAGAAGAAAAATATGGTAGATAGAAAGACGGATAAATGGTAGAAGGAAGAAGGATTTTCTCATATGTGATAAAGGTCGAAATAATACCTTTGGTAAATGTTTGAATGGAATAAGTGTTTGTTATAGGTTTGGCGAAAAAGGACACCATGTATGTGATTACAAGGGTAAAAAAAAGTTTTCAAATGTACAATAATTCATCTTCAAGGATTTGGGACACTACGGGAATCAATGTCCCAATAATCAAAGTATATCCAAAATTATGCTATTGGATAATAATCAAGTCCTGATACTACTGTAGATGAAGATGAATAATTAGTGTTCTAATCTTTTTTTATTAATGAATTATGTCATTTATGTATTTAATCAAAAATGTACTAGTTATATTAATTTTCAAAATAAATAAGGATTGTACTGTAGTACAATTTCGTTGACGATTTGAGATTATATGGTTCTAATAAAAGTTACTCAAAAACAAGTTTAACTTTTTATAAAATGCATGGTTGAAGGAAAGATAATCCTTAATACAATCCTGATAGTGAGGTAGTGAATTTGGAATAAGATATGGTTGATTTGGTTAAGTTATGTTTGATATTCTTAACTACCTTGGATCTGATTAATGGTTTGTTTATTCCATCATTTTTGGAGTATTGAAATTTTTTGGATATATGGAATACATATAGTATTCTATATAGAATAATGGAGCTTGAATTCAATTAATAAGGTTTTATGGTAATTTATGGTGTTTCCATGTTTTAAGATAATACATTAGGATGATACTAACATGGTATTATGTGGAGAAAAGAGATCTTCATTATGTTATGTTGACCTTCCTTATAAATTTTTTGAGTATGAGTTTGGACACATGTATTTTGGATAAGTATAAACATTGGAATGTATTAAGTTGGACATTGGATACTATGGTTTAAGGTTAAAAAATTTCTCATGATTTGTTTGCATTTTTTAATAAAAAAGGACAACCTGAAGGTCAAACAACAACCCGTCGCGTCTACCAATGTTGTGAGACTTGGTCCCACAACCGAATGGCGACAAGGGTGCATCAACTAACACTATCCTACGTGATGTCCGGTTTTGTATAATGTTGTTTTTAAATGATATGATAGATTAATTATAAATTCATTTTTTAACCCAATACGATTATGATAAATAGAATATTTTTGAGTTTTATTATCTTTTGGAGTGAAAGATGAATTTGTGGAAGAATTAGTTAAAGGATGGAACTCTAATTTTCATGTAACACCCCGACCCTCATTACCCAGAGTTAGTGCATTATTAAATAACCTTGTCATGATCACAAAAGGTCAATTCTCAAAATACCGATTAGTTTAGTAGCCTAGGATGTACGAGATACATTTTTAAGGATTACATTACATCATAAAATGAAAAAAAAACAACTAAATTATTTCAATGAAAACAATGAGATCCCATAGACTATCCCAATAGGTCAGTCATAATAAACTTTTTCGCATCTTGGGAAAAATAAAACATAGAAAGGGGTGAGCTCAATTACTCAGTAAGGATAACAATATAGCAGAAACTTTCATAAATAATCATATACATTTAAGGCAATGTATAGAACTGAAACAAAATCCTTTTCAAAATAAACTTCATCATAATATAGAAAATATAAATCAAAATAATGGAATTTAATTACTCACATGGTTATTCTACTAGTCGAATAATCACATGCAATATCAATATCCACTTTCATAATGATGGAATGCATAATGCCAGACTTTCATAACCACATAGTCAAGGCCCTGTGCCAAGTCTACAAATACGATTTTGTCAAGGACTTGTGCCAAAATACTTGTTTGTCTCATGAGACCTACCGATGCATTGATGAGATATAGTGGGCTCCACCCGTCACTTACTACGTCCAATGCATTCCCCATATGACAAGGTCTAAACAAAACATAAACATTTATATTAACACTAGCATACGAAATGTCAATACTTTATCCATAAACCATGAATGGTATGAAATAACACATCCATAGTAAGAAAATATCACAAAAAATTCAATACAATATTAAGGTTCTGTATCATAATAAATCAACTTCAAACAAACTTAAAACCCATCAAAGGATGTTGACATAGACGAAATCAAAACCTTTTTAGAAAAACATATATTTATATTTTGAAATCATTTAAAGGTCATTTAATTATAAAAGAAAACATTTATATTTGAATATATTCTTATAATTTTGTAAGGGATGCTTCGATGATGTTATAATGGCAGAAAATAGTCGCACCCATCGTATAAGATAAAAAAAACATTCTTACCTTAATTTGGTAGAAAATGTCATAAAGTACCTTATTTGGAAAATGGAAGAAAGATTCCTTTGAAACCATTTTAAAAAAATTCAAACCGGGGTATAAATTAATTTAACCCATAGTCTAGGAAATTTTAAAAAAAAATTGGGAATACATTTTTAAGAAACATGGATGTGGAAGAAAAAGAGGTCCCAGTAGATACTTACGTAAAAACAACCTTAGATAATAAAGAGATTGTCAAATTAACTCTTACCTTGTACATTTCCTTGGTCTATGGTAGGTTAAACTCTTTTATAATTGAGAAATAACTGTTATTAAATTATACAGGAATCATATACATTAATATGATATCACATCTGATCTTTTTTACATTTCTTTGTTAATAATATCTTAGTATCATCGTCGTTTCGGGTGTTAAATGATTCATTTTACTTTTTATGAGTTGTTACATAAGTAATGATTGTTATGGATAGGATGTATCTTATTCATATTCTGAATGATATTATGTCTTTAAACATAATTTTTTATCATCTAATGAAAATTAGTCTTTAATGGATACAATGGGGAATGAATCTTATCGCGTTGGTGGGGACGGTAATCTGTATGTACGTACAAGCGACAATTTGATTCTTTTTTTATTAAAATAATATATTATTGGATGTTATATCATATATACAAAATAATTATCATGTTATATTTATTATTTACATCAATTACACATCATTATTATACCCATCCAAATAATAATTTATTGAATAACAATTACACCACGACGTGGAGACGGTTAGTCATACGCACGCACGTATGGTGACATGTCTTTCAACGGATGGATATAATAATGAATATGGTTGTTACATATTTATAATAAGTCAAAATATATAGAATATACTGGAGTTATTATTTTATAACGGAAACAAAAAAAAGAGGAAGTGGAAGAAGAAAGGAACATGAAAGAGGTGATGAAATATTTGCCTCTTCTTCCAGTTCTTTCTTTTGATTTGATCAAAAGGGCTCTTTAGGTTGGCTTTTGTACTAAAGGAAAGCCTCTAGGATTAATGAAGTACAAGTTTTAGGGTATTTGGTTAGGGTTTTTCCAAGCCAAATGGATTTGAAGGTGTTAATTAGGGAGAAGGGGGAGTTCCCTTTTATAAGAGGTGTGAGGGGAACCTTAGGAAAAGATTGAAATATTATTTTATAATAAAACCAATTTCAGTTTCTAATGCCACAAAAGAGGAATATTTAAATTATATTGTTGGTATAGGTCAAAAACCACTCAACCAATAAATTTTAGACAGGTTTGGGTCACTATATTAGACTTATATTTTAGATTTTACTCTTAGTTAAATAGTTTGACATTTACGATGTCTCTTTGTATTTTTATATTATTTTGTTAATAAACCTACTATATACTTCAAAAAGAACACCAATTGGTTCATTAATGATCCAAATATCATTATATAAGTCTTTTTTCTGGAAATTATATTTTTAGTAATAGAATATTAATTAATAATATAATATTTGTTTTAAAAACTCTTTTATGTCAATTTTGACAGTATTTGGCATTTTTTTATTAAATTCATAACAGCATTATTACGTCGAAAAAAAGTCATCTAACCAGCCCTAATATTTCATATTAACCTTTAAAATTATTGTAATTCATAAAAATTCCCAAATTACATTTATTTGGTTTTTTAAAATATCAATTATTTTTATATTTCATTAATTAGGTAATTACTTCATCATCATTGTGTCATAAATTAATTAAATTATTTAATGTCTAAAAAATATATATATAATACCATTATGTAGGAAATATTTTTATATTTCTAATGAATATTTATATTCGAATTTATCTTATGTTTAAACCTATATTAAAAATATTTTAGTTATTAAGCTTTGATTTTATCTCTTTTAAGTCTTCTTTGAATTAAATAATAATAAATGTCCTAATCTAATCCAAGTGGACCCAAAGGATCATATTTTATTTCTGAGGTTGTTTTTGGTCAAATTACACTTATCCAATAGAATTAGTACATGTGTTATCATAATAATAATATAATTTTTACCCTTAATTACCCTATTTACTTTTAACCGTGGTAAATAAAAGTAAAAAGTTACTATTCAAAAAAATTATATTCATCTTATTGAACCACATTTTACTTTCTGATATCAACTGTGTCTCTCATATTTTTGAAATTTATCTCACAGAAATGGTAAAATTATGGTTTATGTAAATCTTCAAATGCTCCAAGGAGGTGGGTAAAAGACAGTAAAAAGTTCAATAAAATTTTTATATATCGAAAATTATTATAAACTGACTATAATGAAATAAATTTAACTTATATAGTTAATATATATCTATTTTTACCTAAAATTAATTTAAATAAAATAAAAAATTATTTAAATAAAAATTTGGTTTTAAACTATAACTCAGTTTTTCACTATTCATCAAAAATTGTATGTTTTCAGAAAAATACCAAAAATTTACCCTAAGCTAATTTTGATATTCAAAATACAAAAATGAAGTCCATTTTGAAAGATAAAATTTATAAAATTTTAAAATGTGGGTATTACTATTCATAATAGCTAGTTTTATTGGTTGTGGTGTGTTAGAACTTGAAGTTTCATACAACACATGCTATTGTATTATTCAAAGAGAAGCGTACCGTGGAAGATTGGGGTGTTACATTCTCCCCTCCTTCAAATAATTTCATCCTTGAAATTTCTAAAATATTACAGCTTAAAAAGACTCGGGTGGTTCTTCATCATAAGTTCCTTGGGCTCCCACGTTGCCTCTTCCATCTTATGGTTTCTCCATAGAACTTTTACCAAACTAATCATCTGGTTTCTCGTCACTTATTCTCTAGTATTAAGAATCTTGACAGGCTCTTCACAATAATACAGATCGGGTTCTAGTTCTAATTCCTCATAGGAGAGTACATGCGTTGGTTCAGGAATGTACTTTCTCAACAGTGATACATGGAACACATTGTGAACTTTGGAGAGACTTTGCAGCACTTCCAAATGGTAAGCTAAAACCCCAATTCATTCTAGTATTTCGAAAGGTCCAATGTACCTGGGACTCAATTTTACATTATTACTGAAACATATAACACCCTTCTAGTGAGATACCTTCAAGAAAACATGATCTCCAACCTGAAATTCTAAATCCTTCCTTCGATTATTGGCATTGTTCTTCTGCCTACTTTTAACTACTTTGATGTGGTTTCGGATTAACTTCACCTTTTCCATCGTTTCATCCACTAGTTATGGGCCTACAAGTTTTCTTTCACCAACATCATCCTAATAGGTTGGTGTGCAACATCTCTTTCTATATAACGCTTCATATGGTGCCATCTGAATACTCTAATGAAATCTATTGTTATAGAAAAATTCTACCAGAGTTAAATATTGATCCCACATACCTTGAAAGTCAAGTGATGACCTCAACATGTCTTTTAAGGTTTGAATAGTCCATTCTGATTGTCCATTAGTATGGTGGTGTAGGAAGTGCTCAAATGAAGTTTAGTATCCAGGATATTCTGAAGACTTTTCTAGAATCTTGATGTAAAACGGGGATCATGATCAGAAACAATCAATTGTTGTACTCCATGAATTCTTAAAACTTCATTAATTGAGAGTCTTGCTAATTGTTCAAGTGGTAAATCATCTCTTATAGTAAGAAAATGTGCTAACATGGTTAGATGATCAACAGTAACCCATATTGCATTGCTCATTCTAGGTGTCTTTGGCAGTCCCATGAAAAAGTCCATCATAATGTTATCCCATTTCCACTCAGGTATAGGAAGAGGTTGCATGACACTTCTAGGGTGTTTCCTTCCAGCTTTCACTTTTTGTCCAACCATACATCTTGAGAGAAAATATGAAATCTCCCTCTTCATGTTGTCCCACCAAAAATGTTCTTTCAAATCTATATACATTTTGGTGCTCCCAGGGTGTATAGAAAAAATGGAGCTCTGAGCATCACCCAACAATTCTCTTTTCAGATCAGGTATATCGAGAACACAATGTCTCTTCCCAAATTTCAAAATTCTAACTTCATATATAAAGTCACTTAATATTTAGTTGTTTACAACTTTAATTTTATTTTGAAACTCCTTGTCATCAGCCTGAGAACTTTTTATCCTTTCTAGTAATGTTTTTTTGGCAACCATTTGAAAAATCATTGTTGTTTCACCATCCATGGTTATTCCCATATCCATCTTTACTAGATCCATGTATATAGGATCCTTTTCTACTCCAATCTTGTTCAAAATTCCATGATCTTTTCTACTCAAAGCATCTTCCACCATATTTGCCTTCCCTGGGTGGTAGTGTATCATGCAATCATAATCCTTGAGTAGTTCAATCCATCTCCATTGCCTCATGTTGAGTTCTTTCTGTGAGAAAATATAAATCAAACTTTTTTGATCAGTATAAATCTTACATTTTTCACCATAGAGATAATTTCTCCAAAATTTCAAAGAAAATATTATAGCTGATAACTCAAGATCATGAGTAGGATAGTTTTTCTCATGAAATTTTAGCTGCCGTGATGCATAATAAATAACTCTATCATTCTGCATAAGGACACAACCATGTACTTTCTTCGATATATCACTATAAATAACAAACCCATCATCCCCCGATGGTAGATCCAAGATAGGAGAATTGACTAATATTCTATTAAATTCTTCAAAACATTCTTCACAATATTTTTTCCAAACAAATTTAACACCTTTTTGTGTGATCTTTGTTAATGGGTTAGCCAACCATGCAAAATTCTGGACGAAATGTCGATAATAACCTACTAAACCAATAAAACTGCGTACCTCAGTTATACTCATCGGTTCTGGACATTCATGGATTGACTTGTTCTTATAAGGATCAAAAGAGATTCCATTCTTAGAGACAATATGGTCAAGAATATAAATCTCATGAAGCCAGAATTCAGACTTGTTAAACATCCCATAGAATTCAGGTCTTCAAAGAGTCTTTAGGATAATGCACAAGTGATTTTCACAATCCTCATAGTTTTTGGAGTATACCAAGATATAATAAATAAATACCACTAAAAAGTCATCAAGATATTCCTTAGATACTCTATTCATTAGATCCATGAATACATAGGGTTCATTAGTCAATCCAAAAGTCATTACTGTATACTTGTAATGGTCGTACTTGGTTCGAAATGGTGTTTTCGGAATGTCTTCCATCTTCACACACAACTGATTATATCCAGATCAAAGTTCAATCTTTGAAAAGTATTGAGCTCCATAAAGTTGGCCAATAAATCATCAATGTGAGGTAGGGGATACTTGATCTTTATTGTTATACCATTGATCTCCCTATAGTAAATACACAACCTCATAGATCCATATTTCTTCTAAACAAAAAGGAAAAGGTCTCCCCATGGAAAAAATAGGCAGAATAAATCCCTTATGACTCAATTCCTCTAGTTGTTTCTTTAGTTATACTAATTCCACAGTGACCATTCTATAAGGGGTGTTCAATATGGGCCTTGATCCAAGAATTAAATCAATGGAAAACTCAATTTCTCGTTCTGGAGGATGTCGAGGTAAATCTTCCAGAAACACATCAACATCTTCTTTCTCAATAGGTACATCCTCTATTTGAACATTATTTTCCTCACCCATAGTTATTTCATTATCTTCCCCCCAATAATTGAATTTAGTGGAGCTACTAGGGGTGGATTTAGAAATGAATTAGGTGGTTACAATTCTGCTATAAAGATAAGGTGTTCTTTATCATCGTCCTCAAAAATAGTAACCTCCTTCTTCTTATAATAAATTTTTGCATCATGTTCCAATAGCCAATCCATACTGAGGATTATATCAAATTCAATCATGGGTATAAAAATGAGATCAGCAGATAAAGAACATTTATATGCCCTAATGAGAACTGATTCACAAAACATTCTAGCAATGATACTTCCCTTAAGAGTTTTTATTGAAAACTCCCTTGTTAAATAAAATTGGAAATATCTAATTTTCTTAGCAAAATGAAATGATATGACACAATGTGATGATCCAAAATCAAATAAACCATTGCCTAAACTTGGGGAAACCATTAAATTAGAATTAGCTATGTCATTCAGAGATTCAACCTCAACAGTAGTGATAGTATAAGCTTGGCCTTGATCCCTTGGCCTCTTCTAAGGTAAGTTCCCCTAACGCTTAGGAAATTCATTTGCATAATTCCCCCTTTCTCTACAGTTGTAGCATTTAATATTGAAAACCTCTTTCTTCCCCTTCTAATCATGAGTTTGGTGTCCTTCTTCACCACACTTGTAACAGACTCCCATTCCCTTCATGAAAGTACCAGGGTGTTTCTTCCCACATTTACTACAGGATAGATATTCAACATTTCCATTATTCCACTTATTTCCATTTTCATAGTGTTCATCCTATCTCTTCATCTCTTTTATTTCTTTAAAGTCATAAGTCTTAGAGAATTATTTTTCTATCTTGATATCACATGAGACAATATCTTCGTACGACAAGAAGGATTGTGAGACTAATGATCGATGGAGAAATGATTTTAACCCATAAATGAAAAGATCAATTTTACTTCTTGTGTTACAAATATAATCTGTAGCATTCCTCGGTAACCTTGTAAAGTTAGCTTCATACTTTGTGACAATCTCATCCTACTTTTTCCTCAGACTCCGAAATTGCCTTTCAATATCTGCTCGATGGTCATGAGGAATGTATTTTTCTAAGAAAATCTCTTTAAACTCCCTCCATTACACATTTTAAACTTCATCATCTTTCTTTGTGTTTTGAATCAATAACCTCCATTGATCAATATCTCTAGTGATGGGGTAAACTGCCATGACAATGTTTTCCCTTACACTACTCCCCAAGGCGTGGAATAATTTCTCTAAGGAATTTATCTATTGATCAACTACTAATGGATTTGTAACACCATTGAATGTTGGTGGTTGTTGTCTCATGAAGTGATCTAACAATGATCCTCCATGTTGTGGATCAGGGTGCTCCATACATGTAAGGTTATTATTCATAACCAGAGTAAATTATCCCGGTATGGTGATTTGCTGATCAGAACCAGTTTTATCACTAGCTCTACTATAATTATCTTGAGAAGGAGGGAAATATCTACATGGAGTGCGTGCATTGATACGGTTTCCATTCTTTCAACTAGGTGCCATTTCTAAACAATACCACCAACTAGATTAGTTAATTAATCGAAATACATAATTCCAAATTTTTAAAACACTTAACATAAATTGAACAGTTTATAGATATAATGCATAATCATAAAAAAATGTTTTCTTTGAGAAAGTATATATTCATAAATCCTTCATAATGGTTGGTAATGAAAATGAGAATTATACTAAGCATATCCCCTAGGAGTGTCGTAACCAAGAGTGTAGTAAGAACCATTGTCGTGCAGCAGTTCCTATTCGAGTCTTGCTCAAAACGGTGTTTTCTGGTTTTACCCTTAGGTTCATCTGTTCCAGAGCCACCTCTACCTACTCGTATCCATACAAGGATGTATTTTTGGAAAACTCAAAAAATCTCTACAATAGCAAAATTCTAGGAAGTTCTTTTATACTAACCCTCAAATATTATCTTAGGGATACGTGCTCTAATCAGAGTTTATCTAAATCTAGTTTTCATGGTTTGTACTAAACATACTTTGATACAAACTATAACACCATGACCCTAGTTACCCAGAGTCTGTGAATTATTACATAACATTGGCCTGATCACAAAAGATCAAGTCTCGAAAGACTGATTAGTTTAGTATCCTTTGATGTAATAGATACCTTAATAAGTTTTACATTACATCATAAAATGGAAAACAACAACAACATTGTTTCCATGGACAAAAATGAGATGACATAGACTATCCCTGTAGGTCAGTCAGAATATAATTATTTGCATCATGAGAAAAATAATACATATAAAGCGGTGATATCAGATTCTTAGTAAGAATAACAATATAGCGGAAACCTTCATAAATAAGCATAAACATTTAAGGAAATGTATAAAACTAAACAAAAATCCTTTTCAACATAAACTGCAACATAATATGGAAAATATAAATCAAAATAATGTCATTTACTTACTCACATGGATATTCTACTAGTCAAATAATCACATTCAATATCAACATCCACTTTCATAATGATGAAAAGCATAATTCCAGACTTTCATAACCACATAGTCAAGGCCTTGTGCCAAGAATACAAATAAGATTTTTTCAAGACCTTTTTCCAAGACCCCATTTTCTCTTACGAGACCTACCGATGCATCGAGGGGCTATAGAGGGCTCCTCCCGTCACTTACTATGTCCAATTCATTCCTCATTTGAAAAGGTTTAAACATAAAATAAAAATTCATATTAAAAACGGCACACAAAATGTCATTACTTTATCCATAAACTATGAATGGTATGAAATAACACATCCATAATAAAAAATATCACAAAGCCTTCAATACAATATGGATGTTTTTTATCATAATAAATCAACTTCAACCAAACTTAAAATCCATCAAAAAATGTTGACATAGATGAAATCAAAACCTTTTTAGAAAAAGATCTCTTTCTATTTTGAAATCATTCAAAGGTATTGTAATTATAAAAGGAAACATTTATATTTGAAAACATTATTACAAGCTTGTGAGGGAAGATTCGACGATGTTATAATGGTATAAAATAGCTGCACCTTCCGTATAAGTTTAAAAAACATTCTTACCTTAATTTTGTGGAAAAGTTAAAAAAGTACCCTGTTTGGAAAATGACGAAAATATTCCTTTCAAACAATTTTATAAAAAGTCAAAAAGGGTATAATTGACTTTAAACCATAGTCTAGTAAATAGTAAAAAAAATTGTAATAAATTTTTAAGAAACATGGATGTGGATAATAAATAGGTCCAAGTAGATACTTACATAAAAACAACATCGGATAATAAAGATATTGTGAAATTAACCCTTACCTTGTGCTTTTCCTTAGTTGAGGGTAGTTTAAACTCTTTTATAATGGTGACATAATTGTTATTAAATAATATGATATCTTATATGATCTTTTAACATTTCTTTGTTAATAATATCATAGTATAATCGTCGTTTCGGGTGTTAACTAAATCATTTTCCTTTGTATGATTTTTTACATAAGTAATTTTTGTTATGTATATGTTGTATATCATTAATATTCATAATGATATTAAGTCCCTAAACAAAATTTGTTATCATCTAATGAAAATTAGTCTTGAATGGACATGATGGGGAATGAATCTCATCGCGTTCATGGAGACGATAATCCATACGTACACACAAGCGACAATATCATTCATCTGATATTAAAATAATATATAATTGGATGATATATCATATATAAATAATAATTATCATGTTATGTTTATTATTTACATCAATTTCACATCATTATTATACCCATCCAAATAATAATGTATTAAATAACAATTACACCACGACGTGGAGATGGTAAGTTGTACATACACAGGTATGGTGACATGTCATTCAATGGATGAATAGAATAATTAATATGGTTGTTCCATATTTATAATAACATCACAGTATATATAAGATAATGGAGTGATTATTTTAGAATTGAAACAACCAAGAAATATGAAGTGGAAGAAGAAAGGAACTTGAAAGAGGTGATGAAATATTTACCTCTTCTTCGGGTTATTCTTTTTTACTTGATCAAAATGTCTCCATTGGTTGGATTTATGACAAACGGAGGGCCTATAGGTTGAATGAAGGACAATTGAGAGGGTATTTGGTTAGGTTTTGGCCATGAAGATTGGCTTTTAAGGTGTGAATTAGAGAGAAGTGGGAGTGCCCTTTTATAACAGGGGTGAGGGGCACCTTAGGAAAAGCTAGAAATATTATTTTATAATAAACTCATTTTTGGTTTATAATGGCTCCAAAGTGGATACTTTAAAGGATAAGGTAGCGATGAATCTAAAACCACTCAACCAATAGGTTTTATATAGGTTTGGGTCACCATATTAACCTTATATTTTTTATTTAACTTTTAGTTAAATAGTTTGACCTTTACGATGTCTCTTTGTATTTTTATATTATATCATTAATAAACTTATTATATACTTCCAAGAGAACCCCAAGTGGTTTATTAATTATATAACTATCATTATATATTTATTTTGGCCGAACCCAATATTTTTAGGAATATAATATCAATTAATTATATAAATTGTTTTTAAGAACTCTTTTATGTCTATTTTGACATTATTTGGTATTTTGTTTTTGTTAAATTCATAATTGCATTATTACTTCTAAAAAAATTCCTCTAATCAACCCTAATATGTCATATTAACCTATATAATTAGTGGAATTTATAAAATGTCCAAAATTACCTTTATATGGATATTTATAATATCATTTTTTTTAAAATTTCATTAATTAGGAAATTACTGCATCATCATTGTGTCATAAATAAATTAAATTATATAAGCTATAAAAAATATAAATAAAATACCATAATGTATGAAATATTTTTATATTTCTAATGAATAATTATAGTAGAATTTATCTTATGTGTAACCCTATATTAAAAATGTTTTAGTTATTAATCATTGATTTTAACTCTTTTAACTCTTATTTGAATTAAATAATAATAAATGTCATAATCTAATACAAGTGGACCTAAAGGATAAAATTTTATTCCTAAGGTTGTTTTTGGTCCATTTACACTTATCCAATAGAATTAGTACATGTGTTAGGGTACTAATAATATCATTTTTACCCTTAATTACCCTATTTACTTTTAACCGTGGTAAATAAAAGTAAAAAGTTAATATTACCCAAAAATTATTTTCATCTTATTGAACCACATTATATTTACTGATATCAATCATGTCTTTCAGATTTTTGAAATTCAATGCACAGAATCAGTAAAATTATTTTTTATGTAAATTTTTAAATTCTCCTTGGAGGTGGGTAAAAGACGGCAAGAAGTTCAATAAAATTTTTATATATTTAAATTATTATAAACTGACTCCAATTATTTACATTGTAATTATATAGGCATTATGTATCTATTATTACGTAAAATAAATTTAAATAAGATAAATAATTATTTAAATAAAATTCAGGATTTAAACTATAACTCAGTGTTTTTTCACTATTCATCAAAAATTGAATGTTTTCAGAAAAACACCAAAAAGTCACCCTAAGCTAATTTAGATATTCCAAATCCAAAACTGAACTCCATTTTGAAAGATAAAATTTATAAAATTTCAAAAATTTGGTATTACTATTCATAACGGCTAGTTTTATTGGTTGTGGTGTGTTAGAACTCGAAGTTGCGTACAACACACACAGTTGTATTATTAAAAGAGAAATATAATGTGGATTCTTGGGGTATTACATTTCAAGTATTTTTTTAATATTATATGAATAAATTAATCATTAAACATTAGTTAAAAGATATTAAACTAAAAAATGTGTTATCCTAATACCTTATGATTTGATTAACCAATAATATTTTAAGTCATTAATGATTTATGGCTTTGAGGCCCTCAATTTTCTCTTTATTCTTCACTTGATTGTGATTGATTACCTCAATAACTCCCAATAAATATTTAAATTTTTCCTCAAATTAGGTTTCTCAAATGACCACCTATTTTCTCCTATTCTAAATCTTAATTTGGTGGTGACTTTTTAGTTTTCCTTTTCCCTTCTTATTAAGACTAAAATTTGTTACCACTATTTCCGATGGGGGTTATCTAAAAAAGTATTTTCAATTTTTAACCTTTTATTTTTGAATAATAATTTAAAATTGTGAGGAAGAAATTTATATAAGTAGGGGAGAATGTAACACCCCAAGATTTCATAGTAAATTATCTTTTTAAAGTAATTCAATAGCTTGGGCTACACGCAACACCAAGTTCGAACACACCATGACTTACCAAACTAGTCGTTCAAAAAGAAATTATGAATAGTATTAATTTCATTATAAATTTTATATACTATATATAATTTTAACATCCATATTATGTGTTTATTAGACATAATATAAGTAAAAATTTATTTTTTCAGATAAAATAATTTTTTTTAAAAAAAATGGAATTTTACCATCTTTTAATGAAAAATCATTTTAAATCCATTATTTGACACTTTTATATATTATATTTGACAAAATAAACTTCTTCTTTATAATAGAGACATAAAAATTTATCTTGGATAATTTTTTGTTGTTTTTCTAATAACTTTCATTTTTTTATGAATAATGGAAGATACTGAATTTTAATTGAAAATTTTTTATGCATAATAATTTATAGTGTTAAATTATAAATTTGAATGGTTTTGAAGTATATTTAGATTATATTTTTATCATTTAATAAAATATTGTTCATTTTAAGTAATTTCAAATTTAAATTGGACATAAACACATATCAATCATTTGAATGTTTTTATATCTCAAAAACCCGCTTTCTGGTTTTGACAACATGAATTAATTTTAAATTAATTAACGAAAATACAATGTTTTTAATTTGGTAAAATTTACATCATTTTTTAATTTTTAATATTAATATTTTCTTTTGGTTAATTTTTGGTATTTTTTAAAAGACATTCAATTTTTGAAGAATAGTGAAAAACACACCGTTGTTGATAAAAACCTTCTTTTTCATTTAAATAATTATTTATAAATAAAAATTTATCTTAAATTTAAAATAGATAATTAATAGATATATTAGTACAATTAAATTAATTAAAGACATTTTACAATAAGATTATATATATATTATTTTATTGAAAATTTTAACGTCTTTAACCCATCATCTAGGAACATTTTCAAATTTGAATAAAACATAATTTTACCACTTCTGTGAATTGAATATAAAAAATCCAAGAGACATGATTCAAAACAGTATGTAATATTTTGTTCAATAATAAGAAAATAATTTTTAATGAATAGTAATTTTTGAATTTTATTTACCCCTGTTAAAAGTAAATAGGGTAATTAAAGGTAAAAATGATATTTTAATTACCCTAAAATATGTCCTAATTCAATTGGATAAGTGTTTTAAGACCAAAATAAACCTTAAGAATAAAATATTATCCTCTTTTATCCACTTGGAATAGATTTGGACATTTATTCTTATTTTATTTAAAGAATAGTTAAAAGTGTAAAATTCAATGTTTAATAACTAAACCATTTTTAATATAGTGGTATACATAAGTTAAAATTTTCTATAAATATTCATTAGAAATATAAAATTGTTTCCTAAATCATGGTATTTTATTTATAATTTTTATATATTAAATAATTAAATTTATTTATGAAACAATGATGATGCATTAATTACCTTATTAATCAAAGATTAAAATAATTGATATTATAAATGTCAAAATAAATGTAAATTGAGACTTTTGATGAATTAAACTAATTTGATAGGTTAATATAACATTTTGGGGTTGATTTAATTTATTTCCTTCTATGTAATCAAGGTTCATTGACTTTAAAAAACCAAATTCTAAATAGTGTCAAAATTGACATAAAAGTGTTTTTAAAAACAATACTATATTATTAAATGATATATTTTTTGAAAAAATAAAAGGTTCTAAAAAACAACATAAATAATGATATATATGTCATTAATTAACCACTTGGGGTTCTCTTGACATTTTATAGTGTGTTTATTAACCATGTAATAAAAAAAACAAGAAGACATTGTAAAAGACAAACTATTTAACTAAGTGTTAAATCTAAAAGATAAGCTTAATAATGTAACCGAAACCTATCTAAAACATATTGGTTGAAATTATTTTGACCCATACCTATCTTATTATATAAATAAATAAATTTTAAGTCATTATAAAAAGAAAATTATTTTATAATAAAATATTATTTCAAGATTTTCCTAAAGTGACCCTCACCTCTATTATAAAAGGGAACTTCCTCTTCTGTAAAAATCACACCTTGATAGCAATTTGACTTGGCCAAAACTATCTCTAATATCTTCCCAACTACACTATATTCATCCTAGAGGCCTTACTTTGATCATAAATCCAACCTAAGAGGTCCTTTTGATCAAATAAAAAAGTTAGATCCCAAAGAAGAGGTAATAATTTCACCACCCCTTCAATGTTCTTTTCTTCTTCCACTTCCTCTTTAATGTTGTTTCCATTCCAAAATAATAACTCCATAAAGTTCTAAATAATTTTATGTTATTATAAATATATTACAACCAAATTCATTATTCTATCCATCCAATGAATGACGAAGTCACCATACATGCGTACGCAAGGCTTACTATCTCCACATCGTGGTGTAGAATGTTATTGAACATATCATTATTTAGATGGGTATAATAATAAGTATAATTGATGTAAATAATAAATTTAACATTTTAATGATTATTTATATGTAAAATAACATCCAATTACATATGATTTCACCATCAATATAATGATATTGTCACTCATGCGTACAAATGGATTACCGTCTCCAAGAATGCAATAAGATCCATTCCCCATTGTAACCATTCAAGAATAATATTAATTTTATGATTAAAAATAATTTTAGGAACATAAAATAATTATGGATATGAATCAAATACATCCCATCCATATCAAATATTACTTACGTAAAAAAACTTATAAAGGAAAATGAATCAGTTAACATCTGAAATAATGATACTATAGAAATATTATTAACAAAGCAATATTAGAAGAATATATATGATAACATATTTATGTATGTGGTTATTTTATTATATATTAAAAATTATCTAAATATTATATATGAGTTTTAATTACCCTCAATTAAGAAAAAATACATGGTAAGGGTTAATTGTACAATCTCTTTATTATCCAAAGTTTTTTATATGTAAGCATCTATTGAGAATTATTTATCATCCACATCCATGTTTCTTAAAAATGTATTTCAAGACACTTTTACTATTTACTAGAATATGGGTTAAAGTTAATTATACACTTGTTTTACTTTTTATAAATAATTTTGAAAGGAATATTTCCATATTTTTCCTAACAAGGTTCTTTATGACCTTTTTGTTAAATTAAGGTAAGAATGATTTTTTAAATTATACAGTGGGGGCAGCTATTTTCCCCCATTATAAAACCTTTGAAGCATCCCTTACAAGATTATAAGAATATTTTCAATATAAATTTTTTATTTTATAATTAGGTTAATTTTAAATTATTTCAAAATTGAATGATATATTTCTATCAAATTGATTTTTTTTTCATCATTGTTAACAACCATTGATAGATTTTACACTTGTTTGAAGTTGATTTATTATGATACAATCCTCCTTATTATACTGAAGGTCTTGTGAAATGTTTTTCCGTGGATGTTTTATTTTTTTACCATTCATATTTTATGGTTAAAGTATTAACATTTTTATTTTCTTTTAAATACGAATGTTTATGTTATGTTTTAACATTTTCATGTGAGGAATGCATTGGACTTAGTAAGTGACGAGTGCAGCCGAATATGGATCCTCGATGCATCGGTAGGTCTAATGAGACAAGCTTGGGTCTTCAAAAAAGGGCTTGAAAAAATCTTATTTGTAGTCTTGGTAGGAGGCCTTCACTATATAGTTATGATTTTTAGAATTATGCATTCCATCATTAAGAAATCATATATTTATATTACTTGTGACTATTCTACTAGTAGAATATCTATGTAAATAAGTTAATGGAAATATTTTATTTATCATTTCCATATTATTCTAAAGTTTAAGTTTAAAAGGCTTGTGTTTTAGTCTTTTAAATTTCCTTAAATGTTTATTCTTATTTATGATAGGTTACGCTATGTTATTATCATTAGTGAGCATCTAAGCTCACCAATTTCTTATGTTTTCTTTTTCCCAGGATGTGAAGAAGTGTATTAAGATTGACCTGTAGGTATTAGCCAAAGGATATGAGGGTTTTAAAAGGGAAAGAACGTTGTTTTTTTATTCTATGTTGTAATGTAAAACATATGTATGTATCTAGTACTTCCAAGGATACTAAACTAATCGGCCTTTTGAGTCTTGATCTCCTGTGATCATTCCAATGTTATGAAATAATGCACCGAAATTGAGTAATTATGTTCAGGGAATTAAATTTATCAACTTTATTCAAATTATTGAGTACCCATATGTTAGACACATACCACATTACATAAACTAGAATTTTAAGGGTTTATCCAACCATCATTTATTTTAACTAAATGTTACAATGGAGAATATGTAAAAAATTTATCTTATTAATAAACATAACTTTTAACCTCACACTTGGTTGAAGGAGATCCCATAGAAGTATACAAAAACCCATCCAATAAAGGTATCAATGGATTATTTGAATATTTAATAACATAAGTAACTTTTTTCTCATGCTCATGTATTACTAAAAAAATTTTCTTAAAGAGAAGAGACAAATGAGATCTATTCCTTAAGGAGTTTCTAAATGATCAAATAAAAATATTACCAAAAACATTATCATAAAAAGTAATCCTATTTATGTTGACTTACAAGGATAATCTTTAATTTCCTAAATGTTTCATAAATGATTTCTCATAACTCATACATTTAAAAACATTTATAATATTGTTACTATTTACAATTTTACATTGAAAATAAATGAAATAAATGAAATAATTTAATAATTTAATATTATATTATTTTGTATACAAATCAGGTAAACATCATCACAAAATATTATAATTGATATTTATAGCGTAGAATATATAGAAATAATAGTTGACATGTATCATCATATAATGAATCCACTTTTTTCACACAACAACACCATATTGACCATCACAGTGAGGCGTTTTTCTTATCACAAATACCAATATAATGACATTCATTACACCATGGTTTTGGTTTAGTATATAATTCATATAAATTATATTACATCATATATAACAACATATGAAATTACATCTGAGTGTTCTTTTTATATCCCCTACATTATTTTTTGAGATGGTATCATTATGCTTTAAAATTTTTATACAACCAAATTATTACAAAACTAATCTTCATTCTGGAAAAATTTATGAATGATCCCAAAAAACATTATATAATTTAAAATAATTATGACTTATATAATCCAAAATTGTAATCAAGGAGTTTATTATATAAAAAATTAGTATTAATCATATTATAAAGTGATCAATCATGATCTATATCAAAAACTTGTATCAAGATACTTCTTTACACTAGATATATCTCATAAAACAAGAATAATCACGAAACTAGTTAATCCATGACATCATGTAGGTAGGAGTAAACGAATTTGTCTATCTCATTTAATTCTAATCATACTTCATAAATTCATTGAATAAATATTAAATAAAATGTATGAAAATTTATTATATCATTTATACGAGTAGATTCACATATAACAAGCACCTTATCTAAATAAAAAACCATATCACATGTCACTTATCTTGGAATGGACATACACTTTCCCAACCACTCTTAAACAAGGACCCAAATGTAATAATAATTATATAGGTTAAGAAATAATATATTGATTAATAAAAACCTACCACTTTATTAATAACATACCAAACTAACATCTGATTAGCATAACCTCAAGGATGGTGTATGTAAGGTATCAATGTATGTTGGTTCATATGTATTATTACTTATTAACCATTAGTAATTAGAATTAATAAGAAACAGGGACCCTTATTATATGTAATGATGTATTCTTTAATGTCCAAGTGATGTTAGGAGAAGGTTTGACACTAAATAATTTTGTTCATATATATAATTAAAAATTTTATTCTATATTAGAGTAAGGGTGTTATGAAAATTATTAGAAGTTATAAATAGATGTTTTAATAGTAAAAAGATAGGTAAAAAATATCTGGAATGGATTTAAGGGTATTGTTTAATGTCAAAGAGTTTAGTGTGTGGTAAAAGAATCAACCTGGTACCCAGTGATATGCCATCATGTATCTGCTATAAATACTATTAGCTTTGTCCCCCTATGTTATCCATCACATATTTGGTGGATTACTACTAGGTAGATGAGGCAGGGACACCATACACCCTTTAGGTTCTATGTGTATTTTTTATTAGGGGTATCTTTTACTCTATTTGGGGTCTTATTTTAACCACCTTCAGGATACCTTTTTTTCCATATGATTGAAAGAGAGGGGTGTTGATTAAATTTATCATTTATTACCTCTTCCCTTCACCCTTTTATGATTGGAGTTTGGGATAGTTCGAGTTCATAGATTAGAGTTGATTTCACCCTTATTCCTCTTATTCTTTTCAATTTATTTACAAATTTATGATGGAGGGGTAATGGATTAGTGGGTTATTATAATAGAAAACTTGGTAATTTCATTGGTATTATGGATTTATTATTATCTATTTTTAAAATAATCTTGAGAATGACTATTGGTCGATGCCAAACACTATTTTGGTTTCGATAAATTTAATGATGTTCCTATTTGAGTATTTTATGAATTTGGGAATACAATTCATTGTTAATCTGGTATTTAAAATTGGTTATATTTTCTATAGGTATGACATGGGTCCATTTAGAGTAGTATGTACTTCATGACACATGATTGAAATTTCATATCATTTTCTGATGAGTTTTATGAGTTTTAAGATGATTATGGGTTTTTTACAAATTGTTTAATTTTTTATTGATTATAAATTATTGATGTGATTGGTTTTCAGGGAGTAAAATATTTATGGTATGATCTTGTATTATTAATTGGCCATGTGAATTACGTTGGTGGCCTTTACTCATATATAATTTTGAGCGTATAGTTTTTGTGAAAATTCTTAGTGATTATTTTATGATTATTCAATATTATTATTATAGTGATCATTTCTATAGTTACTTTCATTATATCATTACATAAATTTTATAGTATTGTTTTAACCGAATAATCCCTAAAGGACTGTATAGATTGCTAAATGGTTCACATAGTGGTTCTTTGGTTTCACATGTTAAAATGTCCCACCATATATATTTTTTAGTGGTGTATGTTAGCTTATGATTTTTTTTTACTTATAATTTTTTCAACCATTCAAATTGATTTAAAATGGAATTTTTGATTTAAATAATAATTATAAATTAATGTTTCAATTAAATTGAAAATTTCAAAATAAAATTTTATGGAAAATAATGAATGGATTTTTTATGGTAATTGATACTCAGATATTGGATAATATAATAATGTTGATAATTTAGTATGTGGTGAATGTTTAAATGATTTTTAAAATTTTTCTCAACCAATATTTTATAGGTAACTGAAGAGATCCAATTTTTATAAATGGTTTTATTTAATTGACCTCATGAGGGAATGTTGAATTAGAATTTTCTATATAATTGTATGACATATTATTATTTATAGTTACCTTATGCGTTACCTTATAATAAATGGTGATGCATAATAACAACGTAATAATATTTAGAACCATCCATTATGTTATGGGTTTGTTATAATAGGCTATTTTTTCTAGTGATATTATTTATGGGGGTTATTTATGAGACCTTGGGATGTAACCTTTTGGATATAGACAGAGTTTAGGAATATTAATATTCCAAAATGAATTTCAGATAAGGTTATGAAGAGTAGTGTTAATTCATGTGTGATCACATCTAGGTTGTGCTCAATTAATGGGATGTCCTTGGTATAGTACATGTGTCTTTATAATTATTATTTGACGGTTGAGGGGATTCACCATAAACCATGGGTAATAATTGATATTATTAATGAGTGGTTAGCCTCATTAATTCCTCATAGTATTGACCATTTAATAAAATATAATATTTATGTTTGGAGATATTAACAACGTTATTTTGATTTATGGTTGCATCCACCTTTATAAGAAGTTATCATTGTACTTTCATAAACCATGATAGGAATTTTTATTTCAAAATATAAGGAGAGTGGGTCCTTTATTTTGAATGTTGTCAAGGATTATAGTTAGTAACCTTGATAATCATATTGAATCATAAGAGAGTGGGTGTCCTACATAGTCTATGTTGATTTGGAGTAAAGTGGTTACACTCCTTCATGTTGTTGGCCAATGGATAGTGAGTGATAGAGAGACTAGGAATATACACCGTGAGGCCATATTGTTACATGGATGACCGTAGGAATCATGGTACAACATGAATATTAAGTTATTTTCATACAATACTCAAACATATAGATTAAGTTTGTGAATTAGAGTTATATATTTTCTTTTGAGGTAACTTGTGGTGATTCCTTGTCTAGTTGGGATTTATACTCATGCTGTCTGTCTGGGAGTTTTATTTGGTATAATGGATTATGAGGCTCTAAGTGAGATGGTGTGTGCTTCTTTTTTGAGTTGATTTATACATAAAATAAAGGATATAAGGTTTATCTTAGGTATCACCAATAGTAAGACCATGGCTATGAAAGATACATATTGATGATGAAATTGATATAAAATACAATGGGTCTATATAAAGATATAATTCTGTTTGGTGATACAAAATCCCAAACCGTATGATGACTCATGATATATGGGATAAAGATAGAGGCTCACTATGTGTACTTTTTAAGATACCTCTGGTGAGGATTGGTGATCTGATATATGGAATGGTGTTGGAGATAAGATTGATATTTCATGTGGTTGGTACCCCATTAGTTTCTCTTCCATATATTATATCATGATATGGTTATTTTATTTAATTTTTTTATTTAGTCCCTATTTTACATCCCTTATTCTTTTCATTATAGTTTGAGGAATTTTATTTAATGGCTTATCCCTAGTTTATTTCCCAATATTTGTATTTTTATAATGATCATTGTTTCCATGTATATTTTGGTTCTTTTTATTAACATGTAGTGAAATGATGAATTGGCTATATAGAACTCTAAGATTAAGTATTAGTGTTATGATATAATACCTCTTAACGATATCATCTAATAAGGTAAGAGAAACTATGAAGTATGCCTCATTATTAAACGAGTGTATACTAGTCTTTGGTTCTAGTAATGTGTTCCCTACCCTAGTTTGGGTAGTACATTTTATATCATGGGATGAGTTTTTATTATTTTCAATTATAAAAAATATGTATTTATTCAAATTAAATTTTATAGATTATGTTTTTTGGTAGGTTTAGTGACTCTCACCAAAAACATGCACATGCATACACTTGATCACTATCACTTAGTATGTTAAAGGGAGTGGTGAAATCTTACAATGTCTCTAGACTCACACCTTACCCCTGTACATAACATGGGTTTCTATAACAGATTTGTGATTTATTCCATGATTAATATAGAAACCCTTTTTCATAATGTATATTTTTTTATATTGAAAAATTTAAGTATATAGAAATGCTATTATTGAATGAATATTACATGTCAAGTCATATGTAATGCCCTAAACCTGAAATCCCAGAGCTGGTTAATTATTTTTTTACATTGGAATGATTAAAGAGAATAAAATCCCAAAATAATGATTTGTTTATCAGTTTTAGAATTCCAAATTATATACAAGATACCCATAATAAATTGGGAAAATAAAATAAATAATAAAAAAAGTAAAAAACTAATCATCAGTGAAACACATTCAAAGGATTACTCTTCATAACATGGGGAAAGGAAAAATAATAAGGGTAAGCTAAAATGCTAATTATTGGTAAGTATAGGGGAGGAAATAATGAATTTATGAGAGTAATCAAACCTAGAAAGGTGTATATCTGATAAAACATTCCATTAAAATATACTAATATGGTATAATCAACAGGTCAATTTAAATTACTGAAACACATGACATTTAATTAATAAACTGAAAATGTATTTCATCTACATATTTTATCATATGAAAATCAAATGGATAAAAATAATAATAACTGAAATATTTATGATGTAATTGCTTAATTATTAGATGTCATTTCTATAGAAAATGAAAACTTATACCATCAATACCTTTTACAAGAAGGTTTAAAAATACCAGTATAAAACCACTTAAATTGGATAACTTATTTTTTTTATGGGAACCTGTCGATACATTAAGGAGATATATAATGCTCGGATTCCACCCATCATTTCCAGTCCGAAGCATTCCTCATATTGAATAATTGAAATAGATAATAATCCTTATCAAAGAAAATTATTGAATAAAGAATAATTATTTATAATCAATTACCATGTGAAGGATCAGTAACAATAATGTTTTTCTCCATTGATGAACAAAAATACTATTAAACTATCATCAAAAACATTCTGTAGGAAAATATCTTTGAACATTCCAAAGTGTCTCATACAACATAGAAACATTTGAATCATAATTACCATGAGGGAATAAAATTATATGAAATATAAAATATCATCAAAATTAGTAGATCCTGATATAAAATTTCATATGGATGTATATACACCTTATAAACATCACTAAGAGCATAATTTTACAAAATGCCTCAATGAAATGTAATTGAGACTAAATCCATTAAAATTTGTAAACATTTATTTAAAAGGAAAAAAATTTATAAAATAAAATATATTATTTTAAAATAAACACATAAATATTTAAATGATTCTTTAAAACATTAGGGAATCATGATGGAGGAAAACTATATTCATTCTATACAAGTTAAAAACAATTCTTTTTTACTTTTTTTAATAAATGTTATAAAGTACCTTATTTTGGAAGATTATATGAATATTCCTTCTAAATAATTTAGTAATAAGTAAATTGGGTAAAAATGACCTTGAATAATCATTTTATAATAGTAAAAAATCTTTTGAAAACAATTTTAGAGGAAAATTACACGGAAGAGTAATATTACCTAGTCCATACATAAATACAAACAATCCCGAATAATGATGAGATTGTGAGATAACTCCATACCACTTTATGATAACTATAATCATATGCCCATGAAAAAAAGAAAATTATTTTATTATAAAAATACTATAATTTTTAGAAAAATACTCATAAAATAAATTCATGGGTGGTTTATACACCACACAATATAAAAACATTATTTATAGGGCATATTTCCCTTATAAATAAAAGTGAGACAATGATCGCTTACCTTGAATTTATTTTTGAAAAAACATCCTATAAAATATTGTATAATGATTTTAAACATGTTATTAATTTATAAAAGAACCAAAATCATATATGTAATATCAAATATTATCTTCTTATAATATCTTATTACATATTTGAATGTAATATTTCATTATTTTCACTATTTCGGGTATTAGTTGGCTAGTTTTTTTTGTATTTTCTGAATTGTTACATATTATTCCTTTTAATTAGATCATGATTTCATCATATCCATAATTTCAAACATGATTTAAATATCATATTTATTCATTATATATGTCTTTAGAATATTTCATAATATATGATGTTAAGAAATAAAATGCTCCGTTCATGGAGACGGTAGGCCGTGCATATGCATGAATGCTAATTCTATTATTTTTTCATGTTAATATAATGAATATTAAATTAAATATATGTTTACTAAATTTTAATTATTATATCTATGTCATATATGTGAAATATATTTATTAAATCTATCCTTTTTACGTTCCATGTACAGTGTGAATAAATCACATCTCTTTTAGGAGGCGGTAGTCCACTCTTCCTCAAATGATGTTATTGTATTTACAACAAATGGAAAGATTCAAGGTATTGTTATATAAAAATTATATAATTATTAATAAAAATTAAATATAATATATATATATACCATATAAAAATAGTATTTCCATCATAATTCCAAACCATGAGAGGTGGTAAATGAAAAAACAAATGACCCCGTTTCCCGAGACGACAGTTCGCCATTCACGAACAGCATGTTCGTTACCTATTTGATGGAAGTGTGTGTGGGTGTAAGTCAAAAGACAAAAATAAAAAAATTATTGTATATTGAGGATATATTTAATATTATATAACAAAATATTCAAAATAATTGAATGTTATGAGAAAAAAATAAAATTAATGTGATCGTTGAAGAATGTGACATCTTTTCTGGGTAACTCTATTTGGTTTATACCAAGAGACTTACTTTGTGAGATTTATTGAATAATCAAGATTTATAGGATAATGGAGGTAATTTTTGAGGATATATGTGTATTTTTAGGTCAATAAATAAGTATCAATGTTGTGTTAGGAAGTGGGGGAGTATGTGTCATTTTATAATTGTGGCGAGGGGCCGTTTTATAATGTTTTAAAATATAAATTAATTTTAAATTAATTTTAAATTATAAATGGATTTGATGTGAGTTATTGTAAATATAATTTGAATATGGTTCCAAATACTATCGTTAAATACTTTTTATACATGTTTATGTCACATTATTACCCATATAATTTGGCATTAACCCTTAATTAAACTCTTAAACTCTCACCTTGACAACATGGTTTTTCAAAATTTAAGGGCAAATGTTGTTACTATAAAATTAAAAAAGAACCATAAATGTTTAAGGGATTAAATTTTCAACCTTATCCAAAAGATATTTAATAACTTTATATTTTTATGAATTTTATATCATTTAATAAAATATTATTATTTTAAAATATAATGGTGTCAATTTTGGCACTATTCAAAACATGACATTTTAAAAATATCATAAAAACATGATATATTAAAAAAAATATTTTAAAATATTTCTTAAATGTAGTGTTTATACATAATATTCTTTTCTGTTGTTAATTATATCAAATTATATTTATTTTAATATTTTTAATATCATTTATTTCCTAATTTAAGTTAGATATTTTTTCATTACAAATTAGTAATAAATTATCAGGATGTAGATAAAAATTTTATATTTTTAAATACTATTTATAGTAGATCATATCCCTTATACAACATCATATTAAAAATACCTCACTTGTTAACATCAAATGCAAAAAATTGACCTTTCATTGAATATAATATTATAAATATCATACTCTCATCCAAGTTGATTTTAAAAGTTAAATTTTTTTTCCAATGATTCTTTTGGTTGAAATAAACTCATTTAATTAAATTATAACAAATTTTATAGTAATTTTCTAATATTTATAATATAGTTTTTACCTTTAATCGCCCGATTTACACTTAACTACGACATAGAAAATATTTCTAAAGATACTATTCACACTGTTCCAAAATAATAGTGACATATTTAAAAAAAAATTACATTATGATTAAAATGATGGAAACATTTTTTAAAATAAAAAAAATCATTGGATGATATTAATTAAAAAATAATTCATTTGATGGAATGAGAAAATGAGTTTTAAAAGTAAAACGTTCCAAAGAATGAAATGGTTTTATATATAATTCAATGTGAAATTGATTACAGGGACCTAAATTCGGTCAAAAGACAAAAAATTTATCTATTTATATATAAAAAAATTTAAAAATATAATTTAGAACTATAAATTATTTAGGCGAAAAAACATTTCAATTAAAATGCCATATTTTATCATTATTAAACAGCGCATGGAACGTATCAGAAAAATACTAAAATTCCAACAAAATAAATTATTTATATTACACATTAAAAAAAGTTTTTTTGAAATAAAATATATTAAATTAATAAAAATTGGATTCAAAATAGGGTCTCCATTTATAGGAAGAAAAACATAAGAAAATATTGATATTTATGTTTAATATTGGGGTTGTTCATATATTATGCCTATAAAATCTATTATATGAATATTGAAAATATATTATTGAATATATAAAATATAAATTTAATTAATATCATTCACTAATAGTAATTAATTTAATTTATTTTGATAAAACACCTTTTTCACATAAAAATATTTCATTTATACTCAATTTGTTTTTATATTTTTTTACAATTAATTAGTAACATATGAAAACATATAATATTTCTATAAACCGTATAATTTTATAATTCAGTTAATAATATTAATAACCACCAATTTAATGGATATTTTATATCTTATTATATTATATAATAATTTTTTAATAATATATTTTGGCTCTATCAAACTCTGTCTTGTAAGTAACAAATGTAATAAAAGAAATTCATTCTTTCAAAGACCCGTAAAATTCAAGAAATTTTTTTTTCTAAATTTTCTTTGGGATTTTACAAGAACATAGTTTCTGACGGTGCCTGATTCCGAGGGCCGGTGTGCCCGGAATCAATTTCCGTAGTTTAGCTCGGGTAAGTTCAGTGAACGAACGAGCGGGTTTTTTCTAACTTTTAAACCGGTGCTCGGAATCGAATTTCGATTGCACCGATGGAATCGCAGTGCCGGTTTTCAGTTAGAAACACCTTTTCCGGAGTTTCGTTTACTCGGGTGTGGTTTTTAATTTTTGGGGTTAAGTTAAGAAATAAAATAAAAGTGGTACGACACTTTATTTTATTTCACTTAAAGCAGCTTAACCTTAGTTAAGAGGATAAGGTGGGACCCACCATATCCTACCCACTTGGTAGGATATTTTTGAGGTGGGGCCCGCACGAGCCCCGCCGTTTCTTTCCTTCTAAGTAATGCACCCGCAACCCACCTTTTTAATGAAAGTCAAACCTTACGTTTATTTTGGTTAAGAAACGCCTCATTAAATTGGGCTGTTAAATCGTTAAAATTAATTCATTGAATTAATATTTCGTTTCTTATCTTTTGAATTTCAAATTCTTATATTGATAATAAAATAAGGGATGGACTTATTTTATTATGGTTGGGTTTGTGTTGTGTTAAGCTTTTTGGGAGAGAAAGAGAAGATTCTTCATTCTTCGATGAAGAACACAAAGAACGCACCACCGCCAACGAAGAATGCCAACCTCTGACGGCGGACGACGGCAAGAGACGCCTTCCTCAGAGATCACCTAATGCCAACGACGTTCCTTCCATGGCGATCCTTTTCATCCGCGGCGAACCTCTTCTTCCGTGGTGATCCTCTCCTTCCACAACGGTTAATTCCGCAACGAAATCTCGTTCGACGACAATGTTGAGGTAGCGTTTTATTTTATTTGTTAGTTCGTGAAATCTTCCGTCGCTTTCTCCTTTTCTTTGAACCGATTGTTATCGTGATAATGGGAGGAGGTCGGACCGCACGAACACGGCCAAAACTCCCCCCCTTTTTGGTTGTTGATATTGTTGCGGCGAAGAAGGCAACGCGGTGCCGAAACACCGCACAGAATTTTGATAAGGAAAGGGGGAGAAGCGCGGCGCCGTCGCGCAACGTCGTTGAAGAAAAACCGAAGACGTGGCGTCATCGCACCGCGCTGTTGATAACGAACCAAAGATGTGGCGTCTTCGTGCCTCACCAGAGAAATACTAAAGCACCGCGGCTGGAGCGGGGCCAAGGCGAAGGGGCGCAACACCGTCGCGCTGTGGCGGAGCAGCAGAACCGGCTGCCGGTACAGGGCCGCCCGCGTCGGAGCAAGGGGACCGGCCTAGCCGGTCCCATGGGGGCAGAATCCAGCCGGCCAGAGCAGGCCGGCCGGATCATGCAAGAACCGGGGGTTCGAAACCTCTAGCCACAACGGACGTGAGCGGCCCCATTAAGGGGCCGCGGTTAGTACACGCGGGGGAAGTGCCCCTTGCTTCCGAAACGGCTTGGTCGTTCGGCTGAGCCCCTGGCCAGCGCGCCTCGCGCCGGGCGCCTGTCCTGGCGAGTCCACCAGACTGGACCCCGGCTGGGCAGCGCCAGCCGGGCCGGGCCGCACCCAAGCAGGCCAGACCCGGACCTGGTGCTGGTTGACCTAGTTCGGGCCGACCGTGGGGGTATCGGGCCGGGTCGGACCGGGCCCGAACCCTTTAATACCGAACCTCTTTCGGTCGGTGGGTCATAACATGAGCTACATGACTTCGATCAACGCACCGTCTATTGTGATATGAACCTTGGATCGAGACGGTCGTTTTGGTATATCGCACTCAAGGTTTAAGATAACATTGGGTTCGGCCGGGTTGGTTCGTACATGAAACCAACCGAGCCCTTGGAGCGGAAATGCTTATATCATGAGCTCCGGACGTCCGATTGATGTGTCTTCGACTTTTTTGGATTTTCTTGAGGAGACGGAACTTTTGGCATACTTCGCCTGAGGTTTGGAAGTAGTTGGAGTATGCCCGGGTTGGATTGTACCCGAAATCCAACCGGGCCCCTTGAATGGAAAAGATGATATCTTTCAGACCGGACGTCCGTTTGACGAACTGTCAGTGGTGTAGTGATCATGTTGAGAAACGGTCCCTATGAATATACCCTATGAGAGTTCAGGGTACAGTTGAGATACGGACGGGTTGGTTCGCACACGAAACCAACTGGGCCCCTGGGACGAAAAGGATAATAACTCACAGACCGGGCATCTGATTGACGCGTCGTCTGTTGCGTTGAGACAACTATGACGAGGTAGTACTTTTAGATAATTCTTCGTGGGACTTGAGATAATTGGAGTATCGACCTGTATCTCGTGGAGAAGAACCTCTCGGAGACGATAATGCAGAGTACGGAGACCGTGTAGCTGGCTGTGACCGATGAATGTTTGTCCGATTCGATTCAGAGTGACTAGCTTAGCCCAGTGGAGAGCACTACTTTGTGAGGTGGAAGACCCATGGTAGAGGAGAACTGCTTTTTGAGGTGGAAGACCCACGGTACTCGACAGGAGGAGTACCTATGTAGGCTATGAGGGGGAGCACTACTGTGTGAGGTGGCAGACCCATAGCGGTGGATCACTACTGTGTGAGGTGGCAGACCCACGATACTCGACAGGAAGAGTACCTCAGTAGTCTTAGGTTAGTGAGCAGTACCTCAGAGTTGTGACAGGATCACTGAACACTCCAGAGACGGGCTCATCAGTAGTTACAGTTTCGATAATGAAAATCCGGGTTTGAGATGAGTCTATGATATTTGTGTTTCCTCATGATTGAGTTGGGTTACTTGATAACTTATGTATATGTATGGGCATATAACTAAGTAGAGGTTATCTGTTGAGATCTTATTTGTGGTTATCCTTGTTGGATTTAGTGAGACCTTGAGGGTCTCAGGGTCCCTACTGAGTATCGATATACTCACCCCGGCACGAGTTATGCCCGCACATCATTATATTGGTTGCAGACGATGGGCAGTGCTGACGGAGGCCGAGTGTTCGAGGACTGGACGGTACCTGGAGGTGGACCTCGCGACGAGTCTGTATCAGGAGGTGGACTTCACGGTGAGATGATACTCGGAGGAGGTAGATGGGAAAGAGCATTGTGGAGGCTATCTATACCAACCCTTCAGGTAGGATCTGTGGTGGACGATCCAGGAGCTACGCTATCTGTACCTACCATTCAGGTAAGATCCGATGAGGACAACCCAGGAGCTGCTTCCTTTCATCCAGATTTTTCTTTTCTGTTGTACTTTTTTTCAGTTATAGTTTTACTTTCAATTGGGTTGGTATTCTCGCCCATTTACTTTTCGGCACTTTCTTTTGTACTTAGTGTTTTACTTCTGCTTGTACTCTGTGGTGTTTAGTTTACTTCTATAAAGGCAATGCCTTCCCAGTTATCGGGATTTACATCTTTGGTGCTAGTCGCCAGCCCCTGGCCTATGGAAGGCGGGCTTGGGATAGTCACGACACGGGCCCCGAGGAAGGGTCGTGACATAATTGGTATTAGAGGAGTCGGTTCTACAAAAAAAACTAATAACTCTGATATTTTCTTTCTGTGAAGTGAGAGTGTTAAGAGTACCGAGTGTGGTTTATAGTTCAGGGAGTCTAGTGTTGGTGCGGGCGGCCGACGTATCCATACACCAGGACCCTAGAAACTGATTTCTGACTTTGTGCACGAAAACACTGATTGCATGTGTGTTTCCAGAAGTTTTTAAAAGTCATCTCAAACTAGGTTAGCTCACCGGGTATAAATAGTTTGACCGTTTCATGTTTGTTTCTTTCAGGATGCCTCCTCGTGGACGACCACCTTTATCCCCAAGAGTTGTTCGTACTGACAGCCCGCCGAGCGATGTGGCCTTAGTACAGGGCCCTATCCCAGTTGAGGCACTAGCAGAGGCACCAACGGTACGACTACCCGTTGGGCCACCAATGCCACCAGCCCTAGCAGCAGAGGGTGCACGTCGCATGAGTGAACTGCATGAGTTCCAGCGCCAGAGGCCACCCAGGTTCAGGGGTGAGACGGACCCGCAGGAGGCTGAGGATTGGCTGGAGGCTGTGTTGAGAGTCTTCAGGCTAGTGGGGACGCCAGCAGACTTAATGGTGATCCTTGCTGCCAGCCTTCTTCAGGAAGCAGCAGGCAGATGGTGGAGCCTGATGCTCCAGATGCATGATGAGGCGACACTTCTTTGGGCAGACTTCGAGAGCTTGTTCCGGGCAGAGTTTGTACCAGCCACCCTTCGAGTGGTGCGTATACAGGAGCTAATTCAGCTGCGGAATGGCAGCATTACAGTGGCACAATATTCAGCGAGTTTCACAGACCTCTCACGCTACTCCACAGATATGGTACGGGACCTGTTCTTCAGGGCCCGAACCTTCGAGCAGGGGCTCAGGCGAGAGATTAGAGCTTCTGTTGTTTCTCACAGAATTCCGACACAGATAGGGGTGTTGGAGCGAGCCCTCTTAGTGGAGAGTTTACTTGCTGAGCAGTCTCCAGCAGCATGACCCACCACTAACCGGCATACGACAGAGTCTTCTGTAGCAGGCGATAGACAGATGACAGAGAGGTCCAAGAGGACCAGACCTACAGGTGGTCGACTGCATGACTCAGGGTCGGTACTGTGAGGAACCAAGGGGAATGATAGAGCCAGACCTGCCATGCAGTGTTACTCTTGCGGCGGGATTGGTCACATGGCACGTGACTGTCCGGCCCGCTATGCAGTTGGCCAGAAGTTAAATGAAGAACCTCCCAGGCAGAGGCAGAGGTTCGATCAAGGCAGACCGCTAGGAGATGGCCATGCAGCTGGAGGTGGACGACACTTCAAGGTGTTGCCACCACCACCACCACCAGGAGGTCCACCCCAACCCCAGGGAATAGGTGGACATGGGAGAGCTCAGCTTTAAGTAGCATAAGCTTACAACTACGAAGCTCTGGAAGCGAGTGGACAAGAGTGGAACTAGTGGTTTCCTTTTATTCTTTGTATATCTAGTTCCATGTTGTTGTTGTTGTTGTTGTTACATTTGTGTCTTTGTACCATGAGCTGCAATAATATAAAGAAACTTACCTTTGTGATGTTTTCTTCCTTCTTTTTTAAGTAATAAGAGGTTTTGGTTTAAACTGTTGACTTGACCCTCACTTTCGAGATTCCTACTGGAAGAGACCCAGTGACCTCATGCTGATGCCGACAGTGTGACTCGACCCTTAGAGGCGAGAGTGACGGTTGGATCTCTTAGTAGTAACATCGAGGCCTTACGACGTCGTCCATGGCATGAATACATCATTCATGTCTGGATTGAATTTATTACGTAAAGAACGTGGTTCATTCGGGGGATGAGAACAGATTTATCTTATAAGAAAAGAAGAAATCATAGTAGCTCTTGTGGGACTAGAGAAGGTCCAGGTCATCCAAGAGTGGATGAGGACAGCTCAGAGCCGACAGAAGCCTTATACTGACAGGAGGTAGAGACCACTAGAGTTCGAGGATGGAGACCACATTTTCTTACGGGTCTCACCTCGACGTGGAATTAAAGAGACGTGGCCGAGGCGTCAAGTAATCTCTAAGGTTCAACGGAACTTTCTAGGTCCTCAGCAGGGTTGGCTAGGTTGTTTACCGCTTGACCCATCCACCTCAGTTGTAACGGGTGCACGGCGACATCCATGTATCTCCACTGAGGAGATACGTGCTCGACCCTTCGCATATCATCGACCATGGGAAGCTGGACTTGGGCTATGGGGTGACTTTCTCAGAGGTTCTAGTGGGGACCGAGGATCGACAGGAGCAGATCTTATGAGGACAATTGATTCCTCGGGTGCACTTTCTTTGGCAGTATGGGAATCTCCAAGTAACCACTTGGGAGCGGGAGGTTCAGATGCGTGCTCAGTAACCACTTTTGTTTCCCTAGTTTTTGATGAATCTTTACGGGGACGTAAATCCCTGAGGTGGGAGTGATGTAAAGACCCTTAAAAATAAAGGGATTGTTTTTTAAATTTTATATGGGATTTTACAAGAACGCAGTTTCGGACAGCGCCTGATTCCGAGGCCTGGTGTGCCCGGAATCAATTTCCGTAGTTTAGCTTGGGTACATTCAGTGAACAAACGAGCGGGTTTTTCAAACGATTATACCGGGACTCGGAATCAAATTCTGAGGGCACTGATGGAATCCCAGCGCCGGTTTTTTCTTAGAAACACTTGTTCCAGATTTGCGTTTACTCAGGTGTGGTTTTTAATTTTTGTGGTTAAGTTACGAAATAAAATAAAAGTGGTGCAACACTTTATTTTATTTCACTTAAAGCGGCTTAACCTAAGTTAATCGGATAAGGTGGGACCCACCATATCCTACCCACTTGGTAGGATATTTTTGAGGTGGGGCCAGCACGAGCCCCGCCGTTTCTTTCCTTCTAAGTAACGCACCTGCAACCCCCCTTTTTAATGAAAGTCAACCCTTACATTTATTTTGGTTAAGAAATGCCTCATTAAATTGGGCGGTTAAATTGTTACAATTAATTCATTGAATTAATTTTTTGTTTCTTATCTTTTGAATTTAAAATTCTTATGTTGATAATAAAAAAAGGGATGGACTTATTTTATTAGGGTTGGGTTTGTGTTGTGTTAAGCTTTTGGGAGAAAAAGGGACGATTCTTCGTTCTTTGATGAAGAATGTGAAGAACACACCACCGCCAACGAAGAACGCCAACCTCCGACGGCGGACGACGGCAAGAGAAACCTTCCTCGGAGATCACCTAACGCCAACTACGTTCCTTCCACGGAGAACCTTTTCTTCCACGACGATCCTCTTCTTCCGCGGTGATCCTCTCCATCCGCGGTGGTTAATTCCGCGACGAACGCTCGTTCGACGTCAACGTTAAGGTAGGGTTTTATTTTATTTGTTAGTTCGTGAAATATTATGTCACTTTCTCCTTTTCCTTGAACCGCCTGTTATCATGATAACGGGAGGAGGTTGGACTGCACGAACACGACCGACACTCCTCCCCTTTCTGTTTGTTGATATTATTGCGGCGAACAAGGCAACGAGGTGCTGAAACACATCGTGGAATTTTGATAAGGAATGGGGATGAAGCACGGCACCGTCGTGCTGCGCCGTTGAAGACAAACCGAAGACGCCGCTCCGTCATACCGCGCCGTTGAAAACGAACCAAAGATGTGGCGCCGTCGCGCCGCACCGGAGAACTACTAAAGCACCGTGGTCGGAGCGGGGCCGCGGCGAAGGGGCGCGTTGCCGTCGTACCGTGCCAGACGAACCAAGGATGCAGCTGGTTCCGGGACGCGGCAGAGTAGCGGAACTAGTGGACGGTACCGGGCCGCCGGCATCGGAGCAAGGGAACCGGCCTAGCCGGTCCCGTGGCGGCAGAAGCGGGCCGGCCGGAGCGGGCCGACCGGACCGTGGAAGAACCAGAGGTTCAAAACCCCTAGCCGCGCCGGATGTGAGTGGCCCCATTAAGGGGTCATGGTTACTACATGCGGGTGCAGCTCCCCCTACTTCCGAAACGGCTCGGCCGTTCGGCCGAGCCCCTGGCCAACCCGCCGCGCGCCGAGCGGCTGCCCCTGGCCGGTCTGCCAGACCGGACCCAGGCTGGGCCGCCCCAGCCAGGCTGGGACGCACCAGCCAGGCCAGGCCATGCCCAAGCAGGCCGGACCCGGACCTGGTTCGGGCCGACATTGGGGGTATCGGGCCAGGTCGGACAGGGCCTGAACCCCTTAATACCGAACCTCTTCTGGTCGGTTGCCCATAACATGAGCTACGGGCCTCCGATCGATGCACCATAATTTTCAATGCGATCCTTGGATCGAGACGGTCGTTTTTATATATCGCACTCAAGGTTTCAGAGAACTTTGGGTTCAGCCGTGTTGGTTCGTACATGAAACCAACCGGGCCCTCGGAGCGGAAACACTTATATCTTGAGCTCCGGACGTCCGATTGATGTGCCGTCATCTTTTTGGGATTCCTCTTGAGGAGACAGAACTTTTGGCATACTTAGCCCGAGGTTTGGATGTAGTTGGAGTATGGCTGGGTTGGATTGTACCCGAAATCCAACCGGGCCCCTGGAATGGAAAAGCTGATATCTTTCAGACCGGACGTCCGTTTGGCGAACCGTCAGCGGCATTGGTGATCACGTTGAGAAATGGTCCCTATGGGTATACCCTATGAGAGTTATGGGTACAGATGAAATTCGTCCAGGTTGGTTCGCACACAAAACCAACCGGGCCCTTGGGACGAAAAGGCTAATAAGTCACAGACCAGGCGTCTGATTGACGCACCATCTGTTGCGTTGAGACCCCTATGACGAGGCGGTCCTTTGAGATACTTCTTCGTGGGACTTGTGATACTTGGAGTATGGACCTGTATCTCATGGAGAAGACCCTCCCGGAGACGAGAACACAGAGTACGGAGACCGTGTAGCTTGCTGTGACCGATGATGGCTTGTCCAATTCGATTCGGAGTGACTTGCTTAGCCCAGTGGGGAGCACTATTTTGTGAGGTGGTAGACCCATGTAAGAGGAGCACTACTTTGTGAGGTGGCAGACCCATAGTACTTGATAGGAGGAGTACCTATGTAGGCTATGAGGGGGAGAACTACTATGTGAGGTGGCAGACCCATAGCGGTGGAGCACTACTGTGTGAGGTGGCAGACCCGTGGTACTCGACAGGAGGAGTACCTCAGCAGTCTTAGGTTAGTGAGCAGTATCTCGGAGTTCTAACAGGATCACTGTACACTCCAGAGACGGGCTCATCAGCAGTTACAGTTTCGACAATGAAAATTCTAGTTTGAGCTGAGTCTATAATCTTTGTGTTTCCTCATGATTGAGATGGGTTACTTGATAACTGAGGTATATTTATGGGCATATACCTAAGTAGAGGTTATTTGTTGAGATCTTATTTGTGGTTATCCTTGTTGGATTTAGGGAGACCTTGAGTGTCTCGGGGTCCCAACTGAGTATCATTATACTCACCCCAACACGGGCTATGCCCGCAACTCGTTGTGTTGGTTGCAGCTGACATGCAGTGCTGACTGAGGCCAAGTGTTCGAAGACTGGACGGTACCCGGAGGTGGACCTCATGACAAGTCAGTATCAGGATGTGGACTTCACAGTGAGACGATACTCGGAGGAGGTTGACAGGCAAGAGCGTTGTGGAGGCTATCTGTACCTACCCTTCAGGTAGGATCCGTGGTGGGCGATCCAGGAGCAACGCTATCTGTACCAACCCTTCAGGTAGGATCCGAGGAGGATGACCAAGGAGCTGCTTCCTTTCTTCTAGCTTTTGTATTTTCTGTTGTAATTTCGTTCCGCTATAGTTGTACTTTCAATTGGGTTTGTATTCTGGCCCATTTACTTTTCATCTCTTTCTTTTGTACTTAGTGTTTTACTTCCGCTTATACTCTGTGTTGTTTAGTTTACTTTTATAAAGGCAATGCCTTCCCTGTTATCAGGATTTATTCCTTTGTGCTAGTCACCAGCCCCTGGCCTATGGAAGGCGGGCTTGGGGTAGTCACGGCACGGGCCCCGAGGACGGGTCGTGACAATTCTTGCGTGTGACACAAGATAACACAATATCACATGAATTGAAAGCAATCCTATAGATTAAATTTATTTAAAATAATAAATATATTTTAATGTATTGGGATATTTTATTTCTTTAGGTTCTTGGTGTTATGTTTCACTCAAACTATCGAATAAAATGTTCTAACTTTATAATTTTAGGGTGTTACATTCTACCAAACTTAATTAAATTGAATCCTCAAAAATTAAACTTTATCTTGGTGATCTAAGGTTTGATATTTGAAAATAATATTATAAAAAAACCCAAAAAGAATGTGTTTTTAAAATATAGTCTATATAAGAGTGTATGATAAGTACAAAGTTCATATGGAATAACATAAAACAAAGATTCTACATAGGATAACATTAGTTGCATGTAAAAATATGTACTTGAATAAAATTCATAAATATTTATTGGGAGTGATTCATGTCATCAATATTAGACTAGTGAATTATAAGTGGATTTTTTAGGGTCTCAAAGTCATAAATATGCAAAGATTTATCATACCATTAGTTTAACAAAAAGTAAGGTATTATGACGAATTTTTTGATCATTTTACTAATGTTGAGTAATTATTTTGATGACTATGAATATAAGTAAATATATTTACTTGATAAATTTATATTTTTTAACAATGGTTTTCATCCTTTATTTTGTGATTTGACCAATTTAAAATTCATCCATTACTTCATGAAATGGATATCAAAAAATTATATTTAATTTATGTAGAACTAAATTACACTTTTTATGGATTATAAGGCCCTTAAAAGAGTGACATGTTTTTAAATTTTAATCTAACTATTATCCAAATCTAATATGGTTATTAAATTAATATCTAAACCTAAAATGTAACACCATAGGTTTATCATTAATATAAATTTAATGAACTCTTTAACAAAAAACAATGTTATATTAACTAGATAGTTTCATAGGTCAGTGGTTGGCATTAAACCCTTATCATCCTTCAGTCATGGGATCAAGTACTATGGTCTTTCCATACTTGATGGGTTGTTACTCATCATACATGTTGATCTTTTTCTGAAACCATATTAATATAAATTCCAAAATAAATATAACTGACATCATTGAATTAGGGTTAATCAATAAATAGACATTTAACTATAGGTTTCAATACAACCTTAATACATTAATACCTCATCCATTTTATTTCCACACATGTCTTTCATTGGTCTATAGTTTATCCATAACATAATTTGTGGTATTTCTATGTCATGAGAAATTATATTCAATATAAAACACTTTAAGTTTAACTGAGGTTATTCATTACCATTATCTATAAAAATACCTCATAATGGCTTGTAAAAAAAGAAGAATTATCCTAAGAATATCCCCTAGGAGTATCAAACCAGGTGTAATGTAAGGCTTGTTTTTGTGTACTATGTTATGATCATGTTAGGCTTGATGCACCATTTTAGATTTGTTAACCCTAGGTACATTTTTTCTAGTTACATTCTCACTTATATTATCTAGAAAAGGTTGCATTTCTAGGAAAACCACCTAATATCTATCTAACTGAAGATTTAAGATGTTCTTATTTAATAATAATTAAATTATACCTTAGGTCTATGTTCTCTAATCAATTTTTTATTAAATATAGTTCCCAAGTTTTCTACTACACTTCCTTTGATACTAACTGTAATGCCCCAACCCCAATGCCTGAATCTGGTGAAATTTTTTATTATATTGGTTTGATTACAAGGAATAAATTCTTAGAGGACCAATCATTTTCATAGTTTCAGAATTCTAGATTACAAACATGATTCCCATAATATATTGGGAAAATAAAATAAAACATAACACAAGTAAAAACTTACCTTCCTTGAAACATATTCTATATATTCATCTTTATAATCCAGGGAAAAACAAAATATGGTTGAGCTCAAATACTTGGATAGGGTAACTAAAGAGGAATAAATATTGATTTTAAAAGAGTAAATCAAAATGGAAAGGTAAATAATTGACAACACATGACATTCAAATAACTAGATAAGGAGTAATCAATATGGAAAGGTAAATAACTGAAACACATTCCATTTAATAGATAAATTAATAATTAATTTCATTAATATTTATTATCATATTAATATTTCATGGATAATAATAATAACAACTAAAATAAATAAGAATGAAATAATTAATTATTGTATGTCTTGTTTGAGGCACTTGAAAACCTATACCGTCAAGACCTTTCACAACACAGTTTATAACTATGGGTAGAAACCCATTTAATTTAGCCAACTTATTTGTCACATGAGAAACTATTGATCCATCAAAGGGAGATATAATGATCTGTCCCCACCTGTTGTTTCCATTCTAAAGAATTTATCCTATCGAATAATTTAAATAGATAATATGACATATCGAATAATCGTATTGAATAAAGAATAAAATTTATCAATAATTCCATAGTGGTGGATAAGTAACAACATGTTATTTTATGATTTCTATGAATGAAAATACTACTCAAAGGTCATTAAACAAATTCTATAGGAAAATAATCATTAAATATTACAAAGTTTACCATACTAATTAGATACATTTCAATCATAATTCACATGAAATAATTAAATTAAATTAAACTTGTAATATCATGAAAATAAATATATTCTAGATATAACATTCAATGTGTAGTATATAATCCATATAAAAGTGACTAGGTTCATAATATTACAATAAGCATCAATGAAATGAAATTGATATGAAATACTTTACCACATTGTAATTATTTATATAAAAGGCCATGATTTTATAAAAGAAACTATTTTATTTGAAAATAACCTTGTAAAATTTAGAAAGAAGCTTGAAAATTTTTTTCCATCATGATAGAGAGAAATTATATTCATTCTACATATTTTAAAAAACATCATTTTATTACTTTTATAAGAAAATTCATAAAGTAAATTATTTTGGAAAACGACAAGACTATTATTTTTAAATAATTTTGTAAAAAGTAAAAAAAAGGGTAAAAATGAATTTTTAAAATAATTAGATAATATAAAAAACATTTTTGAAATAATCTTTATAAAAAATTTACATGTCATATAAATATTCCCCAGTGGAGACATAGACAAAAACAATATCAAATAACGATGTGATTGTGAGATAACTCCTTATCACTTTATAATTAGTAGACTCACATGACCATGATAGAAAGAAAATTATTTTGATATAAAAATACAATAAACTTCATAATAATACTCATAAAATAAATTCTTGGGAAGTAAATACACCACACAAAATAAAAAAGTAGTGAATAAGGCATGTGTCCCACATAAATAAAAGGAAGTCAAAAATCCCTTACCTTACATTTCCATTTGGGTGAAAGTTCATTATTCTCAAAGTTAATGGTTTTAATAATGTTTTTAAAATATAAAAAACCACAGTAATATTTATAATATAATATATTATCTTCTTATAATACATTTTTACACATTTGTTAGTAATATTTCATTACTTTCACTATTTCGAGTGTTAATTGCATTGTTTTTCATGTATGTTATGACTTTTCACCTATTGTGAATATTAATTATACCTTCAGTTATTGATATCTATAATGTAAGAAATTATTTAAATACCATATATATTCAATATATATCTATTTATAATAATCCATAATATTTAGAGATAAGAAATGAAATTCCCCGTTCATGGAGAAGAAAGGTCGTACCTATGCATGAACAATGCTTACCTTTATTTATTGTATTAAAAGAATGAAAATTAAATGATATATACGTTTATTATAATTAAATTATTATAAATATGTCATATATGTCATATATGTTTATTAAAACCATCATTTATAGGTTCCATCTACAATGTGAACGAATCACATTACTTTGAGGAGGCAGTGGTTCACACTTCCTTAAATGATGTTATTATATTTGCAAAAAATGGAAGGAATGAAGGTATATTCCTTGTAAAAAAAAATTTATGAATAAAACATAAATATAAAATATATTTTATATAAAAATATCATGTCCATCATAATTCCCAACCATGATAGGTGTTAAAGGAAAAAACGAACAACATCATTTTATGAGGTGGTAGTTCATCCTGAAAGAATGATAAGTTCATTTACCATTTGATGGAAGTGAGTGTAGGTGTAAGTATAACCCTTAACATAAAAATATATTAGTATATTTACCATATTTTTTTATTATATAATCATTTAATAATAATAATTTAATGGTTTTAGAAGGCAATAAAATGGAAGTGATTTTTTAAGAATGTTACGTCATTTTTCAGTAACTCCTTTTGGATTATATGAAAATGTTTCCTTGGTTGTCTTTCTTCCCATATGGAGGATTATATGATAAGTTGTTGGAATTTTATAAGATATATGGGTAGGTATTGGTCGAGTTAGAAGGAACAATTTGGTGTGAGTAAGTGAGGGGGTCATGGTGGGGGTTCCCTTTTATAATTGAGGCGAGTGAACTATTTAGAAACACATAAAATATTCAATTAATAAAAAGTAATTTTCAATTTAAAATAGATCCAAAGTGAGTTATTGAGAAGATAAGATAAATATGGGTTGAAATACTCTTAGAAAATAATTTTTATACATGTTTAGATCACATTATTACAATTATATTTTGTCTTTAACCCTTAATTAATCCCTTTAACTCTAACTTCTGGGTACTTAATATTTACCAAAGATTTTAAACAATTGGTAAAAGCTGGACAACCATTGGTATAAACTATACCCATGGTTGTCCAAACCGTTGGATGTGGAGCTATCAGGATATACATATCCCAACAGTTTTTTGATAACAATTGGTATATAGATTCAGAATGCATTATATACCAATTCTTACAAGAAACCATTGGTATAAATGTTTATTGAGGTTTCAAACCATTGGAGAATATAAAATTTCATTTCTATTCCAATGGTTTACAAACCATTGTAATATACTTATCAATTGTTTGTTTGATACCATTAGTAAAAGTTGATTTCCGAATCTATACCAATAGTTTACAAAGCGTTGGTACAACCTTTTACCAATGGTTTGTGTGAAACCATTGGTAAAAGTTATGTTTTTCACACATATGACAACAATTGTAAGTCGTTGCCATAATATTTATGCATTTCTAGAAGCATTCATACCTTCTTATTTGAAATCACCAGCAACAATTACCAACAATACAAAATTATGAATTTGATACCTTCAAGTATGTATTTAGTTTCTTGGTATACATATACGAAACTGAAACCTAAATCATAAGGTAATTAAATAAATACAACAAGTATACACATACAGAATTAACACATAATTCATAAATTAATTTAATACATAGAGAATACAATTCAAAATTCAGAAGGAAATTACGCTATGCAATACAGAATTTTGAATTGAATACACATAGAATTGAATTTAGTATAACACATAAAAAATTGATATCAGAATTCAAAAGGTAATAACCCATATATAAGGTAATCATGTTTTAGATTTTGAATATGGGATTTTTGTTCATAGGCTTTGTAAATTCATATGAGATTTAAATTTTTGGATAATTTGGTATTTTATGCTATAGTAAGGGATAATGTGACACGGGGTAGAGGCTCTAATAATTCATGATGAAATTATGTATTTTAATGGTCATAAAAAGATGTGAAATGAATTGGGTTATAAGAGGAACATACATTATCTGAGACTATGGGATGAACCAAGTTATAAGAGGACATAAAAAATGATGGTCGTTCAAGGCACAAAATGTTATTGGCAAGATTTTTAACCAATTGGTATGCATCAATGAAATTTAATGTTTAAGTTATCACATTAACATATTGGACTACTCCTAATGGATGAAAAAGATGAATCCAAAACCTAGGGTCAAGCATGTCCTTCCAAACCAACCAATAAAGGGTTGTCCTTATCCAGAGGAAAGGGAACTCATCCTTGAGGGAGCCACTTTTGTCTATGTGGGGATGTAATAAAATATTCCATATCATTCACACACCATTTAATGAGGGGAATGTTAACACATTTAGAATAAAAAATAAAACAATGAATATCTTATAAAATAATGTGTAACCTCCAAGGATTTTGGATTTTCTTAACCAAAGAAATGTGTATGACCTCAACATCCATATCCATGAGGATATTCGGCCAACCTTTATACTTGGAAAGAGACAATGCATCATGAACATACTTAGCTTCTGTAACCTCCATACAATTACCAAGGAATAGTCCCGATACATCTCCATAAACAAGATGGATAGAGACTCTTTAAAAGACTCTCCATGAAGCATACCTATAAAAGGGACATAAATAAAAATCATAATTCAGTTTAATGAAGAGGGACTAGTGGTTTCCAATGAGTGACCATCGATGAATACTATCTTGGCAGTACTGAAATGGACCACTTTTATCAGAAAAATGGGTGACACAAGGAAGGTCATGTTAGGGGACAATTTCTTATTCACCATCCGGCTGAGAAGAGCAAGCTCACATGCATTAATAGCTCTAAAAAATTAATATTTGATTTATTAAAGATAGTCATAAACTTGAATTTACAAATTGACCATAACATTGTGTTAATTAACATAAATGTATCTGACACTACCCTTACATGCTTCAAACCTTCAAATAAATATTCCAGAAAAACATCCAAATAAAAATCATTCTCTATAAAATCCAAATCAACAAAGTGGAAAACCATGATGCATTAGTCCAAGGACAATAAAGAAGCAAGTTCTCCAATTATTTTTCTCCCAAATTTAAAAAACAACAATAGGAAACAACCTTACTTCTGGAAAAGTTACTTTGAGAATGAAACAAATTGTTGAGATCTCTATATAAGGAATAAAACACATTAGGAGGACAGGGGAAATGATACACTTGATTCCATAGATCCTTTAAAATGTTGTGTGGACATGAGGCATGGGAATTGTCTTGAAATGAAGAAATCCTAAAAAAAATTTATACAGATAGAACACTAAACATCTCATTCTTCTCAAAAGTATACATTAGTATATCTTCAACCACACTCCTTGGAAGAGGGATATTTTGAATATCCCTACAACCCTATGTATCAAAATACCTATGGAGTATATGAATATTTTACATACCATATTTTTGAGAGATGTAATCTATAACATTTAATGAAAGTGAGGACCTATTGGTTTAAGAATTGGTCGAAAATTCTATAAGCATAGAATCCATCTATCATTTACTGTATTAATGGAATGACCATATCATAAATTCCAAAGATAACCTTGAAGGAAAAAAAGCAATAACTTTAAAAATATCAGACCATCCTTAGGAATCTCTGAAAAATCTGGAAGCTTACAAAAATGAATTCAAAGGAAAAAAATTATCTTCAAAAAATGTACCCAAAAAGCCTCAGGATTGGAAAGAATTATCCAAGCCATTTTTGTGTTTAATTAAAAAATAAAATGTTGAAGATCCTTGAAACCCAATCCAACTAAATATTTTGGGAGATTAATTTTCTTTGAACTTTTCTGATGAATCATTCCTTCCTCTTTAGTTTGATCCAGCAAAAATTGGGGAATAATTGTTATTTTAGCTTTAGACTCCCCTATTTTTCATGTAGGAGTGGAGAAAAAAGATAAATTTTTTAATATAATAAAGAACTCACTTATTTCATTTACAGTCCCCTCTTCCCACATGGATATTGATTTTCTGTGGGAGGGTTATGATTTTTAAAATCTATAGTAATCCCTTCCATCCCCATTCCCCTATTCATTCCATTATTCCTTGTTTACTTGAGATTCGATTGAAGAAATATCAGTGGCATGATTTCATCATAGAATATTGGAATAACTTTGATTCAATGTGGATTTCACATATATTATATAAATAATATTTCGATGGATTATAGATTGGTCATTTCATTATGTTCATATTAAGGAATGTCACATATTTTTTATTTTTTAATTTTAAAATAAATATATGATTATAGTGTTTTAATGGATTTTAAAATTGGTGGATTTTATTACATTTGGCACTGTTGTGATTTTTTTCTGTTACAAATCATGTAATTTTGACAACTGTATTGTAGATACTATTATTCATGATAAAATTTTGAATATAAATATATAAAAATGAATAGTTGTGAGATAGATAATTAAGAACTTGAGAGTTTGATACAATGTAGTATTGAGGAGTGAAAGAAGGGATTGAAGTCAAGATTTATTCAAGAAAGAGGATATCTTTATTCATGAGTCTTTAAGGGGTTAAGAGACCTAGATTGTAGAAGATATGATGGGATTATTTGAAAAGTTTATATATAATAATTCCTATCAACAACTAAAGATCTTGAATATTATATTCATGAGTGGATCGGTTTATCCATTGTGTTCATTAGTGGAAATCTACATAAAGTGGTAAATAAGAAACTTTGATATTTGAAAGATCTTATATTTTTTAATCATACCTTTTTATTGGTTTGTGGGATGATGCATTTAGTGGTGGGACTCTAGAGTAGGATCATAGTGGGTATTTTTTCCTATAGTATTCAGAGGTCCTTAGTTTAACCACTTGGGTTTATAGTGGAGAATCTGAAATTGGGGTGACTAACCAATCATGGAAAGGAGTTGGAATTTGACTCTAATCTTTTTAAAACTGTGGGACATGATGGAATATATTGTGAGTAATTCAAGTAGAAAAACTTACCATGTATTTGAAAAAATTAAAGACTTGATATAGAATGAATAACTTCATGAAAATGAGGCATTTTTTGTAAATGCATATATTGTGGAAGGAATGGAGAGTTCCACAACAAAAATATAATAGTGAAAGGGAAATTAGAACATGTGGGAGTGGGATTATCCCTGATGAAGATGGTCACATGTGTTGTCATTATGAGAAGAAAAGACACTTGAATAAATATTTCAATGAGTTGATATTGAATTTTGGAATATGCACTTTCAAATGTTGTTTTCTTAATCTTTTATTAGAATATAATAGTGTTATGTTGTGAGTGTATCTAATTCTATTGACTGTTTGCAATAAAATCTCATGATTCATCTCACTTAACATCTAGTTGGGTAAATACGATGAACTATACTTCCAAAAGATATGGATAGGTATATTTTTATAGATCATCTGGAACAAAAAATTTTAGAAAAAGGTCACATATCCTTACAGATGGGAGATAGAATTATGTTTGATATAACGGGTGTGTGGTTCATAATAAGATTAATTAAGACTTAATTTTCATTGGATAGACGATGTATGTTTTCATACATCATTCATATATAGTTGATGGAGTGAAAGGAATAAGTTCAAATCATTTGTACCAGAATTGGTTGGATTACATTTTTATTATAGTGGAGTGCCTTAGAATGAGAGAGGTGAAACCTATGACTATACCCATGGATATAAATATCAAATTGATCCAGGAGAAGGTGTCATAAATATAATTCTATGTAAAAAACATGAAAAATATTCTCTATGCATTGGAGGTCAAAATATTGGTGTATTCATTGAATGAAGAATACTGATGATAGAGTGTTTTTAGAAGTATAAGAAAAGTGGAGTCCATGTGAAAATTCACGTATGTAATGATATCTTGATTCATGCACCGGCATTAGCTGTTATGTCCTAGAGAAATGAGTGATTCATATAAAAGGGGAGCTTCTAGTATAATGTTAGACAAAAATGAAACATAGTAATCAATCTCTCCACTACCCCAATCTCCCTCCCATCCAAATAAAACCGCGTAGCATCCTCCAGTTCCCTTTTGGACCCCTTTACAGAATACAACTACCCTCCATCTGTAGAAATCAATAAAATGACTAAGTGGCCGATGCAATGAATAAAATAAAATAAAAATTAAACTACGATATACCTGTCTCCTATGGCTATAGATGTCACCACCCAACATATAAGAACCACACTGCCCCATTGGTCAAATCATGTTCCTATAATCAAGGGTAATATATACTTGTTTCAAAATGATACTATCAAATAGAAAATTACTATTAATTAAAAATTTCTCTTCCTATTAATGGTATATAATCCTTTTGGATCAAAACTTATATAGCGTATCCGCATTTCATTTATAAAAAAATATAATGGAATCAAAAAATATATTAAATTCACTCTGATAAACTCAGATTTATTTAGTTCTTTTTTGTTATTAATTATGGAAATCATAATATAGTTACTGTGAATTGATTTTAATTTAATATTTATTTTTTCACAATATGTCAAATTTTGTTTAGTTATAATCCATTTATTATTTCAAATTTCTTTTTTTAGGGAATTCTAGGACTAGTTGGGTGTGATTAATTTTTTATACTTCATGTTGATTTTTTATAGAAGTGGTTAATTATTTTTTTCTATTTTTAGAAATGTATAGTCTATTATATGGTTGATTATTTTTTATTATTTGTGTTTTCTTTGAATCAATTTCCCAAAATTTTATTTTGTTCATTTCAATTCTATTCAGAATAGTATGGTTCTAAATTTTAACTGCTCATTATTTTCAAACATAAATCTTCTTTATCTCATATAAATCTATACAAACTCATCAATATACATTGGGATTGTTGTCTCTATCAATATTTTGTAGCCACAAAATGAGTTCCCATGTAGAATTTTTTAAAGATCTTGAAACCTAGAATCGAATGCAATAGGGTGATATGAAATAATATGGAAAATATAAACTGTAACTAAAATATAATGTGGAATAAAACCAAACAAAAAAGAATACACCATAGTATTATCATCGGAATTCTCAAGATCAAACCTTCGTTATTTAAAAGATCTACATGAATGGAACTATAATGAATTAAAAGATAGTACTACAACCTAAATGTAGGTCGAGGTGGAGGCAGTGTATGTATAAGTTTTTTGGAATGTAGTTTTTTTATTTTGGAATACCTAAGAAACAAATAATATGTGAAATAATAAATGCAATAAGTGATGAAAAATATCTATTTTTATCATGTGATTTAAGTGTTAGATTGGGATATCATATTTAACAAATAAATGGACAACTGTTATTTAGTCTATATTTATTTAAATAGGAAATACAACTCAATTTTTATCCCCCCAATAACTTTTTTTTATAGGACACAATTTCTAATGAAATAGAATATACCATAGCATAAAAATATATTAAAAAGGTATATTTACTATAAAAATAAAACTATTAGAACATAAAAACATAATAGATAAATCTAATTCATATTTTTATTGTAAGTGACTTATTTTTTATCAGGAAGTTCAACCCTTTCAGTATGAGAAATAAATTTCGTACCTATATCCTATAATGGTATGATCAACAAGGTAAAACTTAATGGGCTAATGAAGGTTCCATGTTTATGATAGAGTGGTATGTGTCATTATAGTTGAACTATACAATGATAATGTTATCATCCCATATTTAGATAAAATCTAACATCCAATACCTTTTTTAGATCCTTTAAAACCTAAAAGTATCAATTTTAATTGTCTTTAATCTAGTGGAGTTATTTTTTAATGACCCATTATTGGGTCATGAATTCATCCTACAGTCACATCCATAGATAATATGTGAACCAAGTGTCTTGTTATGAAGTGACCATATATAGTACCCCATATAATTAGAAAATATAATTTGTTTATAAAAATAAAAATCTGTCAACTAAAATCTAACCATGAATAGGGACAAAATATTATTACATGATTTAGTCTCAAAACTACAAAAAAATTTACTCTTTACTATGGTATGATGTGCCGATAATAGATTCTCCAATATAATCCAAATCTGTTACTCTATTAAATATTCTCTAGAATATAGAATATTATACTTTTTTACAGTCCATGATAAACTGAGTAACATGTGCTAATCTATTCATGATTCCGAATAAGAGATAATTTCATTATAGATCAGTATCTATAAAATATCACTAGATTAGATAAGTGGAAATTATAGAATATTTAATTCATTAGAAGAGTAGTTTAAATTAATTTTGAATATCAAGGATTTTCAATTACATGTGAAAGCTAAAATGGTGAAAGATATTTAATGTTTACTACAAGTGATTAAAAAGACTCATAAAGAAAAAAAATCATAATATTAATATAGATTAAAATTATTTGAGGTTGTGAAATATTCCCACATTATGAAGTTCTTAGAGCTTGGACCAAAACTTGATGAATTTAGGATGAACCCAAGATGAACCTCCGTAAATAATTGAGTATATAATTGTTAAAAATTAAATCACATTGAAGGTTTTATACTAAAAATATATTCATGCTAGTAAAAAATAAATCTTTAGAACATTTGGAGATTCCTCCACTTAATCCTCACTAAATAATGTGTCCCACTACACTAATAACTTTATAATTGCAAAGTCTTTTTTATTTGAAAATGTTGTAAAAAGATCAAAGACTATGAAAAACCCAATGATATAAAATATAACTAAACTCAAAAATACATTTATGGTGTATGTGAGAAGATGTATGAAGAGTATTTCCCCAAACCAATCCTATAATTTTGGTAAATCTATCCAAATACATCAATGAAATAATTATAGAAAAAATATATAAAAATAGAATGAAACAATATTTTTTGTAAAATATTGGTGTTTCCAGATGTTTTGAACATGTAAATTTATTATTCATATAATATATATACTCGTACATGTTGTATTAGAGAATAATAAAATGAAATCATAGTTAAAACTAAGAACAAAACTATTGTGAAAAATTAGTTTTCACTTATGAAGAGATATTTATCTATTAGAAACATATTGGATATCCTTGATAATTTGTGTGAATATTGACATGTAAATGATCACTTTTATGAGGAAAGTTGGTATGTTGAAACTCAAAATGAGGTATATGATAATTAAAAGATGAGTCCATTATTTAATAAGTTTTAAAAAGGAAAAAAATTATACTATGAGGTTTAAACTGAACAAAAAATTAGAAAAAGACACTTCCAAGTGGTCATTGAAAAGATATGACCATCATGGGGTTTTATTATGGGGAATATGATTCTATTATTGTATTAAAGGCTAAATCATAAACTATTTAAAAAATTTATATGGTGTGACTTGATACTGAAGGATGTTTCTATTGGCTCCTACTTACACTTAATGTGGATTTACAATAAAATAAAAAAGTGATTGTAAATTAACTTTTTAAAAATAGAAATAGTGATATACAAAGTTTATGATTAAAATTTGAACTGAAAATAAAAACCATCCAAGAAAGAGATAGTATAATTGGATTAGTAGCTTACATTTTTGAAGAACATCCTAAGATATTTACTAAGAAAAATAAAAAATTTCTTGAAGATGTTTTTTGAAGTTGTAATTATGTTGGTCATAGATCTATCATATATATGACTTTGATTCATAGTAAAAATAATTTTATTAGTAGTAAGGGAAAAGATCCAATGTTATCAAGTTTTAAATTATTTGTAACATATTGATAGACACCTATGAAGAATGATTAACATGTTATGAAATAATTGTTGATCATATAGTCTGATGAGTAATAAAAGGATAAACTAAAAAATGAAAATCATTGAGAGTTATATAATTTATCAAGTGAATATTCAATTTTCAAAAAATAATAAATATGTGAATGAAGATGAAAACATGTTCCCTCAACCTAAATCTCTTTAAAATGTTATAAATAAGAATGCGCAAAGAAAATCAAACACTCTTGAGATATAAGGAAAAGTGCTACAGGGTTAAGAAAAAAATCCCCAATCAATGTTATAACATTGAAGTTGATAAACCCACATTATTACCATACTATTTGATATAAAACAACACTTGAATGAAAAAGTAACATAACAAACACTTCATATATATATTTTTGGTGTAGGAAAATAATTGTGTAAAATTAATCCTTTATATATTTTTTTATTCCATTGGAAATATCAACATGGATAAAATAAGAAAATACATTCTTGTTAAACACATCTATAAAAAGTTTCAACTCCTTTCCCATGAGTTAATGACATATTTATTGGGAAATTTGAATCTAGATAAATCTTTATAATTTAATAAAATATGTTTACACATTCAAATATATGTGATTCCAAAAAGAACAACACATTTATCTAAAAAAAATTTCCTTAACATATATCATGTACATATTAAAACAATATGAATTACATAACACTTTTGTTTGCAAGTAATAACACTCCTTTCACATGAAAACTGCATCCACAAAGCATCAATGGTATGAATAATTATACACATAAAATATTACTAACATTTTTATGAGATCCAAAATATTTCACAAAGAATATTATATTTTATATAGAATTGGAAACACATCATATATTGTTCACCAAAATCGGAAGGAAATCATGTTCTCATGGTATCTTTTATGTGAACAACCAACAATTTATATCTACAAACACAATAATGATAACTATTTTTATGTTTTTTAAAAAACCAAAATAAATCATATATCAATGCTAAATGAAACAATATGAAATGATACAAATTGAATCAACACAACTCAAACAAAGTAATGAATTAATTTACCATACCAGAAGAATATTAGGGAGTCATTGTCAAAGATTACCCAAATCAGAAAAATGTTGAAGGGGATGCTTGACCAGAGGGGATCCTAGACCTAGGTGGGATCCTTGACTAGAGGAGATTCTTGACCTTATCGACATATAAGGTATTCATTTTAGGTGAGGGAATTCTCGACCCAGGCACGTCGAGTGAAGAAAATATCGACCTAGGGGTGGATGTACTGCCTAGGAGGGGGTCTTGACTAGAGGAGGACGAGGAGGGGGATGCATGACCAAGGAGGTAATTCTTAACCAAAGTAGGATGATGAGGGAGGATGCACATCGACCAAATGTGAGTGGGGAGTGCCGAAAAGGGAGCGGCCTGTGGTAAGTGATGAGGGGGAGTCGATATGGGAGGATATAAGCACGAGGGGGATGAGAGAGGGGGAGAAGGGGAGTCGGGATAGGAACAATAGTGAAGAGGGGAGGGGGAGATTGGGTGATATAGGGATTGGAGAAGTGGGGAATCAGGGGATTTCAGGATCAGCGATGTATATTATGGTCTATCCCAATAGTTCTTATAAACTATTGGTATTATTCCTGTTTTGTCCATTAATTTTCTTAAACCATTGGAAAACCCCAAGTTATATTAGCCTATACCAATAGTTTCACATAATAATTGGTATACTTTATTTATCCAAATAGTTTTTTCAAACTTTTGGTAAAGAAGTGTTGGTAGAGGTTAAATTTTCACCAGTGTCGTGCTGTGAAAACTTGACTTTTTTATAGTTTAAGTGTTAATATAGCTATAATAAAATGAAAAATGAACCATGAATGAGTGATGGGTTAAATTTTCAACATTATCAAAATCAGTTTTCAGTCTTTTTAATTTTTATGATTTCTTATCATTTAATAAAATATTATTTATTTTAAAATACCATTAATGTCAATTTTTACACTATTCATTAGTTGACTTTTTAAAAATACCATAAAAACGTGATATCTTCAAACCAACTCTTTTAAAATATCGCTAAAAGTTTAACTGCATAATTAGAAAATTTGTTTATGAAATTAATTATATAAAATTAAATTTATTTCAATATTTTATATATAATTTTGTTTAATTATTATGATAATTAAACAATTACTGCATCATCATTATAACACCATTTAAGGTAATTATTTATCCCTAAAAATTATAAATTTATTAACATGATGTAGATAGACATTTTATATTTATAATTACTATTTAGAGTATAACATATCCCTTATATAACTACATATTAAAAATATTTCACTAGTAAAAAAAATTGTGAAAAAATGGACATTTCATGAATATAATATTATAAATGAAATACTCTCATCCAAATGGCTTCTAAATTTTATAATTTCAACCCAAATTATATTTTAGTTGAAAAATACTAATCAAATTAAATTAAGACAATTGTTAGGGTAATTTCATAATATTTAGAATATAATTTTTACCTTTAATTACACTATTTACACTTAACCTTGGTAATAAAAAATATTATTTAATTAATTTCCATATTATAAAAAAAATAAAACGGATATTTTTGAAAAAAATTACCTTATGATTCCAAATATGGAATCCATTTTTTCAAATTAAAAAAATAGAGTTGTTAAAAATTGGTTAAAAATTAATCTCATTAACAGAATGATAAAAAAATGTTTTAAAGTAAAAAGATCCTAAATATTGAAATGTTTTAATATCCAAATTCAATTTGAAATTAATTAAAATGACCTAAAATGGATTAAATAATAAAATAATGATCTAATTATGCATTAATACTGATTAAAAATATAATTTAACACTATTAATTATTTAGATGAAAAATCCATTTTCAATTAAAATATAATATTTTGTCCATATTCATCATAACATGAAACTTATCAGAAAAATACTACAATTTCATCCAAAGTAAAAATTATCAATTTCTATTTAAAAAAATTTTATTTTTTCAAATAAAATATATAAAATTTTCAAAAATTTTATTTAAAATTGGCTGGTCAGTAAAAGTATGTAAAACTACATTTAGAAAAATATTGATTTTTACGTGTAATATTGGGGTTATCTTTATATTATGCCTATCAAATATATTGGATGAATATTGAAAATATTTTATTGAATATATGAAAAAAAATTCATTAAAATCACTCAACAATAGTAATTAATTTATTTTATTATGATAAAACATATTTTTAAGCATACAAACATTTCCTTTATATTCAATTGGTTTTTATATTTATTTATAATTAATTGGAAACCCTTGAATTCATCATATAGTTTTAAAAACAACATATTTTTCTGAGTTAGTTAATACTATTCATAACCTCCAATTTTATGACTATTTTATGTCTTATTATATTAAATAAAAACATTTTAATAATATTACGTTGTTTAGTAAAACTCGGTCTTGTGTGCACTACAAGCAATAGTAGAACATCATTGCTACGTGCCACACAAGAAAACTCAGTATCACATGCATTGAAATCTATATAATATATTTAATTTATTTAAATTAATAAATATATTTAAGGTATCAGGATATTATATTTTATTATTTCGTTGGTGTTGTGTTCCATACACGTAATCGAATACAGTGTTCTTACATTCAAATTTTCGGGTGTTACATAATAAAATCGATTACTATTGTTAAGATTAGTACAAGGATATAGAAAAAAACAAAAACCTTCATTTAATGGTATACTCTATAGGACCACACTCTGTTGAAAAGATTATACCTTCCATAAATTTTTTTAAAATAAAATGAAATCTTATGAATGTAAATGAAATTATAAAAGAAAATATAAAAACCTTAGAGAATAAAATAGTAAATGTTGATGTTTGAAGATATATATATGATTTAATTGGAAATATTAATCTTAGGAATTGACTACTACATTACTATTACATGACCATTGGTCAATATGTCCATTGGTCAATATAATCATTGGGAATTATGACTATTGAAAATATAACTGTTAAAAAGTGATCATTAGGATTCGTTTATATTCAAGGTAATGATAGGAGTTAATTGAATAAATAAGGAATAAATAATGACCTCATCTTTAGGTCCATGACTTATGAAAAAGATTTTTCAAATCATGGGATGGAGGTAGCTTCATTTGGGTTCACCCCTGACTAAGCCCAATAAGAGCATCTATTAGTAAGGCTTGATTGGGATCCACTGTGGAAGGAGTTCAAGTTAGTAGAGATCACCACTAGGTCAATATAATCTAATCCACCCCCTAAAATTATGACCATAAAATGAACGATTACTTATTACCCTTGAGTAATTGCGATTAATATGAAACATGGACCCCTAGTATACGTAATGATATACGCATTAATGTCCATGTGATTTTAGAAGAAGGGTTACCCAAAATAATTTGGTTCATATATATAATTAAATAATTTCATTTTTATTATATGAAGGGTGTTATGAACATGTTTATATGTTATAAATTGATGTTTTAATGGTATAAAGATAATTAAAAAATATCTAGAATGTATTAAGGCAAGTTGTTTAAATTAAAAGATTTTATAGCATGGTAAAAGAATCCATTTAGAACCCAGTGACATGCCATCATGTATCTACTATATATACCATTGGGTTTGTCCCCTACGTTATCCATCACATATTTGGTGGATTTCCACTTGGTGGAAAAGGGAGGGACACTATAGACCCTTTATGTTTTATGTGTATTTTTTATTTGGGGTGACTTTTACTCTATTTGGGGTCTTATTTTAAACTTCATCAGGATACATTTTTATTCACTTGGGTGAAAGAGAGGGGAGTCTATTAAATTCCTCTTTTATTCACTCTTCTCCTTACCCTTTTATGTTTAGAGATTGGAATGGCTCGAGTTCATTGATTGGAGTTCATTTTCTCCCTAATTCCTATTATTCTGTTAATTTAATTAACAAATTTGTGTTGTAGGGGTAAGGCATTAGAGGTTTATTCTAATATAAAATTCTGGAATCTCATTGGTATTATGAATCTTGTATTTAATGTTTTTAAAAGAATATCTATAATAACTTTTGGTGAATTTTACAAACTATTTTGGTTGAGATAAAATTCATAGTGATCTTATTTTGGTATTTTAATAATTTGGGTATAAAAATGATGGTTAATCGGTTATTTGAAATTGGGTATACTGGATATAGGTATGACAAGGGTCCGTTGTGAGTAGTATGTACATAATGACACATGAATCAAATTTCAAATATTTCATCGATGAGTTTTTTTTGTTTTAGGAGGATTATGGGTTTTTTATAAATGGTTTAATGGTAGATTAATAAAAAATTATTGATGTGATAGGTTCATAGGGAGTCAATTATTCATTATATTATCTTCTATTATTAAATGGACATGTGAATTAGGTAGGTGTCCTTTACTCATTGATCATATAGTTTTTGTGGACCTTCTATATGATTATTTTATGATTATGTAATATTATTATTATAGTGATAATTTCTATAGTATATTTCATTATACTATTCAATAAATTTTCTGTTACTGTTTCAAACTAATATTCCCTAAAGGACTATTTTTCTGCTAAACGGTTCACTTAGTGATGCTTTGGTCGAACATTTTCTTGTGTCCCTTAATATATTTTTTAGTGGTGTAAGTTATTATATACCATTTTTCTCAAATTATAAAATTATTTAAACATAAAAATAGATATAAAATGGGATTTTTTAATTTATACTATAATTTTAAATTAAAGTTCAATCTAAATTGTTAATTTTAAAATGGGATTTTATGAAAAATAAAGAATTTATTTTGTATGTTAATTTCTAATGGGATTTCGGATAATATAATTTCATGGATAATTTAGTATGTGATGCATTTTTAAATGATTTGTAAAAAGTTTTCTCAACTCACATTTTATAGGTTAGTGAAGAGATCCTATTTTATAAATGGTTTTATTTAATTGACCTCATAAGGTAATGCCTAATTATCCATCTATGTATTGTTGTAGGAAATATTTTTATTTATTATTACCTTATATGTTATCTTACACTAAATTGGTATGTATAATAACATATTAATCATATTTAGAACCATCCCTTATTTGATGGGTTTGTAAGAATATGCTATTTTGTATTGCGATATTCTTTTTGGGGGTTATTTATGAGACATTGGGAGGCATACTTTGTGATATAGATAGTTTTTTAAAATATTAATATTCCAAAATTCGTTTTATATAAGGTTACAGATCCTAGTGTGAATTCATGTGTGATAACACAAAGGTTGTGGTCAATTAATGGGATGTCATTTGGGTAATACAAGTATCCTTATATTTATTAAGTGATGGTTGAGGAAATTCACCATAAAACATGGGTAATATTTGATATTATTAATGAGTGGTTTGGCTCCTTTATTCCTTGTAGCATTTACCATATAATAGAATTTTACGTTTATTGTGGTAGATAGTATCGATGTTATTTTTATTGATGGTTGCATAAAGATTAATTGGAAGTGGTCCTAGTACTATCATGAACCATGGTATGAATTACTATTTAATAATATAAGGAGAGTCAGTTCTTTGTTTGGAATGTTGTCTAGGTGTATAATTAGTACCCATTATAATCATACTAAATCATGGGGGAGTGGGATCCTTTCTTAGTCTATGTTGATTAGGAGTTGAGTGGTAACCCTCTTTCATGATGTAGGCCTTTGGCCAGTGAGTAATAGAGGGAATATGAATATAGACTGTGAGATCAGATTATTATATGGACGACCTTAGGAGTCATGTTAAAACCTAGATATTGAGTTATTTTTAGATAAGCCTCAAACATGCTGATTAAGTATGTGAATTAGAGATATATATTTTCTTATGAGACTATATCTCCCTAACCCTAGTTACCCACATTCAGTGTATTATTATCTAACATTGGAAGGATCACAAGGAATAAAATCCCAAAAGACCAATCAGTTTAGTAGCTTTAGAAGTTATATATATATACATATGCTTAAAATTACATTATTAAATGGAAATAAATAAAATTATGTCTCATTTGAACACCCTCATATCCCTTAGTTTATCCCAGCAATTCAGTCATAATCTACTTCTTCACATCATGGGAAAAATAAAACATAGAATGGGGTGAGATCAGATTCCCAGTAAGGATAACAATATATTAGAAATATTCATAATTAAGAATAAACAAGTATGGAAATGTACAATGATAAATAAAAATACTTTTAAACATAAAATTCATCATAACGTGGAAAATAAAAATCATATAATGACATTTCTGTATTTACAAGGATATTCTTCTAGTCGAATAATCACATATAATATTAATAGCTAATTTCATAATAATGGAATGAATAATGCTGGAAAACATAACCACATAGTCAAGGCTTCATCTCAAGCCTAAAAATAATAAATTTTTAAAGGACTTGTACCAAGACAAAAGTTTTTATCATGATATATAATGATTCATAGAGGAGGTATAGTGGGATCCACCCGTCACTAACTAAGTCCAACACATTCCTCATATGAAAAGGTTGAAACATAATCTAAACATTTATATTAAAACTAGCATATGAAAAGATAATATTTTAACCACAAACCATAAATGGTACAAAAATATAATATCCACAGTCAAACATAACTCATTCAATAAAATATGTGTAACACCCCATTATTTCCTAGTAAGTTATTTTTTTAACGTAATTAAATAGCTTGTACTACACACAACACCGAGTTTGAGCACACCACGACTTACCAAACTAGTCGTGAAAAAAGTGGTTATGAATAGTATTAACTGAATTTTGAATTTTATATATTCCATATAATTTTAGAATCCATATTTTGTGTTTCATAGACATAATATAAGAAAAAATTCATTTTTTTCAGATAAAAGATGTATTTTACAAAAAATTAAATTTTACCACCTTTTAATAGAAAACCCTTTTTAAAACCAATATTAGACACTTTTATATATTCAATTTAATGAAAGTAAATTCTTCTTTATAATCGGGACATAAATATTTATTTTGGGAAAATTTTTGGTACTTCTCTGAGAACATTAATATTTTGAGGAATACTGAAAAATACTATATTTTAATTAAAAAATCTTTTTTAATCGAAATAATTTATAGTGTTAAATTATGAATTTTAATGTTTTTTAATTATAATTAAATTATATTTTTATTGTTTAATACAATTTAGGTCAATATAATTAATTTCACATGTAAATTAATCATAAACACATGTCAATCTTTTGATAGTTTTACTTTTTAAAACCCAGCCTTTTGGTTTTGACAGTAAGAATTAATTTTACATTAATTAATACAGCCTATATGTTTTTAATTTTTTAAAATATAATTCATTTTTGAATTTAGAATATCAAAATTATCATAGGGTTAATTTTGGGTATTTTTATGAGAACTTACAATTTTTGATGAATAGTGAAAAACACAGCGTTATTGTTTAAAACCGACGTTTTATTTTTATAATTTGTTATTTTATTTTAATTTATTTTTGGTCAAAATAGATACATAATACCTATATATTTTCAATGTATTTAATTGGATTCATTTTATACTATGTTTAGATATATAAATTTTTATTGAACTTTTTACCGTCTTTTACCACTTTCTAAGAGCATTTACAATTTTGCATAAAAATTAATTTTACCACTTCTATGAGTTGAATTTAAAAAAACAGAGAGACATGGTTGACATCATTAAGTAAAATTTGTTTCAATAATATGAAAATAATTTTTGGTGAATTGTAAATTTTGACTTTTATTTACCACGGTTAATAGTAAATAGGGTAATTAATGGTAAAATTGATATTATAATTACCCTAACACATGTCCTAATTCTATTGGATAAATTTAATTTGGCCAAAAACAACCTTATGAATAAAATATGATCATTTTTTCTACTTGTAAGATATTAGGGAATTTATTATTATTTTATTTAAAAAATATTTAAAAGTGTTAAATTCAAAGTTTAACATAATTTTTTTTATAATTTTTAGACATTAAATAATTTATTTTATTTATGACAGAATGATGATGTAGTAATTAACTTATTAATTAAATATTAAAATAATGGATATTATGAATATCCAAATAATGTTAAATTGGGACTTTTGATGAATTCCACTAATTTTATTGGCTAATATGACATGTTATGGTTGATTAAATAAATTTTATTCTAAGTGAGAAAGTTTTTACGACTTAAAAAAATCAAATATTAAATAGTGTCAAAATTGACATAATTGAGTTTTTAAAAAAATGCTATATTATTAATTTACATAATATTCCTAAAAATCTAATCATCTGATAAAGGACTCAGATAAGGTTATATATATTAATATTGAACCACTTGGGGTTTGATTGGCTTATTATAGTCTATTTATTAACCATATAATATATAAATACAAAGAGATATGGTAAAGATCAAACTATTTAACTAAGTGTTAAATATAAAAGATAAGGTTAATATGGTGACATAAACTGTTCTAAAACCTATTGATTGCGAGTTTTTTGACCCATACCGTGATACTACTGAAATATAAAGGAAAAAAAATTAGTTAATAACCAAAACCATGATACTACTTAAATATCATTAATAAAAAAATATTATAAGATCATATATGACATAATATTTATGTATTTGGTTCTTTTATAATTTAATAGAAATTATTTCACCATTATAAAGGAGGTTATCCTACCCTATACTAAAAAATATTACAAGGTAAGGGGTTTTCATCTCACTTTTATTCTGATGAGATCCATGCTATATTTTCCACTCTTACCATTTGTGCGGTGTATGTATTGTCCATGATTTTATTGTTGGTGTAATATACATTAATTTATGGGTATTCAAATCATCATTGGATTATCCTTATTTCATAGGGTGTATGTTTCTTAAGTTACCAAATCGGTAAGGGAATTTTAAATTTCAATTTCCACCCTTTCAGTTTAATGCGGTGTTCATTGATTACTTTACTCCTAGATTATGTATTTAATAATAATTTATTTACTTATGTAGTAATTTCCACTCTAATTTGTGTGGATATTATTTTTATTCACATAATCACTACATTAATAAAATTTCAATTCATCGATATAAACTTGATAAGAGTAATTTTAACTCAATTTCTATTCATTGAGTTAAACATCCAAGTCATTGGTGTTGTTTTTACAATAATATGTGTGAATATCCTATGATTGATTTGAAATTAATATCCAATCATATTGAGTGTATTTATATTTTTTCACACATAATTATCTCATTGATTTATACTTAACCTAAGGATATAGTCTTTATAAATCAATCCATCTCATCTTACATTCTATTGGGAATTCTTTATTGTTATGCACCAATTAAATTTTCTTTGGTGTATATATTGTACTTTGACATAGTATATCATGAATAGATTTATTATCATGATATTATAAAGTTTTGATTACCTCAATTATTTTTACTCAAGCATCTTTCATTTGTTTAGTAACTCTAACTAAAATATTATTTTAAATGTTTTAAAATGTATTCTTCTAAATCACTCCCATTAATGTACATGCCTTAAAAATGGTTTTAGGGTTTTATTTATATAGAAAATAATTTTTTAAAATTGAAATTATTTTTAAAAGTTGCAAATAGGTATGGGACACTTTGATTAAAGAATATATTTTAAACATCTTTTTGATAAATTGTGAGACTTGTAAAATTTTTCATGAAAAAGGTATATTTCTCTCAAATATTTGTAGTGATCATATTCAACTATGTCAACATAATTTACTAGATATTATTCTTGACTGTGGTTGATTTATTTTGAAAGGAATCTTTCATACTGTACTGAATGTTTTGGGATTTTTTTGATTGTGAATGTTTTTTTGTACACAATTCATGATTTATGGATAAAGTATTGAAATATTGTATGCTAGTTTTAATAAAAATGTTTATGTTATGTTTAAACCTTTTCTTATGAGGAATGTATTGGACTTAGTATGTGACGGATGGAGACCACTCTATCTCCTTGATTCATTGGTAGGTCTAATGGGACAAAATATTTTCTTGGCACAAGGCTTTGAAAAAATATTATTTGTAGTCTTGGAAAAAGGCCTTGACTATGCGATTATGAAGTCTTGTATTATGCATTCTGTCATTATGAAATTGGCTATTGATATTACTTGTGATTATTAGACTAATTTAATATCCATGTAAGTAACTAAATGTCATTATTTGATTTATCTTTTTATATTATTCTGAAATTTATGTTTAAAATGCTTGTGTTATAGTCTTATACATTTCCATAAATGTATATTCTTATTTATGAAAGTTTCCGATATATTATTATCCTTACTGTGCATCTGAGCTCACCCCTTTCTTATGTTTTATTCTTCCCATGATTCAAATATGTATATTATGATTATCCTTTAAGAGTAGGGTATGGGATATAGGAGTTCTCAAAGGGAACATAATATTGTTTTTTTTTATTTTATGATGTAATGTAAAACTTATCTATGTATCTAGTACTTCCAAGGCTACTAAACTGATCGGTCTTTTGGGACATTTTTCCTTGTGTCATGCCCATGTTATGTAATAACACATAATTCTAGGTAACTGGGGTCAGGGCATTACATTTGGTATCATAGGAAGTTTATTACAAAACTTGAAATCCAGATTTAGAAAACATTCTGATCAGGAAACACTACCCTAAGATAGAAATTGAGGATTAGTATTGAAGAACAACCAAAAATTTTGGTAATATAAATATTATGTGGGTTTTCCAGGTAATACATCCCTTTCTAGATACGAGTAGGTAGTGGAGGCTCTGGCATAGATGTACCTAGGAGTGAAAACTCTGATAATGAGTTTTGTGCCTGACCTGGGGTATCCTAGTACAAAATAATGGGCCTTGCTGCACTCTTGGTTATGAATCTCCCGAGAGTTATTCTTAGGATAATTTATATTTTCTTTACAAACCGATATGAATGATTTTAATATAAGACGAGATTAAATAACCTTGGTTAATCCTAAAGTTTATTAGATTGAAAATAAGATTTTATGGTATTCTGTAAAATATTTTATAACTCACAATAAGATTTATTATGTTAGTAAATGGATGGATTCCAAAGAATTCATAGTAACACTGAACATCATGTAAAAGGTGGGAAATCTGGTGAAAATGAGAAACAAAATGGAACTTTGATTGGTTAAAAAGATATATTTTTCATTCCAAATCAGTTTTCCAAAAAATATGATCAACAACATATATATTAACCAACACTCAGACTCAACAAAGAAGATAAAGGCAGTTAATGATAGGAGCATCCATAGTGGAGACCATAGTGAAAATAAATCTCAATTTACATCATGCAAGAAATGTGGAAAGAGATACCAAGGGATGTGCCTCAATGGAACTAAGAAATGCTTTATGTGTGGGAAAGAAAAACATAAAGTAAAGAATTGCCAAGAAAAAATGAAGAGTGTTATAGAAGAAAATAAAAATGATCCCAATAATCCATTTTAGTATTTTGTCATAAATTTAGGGGATCGTAGCATTATGTGAGTGAATTCCCTATTCTATAGGATAACCTCTTGGTCAAGGAAGAACCTATGTTGAAATAAATAGATGGTGAAATATCTAAAATTATTAGTGCTCTTTTTTGATGGGATTACAGTGGAAGAGTTCTCTCATATATGTATAAACCTATAGTTTGTTATGTGAAAATGCTATTTTACGAAGAATTATATTTTCTATGAATTATATAGTTATAAATAACCATTTGAATTTATATGATCCTTGAATTTGAGGCAATTACAAGTTATTAAATTTTGGGATGAAAATGCGAGGTATGAGATAAAATTTGTGGTGAAATTATGTTATGGTTATTTTGACACATTTACCTCATTTTAGGAATGTTATAAAATATTTTTTTTCAAAATTTTCAATAGGCAGTCGATGTAACAACCTGTCACGTCAGAAAAAGCTGCGAAAATCAAACCCAAAAACAATGTGCAATTGGGAATTATAGCTTACCCCTGGACTACATGATGTCCCTGGTTAGTGTAACTAATTATTTTTTGATAAATGATTTTATTGATCAATAATAAGTTTATTTGGGATGTTATGTCTTATGAAATAGATATCCTTATTATAAGAAATTGATTTAGATATTATGTGATAAAAGTTATTTTGGAAGACGTTCGCTCTGTTGACAACACTATATACCTATGGAAAATAGAAAACTATGGGATTTCATTTGAGAAGTAATGGTAGAATTTTATATATATTTTTATTGTGGATTTATATAAATTTTGGTAATTTATAGAAATTATTAACCTGTCATAGAGAATATGTGATTAGGTTAATTAATTTTAAGTATGTGACTTTAAGAGTAGTCGATGTTATTTAGAGATACAATTTAACATGGAAGACTACATAATAAAATTATTCTATATTTTGTGCTTCAATATTCATTTGAGTTATATTGAAGGATTTAAGGGCAATTGTTTATAGAATGGTATTTATTAAAATATGGGTATTTTTGGATTAATTTTATAAATTAAGATTAGTATTTCTTTCTTAAAAGGATTATCATTTTTGGGGATTATCTGATCTTTCACTAACCATTTTGGTTTTGGTTAATCTCTAAATACAATGTTAATATATAGTTTATCCTTTGTGGGTTATGTGATTCTCTATAAGTTGATTCTAGTGATTCAGGTGTGACCAAGTCATCTTGAATACTCATCGTTTGAAAGAAAATATTATTTAGTGGTAAAAATTTATTAAATGTTGAATCTCTACTTAAAAATTAAGTATATATCTCTATGTTCTTAGTCAATATAATTAATAATTTCTTCACCTTTATGAAATAAAACTTAAAAAAAATGTTATTCATTTACTTTTCCTACTGGGAAACTAATGACCATTTATCCCATCATGAGTTTGTGGTTTTCTTGTTGTTAAACTTATCGTGATCATGTTTTCTATCACCATCCATCAGAAAATAACATACATTTTATCTTCTATAACCATGTTTTTCAACATGGAATCATAGTGTTGGTTATATCAAGTGACCTTTGTACTTCTCTTTTTTTATTTTGATGTGATAGTTTTATTGACTCTTTTTTCCGATATGGGACTTTCAATGAAGTTCCCAAGCCCAATTTTAAAATTGAGAGGATGAAATTTTCAAAAGGGTGGAAGAATGTAACACCCCAATGTTTCTTAGTAAGTTATTTTCATTAATGTAATTTAATACCTTGCGCTACATGAAATACTGAGTTTGAGCGCACCATGACATACCAAACTAGCCATTCAAAAAGTAGTTATGAATAGTATTAACTGAATTTTGAATTTTATATAATCCATATAATTTTATAATCAATATTATATGTTTCAAAGACATAATATATTGAAAAATTCATTTTTTTCAAATAGAAGAAGTATTTTTTTAAAAATACAATTTTAACTCCTTTTAATGGAAACATTTTTTGAAACTAGTATTTGAAACTTTTATATATTCAATCTAATGAAATTATAATTTTCCATATAATAGGGACTTAAAAATTTATTTTGGTTAAATTTTGGAACTTTTATGATAACATTCATATTTTGATGAATACTGAAAAATACTGAATTTTAATTTAAAACAACTTTTTTAATTGAAATAATTTATAGTGTTTATTTATTAAATTGAATGGATTGGAAAAATAATTAGATTATATTTTTATCATTTAATACAATTTAGGTCATTATAAGTAATTTCACAAACAAATTTGACATAAACATATGTCTATCTTTTGATAGTTTCTACTTTTTAAAAAAAACCCGCTTTTCGGTTTTAATAACAGGAATTAATTTTAAATTCATTAATGAAACTTCTATGTTTTGAATAGGAAAATTAGAATTTATTTTTGAATTCGGAATATGAAAATTAACTAAGGGTAAATTTTTGGTATTTTTCTGAAAACATTCAATTTTTGGTGAGTAGTGAAGAAACACTACATTGCTGTTTAAAAATTACGTTTTATTTAAATAATAATTTATTTTAATTTAATTAATTTTAATTAAAAATTTATATATTATACCTATATAAGTTCAATGTAATTTATTTTAGTCATTTTATAATAAAATTAGATGTATAGATTTTTATTGAACTTTTTACTGTCGTTTACCCATCCTCTAGGAGCATATGAAAATTTGCATAAAGAAATTTTTTACCACTTCTTATAATTGAATTTCAAAAATTCAAGAGACAAGATTAATATCATTAAGTAAAATTTGGTTCAATAAGTTGAAAATAATTTTTTGGTGAATAGTAAATTTTCACTTTTATTTACCACAATTAAAAGTAAATAGGTTAATTAATGGTAAAAATGGTATTATAATTACCCTAACACATGTAATAATTCTATGGGATAAGTGTAATTCAACCAAAAACAACCTTACGAATAAAATATGACCCTTTAGGCCCACTTGGATTAGATTAGGATATTTATTATTGTTTTATTAAATAAGTGTTAAAATTGTTAAATTCAAATTATAATAACTAAACCATTTTTGTATAGGGTTATACATAATATAGCTTTGAAAATAAATATTAATTAGAAATATAAAAATATTTCCTACATAATGATATTTTATTTATAATTTTTATACATAAAATAATTAAATTTACTTATGACATGATGACGATGCAGTAATTACCCTATTAATGAAAGATTAAAATATTTGTTATTATAAATATCCAAATAAATTTAAATTGAGACTTATGATGAATTACGCTACTTTTCTAGGTCAATATGACATGTTAGCGTTGATTAAATAAATTTTATTCTAAGAGATAATGTTTTTACGGCTTTCAAAAAAATCAAAGACTAAATAGTGTCAAAATTGACAGAATTGAGTTTTTAAAATAAATACTATATTATTAATTGATATAATATTCCAAAAAATCTAAAGATCATAAAAATGATGTAGATAAGATTATATATATTAATAATTATCCAATTGGGGTTCTCATGGCCTGTTATAGTATGTTTATTAGCCATATAATATAAAAATATAAAGAGACATGGTAAATGCCAAACTATTTAACTAAGAGTTAAATCTAAGAGATAAGGTTAATAGGGTGACCTAAACCTATCTAAAAACTATTGTTTGAAATTTTTTCGACCCATACCTACCTTATAATATAAATAAATTATTTTTTTGATATTATAAAATGAAAATTATTTTACTATAAAATAATATTTCAAGCTTTTCCTAAAGTGACCCTCACATCCCTTATTAAAGGGTGCTTCCCCTTCTCTTGATTTCAAATCTCCCAATCCATTTGGCTCAGCCAAACACTGCCCATATATCTTCCCTACTTCTATAAATTCATCCTAGTGGCCTTAATTTGATTATAAATCCAAACCTATGGAGCACTTTTGATCTACTCCAAATGAAACACACGAAGAAGAGGTAATAATTTCACCGCCCTCTTTCAAGTTCTTTTCTTCTTCCACATCCACTTTATTTTTTGTTTCCATACAAAAATAATAAATCTAGTACCTTATGCACACGGTGATGTTATTATAAATATGTTACAAACATATTCATTATTCTATACATCCTATAAATGACAAAGTCACCATACGTGCGCACGTACGGCTTACCGTCTCCATGTCGTGGTGTAGTTTGTCATTCAAACACTTAATTATTTGGATGGGTATGATAATGAGTGTAAATAATGTAAATAATAAATATAATGTGTTAATGATTCTGTATATATGATATAGCATCCAATTACATATGATTTCACCATCAATATAATGATCTTTTCGCTCGTGCATACGTATGACTTACCGTCTCCACGAATGCGATGAGATTCATTCCCTGTCGTAATCATTCAAGAATAATTTTTTATTTTATTATAAAAAATAATGTTTAATAACTTAATATCATTCTATATATGAATAAAATAAATCCTATACAAAAAAAATTCTTACATAGCAAAACATATAAAGGAAAACGAATCAGTTAACAACCAAAACAATGATACTACTGAAAATATAATTAAAAATGAAATATTATATGATAATATATGATATCACAATTTTTTATTCGGTTTTTATAATATAATAACAATGATTTCACCATTTTACTAGAGGTTAACCTACCCTATAATTAGGAAAAGTACAAGGTAAAATTTTTTTATCTTACTTTTAATCCTGTGATATTTATACTATATTTTTCATTATTACATTTTGTGTGGTGTATGTACTGCCCTTGATTTTATTATTATCATAATATACATTAATTTATAGGTATTTACATCATAATTTGATGATCCTTATTTCGTGGTGTGTATGTTTCGTAAATTACCTATTCAGTTATGGAATTTAAAATTTCAATTTCCACTCATTCTGTTTTACACAAAATTAATTGATTACATTACTCCAAGATTATATGTAAAATCAATATTTTTTTACTTATTAAGTAGCTTACACTCCCCGTTGTTTGTATATACTTTTGATACACATAATCAATCCATTGATAAATTCTCAAGTCATCAATATAAACATGATAAGAGTAGTTTTAACTAAATTTCTATTCATTGAGTTAAACATCCATGTCATTGGTGTTGTTTTTACAAGAATATGTGTGAATGTCCTATGATTTATTTACACTAAATATCCAATAATATTTAGTTAATTTATATTTTTCACACATAATTATTCCATTGATTTATCCTTAACCTAAGGATACAATCATTATAAAAATAATTCATCTCAACTTACATTCCATTGAGACATCTTTGTTATTATGTGCCAATTCACTTTTATTTGTTCTATATACTAGACTTTCAACTTTTATATCAAGAATACCTTTATTCCCATGATATTATAATGTTTTTATTACCTCAATTATTCTTATACAAGAATCTCTCATTTGGTTAGGATCTCTAACTAAAATTTCATATTAAATATTTTAAAATTTTATTCTTCTAAATATTTCTAATAAATTTCCATGTTTTAAAAATGGTTTTAAGGTTTTATTTATATGGAAATTAATGTTTTAAAATTGAAATTACTTTTAATCGTTTCAAAGTGTTGTGGAACACTTTGATTCAAAAATCTATTTTAAATAGCTTATTGATAAATAGAGATACTTTTAAATGTTTTCCTGAAAAAGAGATATTTCTCTCAAAGATTTTTACTGATCATTTTCATCTATATCAACATACTTTAGAAGATATTATTATTGAATGAGTTTGATTTATTATGACAAAAATCATTCATACTTTATTGAAGGTTTTGTGATATATTTGACTGTGGATGTGTTATTTTTATACCATTAATTGTTTATGGATATAGTATTGAAATTTATTCTGATAGTTTTAATAAGAATGTTTATGTTATTTTTAAACCTTTTCATATGAAGAATGCACTGGACTTAGTATGTGATAAGTGGAGCCTGATATATCTCCTCGATGCATTGGTAGGTCTCCTGAGACAAACTGTTGTCTTGGCACAAGGCCTTGAAAAAAATATTATTTGTAGTCTTGGAACAAGGCATTTACTATATTGTTATGAACTTTTCCATTATTCATTCCATCGTTATGAAATTGGTTGTTGATATTAAATGTGACTCTTTGGCTAGTAGAATATCCATGTGAATTAGCAAGTTGCATTATTTGATTTATATTTGTCATATTATGATGATGTTTAAGTTTAAAAGGCTTGTGTTATAGTCTTATACATTTCCTTAATTGTTTATTCTTATTTGTGACAGTTTCCATTATATTATAATCCTTACTGAGAATCTAATCTCACCCCTTTCTTATGTTTTATTTTTCCCAGGAAGAAAATAATTATATTACGGTTAACCTGCTCAAATAGGCTAAGGGATATAAGAGTGTTGAAATGGGACACAATGTTGTTTTATTATTTTATGATGTAATGTAAAACTTATGTATGTATATAGTACTAGCAGGGATACTAAACTGATTGGTATTTTGGGACATGATTCCTTGTATCATGATAATGTTATGTATTAATGCACCGATTCTAGCTAACTAGGGTTAGGGAGTTACAGTTGGTATTAGAGGAAGTTTGGTTAAAACCTTGGAAGTTATATTTATAAAACTCTTATTATAAAACACTTCCCTAAGATAGACATTGAGGATTACTATAAAATAACATCAAAAAATTATGGTAAAGTAAATATTATATGGGTTTTCCAAGAAATACATCCCATTTTGGATACGAGCTAGTAGAGGCGGATCTCACATAGATGTATCTAAGAGTGAAAACTCTAACAAGGAGTTTCGGGCTTGACCTGGGATATCCTAGTACGCGAAAACGGGCCTTGCTGTACTCTTGGTTACAAAACTTCTAGGGGATATTTTTAGGATAATTTACATTTACATTAAAAACTAATTTTATGGATTTTAATATAAGATGAGAATAAATAACCTTGGTTAATTATAAGGCATTTTAGATTGAAAATAAGGTGTTATTATATTATCTAAATTATTTTATGACTCAGACTATTCTTTATTTTTTTAGTCAATGGATGGATTCCAAGGAAGTCATAGTAACATTGAACATGATGTACTAGGTGGGCATGGTCAGGTAAATGAGAAACAAAATGGTATGATGATAGGTTTAAAAGATATCATGTTCATGCTGAATCAGTTTTCCAAAAATATGAGCAACAAAATATATATGAACAAACTCCCAGACCCATCAATAAAGAGAAAGGCATTGAATGATAAGAGCTCCAGCAGTGGAGACCATGGACAAAAGAAAGCTCAAAATCTATCATGTAAGAAATGTGGAAGGAGACACCTAGGGTAGTGTCTCAATGGAACAATGAAATGATTTATGTGTGTAAATAAGGACATAAAGTAAATAATTTCTTAGGAAAAATGATGTGTATTATGGATGAAAATAAAAATGATCCCAAGAATCCATTTCGTTACAATTGCCATAAATGTAGGGGACCTAGGCATTACCTCAGTGAATTCTATAATTTATAGGATCCCCCCTTGGTCAAGGAAAAAGTAACGTGGAAAAAAATGTATGAAGATATGTTTAAAAGAATTAGTACTCATTGTTAATGGGATTACTTTGGAGGAATTTTATCTTGTAAGTGTAAACCTACAGTTTGTTATGTGAAATTTATATGTGAGGAATAATTACCTTTTCTTTTATGAATATAGTTATAAAGAACCATTTGGGTTTATATGATCCTTGAATTTGAGGCTATTACAAGTTATTTAATTTTGGGATGAAAATACGATGTATGAGATAACATTTGTGGTAAAATTATGTTATGGATATTTTGAGGAATTTATCTCATTTACGGTATGTTATAAAATATACTTTTTGAAAAATGACAACATGTAGATTGTGTGACAACCTGCCACGTCAGAAAAAGCTGTGGGAATCAAAACCACAACTAGAGTGCAATTGGGATTTATTATCTAACACTGAACAACTTGAAGTCCCTGGTTAGTGTGACTAATTATTTTTAGTTAAATGATTTTATTTATCAATAATAAATTTATTTGGGAACTTATGTCTTATACAATGGATATCATTATTATATGAAAATGATTTTGTGATTAAGTGATAAATGTTATTTTAGAAGACGTTCTTTCTATTGGGAACACTATATGCATAATGAAAATAGAGTACTATGGGATTTCATTTGAGGAGTAATGGTGTATTTTTATCTATTTTTTTGTGTATTTATAGAAATTTGGGTTATTTATTGAAATGATTAACCCATCATAAAGAATATGTGACTAGGTTAATTAATTTAAGTACATGACTTTTAGAGTAATCGATGTTATTTGGAGATTCAATTTAACGTGGAAGACTACATAATCAAATTGTTCAATGTTTTGGGTTTCAATATTAGTTTGAATTATATTTAATGATTTTAAATACAATTGTTTATTGAATGGTATTTATTGATCTTTGGGAATTGTTGGTTTAATTATAAAAATTATGTTTAATATTTCTTTTTTTAAAGGATAATCTTTTTTGGGGATCATCAGATCTTCTACTATCCATTTTAGTTATGGTTAATCTCTAAAGACAAGGTAAATATATAGTTTATACATTGTGGATCATGGAATTTTGTAGAAGTTGATCTAGTACATCGGGTGTGACCATGTCATCTTGAATACTCATCATTTAAAACAAATGAGTTAGTGGTAAAAATTTATTAAAGGATGAAACTTTTTTAAAAATTAAGTATATCTCTTTATGTTCTTAGTAAATCTCATAAATAAATTCCTCAACATTGTGAGATGGAACATTAGAAAAACGTTGTCTATTTACTTTTTCTACTGGGAAACTAATAACTGTTTATCCCATCACCAGTTTGTGGTTTTATTATTGTTAACTTTCTCCTGATCATGTTTTCTATCACTCTTCATCATAACTTGAAACTTATTTTATCTTCCATATCCATGTTTTCTTACATGTAATCCTAGTATGGGTTATCTTTGGTGACCTTTGTACTTCTCTTTCTTTCTTTTAAAGTAATAGTTTTATTGACTTTTTTTTTCTAATATGGGTCTTTCAATGAAGTTCCAAAGCCTAATTTTATAATTTAGAGGACACAATTTCCAAAAGGGGGGAATATTTTTACACCCTAATATCTCATTCTAAGTAATTTTCTTTAAATTAATTCAATAGCTTGTGTTACACACAACACTGAGTTCAAGTGCAACACGACTTAACAAACCAACAGTTCAAAAAGAGGTTATGAATAGTATTAACTGAATTTTTAATTTTATATTCTTCATATAATTTTATAATCCATATTATGGGTTTTTGAGACATAATATAAGAACGAATTCAATTTCAGATAAAAGAAGTATTTTTTTAAAAAAGAAATTTTACCACCTTTTAATAGAAAATAATTTCTAAATCCAATATTTGTCACTTTTATATATTTAATTTAATTAAATGAAATTAATCATTATATTAGGGACATAAAAATTTATTTTTCATAAATTTTCGGCACCTTTCTGATAACTTGAATATTTTGATGAAAACTGAAAAATACTAAATTTTAATCAAAACATTTTTTTAATCCAAATAATTTATAGTGTTAAATTATGAATTTTAATGTTTTGGAAGTATAATTATATTATATTTTTATTATTTAATACAATTTATGGAATTATAAGCTGACATTTAAAATTGACATAAACACTTCCCAATCTTCTGATAGTTTTTACTTTTTTTAAAAACCTGTTTTTTCAGTTTTGACAACAGAAATTATTTTTAAATTTATTAATTCAACTTTAATGTTTTGAATTTGGAAAAATAGAATTCATTTTTTAATTCGTAATATCAAAATTATCCTAAGGTAAAATTTTTGGTATTTTTCTGAAAACATTCATTTTTTGGTGATAGTGAAAAATATTCTGTTATTGTTTAAAACTGAATTTTAATTTAAATAATTTTTCATTTTATTTAAATTTATTTTTAGTAAAATTAGATTTATAATACCTATATATTTTTTATGTAATTTATTGGAGTAATTTTATAAAAAAATTAGATGTATAAAATTTTATTGAACCTTTTACAATCATTTAATAGTCTTTTTAGAGCATTTGAAAATTTGCATAAAACAAAATTTTACCACTCTAGTGAACTAAATTTCAAAAATGAAGGAGATATTTTTAATATCAGTAAGTAAAATTTGGTTCAATAAGATAAAAATATTTTTTTTGAATATAAACTTTTGAATTTTATTTACCACAGTTAAAAGTAAATAGGATAATTAATGGTAAAAATGATATTTTAATTACCCTAACACATGTCCTAATTCTATTGGATAACTGTAATTCGACCAAAAACATACATAGGAATAAAAATGATCCTTTAGTTCCACTTTGATTAGATTATGAAATTTATTATTATTTTAGTTAAACAAGAGTTAAAAGTGTTAAATTAAATGTTTAATAACTAAAAAATTTTTAATACAGGGTTATACATAAGATAAATTCGACTAAAAATATTCATTGTAAATATAAAAATATTTCCAATATAATGATATCTTATTTATAAATTTTTCCCATTAAATATTTAAATTTATTTATGACACAATTATGATGTATTAATTACATTATTAATGAAAGACTAACATAATTGATATTTTAAATATACAAATAAATGAACATTGAGACTTCTAATGAATTAAAATAATTTTATAGGTTAATATGACAATTTAGGGATTTGAAATAAATTTTATTCAATTAGATAATGTTTTCACGGCTTTCAGAAAAATCAAATACTAAATAGTGTCAAAATTGAAATAATTGGGTTTCTAAAAAAATAATATATTATTTATTGATATAATATTCCTAAAAATATAAGGATTGGAAAAAGGAATTATATAAGGTTATATATAATAATAATTGACCACTTGGTGTGCCCTTTTCTTGTTATAGTATGTTTATTAACCATATAATATAAAAATACAAAGAGACATAGTAAATGTAAAACAATTTAACTAAGAGTTAAATCTAAAAGAAAAAGTTAATATGGTGATGTAAACGTATCTAAAACCTATTAGTTGAAATGTTTTAGACCCATCCCCAAATTATTCTCTAAATAAATAATTTTAAGCCATTATAAGAAGAAAATTATTTTATTATAAAATAATATTTCAAGCTGCTCCTAAAGTTACCCTCACCTCTCTTATAAAAGAGTATATCCCCTTCTCTTAATTTCACACATCCAAAACCATTTGGCTCGGCCAAACCCTACCCAAATATCTTTAAAACATCCCTAAATTCATCCTAGAGGGATTATATTGATTATAAATCAAACCTATGGAGCCCTATTTATCAACTCAAAATGAAACAGTCGAAGAATAGGTAATAATTTCACTACCCTTTTTCAAGTTCTTTTCTTCTTCCACGGCCCCTTTCTTTTTTGTTTCCATACCAAAATAATAAATCCAGTACCTAATATATACTATTATGTTATTATAAATATGGTACAACTATATTCATTATTCAATCCATCCAATAATTGACAATGTCACCACACGTGCGTACGTATGGCTTACCGTCTCCACATTGTGGTTCAGTTTATTATTCAAACACTTCATTATTTGGATTAGTATAACAATTATTATAAATAATTTAAATAATAAAAATAAATTGTTAATGATTATTTATATATGATGTACCATCCAATCACATACGATTTCACCATCAATATAATGATATTGTCGCTCGTGCGTATGTACGGCTTACTATCTCCACGAACGTGATGCGATTCATTCTCCATCGTAATCATTCAAGCATAATTTTCATTTTAGGTTTAAAAATAATGTTTAAAAACTTAATATCATTCTGTATATGAATAAAATACATCCTATACATAACAAAACGTACTTACGTAACAAAACATATAAAAGAAAATGAATAAGTCAACAACAAAAACAATGATACTACTGAAATATCATTTACAATGAAATATTAGATAATAATATATTATATAATATTTCTTATTTGGTTCTTGTATAATTTAATAACAATGATTTCACCATTATACTAGAGTTTAACCAACCCTATAATTAGGAAAAGTACAGGGTAAGGGGTTTTATCTCAGTTTTAATCCTGTGATATTCAGACTAAATATTCCACTATTACCTTTTGTGTAGTGTATATACTAAACATGATTGTATTGTTGGCTTAATATAAATTAATTAATGGGTATTAAAATCATCATTGGATGATCTTTCTTTCATGGGGTTTATGTTTCCTATGTTAACAAATCTGTAAGGGAATTTCAAATTTCAATTTCCACCCATTCGGTTTAAGGAAAAAATCATTGATTACTTTACTCCATGATTATGTGTGAAATAAATATTTATGTAATTATATAGTAATTTAAACTCTCCTTTATGTGGATATTATTTTTATAGACATAATCAATCCATTGAAAAATTCTCAAGTCACCTATATAAACTTGATAAGAGTAATTTTATCTCAATTTCTATTCATTGAGATTAACATCCATGTCATTGGTGTTGTTTTTACAAGAATATGAGTTAATGTCCTATGATTGATTTAAACTGAATATCCAATCATATTGAGTGTATTTATATTTTTCACAGATAACTATGTCATTGATTTATATTTAACATAAGGATAAAATCTTTATAAAGGAATTTATCTCAACCTATATTCCATGGAGACTTCTTTTTTGTTTTCCACAAATTCACTTTTATTTGGTGTATATTCTATATTTGACATAGTATATCATGAATCCCTTTATTCTCATGATATTATAATGTTTCTATTATGTGAATTAATTGTTTTCAAGCATCTATCATTTTATTATGAACTCTAACTAAAATATCATTTTAAATGTATTAAAATTTTAATATTCCAAATCTTTCACATTAATATACATGTTTTAAAAATGGGTTTAAGGTTTTATTTATATGGACATTAATGTTTTAAAATTTAAATTCCTTGTAATAGATTCAAATTGGTATGGGACACTTTGATTTAAAAATCTATTTTAAATAGATTATTGATAAATTGTGAGACTTTTAAATGTTTTCCTGAAAAAGAGATATTTCTCTAAAATATTTTTCATGATCATTTTCAACTTTGTCAACATCTTTTATGGGATATTATTCTTGATCGAGGTTGATTTATTATGATAAAAATCTTTCATACTCTATTGAGGGCTTTGTGATATGTTTGACATGGATGTGTTATTTTTATACAATTCATGGTTTTTTGATAATGTAATGACATTTAGTATGCTCATTTTAATAATAATGTTTAGGTTATGATTAAAACATTTCATATGAGGAATGCATTGGACTATTTTACTGATGAGTGGAGCCCTCTATATCTCATCAATCCATTGGTAGGTTTCAGGATACAAACTAGTGTCTTGGCATAAGGCCTTGACAAAATCTTATTTGTAGTCTTCACAAAAGGCCTTGACTATGTGTTATGAAGTCTGACAATATGCATTCCATCATTCTGAAATTGGCTATTGATATTATATGTGATTATTCGGATAGTATAATATCAATGTAAATAAGTGAAGGGAATTATTTGATTTATCTTTTCCATACTATTCTGATGTTTATGTTTAAAAGGCTTGTGTTCTAGTCTTATACATTGCCTTATATTTTTATTCTTATTTCTGGCAGTTTTTGTTATATTATTTTCCTTAATGAGAATCTGAGCTGACCATTTTATTATGTTTTATTTTTCCCAGGATGAAAATAAGTATATTAAAATAAACTGGATGGAATAGGATAAGAGATATAAGAGTGTTCAAAGGGTAAACAATGTTGTTTTTTTATTTTATGAGGTAATGTAAAACTTCTGTATATATCTCGTACATCCAAGGCTACTAAACTGATTGGTCTTTCAGGACATGATTTCTTGTATCATGCCAATGTTATGCAATAATGCACCAATTTTTTCTAACTAGGGTTAGGGTGTTACAGTAGGTATCATAGGATGTTTAATACAAACAATGGAAGCTATATTTAGAAAAACACTGATTAGAAAACAATACCCTAAAGTAGACATTGAGGATTAGTATGGATGCACATCTAAATTTTTTTCTAATATAAATATTATGTGGTTTTTCCCTGTAATAAATCCCTATCTGAATATGAGTAGGTATAGGTAGCTCTGGCGCTGATGTATCTAGGAGTGAAAACTTTGACAAAGAGATTCAAGATTAACCTGAGATATCCTAGTACATGACAACTGGCCTTACTGCACTTTTGGTTATGACAATCCCTAAATATATTATTAGGATAATTCAAATTTTCATTACAAACCAATTTGAAGGATTTTAATATAATATGAGAATAAATAACCTTGGTTAATCATAAGGTGTTTTAGATTGAAAATAAGGTATTATGATATTCTCTAATTGATTTTATGGCTCACATTATGCTTTATTGTGTTAGTCAATTGCTCTATTCAAAGGAAGTCATAGTAACATTGAACACGATGTACATGGTGGGAACAGTGGTGGAAATGAGAAAATAAATGGAATGTCGATAGGTAAAAAAGATATTTTGTTCTTGCTGAATCAGTTTTCCAATGATATGATAAAAAAAATTCATATTAACCAACTCCCAAACCCAAAAAAGACGTGAAAGGAAGTGAATGATAAGGGCTCTAGCAGTGGAGACCATGGAAAAAAGAAAGCTCAATTTCTATCACGAAGGAAATGTGGACGGAGAAATCTAGGAAAGAGTCTCAATAGAACACAGAAATGATTTATGTGTAGGAAATAAGGACATAAAGTATATAATTGTTGATAAAAAATGAAGATTACTATGGAAGAAAATAAAAATGACCCCAAGATTCCATTTACAGTCATTTTCCATCAATGTAGGGGACTAGGGAATTACCTGAGTAAATTCCATGTTCTATAGGATAACCTCTTGGTCATGTAAAAACCTATGTGAAAATAAATGGATGGAGAAATGTTTAAAATTATTAGCGCTCTTTGTTGATGGGACTACGTTAGTGGACTTTTTTTGTTATGTGTAACCCTGTAGTTTTTTATGTGTAAAATATTTTTGAGGAAGATTTATATTTTCTTTTGGGAATATACATATAAAGGACCATTTGGGTTTATATGATCATTGAATTTAATGTAATTATAGGTTATTGAATTTTGGGATGAAAATGAGAGGTATGAGATAACATTTCTTGTAAAATTATTTAATGGTAATTTTGAGTAATTTATCTCATTTTGGGAATGTTAAAAAATATAGTTTTTAAAAAAGGACAACATGCAGACCGTGTGACAACCCGTCGTGTCAAAAAGAGCTGCAGGAATAGAACCCACAACCAGAGTGTGATGGAGATTTATCGCCTACCACTGAACTACGTGAAGTTCCTTGTTATTGTGACTAATTATTTTTAGTTAAATGATTTTATTAATCAATAATAAATTTATTTGGGATCTTATGTCTTATCAAATAAATATCCTGTTATAGGAAAAGGATTTGGTGATTAATTGATAAATGTTATTTTCAAAGACATTAACTCTAGTGGGAACACTATATGCCTAAGAAAAATAGAGTACTATGGTATTTCATTTGACGAGTAATGGTGGATTTTTATCTAAGTTTATTTTTGTATTTATATCAATTTGGGTTATTTATTGAAATGATTTACCCATCATAGAGAATATGTGATTAGGTTAAGTACTTTAAGTACATGACTTTAAGAGTAATCGATGTTATTTGGATATTCAATTTAACGTGGATGACTACGTAACCAAATTCTTCAATGTTTTGGGTTTTAATATTAGTTTGGATTATATTGAATGATTTTAAAGACAATTGTTTATTGAATTGTATTTATTGAACTTTGGGTAGTATTGGTTTAATTTTAAAAATTAATTTTAATATTTATTTCTTTAAAGTATTATCCTTTTTGGGGATCATCTGATCTTCTACTAACCATTTTGGTTCGGGTTAATCTCTAAAGACAAGGTAAATATATAGTTTATACTTTGTGGATCATGAAATTATGTAGAAGTTTTTTCTGGAACTTCGTGTGTGACCAAGTCATCTTGAATACTCATCGTTTAAAAAAAGGAGTTAGTGGTAAATTTTTTTTAAAGGATGAAACTGTATTTAAAAAGTAAGTATATCTCTATGTTATTATTAAATCTCATAAATAAATTCCTCAACATTGTGAGATGGAACATGAAAAAAAACATTGTCCATTTACTTTTTCTACTGGGAAACTAATGACCGTTTATCTCATCACAGGTTTGTGGTTTTCTTGTTGTTAAATTTCTCCGAATCATGTTTTCTATCACTCTTCATCATAAATTTACACTTAGTTTATCCTCCATATCCATGTTTTCCTACATGTAATCCTAGTATGGGATATCTATGGTGACCTTTGTACTACTCTTTATTTCTATTAAAGTAATAGTTTTATTGACTATTTTTCTGATTTGGGACTTTCAATGAAGTTCTGAAGCCTAATTTTATAATTGAGAGGACACAATTTTCAAAAGGGGGGAAGAACTTAACACCCTAAGATCTCATTGTAAGTAATTTTCTTTAAAGTAATTCAATAGCTTGTGGTACACGCAACACAGAGTTCCAACGCAACACGACTTACCCGACCAGCCATTCAAAAAGAGTTTATGAATAGTATTAACTGAATTTTGAATTTAATATATTTATTATAATTTAATAATTCATATTATGGGTTTCTGAGACATAATATAAAAACAAATTCAATTTTAAATAAAAGAAGTATTTTTTAAAAAATGAAATTTTACCACATTTTAATAGAAAACCCTTTTTAAAACAAATATTTGACAATTTTATATATTTAATTAAATGAAATGAAATTAATCTTTAGAATAGGGACATAAAAATTTATTTTGGATAAATTTTTGGTACTTTTCTAATAACTTGAATATTTTGTTGAAAACTGAAAAATAATAAATTTTAATTGAAAACATTTTTTTAATCGAAAAAATTTATATTGATAAATTATGAATTTTAATGGTTTGGAGGTATAATTATATTATATTTTTATTATTTAATACCATTTATGGGATTATAATTAATTTCACATTTAAAATTGACATGAACACATGTCAATCTTTTGATAGTTTTTACATTTTAAAAAAACCCTCTTTTCTGTTTTGAAGACAGAAATTAATTTTAAATTAATTAATTCAACATTAATGTTTTAAATTTGGTAAAATAGAATTTATTTTTGAATTCAGAGTATCAAAATTATCTTAGGGTTAAATGTTTGGTATTTTTCTGAAAACAATCAATTTTTGGTGAATAGTGAAAAACACTGTGTTATTATTTAAAACCAAATTTTTATTTAAATAATTATTTATTTTATGTAAAAATATATTTATAATACCTATATATTTTTAATGTAATTTATTGGATTAATATTATAAAAATATAGATATATAAAATTTTATTGAACCTTTTACCGTCATTTAACATTCTTCTAAGAGCATTTGCAAATTTGCATAAAACATAATTTTACCGCTTATGTGAATTGAATTTAAAAATTCAGAGAAAAATTGTTAATATAAGTAGGTAAAATGTGGTCCAATAAGATAACAATATTTTTTGGTGATTGGAATCTTTTGAATTTTATTTACCATGGTTAAAAGTAAATAGGGTAATTAAAGGTAAAAATGATATATTAATTACCCTAACACATGTCTTAATTCTATTGGATAAGTGTAATTCGAAACAAAACATCCTTAGGAATAAAATATGATCCTTTAGGTCCACTTTTATTAGATTATGTCATTTATTATAATTTTAGTTAAAGAAGATTTAAAAGTGTTAAATTCAAAGTTTAATAACTAAACCATTTTTAATATTGGGTTATAGATAAGATAAATTTGAGTAAAAATATTCAATATAAATATAAAAATATTTGAAACATAATGATATCTTATTTATAATTTTTTTACCTTAAATAATTAAATTTATTTATGACACAATGATGATGTATTAATTACTTTATTAATGAAAGACTAAAATAATTGATATTATAAATATCCAAATAAATTAAAATTGAGACTTCTAATGAATTAATATAATTTTCTAGGTTAATATTAAAAGTTAAGGATTATTAAATAAATTTTATTTTATTATATAGAGTATTTATGGCTTTCAAAAAAATAAAATACTAAATAGTTTCAGAATTGATATAATAGAGTTTCTAAAAAATAAAATATTATTAATTGATATAATACTCCTAAAAATATAAGGTTCGAATAAGGACATATATAAGGTAATATATATTAATAATTAACCACATGGGGTTATCTTGGCTTGTTATAGTATGTTTATTAACCATATAATATAAAAATACAAAGAGACATAGTAAATGTAAAACAATTTAACTAAGAGTTAAATCTAAAAGATAAAGTTAATATGGTGACGTAAACCTGTCTAAAACCAATTAGTTGAAATGTTTTAGAACCACCCCCACCTTATCCTATAAATAAATAATTTTTAAGCCACTAGAAACCGAAAATTATTTTATTATAAAATAATATTTCAAGTTGTTCCTAATGTGACCTTCACATATCTTATAAAAGAGTACATATCCTTATCTTAATTTCACACATCCAAAACCATTTTTCTAGGCCAAGACCTACCAAAATAACTTTAAAACATCTCTGAATTATTTTTAGAGTCCTTAAATTGATTAGAAATCCAACCTATGGAGCCCTTTTGATCAACTCAAAAGGAAACAGCTGAAGAAGAGGAACTAATTTCACCACCCTCTTTCAATTTCTTTTCTTCTTCCATGTCCTATTTATTTTTTGTTTCCATAACAAAATAATAAATCTAGTTCCTCATATATACTTTTATGTTATTATAAATATGGTACAACTATATTCATTATTCTATCCATCCTATAATTGACAAAGTCACCATACATGCGTACGTAAGGTTTACCGTCTCCACATCGTGGTGTTGTTTATTATTCAAACACTTCATTATTTGGATGGGTATAACAACTAGTATAACTTATTAAAATAATAAACATAACATGTTAATTATTATTTTAATATTATTTAACTTCCAATCACATATGATTTCACCATCAATATAATGATATTGTCGCTCGTGCGTACGTACGACTTACCATCTCCACGAACGTGATGCGATTCATTCTCCATTGTAATCATTCAAGAATAATTTTCATTTTATGTTTAAAAATAATGTTTATGAACTTAATATAATTTTTTTATGAATCAAATACTTCCTATACATAACAAACCTAACTTACGTAACAAGACGTATAAAAAATGAATAATTTAACAACAAAAACAATGATACTACTGAAATATCATTAACAAAGCAATATTAGATGATCATATATGATATAATATTTTCTATTTGGTTCTTGTATAATTTAAAAACAATTATTTCACCATTATACCAGAGTTTAACCTACCATATAGTTAGAAAAAGTACAAGGTAAGGGGTTTTATCTCAATTTTAATCCCGTGAGATTCATACTAAATTTTCCACTATTATCTTTTGTGTGGTGTATGTACTGCACATGAATGTATTTTTGGAATAATATACATTAGTTTATGGGTATTCAAATCATCATTGGATGATCTTTCTTTCATGGGTTTTATGTTTCGTAAGTTACCAAATCAATAAGGGAATTTCAAATTTCAATTTCCACTCATTCGGTTTAAGGAAAACTTCATTGATTACTTTACGCCATGATTATGTGTGAAATCACTATTTATTTACTTCTATAGTAATTCACACTCCCCTTTATGTGGATATTCTTTTGATACACATAATAAATTTCTTGATAAATTCTCAAGTCATCTATATAAACTTGATAAGAGTAATTTTATATCAATTTCTATTCACTGAGATAAACATAAATGTCAATGGTGTTGTTTTTACAAGAATATCTGTTAATGTACTATGATTTATTTACACCAAATATCCAATAATATTGAGTGTATTTATATTTTTCAGACATAATTATGTCATTGATTTATATTTAAGGATACAGTCTTTATAAAGGAATTCATCTCCACCTATATTCCTTGGAGACTTCTTTGTTGTTTTTCACTAATTCACATTTATTTGGTGTGTATACTGTACTTTGACATAATATATCATGAATCCCATTATTCTAATAATATTATAATGTTTTTAATACCTGAATTATTTTTATTCAACCGTCTCTTATTTTGTAAGAAACTCTAACTAAAATATCATTTTAAATGTTTTAAAAATTTAATATTCCAAATCATTCTCATTAATATCCATGTTTTAAAAATGGTTTTACAGTTTTATTTATATGGAAAATATGGTTTTAGAATTGAAATTACTTGTAATAGTTTCAATGTGATATGGGACACTTTGATTTAAAAATATATTTTAAATAGATTCTTGATAAATAGTGAGACTTTTAAATGTTTTCATGAAAAATGGATATATCCAAATATTTTTACTGATCATTTTCAACTTTTTCAAAATCCTTATGGGATATTATTCTTGATAGAGGTTGATTTATTATGATAAAAATCCTGCATACCCTATAGATTGTTTTGTGATATGTTTGACTATGGATGTGTTATCTTTATACCATTCATGGTATTTGGAAAATGTATTGACATTTCTTATGATCCTTTTAATATGAATTTTTAGGTTATGTTTAAAAAAATTCATATGATAAATGAATTGGACTTATTTAGTGTTGAGTGGAGCTCGCTCTATCTCCTAAATGCATATATAGATCTCATGAGACAAACTAGTGTCTTGGCACAAGGCATTGACAAAATCTTATTTTTAGTCTTCACACAAGGCCTTGACTATGTGGTTATGAAGTCTGACAATATGCATTCCATCATTATGAAATTGGCAATTGATATTAATATTACATGTGATTATTCAGCTAGTATAATATCAATGTGAATTTGTTAATGGAATTATTTGATTTATCTTTTCCATATTATGCTGATGTTTATGTTTAAAAGGATTGAGTTCTAGTCTTATAAATTGCCTTAAATGTTTATTCTTATTTATGACAGTTTTCGTTATATTGTTATCTTTATTGAGCATCTGAGCTCACCCCATTATTATGTTTTATTTTTCCCAGGATGCAAAGAAATATATTAAAATTAACCAGAAGGAATATGACAAGGGATATAAGAGTGTTCAAAGGGTACATAATGTTGTTTTTTTATTTTATGATGTAATGTAAAACATATTTATGTAACTAGTAATTCCAAGGCTACTAAACTAATTATTCTTTCAGGGCATGATTTCCTGTATCATGACAATTTTATGTAATAATGCACCAATTTTGACTAACTGGGGTTGGGGTGTTACAGTTGGTATCATAGGAAGTTTAGTACAAACCATGGAAGCTATATTTGGAATAACACTGATTGGAAAAAACTACCCTTAAATAGACATTGAGGATTAGTATTGAATAACATCCAACAAAATTTCAATTGTAAATATTATGTGGGTTTTCAGAGTAATACATCCCTGTCTAGATTTGAGTAGGTAGAGGCAGCTCTAAAACATATGTTTCTAGGAGTGAAAACTCTAACAAAGAGTTTCAAGATTATCTTGAGATATCCTAGTACACAATAACTAGCCTTCCTGCACTCTTGGTTATGAAAATACCTAAAGTTATTCTTAGTACAATTCAAATTTTCTTTACAAACCGATTTGAAGGATTTTAATATAATAGTAGAATAAATAACCGTGGTTAATCCTATGGTGTTTTAGATTGAAAATAAGGTTTTATGATATTCTCTAAATGATTTTATGATTCAAACTATTCTTTATTTATTTATTCAATGGCTATATTCCAAGGAAGTCATAGTAACATTGAAAATTATATACATGTTGGTCACAGTGGTGGAAATGAGCAACAAAATGGAATGTCGATAGGTTTAAAAGATATCGTGTTCTTGCTGAATCAGTTTTCCAAAAATATGATCAACAACATTCATATTAACCAACTACTGAACCCAAAAAAGAAGATAAAGGTAGTGAATGATAAGGGCTCTAGCAGTGGAGACCATGGAAAAAAGAATGCTCAATTTCTATCATGCAGGAAATGTGGAAGGACATGCCCAAAAAGTGTCTCAATAGAACAAAAAAATTCTTTATGTGTGGGAAAGAATGACATAATGTATATAATTTTTTAGAAAAAATAAAGAGTACTATGGAAGAAAATAAAAATGATCCCAAGAATCCATTTACAGTCATTTTTCGTAAATGTAGGTGACCAGGGAATTACCTAAATTAATTCCCTATTCTATAGGATAACCTCTTGGTAATGGAAGAACCAATATGGAAATAAATTGATGGAGAAATGTTTAAAAGTATTAGCGCTCTTTGTTGTCGGGATTACATTAGTGGAATTTTTCTATTATGTGTAACCCTACAGTTTGTTATGTGTAAATTTTTTTGAGGAAGAATTATATTTTCTTTTGGGAATATACATATAAAGGAACATTTGGGTTTATATGATCCTTGAATTTGAGGTAATTATATATTATTGAATTTTGGGATGAAAATGCGAGGTATGAGATAAAATTTGTGGTGAAATTATGTTATGGTTATTTTGAGTATTTTATCTCATTTTCGGAATGTTAAAAAAATATAGTTTTTTTAAAAAGGAAAACACGTAGACCATGTGACCACCCATCACATCAGCAAAAGCTGTAGGAATCGAACCCGCAACCAGAGTCATATTAGGATGTATCACCTACCACTGAACTACCTGAAGTTCCTAGTTAGTGTGGCTAATTATTTTTAGTTAAATTATTTTATTGATCAATAATAAATTGATTTGGGATATTATTTTTTATCAAATAAATATCCTATTATAGGAAAAGGATTTTGTGATTAAGTGATAAATGTTATTTTGAAAGACGTTCACTCTAGTGGGAACACTATATGCCTAAGGAAAATAGAGTACTATGGGATTTCATTTGATGAGTAATAGTGGATTTTTATCTTTGTTTTTATTGTGGATTTATAATGATTTGAGTTATTTATAGAAATTATTAACCTATTATTGAGAATATGTGATTAGGTTAATTTCTTTTAAGTATGTTACTTTAAGAGTAGTCAATGTTATTTAAAGATTCAATTTAACGTGGAAGACTACGTAATAAAATTCTTCAATGTTTTGTATTTCAATATTTGTTTGGATTATATTTTAGGATTTTGGGGACAATTTTCTATTCAATGGTATTTAATTAAATTTTTGTATTGTTGGTTTAATTTTAGAAATTAAGATTAGTATTTATTTCTTTAAAGGATTATCCTTTTTTGGGATCATCCGATCTTGCACTAATCATTTTTTATTTGATTAATCTAAAAAGAGATGGTAAATATATAGTTTATCCTTTTTGGATTATTTGATTCTATAGAAGTTAATTCTAGTGCTTTAGGTGTGACCAAGTCATCTTGAATACTCATTGTATGCAAAAATATGTGTTAGTGGTAAAAATTTATTAAATGATGAAACTCTACTTAAAATGTAAGTATATATCTTTATGTTCTCAGTCAATCTCATAAATAAATTCCTCAACTTTTGGAAGTGGAACTGAAAAAAAAAACGTTGTCTGTTTACTTTTCCTACTGGGAAACTAAGGACAATTTATCCCATCACAAGTTTGTGGTTTTCCTAATGTTAAATTTTTCTTGATCATGTTTTCTATCACCCACCATCCGAACATAACACTTAGTTTATATTCCATAACCATGTTTTTCTACATGGAATCATAGTATGGGTTATCTTGGATGACCTTTTTACATCTCTTTCGTTCTTTTAAAGTGATAGTTTTATTGACTCTTTTTCCAATGCGGGAATTTCAGTGAAGTTCCCAAGAACAATTTTAAATTTGTCAGGATGCAATTTCCAGAATGGTTAAAGAATGTAACATCCCAATATTTCATAGTAAGTTACATTCTTTAATGTAATTAAATAGTTGCGCTACATGCATCACTGAGTTCGAGAGCACCATGAAATACCAAACTAGCTGTTAAAAAAGAAATAATGAATAGTATTAACGAGATTTTTAATTTTATATACTTCATATTATTTTATAATCCATATTATGTGTTTCTTAATCATAATATAAGAACAAATTTCTTTTTTAGATAAAAGAATTATTTTTCAAAAAATGAAATTTTAACACCATTTAATAGAAAAAACATTTAAAATTATAATTTTAATGGTTTGGAAGTATAATTACATTATATTTTTATCATTTAATACAATTTAGGTCATTATAAGTAATTTTACATTTAAATTTGACACAAACACATGTCAATATTTTGATAGTTTTTTCTTTTTAAGATAACCCACTTTTCATTTTTGACAAGGGATTAATATGAAATTAATTAATGCTACATATATGTTTTAAATTTAGTAAATTAAAATTTATTTCTAAATTCATAATATCAAAAATATCTCAGAGTAAATTTTTGGTATTTTTCAAAAAGCAATCATTTTTTGGTGAATAGTGGGAAACACTGCATTATTGTTTAATACCGTCTTTTTTTAAATAATTATTTATTTTATTTAAATTTATTTTAGGTAAAAATATATATATAATACTAATATAAGTTTAATTTAATTTATTGGAGTCATTTCATAATAAAATTAGATATATAAAATTTTATTTGACATTTTATCGTCTTTTACCCTTCTTCTAAGAGAATTTGCAAATTTGCATAAAACATAATTTTAGCGCTTCTGTGAATTGTATTTCTAAAATCTGAGAGACACAATTACTATAATTAAGTAATATGTGGTTCAAAAAGATTAAAATAATTTTTGGTGGATATTGACTTTTGACTTTTATTTACCACGGTTAAAAGTAAATAGGGTAAGTAATAGTAAAAAAGATATTATAATTACCCTAACTTATGTCCTAATTCTATTGGATAAATGTAACTCAACCAAAAAAACCTTAGGAATAAAATATGATCTTTGAGGTCCACTTGGAATAGATTAGGAAATTTATTATTATTTTAGATAAAGAAGAGTTAAAAGTGTTGAATTCAAAGTATAATAACTAAACAATTTTTAATATATGGTTATACATAAGATAAAATCGACTATAAATATTCATTAGAAAGCCAATAATATTTTCTACATAATGATATTTTATTTATAATTTTTAGACCTTAAATTATTAAATTGATTTATAACACAATGATGATGCATATGAGATTCTTGACCTTATCGACCTATATGGGATTCTGGACCTTATCAGCCAATGGGGATTTCTTGTCGGGTGAGGGAATGCTCGACCCAGGGTGGATTCACGTAGAGTGAAGAAAATCTCAACCAAGGGGTGGATGTGTGGCTCGGGAGGGGGTTGGTTAGAGGAGGAAAAGGATGGGGATGCACAAACAATGGAAAAATTCTTAACCAGAGGATGATGATGAGGGGGGATTCACTTCGACCAAATTTGAGCGGGGAGAGCCGAACGGGGAGCAGTGAGTAGAGAGTGGTGAGGGGGGGTCAGTATGGGAGGATGGGAAAATGAGGTGGATAAGATAGGTCGCGAAGGGGAGTCCAGATGTGAACAATGGTGCAGAGGGGAGGGGGAGAGTGGGTGTTATAGGGATTGGAGAAGTGGGGGCATGCAGGGATGTCGAGATGAGTGAACTGTATAATAGTATATCCTAATAGTTCTTTTGAATTGTTGGTATTGAGCCTATTTTGTCCCAAAATTTTCTTAAACCATTGGAAAACCCAAAGTCATATTAGCTTATAATAATAGTTTCACATAACCGTTGGTATAGTTTCTTTATCCTAATAGTTTTTCCCAACTGTTGGTAAAAAAGTGTTGGTATAGGTAGGATTTCCACTGGAGTCTTAACGTGACAACTTTACTTTTTATAATTTAGGGGTTAATATATCTCTAATAAAATGAAAAATGAACCATAAATGAGTGATGGATGAAATTTTCAACCTTATCACAACCAGTTTTGAAATTTTTAACTCTTTTGATTTTTTTATCATTTAAGAAAATATTATTTATTTTAAAATATCAGTAATGTCAATTTTGACACTATTCATTAGTTGACTATTTAAAAATATCATAAAAACATGATTTATACAAACAAATTCATTTAAAATATCACTAAAATTTCAACTCCTTCATTAAAATATTTTTATGACATTAATTATATAAAAGTATATTTATTTCAAAAAATTTAATATAATTTTATTAAAATATTATGGTAATCAAACAATTACTACATCATCATTATTGCACCATTTAAGGTAATTATTTTACCCTAAAAATTATAAATTAATTAACATGATGTAGATAGACATTTTACTTTATAAATACTATTTATAATCTAATATAGCCCTTATATGACCCCATATTAAAAATATTTCACTTGTTATAAAAAATTAAGAAAAATGGACTTTTCATGAATATAATATTATAAATGACATACTCTAATCCATATGGCTTCCATAGGTTATAATTTAAAAATAAAATTATTTTAGTTGAAAGACACTAATCCAGTTAAAATAGAATAATTGTTAAGGTAATTTTATAATATTTAAAATATAATTTTTACCTTTATTTACCCTATTTTTCCTTAACCTAGGTAATAAAAAATATTATTTAATTAATATCCATATAATCCAAAAATAAAAAGGTTCTTTTAAAAAAATACCATATGAGTCCAAATATGAATTCCATTTTTTCAAATTCTAAAAACAGAGTTGGTAGAAATTGGGTAAAAATTAATCTCATTGACAGAATGAGAAAAACATGTTTTTAAAGTAAAAGAATCTTAAAGATTGAAATGTTTTTTAATCCAAATTTAATGTAAAAATAATTAAAATGACCTAAAATTGATTTAATAATAAAATAATGATCTTATTCTACATTAATTCAAATTAAAAATATAATTTAACACTATAAATTATTTAGATTAAAAAGATATTTTCAATTAAAATTTAATATATTATCCCTATTCATCAAAACATGAAACTTATTAGAAAAATACTAAAAATTCAACCAACGTAAAATTTTCTGTTTCTATTTAAAATAAATTTTTTATTTTTTCAGATAAAATATACAAAATTTTTTAAAAAAATTATTTAAAATAGGCTAGTCAATAAAAGTCTATAAAAGTATATTTAGAAAAATATATATTTTTACATGTAATATTAGATTTATCCTTATGTAATGCCAATCAAATCTATTAGATGAATATTGAAAATATTTTATTGAATACAAGAAAAATATTTTTCATTTATTTCACTGACTAATATTAAATAATTTAATTTGTTATGATAAAACACATTTTTAAGCATGAAATTTTTTCCTTTATATTCAATAGGTTTTTATATTTATTTATAATTAATTGGTAACCTATTAATTCATTTTATATTTTTATAAACCATATATGTTCATTAGTTCGTTAATACTATTCATGTCCTCCAATTTAACAACAAGTTTATGTATTATTATGTTAAACAAAAAAAAATTAATAATATATTGTTGTTCATTAAAACATAGTTTTGTTTGTAATACAAGTTATCAAAGAATGTCATTATTATGTGCCACAAAAGCTAACTCAATATCACATGCATTGAAATATATGTCATATATGGAACTTTTTTAAAATAATAACTATATTTTAAGGTATCGATATATTATATTCTCTTATTCCCTTGGTGTTGTGTTCCATACATGCTATCGAATACAATGTTCTTACATTCAAATTTTAAGGGGTCACATAATAAAATCGATTATTATTGTTAATATTAGTACAAGGATATAGAAACTAAACTGTAACCATCATGTAATGGTATACTCTATAGGACCACACTCTTTCAAGAAGATTATACCTTCCATAAAAATTGTTAAAAAAATGAAATGTTATGAATGTAAATGAAATTATAAAAGGAATTATAAAAACCTTAGACATTAAAATAGTAAATTTTAAAGTTTGGGGCTATATATATGATATAATTAGAAATATGAATCTTAGGATATGACCAATACATTACTATTACATGACCATTGGTCAATATGTCAATTGGTTAATATAATCATTGGAAATTATGACTATTGGGAATACAACTGTTAAAAAGTGATCATTAGGATTAGTTTATATTCAAGGTAATGATAAGAGTAAATTTAATAATTAAGAAATAAATAATGACCTCAACCGATAGGGCGATACCTTTTGAAAAATATTTTTCAAAACATGGGTGGTAGGTAGCTTCATCAGTGTTCACCCCTGACTAAGCCCAATAAGAGCTTCAATTAGTATGTCTCAAGTGGAATCCACTATGGAAGGAGTTCAAGTTTGTAGAGATCACCACTAGCTCAATGTTATCTAATCCACCCCACAAAGGTATAACCATCATATGAAAGATTACTTTTTAATCTTGAGTAATTGAGATTAATATGAAACATGGAACCCTAGTATATGTAATGATTTATAACATAATGTACTTGTGATTTTAGTGGAAGGGTTGCCACTAAATAATTTATTTCAGATATATAATTAAATAATTTCCTCATTATTAGAGGAAGGGTGGTATGAACATGTTCATAAGAATTAAATGGATGTTTTAATGGTAGAAAGATAGGTAAAAAATATATAGAATTTATTAAGGTATGTTGTTTAAGGTAAAATATTTTAGTGTTTGGTAAAGGGATCCACCTTGAACCCAGTGATATGCCATCATGTATCGACTATAAATACCACTGGGTTTGTCCCCTAGGAAATACATCACATATTTGGTGGATTTCCACTTGGTGGAAAAGGTAGGTACACTAGGTATCCTTTAAGTTTTATGTGTATTTTTTTATTAGGGGTAACTTTTAATATATATGGGGTCCTATTTTAACATCCATCAAGATATATTTTTATTCATCCGGCTGAAAGAGAGGGGAGTCTATTAATTTCATCTTTTATTCCATATTCTCTTTACCCTTTTATGTTTGGAGTTTGGGATGGGTCGAGTTCATTGATTGGAGATTATTTCCCCCCCTATTATTTCTATTCTCTTCATTTTATTGAATAATTTATGATGAATGGGTAAGGTATTAGAGTTTTATTCTAATATAAAATTTGGGAATCTCATTGGAATTATTGATCTAATATTTAAAGTTTTTAAAAGAATCTCTCTAATGACTTTTGGTGGATGTTACACACTTGTTTGGTTGAGATAAAACTCATGGTGATCCTATTATGGTATTTTAGGAATTTGGGAATAAAATTGATGGTTAATAGTTAATTTGAAATTGGGTATATTGGATATAGATATGACATGGGTCCATTGTGTGTAGTATGTACTTTATGACAAATGAATCAAATTTTATATCTTTCATCGATGAGTTTTATTGGTTTTAGGATGATTATGGGTTTTTATAAATGTTTTAATGTTAAATTAATTATAAATTATTGATGTGATAGTTTCATAGGGAGTCAATGATTGATTATATTATCCTGTATCATTAAATGGACATGTGAATTAGGTTGGTGTCCTTTAAACATTGATCATACAGTTTTTGAGGACTTTCTAGATGATTATTTTATGATTATGTAATATTATTTCCATAGTGATAATTTATATAGTATATTTCATTATATTATTCAATAAATTGTATGGTACTGTTCCAAACTAATAATCCCCAAAAGAATATATTGTTTGTTAAATGGTTCACTTAGTGGTACTTTTTTCGAACATGTTCTTATGTCTCATAATATTGTTATAGGGGTGTAAGTTATTATATGACATTTTTTTCTAATTATAAATTTTCATAAAATTAAAAATAGATATTAAAGGGAATTTTTTATTTATACTATAATTTTAAATTAAAGGTTGATTTAAATTGATAATTTAAAAATGTGATTTTATAGAAAATAATGAATGGATTTTGTATGAGAATTTCTAATGGGATTTCAGATAATATAATTATGTGGATAATTTTGTATTTGATTCATTTTTAAATGATTTGTAAATAGTCTTCTCAAATCATATTTTATAGGTATGTGAAGAGGTTCGATTTTTATAAATGGTTTTATTTAATTGACCTCATTATGGAATGACTAATTTTCCTTTTATATATAGTTGTGGGAAAGATTTTTATTGATTGTTAACTTATATGTTATCTTATACTAAATTAGCATGAATAATATCTTATTAATCATATTTAGAACCTTCATTTATGTGATGCGTTTGTAAGAATATGCTATTCTGTATTGTGATATTCTTTATGGCGGTCATTTATAAGACATTGTGAAGTATCCTTTTTGATATAGATAGAGTTTTTAAATATTAATATTCCAAAATTAGTTTTATATAAGGTTATAGATCCTAGTGTGAATTCATGTGTGATAACACATAGGTTGTGTTCAATTAATGGGATGTACTTTGTATAGTACAAGTATCCTTAGATTTATTATGTGATGGTTGATGTAATTCACCATAAACCATGCGTAATATTTGATATTATTAATGAGTTGTTATCCAACATAATTTCTTGTAGTAGTTACCATAAAATAAAATTTATTGTTTTAGTTGGTTGACAGTATCGATGTTATTTTTATTCATGGTTGCATAAAGATTCAAAGGATGTTGTCCTAGTACTATCAAGAACCATGGTAGGAATTACTATTTAAAAATATATGAAGAGTGGATTCTTTATTTGGAATGTTATATTGGTGTATAGTTAGTACCCTTCAAAATCATATTAAATCTTGGGGGAGTGGGTTCCTTATTTAGTTTATGTTGATTATGATTTGAGTGGTTACCATCTTTTATGATGATGGCCTTTGGTCAGCGAGTGATAGGGGAATATGAATATAGATTGTGAGGTCATATTGTTACCTGGACGACCTTAAGAGTCATGTTACATCCTAAATATTGACTTATTTCCAGATAAAACTCAAACATCATGATTAAGTATGTGAATTAGAGATATTTGGTTTCTTATGAGACTGTAACATCCCAACCCTAATTACCCAGAGTCAGTGCAATATTACCTAACATTGGTAGGATCACAAGGGATACAATCCTGAAAGAACAATCCTTTTAACAGACGTAGAAGTACTAGATACATACATAAGTTTTACATTACATTATGAAATAAAAACAACAACATTGTGTCTCATTTGAAAAACCTTATATCCCTTAGCTTATCCTAGCAAGTCAGTCATAATATACTTCTTCACATCCTGGAAAAAATAAAACATAGAATGGGTTGAGCTCGGATGCCAAGTAATAACAATATAGTAGAAACTTTCATAAATAAGAATAAACATATAAGGAAATGTATAAGGCTAAAACAAAAAACTTTTATACATAAACTTTAGTATAAAATGGAAAAGATAAATCAAATAATGACATTTATTTATTCACAAGGTCATTATTCTATTTGAATAATCATGTATAATATTAATAGCTAATTTCATAATGATGGAATGCATAATGTAGGACATAATAACAACCTAGTCATGGAAACACGCAAAGACTACATTTAATAATTTTGTAAAGGCCTTATGCCAATACACAGGTTTGTCTCATGAGACATAACGATGTATCGAGGAGCTATAGCGGGCTTCTCCCATCACTTACTAAGTCCAATGCATTTCTCATATGAGAAGGATGAAACATAATCTAAAATTCTGTATTTAAAATAGTATAAGAAATGTCAATATTTCAACCAAAAACCATGAATGGTTTAAAAATAGAACATCCACAATCAAACATAAATTATTCAACACAATATGTGTAACACCCGAAGATTTCATAGTATTTTAGTTTCTTTAAATTAATTAAATATATTGGGATACACACAACACTGAGTTCTAGTGCACCACAACTTACCAAACTACCCGTTCAAAAAGCGGTTATAAATAGTAATAACTTAATTTTTAATTTTATATATTCCATATTATTTTAAAATCCATATTATGTGTTTCTTAGAAATAATATAAGAAGACATTCATTTTTTCAGATAAAAGAAGTATTTTTAAAAAATTGAAAATTTACCACCTTTTAATGGAAGACCTTATTTAAAACCAATATTTGAAACTTTTATATATAAAATTTAATGAAATTAAATTCTTATTTAGAATTGGGACATAAAAATTTATATTGGATAAATTTTTGGTACTTTTCTGATAACTTTCATATTTTGATGAATACTGAAAAAAACGAAATTTTAATTAAAGACAACTTTTTAAATAGAAATAATTTATAGAGATAAATTATGAGTTTGAATATTTTAGATGTATGATTATATTATATTTTTATTATTTAATACAATTTACGATAATATAAATAATTTTACAATAAATTTGACATAAACACATGTTAATCATTTTATAGTTTTACTTTTTAAAAAACCACCTTTTGGTTTTGACAACAAGAATTAAATTTAAATTAATTAATGAAACATCTATGTTTTTTAATTTGGTAAAATATAATTCATTTTTCAATTCATAATATCAAAATTAGCTTAGTGTGAATTTTTGGTATTTTTATGGAACTTTCAATTTTTGATGAATAGTGAAAACACTACGTTATTGTTTAAAACTGACCTTTTATTTAAATAATAAGTTATTTTATTTTAATTTATTTTTGGTCAAAATAGATACATAATTCCTATATATTTCCAATTTAATAAATTGGTTTCATTTTATAATAAGTTTAGATACATAAAATTTTATTGAACTTTTTACCGTCTTTACCCACGTTTTAGGAGCATTTAAAAATATTCAAAAAATATAATTTTACAGATTCTGTGAGTTGAATTTCAAAAAATCATAGAGTTAGAGTTGAAATATTTAAGTAAAATGTGGTTCAATAACATTAAAATAATTTTTCATGAATAGTAACTTTTGACATGTATTTACCACGATTAAAAGTAAATAGGGAAACTATGGGTAAAAATGATATTATCATTACCATAAAACATGTACTAAATCTATTAGATAAGTGTAATTCGACCAAAAAGACCATTATAAATAAAATATGATCCTTTGGGCCCACTTAGATTAGATTCGAACATTTATTATTATTTTATTTAAAGAAGAGTTAAAAGTGTTAATTTCAACGTTTAATAACTAAACAATTTCTAATATAGGGTTTAATATATGAAACATTCGACTATATATATTAATTAGAAATATAAAAATAATTCCTACATTATTTTATTTTATTTATAATTTCTAGATATTAAATAATGTATTTTATTTATGGCACAATTACGATGCAGTAATTACCAGATTAATAAAATATTAAAATAATTGATATTATAAATATCAAAATAAATGTAAATTGAGACTTATGTGTAATTACACTAATTTTCTAGGATAATATGACACTTTATTTCTGATTAAATAAATTTTATTTTAAGTGATAATGTTTTTATGGATTTCAAAAAAATCAAATACTAAATAGTGTCTAAATTGACATAATTGAATTTTTAAAACAAATACTATATTATTAAGTGATATAATATTCCTAAAAATATAAGGATCAGCCAACGGACATAGATAAGGTTATATATGTTAATAGTGAACCACTGGGGGTTTTATTGGCTTGTTATGATATGTTTATTAACCATATAATATAAAAATACAAGGAGACATGGTAAATGTCAAACTATTTAACTAAATGTTAAATCGAAATAATAAGGTTAATATGATGGCATAAACTAGTCTAAAACATATTGGATGAGAGGATTATGATTCATACCAACTTTATCCTCTAATTAAATAATTTTGGAGCTATTAGACATTAAAAATGATTTTGTTATAAAATAATATTTCAAGCTTTTCCTAACATGTCCCTCACCGCTCTTATAAAAGGGCACTTCCCCTTCTCTCAAAATCACACCTCCAAAGCCATTTGGATCTGCCAAACCTGCCAAACTATCCTCCAAAATTCCCTCAAATAAACTTAGAGTCCTTAATTTGATCATAATGAAATCCTAAGGACCCCTGTTGATCAACTCAAAAGAAAACACCCAAAGAAGAGGTAATAATTTCACCACCCTCTTTGATGTTCTTTTCTTCTTCCACTTCCTCTTTAGTTTTTGTTTCCATACCAAAATAACAAATCATGTACCATATAAATACTTTTATGTCATAATAAATAGGTTATAACCATATTCGTTATTCTATCTATCCTATAAATGACAAAGTCACTATACCTGCGTATGTACGGCTTACCGTCTCCATGTTGTGGTGTAGTTTGTTATTCAAGCACTTCATTATTTTTATTGGTATAATAATGAGTATAAATGATATAAATTATAATTATAAAATTTTAATGATTCTTTATATATGATATACCATCCAATTACATAATATTTCACCATCAATATAATAATGTTGTCACTCGTGTGTACGTATGGCTTACTGTCTCCACGAATGCGATGAGATTCATTCCCCATCATAATAATTTAAAAATAATTTCCATTATATGAAAAAAAAATTTATGAACATAATATCATTCTAGATATGAATCAAATATATACTATACATAACAAACAAGACTTACCTAACAAAACATATAAAGGAAAATGAATCAGTTAACAACCAAAACCATGATAGAACTAAAATATCATTAACAAAGAAATATTTAAAGATCATGTATTACATTTTATTTATGTATTTGGTTATTCTATAATTCAATAACAATTATTTCACCATTATAATGGAGTTTAACCTAACCTATACTAAGGAAAAGTACAAGGTTATGGTTTTTTCATCTCACTTTTATTCCCGTGAGATTCATGCTATATTTTCCAATATTACCTTTTGTGTGGTGTATATACTGCACATGATTGTATTTTATGGGTAATATAATATAATTTATGGGTATTTAAATCATAATTTTATGATACTTCTTTCGTGGGGTGTATTTTTCTTAAGTTACCAAATGGGTAAGGGAATTTTAAATTTTGATTTCCACTCATTCAGTTTTATAAAAACATTATTTTTTACTTTACTCCAATATTATGTGTGAAACCGGTATTTATTTACTTATTTAGTAATTTAGACTCCCCTTTGTGTGGATATATTTCTTATACACATAATCACTCCATTAAAAAGTTCTCAAGTCATCGATATAAACTTGATAAGAGTTATTTTAACTGAATTTCTATTCATTGAGTTAAACATCCATGTCATTGGTGTTGTTTTTACAAGAATATGATTCAATGTCCTCTGATTTATTTACACTGAATATCCAATAATATTGAGTGTATTTATCTTTTTTAAACATAATTGTTTCATTGATTTATCTATAACCTAAGGATACAATCGTTATAAAGGAATTCATCTCAACTTACATTCCATTGAGTCATCTTTATTGTTATGCACCAATTCAGTTTTATTTGGTGTATATACTCTACTTTGACATAGTATATCATGAATACCATTATTATCATGATATTATAAAGTTTTTATTACCTTAATTATTTGTATTCATGTGTCTCTCTGTAACACCCCAGGTAAATAAAGAATATGACATTTTTATATTTATCTATATTTGTGAATAGAATTTTGATATTTATTTAAAGGGGATTCTATGCTCGATGGCGTACCCAACACGCAACAACGAGTTTTTTGGGAATTCTACGTTGCACTCTAATAATAAAATAATATTATTTTAAATAGTAGTTAATGCCTAGCCGTTGTAATGGAAGTAATGAATAGAACTAACTACAAAATGATTATATATGTTTGTCAAATATTTTTACTTTTTACAATAAATGTTAGAGGATTAAAAATGCGAGTGAATCTAATTTTAAGCGTAAACATTCTAATATTCTTTAAAAGGTCGATTAACCGCCTTTTGATGGAGAACCTCATATAAATCCACTTTTTGACAATTTTATGTGTTATATTTGACAAAATAAAATTCTTCTTTAGAATCGGGACCTCAAAATTTACATTGCGTAAATTTTTGGTATTTTTCAAAAAAAGTTCAATTTTTAATGAATAGTGAAAACTGTTGAATTTTAATTCAAAACCACTTTTTAATATAATTTATTTATATGATTATATTATATTTTGAATTGTTTTTAAAGTGAAATTAGAATATATTTTTACCATTTAATACAATAGGAGTCGTTGGAATTAATTTCACTTTGAAAATGGACTTAAACTAGTGTCAATCTTTTGATACTTATTATTTCATAAAAACACGCTATTTGCTCTGACAATAGGAATTAATTATTAAATTAATTAATAAAACTAATATTTTTTTAATTTTGTAAAATAGAAATAATTTTTGAATTTGGAATATCAAATATAGCTTAGGGTGAAGTTTTGGTATTTTTCTGAAAAACTTCAATTTTGATGAATAGTGAAACCACTAAGTGGTACTTATAAAAACTGATTTTCCGTTTAAATGAAATTTTTCCATCATTGTGTGTTGAATTTAAAAAATCCTACATACATGGTTTTCATTAAGAAGTAAAATGTGGTTTAATGGGATTAAAATAATTTTTTTGGTGAATAGTAACTTATTATGTTTTTAATCGTGATTAGAGGTAATTAGTGTAGTTTAATGTAAGAATAATGTTTTAATAAAATGAAATGACCTAGAAACATGTCCTACCCTCATTGGATGTGTCATGGAAGAAACATAAAATAAATGGGTCAACTTGTGGACCCCATGGAGCCACTTTGTTTTGAAAATGACATAAATACCTTTTTATTTAACGTTAAAGTAAAAATGACACACACATGAGATGTTTTATCAAAACAATTTTTACATGGGGTTATAAAAGTCAGATTTTTTATTATAAATAGTCATTGGAACGATAAAAATATTTCCTACACCATAGTATTTTTTTTATAATTTTTAGACATTAAATAAATAAAATTATTTATGACATCATGATGATGCAGCGATGACCTCATTATTTAACGATTTAAATAAAATAGAAAGATAATGTAATATATAAGACCTACACATGTCCAAAACCTATTTGATGAGTGTATTTGGAACCCTTATCACCTTATCCTTGAAATACATCAATGTGGGATCTTTAAAATCCGAAACGCTTTTGAAAATAAAGTAACATTTTGTAACATTACAAGAGTTCCCCTCCTCTCCTCTTATAAAAGGCCCCCACCTCTACCTCCTTACCCACACTCCCAAAGCCTTTGGCTCGGCCAAACCCTGCCCATTTTGTCTCTCCACATCCCTCTATAACTCCTTGAGGCCTCACTTTGGGCATAAGGCTTCCCAAGGAATCCTTTTAGCTCAAACCAAAGAGAGTTATCCGGTTTTAAGGTAATGTCTTCACTTGAGTCCTTTTGTTTTATTTTTCCCTTCAAACCCCGTAAACTCTTTTTATTAATTTCTTTTGTAACAAATACAGTATCTCTAATATACTAGGATTTTTTTATAAGAAGTATTCCAGCTACACATACACACACCTACATCTAATGGTTAAATAACATACTGTTTCCGTGGATGGCGAATTTCTGCCTCACGAAACGATGGTTGTTCAACACTCATATAACACCTTCAAAGGTGGCCATTAAGATGTCACTATATTTATATATGATATATAATATTTTTATGTTTTAATTAAGATTCTGTATTTTTTATTTTTTTTCATACCTTTATGGTTTCCATTGTGGGTAAACACGATAATTTCATTTTAGGAAGTGCGGACTACCGCCCCCTCAAAGTGATTTGATTCGTTAATGCCATATGTGGGATGTATAAAGGAAGGATTTAAAGTTATTATATATGATGATATACTGTAATTATAATATAACTCTATATAATTATTATTTCTTTCCATTAAATTATGAGATTGAAATGAAAGTAGTGTTCATGCATACGTACGGCTTACCGTCTCCATGAACGGTGCATTTCATTTCTTATCACCAAATGTAATGTACTATTATGTGTACATGTATATAATGGATATATATGATGAATGATACATCTAAATGATGAATATAATTATGGAGTTAAAATATTCATACCTCTCATTTAGTTGTAATTCCATTAATAGGACAAAGAAATGAAAGTAGCGTTCATGCGTACGTTCGGCTTACCGTCTCCATGAACAGTGCATTTCATTTCTTACCTCTAAATGATTATGTAATATTATAAATACATGTATATTCTGGATATATATGATATATATGATATCCATATCATGAATCTCATTCTGGATATAATGAACCATTGACCACACGAACAACATGTAATTGTAAGAAGTTCACTTTCGACTTAAGAACCAAATATCGACAAAACAAACATTATTAACTTAAATGATTACATAATTTTTATAAAATGTAAATAAGTGATATAAAAGGAATAATGAACTTGAAAAAGTTTATTAAGCAAAAATAAATTAACTCAAGTTTATTATTCAGGATGTTAAAGAACGATCGAGTCAAGTCGGACCCGAGGTAAGGGATCCTACTCCTCTCTTTCTTTTTAAGTACGCTCTTTTATGTCATTCCTTTTAAATATCATATTTATTTTTATTGGGATGTTATTTTATATTAATATTACTGTAATTTTTATTTTTCATATTATGAGAGACCCAATTCTCTCTCATCAATCCATTTTCAATGTTTTGGGTGGCGCCGTTAGGCTGCTGAATTTTCGTAAGAGATCTAACCTCTCTCCTTCTTTTTAAGTACTCTTCTTTATGTCACTTCTTTTAAGCCCCTCTTTGATATGTTGGGGGATTTTATTTTATATTACTATTCTGTAAACATTATGTTAGTATGATGGGAGACCCTATTTTCTCTCATCAATCAATTTTGGAAGATTTAAGTGGCGCCGTTAGGCTGCCGAGTTTTCCTAAGGGATTTTTCATCTCACTTTTATTCCTGTGAGATTTATGCTGCATCTGCCACAATTTCCTTTGAGTGGTGTATGTACTGCCCGTTTTTTTTCTCATTGTGTAATATAATTTCATTTATGAGTATTTACATCAATGTTGTATTGTCTTTCTTTCACGGGGTGCATGTCTCGAAAGATACCCATGTCGGTAAGGGAACCTTTCACCCTCCTCTTTTTGTAAATGACTTCTTTTGTTATGTCTTTTAATTCACATAATATTATGTTGGGATATGTTCTTCTATATCCTTATTGATCTAAATTTTATGTCCATGTGATGAGATACCCTTTTTATCTCTCATCAACTCATTTTATGAATTTTGTAGTGACGCCGTTAGGCCGTTAATGTTTTGCAAGGGAACTTCTTAACCCAAATTTGATTCTTTGGGATAATCTTGTACTCCTTGAATATGTCATTCTATGAATATGTTTGAATAAACTCTGATTATTTTACACTTAATATCCACTTATATTGGATGTATTCGTTTGTCACACATAATTATGTAATTGATTTATCCTTAAACCAAGGATACCGTCTTTGTAAGGGACTTCGTCTCAATATCCTTTCATTGAGGCTCAATTTTGTTTTATACACCACTTTCATTAATATGGTGTATAAACCCCTTTGAATTTTACATTTATTCAAAAGAATATTTTTATACGAAGTGTTTTACTAAACGACAAAAGGGAAAGTTTTTGTCGTACGTATGCGGCGACAACAACTTCTCCGCCGCCGCGAGTATTATTTGGTCTTTGGCTTCCTCAACAAGCCGTAATGTTTTTTAAAATAAAATAAATACCATATACTTTTTTTATTTTGGTATTGAAAATGGTTTTGATAAAGGATTCTATTATGTCAATTTATTTAAATGATATATTGTGATTGAAATGTGGAAATGTTATCATTACTTTATGTTGGTTTTATGTGTTCTAATTTTATAATGGTACTTGGACATTTTACGGGTGGCTATGTGATAAATCATATGACGGGTGGTTCCGTGAATACCAGTATGGGTGGTTATTTATAAACTCCAATGCATTGGGTATGGATGTCGGTCTTATGGATATTCCATTAAGTATGTATGGAAGTCGGCCGAATGGCTATTCCATTAAGTGATATGTGTGGAAGTCGACCTTATGGTTATTCCACTTAAGTATGTTTATGTCCCAAGTTACCTTTATATTATATGTGATCTTTATATGGGTTTTATGGTAATCTTTTGGTTACAGAAGGGTAAGTAATTAACCTTTATTCAGAGAATAGTTTTTTACTACTTTGAAAAGGTGAAAAGTATTACTTTGTTACAGTATACATGGTTTACTTGTTGTTTTGAAAAAACTAACAGTTTTCATTCTTTGTGTATCCCTTACTGAGCTTTCTATTCTCATACCAAGTTTTTGAAATGTTTTCATAGGAACTAACATGGAATAGGATCAAGTATGGGATCAAGGGAAAGTCATGCTACCAAAAACATGGAACTAGACATGTTTCGTTTTAAGAGTTTTTCTTTTGTCGAAACTTAGTAGAAGTTTCTACTTTGTAATCTTTTGAGATGTAATAGTTATTTCCTAATTATCTAAAACTCTAAACCTGAAAATATCCTCAATGGGAATTATTAATTTAATTCAATAATAATTAAGGTTTAAGGATGGGGCCTTATACTCTCATTTGTTTAGAAACTCTAACGAAACTATCATTTTAAATGTTTTAAAAATTTATTATTCTAAATCTTTCTCATTAATGTCCATGTTTTAAAAATGGTTTTAAGGTATTATTTTTATGGAAATTAATTATTTAAAATTTAAACTCTTTTTAATAGATTCAAATTGGTACGGTACACTTTTATTCAAAAATCTATTTTATACAGCTTCTTGAAAAATAGTGAGACTTTTAAATTTTTTCAGGAAAAAGTGACATTTCTCTCAATGATTTGTAGTCATCTTTTTAAAATATTTCAACATAATTTATGAGATATTATTCTTGATCAAGTTTGATTTATTATGATACAAATAATTAATACTCTATTCAAGGTTTTATGATATGTTTGACTATGGATGTGTTATTTTTATACCATTCATGGTTTATGGATAACGTATTGACATCTCGTATGATAGTTTTAATATGAATATTTATGTTATGTTTAAACCTTTTCATATGAAGAAGGAATTGAACTTATTAAGTGATGAGTGGAGCCCACTATAGCTCTTCAGTGAATTGGTAGGTCTAATGAGACAAACTAGTGTTTTGGAAGAGGGCCTTGACAAAATCTTATTTGTAGTCTTGGCACACGACCTTGACTATGTGGTTATGAAGTTTTGAATTATGAATTCCATAATTATGAAATTTGATAATGATATTAAATGTGATTATTCAACTAGTATAATATCCATGTGTATTAGTAAATGGAATTATTTGATTTATATTTTCCATATTATGTTGAAGTTTAAGTTTAAAAGTCATCTATTGTAGTCTTATACACTGCCTCAAATGTTTATTCTTATTTATGATAGTTTCCATTATATTTTTATCCTTAATAAGCATCTGAGCTCACCCATTTATTATGTTTTATTTTTTCCATGATGAAATGAATTATATTACAATTAACCTACATGAATAAGATGAGGGATATAAGAGTGTTCAAAGGGGACACGATTTTGTTTTTTAATTTATGATGCAATGTAAAACTTATGTATGTATCCCATACTTCCAAGTATACCAAAATGATTGGTCTTTCAGGACATGATTCCTTATATCATGCCAATTTTATGTAATAATGCACCAATCCTGGCTAATTGGGGTTGGGGCGTAATAGTTAGTATCATAAAAAGTTTAGTACGAACCTTGGAAGCAAGATTTAGAAAAACTCTGATTAGAAAACACTAACCTAAGATAGACATTATAGATTAGTATAGAAGAAAATCCAAAAAATTTGTTAATGTAAATATTATTTGGGTTTTCCAAGAAACACATCCCTGTCTTAATATGAGCAGGTAGAGACATCTATAACACAGATGTATCTAGGAGTGAAAAATATGACAAGGAGTTTCAGGATTGACCCGGGATATTCTGGTAAACGACAACATGCCTTGTTGCACTCTGGGTTACGAAAATCCTTGGGGATATGATTAGGATAATTCACATTTTCTTTAAAAATCAATTGGAAGGATTTTAATTTTAGATGATAATAAATAACCATGGTTAATCCTAAAGTTTTTAAGATTGAAAATAAGGTTTTATGATATTCTCTAAATGATTTTATGACTCACACTATGATTTCTTGTGTTAGTCAATGGCTGGATTCCAAGGAAGTCATAGTTACATTGAACATGATGTACAAGGTGGGTAGGGTGGTGGAAATGAGCAATGAAATGGTCTGTTGATAGGTGTAAAAGATATCGTGTTCATGCCGAATGAGTTTTACCAAAATATGATCAACAACATACATATTAACCCACTCTTAGGCCCAACAAAGAGGTGAAAGGCAATGAATGATAGTAGCTCCAGTAGTGGTTACCATGGAGAAAAGAGAGCTCAATTCTCATCATGTATGGAATGTGGAAGGAAACACCTAGGAAAGTTTATCAATAGAATAATGAAATTATTTATGTGTGAGAAAGGACATAAAGTAAAGAATTCTTGAGGAAAGATGAAGAGTACTATGTAAGTAAATAAAAACTATCCCAATAATCCATTTATAGTCATTTGACATAAATGTAAGGGACCAAGAAATTACCCGAGTGAATTCCCTATTCTATACGATAACTTATTGGTCAAAGAAGAACTTATGTTGAAATAAAAGGATAATGAAATGATTAAATGTATTAGTGCTTTTATTGATGGGATTACTTTGGAGGACTTTTCTCTTTTATGTGTAACCCTGCAGTTTGTTATGTGAGAATCCTATTTGAGGAAGAATTATATTTTATTTTGTGAATATAGTTATAATGAACCATTTGGGTTCATATGATCCTTAAATTTGAGGAAATTAGAGGTCATTAAATTTTGGGAGGAAAATGTGAGGTATGAGATAACATTTGTGGTGAAATTATGTTATAGTTAAATTGAAAAATTTATCTCATTTTGGGAATGTTATAAAATATAGTTTTTGAAAAAGGACAACATGCAGACCATGTGACAACCCATCATGTCGGACAAAGCTGTAGGAATAGAACCCACAACGAGAGTGCGATTGGGATTTATCACCAACCACTGAACAACGTGAAGTCCCTGGTTAGTGTGACTAATTATTTTTAGTTAAATTATTTTATTGATCATTAATAAATTGATTTGGAATATTATGTCTCATCAAATGTATATCCTTATTATATGAATATGATTTTGTTATTAAGTGATAAATGTTATTTTGGAATACGTTCACTCTGGTGGGAACACTATATGACTAATAAAAATAGAATACTTTGGGATTTTATTTGAGGAGTAATGGTGGATTTTTATCTATGTTTTTATTGGGGATTTATAAAGATTTGGGTTATTTATGGAAATGATTAACCTATCATAGAGAATATGTTATCAGGTTAATTACTTTTAAGTATGTGACTTTAAGAGTAGTCGATGTTATTTGGAGATACATTTTAACATGGAATATTATGACATCTAATTCTTCTATGTTTTGGGTTTCAATATTATTTTGGATTATATTGTAGGATTTTAAGGACAATTGTTTTGTGAATGGTATTTATTAAACTTTGGGTATTGTTGGTTTAATTTTAGAAATTAAGATTAGTATTTCTTTCATTAAAGGATTTTCCTTTTGCGGGATAATCTGATCTTGCACTAACCATTTTCATTTTGGATAATCTCTAAAGACAAGTTGAATATATAGTTTATCCTTTGTAGAATATGAGATTCTCTAGAAGTTGATTCTATCACTTCAGGTGTAACCAAGTCATCTTTAATAATCATAATTTGAAAAATAGGTGAGTTAGTGGTAAAAATTTATTAAAGGATGAAACTCTATATAAAATGTATGTATATCTCTTTATGTTCTTAGTCAATCTTATAAATAAATTCCTCAACTTTTTGAAATGTAACCTAAAACAAAAAAAATTGTACATTTACTTTTCCTACTAGGAATCTAATGACCGTTTATCCCATCACAATTTTGGGATTTTATTGTTGTTAAATTTTTCCTGATCATGTTTTCTATAACCCTCCATTAGAACATAACGCTTAGTTTATCTTCCAAAACCTTTTTTTCCTACATGGAATCCTATTATGGGTTATCTTGGGTGACATTTGTACTTTTCTTTCTTTCTTTTAAAGAGATAGTTTTATTGACTGTTTCTTAAATGTGGGACTTTCAATGAAGTTATCCAGACCAATTTTAAAATTTCAAGGACACAACTTCCAAAAGGGTGGAAGAATATAACACCCAAATAATTCATAGTAAGTTCTTTTCTTTAAATTAATTCAATATCTTGCTCTACACGCAACAACGAGGTTGAGTGCACCACGACTTACCAAACTGGCCATTAAAAAAGACGTTATGAATAATATTAACTTAATTTTGAATTTTATATATTCTATATAATTTTACAATCTATATTATGTGTTTTTTGGACATAATATAAGAGCAAATTCATTTTTTTAGATAAAAGAAGTTTTTTTCAAAAAATGAAATTTACAACCTTTTAATGGATAACCCTTTTTAAAACCACAATTTGACACTTTTACATATTCAATTTAATGAAATAAAATTATTATTTTGAATCAGGACATAAGAATGTATTTTGGTTAAATTTTTGGTACTTTTCTTATAACATTCATATTTTCATGAATAATGAAAAATACTAAATTTTAATTGAAAACATATTTTTTAATCGAAATAATTTATAGTGTTAAATTATGCATTTGAATGGTTTGTAAATATAATTATATTATATTTTTATCATTTAATACAATGTATTTCATTGTAACTAATTTCACATATAAATTTTACATAAATAGTTGTCAATCTTTTGATTGTATTTACTTTTTAAAAACACAGTTTTTGGTTTTGACAACAGGATTTAATTTTAAATTAATTAATGAAACATTTATTTATTTAATTTGTTAAAATAGAATTCATTTTTGAAATTGTAATATCAAAATTATCTTAGGGTGAATTTTAGGTATTTTTCTGAGAACATTCAATTTCATATGAATAGTGAAAAACAATGTGTTATTGTTTAAAACTGACTTTTTATTAAATAATTAGTTATTTAATTTAAATTTATTTTATATCAAAATAGATAAATAATACCTATATATATTAAATTTAATTAATTGGAGTCATTTTATAATATGTATGTATATATAAAATTTTATTGAACTTGTTACCATCTTTTACCCACCTTCTAAAAGAATTTACAAATTTGCATAAAAGATAATTTTACCTCTTCTGGGAGTTGAATTTTAAAAATCTGAGAGACACAGTTGAAATCAATAAGTAAAATTTTGTTCAATAAGAAGAAAATAATTTTTGGTGAATAGTAAATTTTCACTTTTATTTACCATGGTTAAAATTAAATAGGGTAATTGAGGATAAAAATTATATTATAATTACACTAACACATTTCCTAATTCTAATATATAAGTGTTATTTGACCAAAAACCACCTTATTAATAAAATATGATCCTTTTGGTCCACTTGGATTAGATTTGGACATTTATTATTATTTTATTTAAAGAAGAGTTAAAAGTGTAAAATTCAATGTTTAATAACTAAACCATTATTAATATAGGGATAAAAATAAGATAAATTAGACTATAAAAATTCATTAGAAATATAAAAACATTTCCTACATAATGGTATTTTATTTATAATTTTTAGACATTAAATAATTTAATTTATTTATGGAATAATGATGATGCAATACTTACCTTATTAATGAAATATTAGAAATATTGTTATTATAAATATCCAAATAAATTTTAATTGAGACTTATGTTGAATTATACTAATTTTATTTGCTAATATGACATGTCAAAGGTTGATTAAATAAATTTTATTCAAAGTGATAAATTTTTATGGCTTTCAAGAAAATTAAATACTAAATAGTGTAAAAATTGACATAATTGAGTTTCTAAAACAAATTGTATATTATTAATTGATCTAATATTCCTAAAACTCTAATGTTGAAAAAAAAGAATTATATAAGGGTATATATATTAATAATGAACCACTGGGGGTTTTATTGGCTTTTTATAGTATGTTTATTAACCATATAATATAAAAATACAAAGAGACTTGGTAAATGTCAAGCTATTTAACTAAGAGTTAAATATAAAAGCTATGGTTAATATTGTAACCTAAACCTGTATAAAACATATTTTTTGAGTGTTTTTGGGCCCATAATCTCCTTAGACTCGAAATAAATAATTTTAAAGCCATTAGAAACCAAAAATTATTTTATTATAAAATAAAATTTCAATCTTTTCCTAATGTGTCCCTCACCCCTCTAATAAAAGGGAACTTCCCCTTCTATAAAAATCAAACCTCCAAATCCATTTGTCTTGGAAAAAAACTTCCAAATATCCTCCAAAAATCCCTCACATAATCCTAGATTCATTACATTAATTAGAATGCAAGCCTAAGGCGCCCTTTTGATCAACTCAAAAGGAAACATCCAAAGAAGTGGTAATAATTTCACCACCCTCATTCAAGTTCTTTTCTTATTCCACATCCCCTTTATTTTTTGTTTCCATTCCAAAATATTAAATACAGTACCTTATACATACTTTAATGTTGTTATAAATATGGAATGACCATATTTTTATTCAATTCATCCTATAAATTATCAAGTTAGCATACATGCGTATGTACGACTTACCCTCTCCACGTCATGGTGTTGTTTGTTATTCAAACACTTCTTATTTCGATGTGTATAATAATGAGTATAACTAATATAAATAATAAATATAACTTGTTAAGTATTATTTATATATGATATAACATCCAATTTCAGACGATTTCACCATCAATATAATGATATTATCGCTCGTGCGTACGTACGGCTTACCGTCTCCATGAACGCGATGATATTCATTCCCCATGGTAATCATTCAAGAATAATTTTTATTTTATGATAAAAAATATTGGTTAAGAACTTAATATATTTCTGGATATGAATCCAATACATCATATACAATACAAACATGACTTACTTAAGAAAACATATAAAGGAAAACGAACTAGTTAACAACCAAACCCATGATACTACTGAAATATCATTTACAAATAAATATTTGAGGATAATATATGATATCATATTTATGTATTTGGTTCCTTTAAAATTTAATAACAATTATTTCACCATTATACAGGAGTTTAACCAACCCTGTTCTATGGAAAAGTACAAAGTAAGGGGTTTTCATCTCAAATTTTCCCATGAGATTCATGCTATATTATACACTATTACATTTTGTGTGGTGTATGTACTGCTCATGATTGTATTTTTTGCATAATATACTTTAATTTATGGGTATTTAAATCATCATTGGATGATCTTTATTTCAAGGGGTTTATGTATCGTAAGTTACCAAATTGGTAAGGGAATTTAAAATTTCAATTTCCAATCATTCTGTTTTACGGAAACTTTATTGATTACTTTACTCCCAGATTATGTGAGAGATAACTATCTATTTACATATGTAGTAATTTCAACTACCCTTTTTGTGGATATAATTTTGATACACATAATCTCTCAATTGATAAATTCTCATGTCATCGATATAAACTTGATAAGAGTAATTATAACTCAATTTCTATTCATTGAGTTAAACATCCACGTCATTGGTGTTGTTTTTACATGAATATTTGTGAATTTACTCTAATTGATTTACAATGAATATACAATAATATTAAGTGTATTGATATTTTTCACAAATAATTATGTCACTGATTTATCCATAACCTAAGGATACAATATTTATAAAGGAATTCATCTCTTCTTATATTTCATTGAGACTTCTTTGTTGTTATGTGCCAATTCACTTTTATTTGGTGTATATAATGTACTTTGAAATAGTATATCATGAATACCTTTATTCTCATGATATTATTATGTTTTTATTACCTCAATTATTTTTATTTAATCATCTCTTATTTGGTTAGTAACTCTAACTAAAATATCATTTTAAATGTTTTAAAAAGTTATTCTTCTAAATCATTGTCATTAATGTCCATGATTTAAAAATGGTTTTAAAGTTTTATTTATATGGACATTAATTTTTTAAAATTGAAATTACTTTAAAGGATTCAATTTGGTATGGGACACATTGATTCAAAAATCTATTTTAATGAGATTCTTGATAAATAGTGAGACTTTCAAATGTTTTCATGAAAATGGGATATTTCTCTCAAAGATTTTTACTGATCATTTTCAACTATGTCAACATTATTTATGGGATATTATTCTTGATAGAGGATGATTTTCTATGATAAAAATATGTCATAATGTATTGAGGGTTTTGGGATATGTTTGACTGTGGATGTGTTATTTTTATACCATTCATGGTTTATGGATAATGTATTGACATTTCGTAAGCTAGTTTGAATGCGAACGTGTATGTTATGTTTAAACCTATTCATATATGGAATGTTTTGGACTTAGTTTTTGATGGGTGGAGGCCGCTATAGTTCTTCAATGCATAGGTAGGTCTCATTAGAGAAAATAGTGTCTTGGGATAAGTCCTTAACAAAATCTTATTTGTAGTCTTGGCACAAATCCTTGATTATGTGGTTATGTAGTCTGGAATTATACATTCCCTCACTATGAAATTGGATATTAATATTACATGTGATTATTCGACTAGTAGAATATCAATGTTAATAAGTAAATGGAATTATTTTATTAATATTTTCCATATTATGCAGAAGTTTGAGGTTAAAATGACCGTGTTCTAGTCTTATACATTTCCTTAAATGTATATTCTTATTTATGACAGTTTACAATATATTATTTTCATTACTCAGTATCTGAGATCACCCCTTTCTTAAGATTCATTTTTCTTGGATGCAAAGAAGTAAATTACGATTAACCTGTCAGAATAGGATAAGGTATATAAGAGATTTTAAAGATAACATAATGTTTTTTATTTCATAATGTAATGTAAAACTTATGTATGTATCTAGTATTTCCAAGGATACTAAACTGATTGGTCCTTAGTGACATGAATCATTATATCATGTTAATTCTTTTTAATAATGCAGTGATGTTGGGTAACTGGGGTCGGGGAATTACAATATTGAATATTGTATTATAATAAATCAACCTCAATTACTAATAATGAAGGATATTGATATAGATTAAAATAATCAATAAAACTATTTTAGAGAAATATCCCCTTTTTCTTGAAAACATTTAAAATTCTCACTCTTTATCCAGAAGCTATTGAAAATCAATTATTCAACCAAAGTGTACCATACTAATTTGAAACATTTAAAATTAATTTTAATTTTAAAACATTCATGTTCATATAAATAAACCCTTAACACCATTTTAAAAACATGGCCATTAATTAGAAAGATTTAGAAGAATAAATATAAGGCCCCGGTCTTAAACCTTACTTAATATTGAATTAAATGAATTATTCACATTGAGGATCTTTTCAGATTTAGAGTTTTAGAGAATTAGAACATAACTATTACATCTCAATGGATTACAAAGTAGACACTTCTACTAAGTTCCCATAGAATAAAAAACTTTTAAAAAGAAACATATCTAGTTCAATGTTTTAGATAGCATGACTATTTCTTAATCCCATCCTTGACCCTATTCCACATTATGTCTTGTGAAAAACATTTCAAAAAAACATGGGGTGAGCATAAAAAGCTCAGTAAAGGATATACAAAGAATAAAAACTGTTAGTTTATCAAAACAAAAAGTAAACCATGTATACTTTATCAAAGTAATACTTTTCACCTTTATGAAGTAGTAAAAACTCTTCACTGAATAAAAGATCATTACTTACCCTTTTGTAACCAAAATATTACCATAAAACCCATATAAAGAACAGATAACATATAAAGGTAACTTTGGACATAAACATACTTAAATGGAATAACCATACGGTCGACTTCCACACATACATAATGGAATAGCCATACGGCCGACTTCCATATCCAATGCATTGGAGGTTATAACGTAACCACCTGTCCTGGTATTCACGGCACCACCCGTCATATGGTTCATCACGTAACCACCCATCAAATGTCCAAGTACCATTATAAAATCATAAGACATAAAAAATATATAATGGAATGAAAACGTTTCCACACTTTGATCACAATATATCACTTAAATATATTGACATAAAAAATCCATTATAAAAACCATTTTCAATACCAAAATAAATAAAAGAGTATATGGTATTTATTTCATTTTAAAAAAAACATTACGGCTTGTTCAGGAAGCCGAAGACCAAATAATACTCGCGGTGGCGGAAAAGGTCGTTGTCACCACGTACGTTAAAAGAAACATTCCTTTTTGTCGTTTAGTAAAACGCTTCATAGAAAAAGATTCATTTTTTATAAAAGTCAATGTCAAAGGGGTTTATAAACCGTATAAAATAAAGTTGTTTATAAAACAAAATATGCCTCAATGAAAGGAGATTGAGACGAAGTCCCTTACCTCGGGTCCGACTTGACTCGATCATTCTTTAACATCCTGAATAATAAACTTGAGTTAATTTCTATTTGCTTAAAAACATTTTTCAAGTTCATAATTCCTTTTATATCACTTATTTACATGTTATAAACATTGTTTAATCTTTTAAGTTAATAATGTTTGTTTTGTCGATATTTGGTTCTTGAGTCGAAAGTGGACTTATTACAATTACATGTTGTTCGTGTGGTCAAAAGCTCATTATATCCAGAATGATATTCATGATTTGGATATCATATATATCATATAAATCCATCATATACATGTATTTATAATATCACATAATCATTTAGAGGTAAGAAATTAAATGCACCGTTCATGGAGACGGTAAGCTGTACGTACGCATGAACGCTACTTTCATTTCTATGTCATATTAATGGAATTAAAACTAAATGAGAGGCATGTATATTTTAATTCGATAATTATATTCATCATTTATATGTAACATACATTATATATATCCATTATAAATATGTATTTTTAATAGTACATTACATTTGGTGATAAGAAATGAAATGCACCGTTCATGGAGACGGTAAGCCGTACGTACGCATGAACGCTACTTTAATTTATATCTAATACATTAATGGAAAGAAATAATAATGATATAGAGGTATATTATAATTCCAGTATTACATCATATATAATAACTTTAAATCCATCATTTATACGTCCCACATATGGCATTAACGAATCACATCACTTTGAGGGGGCGGTAGTCTGCACTTCCTAAAATGAAATTGTCGTGTTTACCCATAATGGAAACCATAATGGTATGCCCAAAATGAAAAATACAGAAGCTTAAGGAAAACATAAACATATTATATATCATATATAAATATAGTTTCATCTTAATTTCCACATTTGAAGGTGTTAAAAGAATGTTGAACAATCATCGTTTCGGGAGGTAGAAATTTGCCATCCACGGAAATAGTATATTCTTTAACCATTAGATATAGGTGTGTGTAAGTGTAGCTCGAATCCATTTTATAAAAAAATACTAGTATATTTAGGATACTTTAGTTGTTACAAAAGAAAATAATAAAAATAGTTTAAGGGGTTGGAGAAGCAAAATAAAACAAAAGGACTCAAAAGAAGACATTACCTTTAAATCAGGTAACTCCCTTTGGTTTGAGCTCAAAGGCTTCCTTGGGAAGACTTATGACCAAAGTTAGGGGTTAAGGTGTAAGAGAGGGAAGTGGAGAGACAAAATGGGCAGGGTTTGGCCGAGAAAAAGGCTTTGGGAGTGTGGGTAAAGAGGTAGAGGTGGGGGCCTTTTATAAGAGGAGAGGAGGGACACTCTTGTAAAGTTACAAAATTTTACTTTATTTTCAGAAGAGTTTCGGATTTTAAAGATCCCACATTGATGTATTTAGAGTATAAGGTGATAAGGGTTCGAAATAAACTCATCAAATAGGTTTTTTACATGTTTAGTTCTTAGATATTACATTATCATTCCATTTTATTTAAATCGTTAAATAATGAGGTCATCGCTACATCATCATGATGACCTAAATAATTTACTTTATTTAATGTCTAAAAATTATAAAAAAACTACTGTGGTGAAGGAAATATTTTTAGCTTTACAATGACTATTTATAGTGAAATATCTGACTTTTATAACCCCATGTAAAAATTGTTTTAGTAAAACATCTCATGTTTGTGTTATTTTTACTTTAACATTAAATAAAAAGTTATTTATGTCATTTCCAAAACAATGTGGCTCCATGGGGTCCCCAAGTTGACCCATGGATTTTATTGGTCTTCCATGACACATCCAATAAGGGTAGGACATGTGTCTAGGTATTTTAATTTTATTATAATATCATTTTTGCCTTAAATTGCACTAATTACCTCTAATCGCGATTAAAAACTTAATAAGTTACTATTCACCAAAATATTATTTTAATCTCATTGAACCACATTTTAATTATTAATGACAACCATTTATGTCGGATTTTTGAAATTCAAAACACAGAGGTGGTAAAATTTCATTTGAACGAAAAATCGGGTTTTTAAGTACCACTTAGTGGTTTCACTATTCATCAAAAATTGAAGTTTTTCAGAAAAATACCAAAAATTCACCGTAAGCTATATTTAATAATCCGAATTCAAAAATGAAGCCTATTTTACAAAATTCAAAACATATAATTCACATTAATTAATTTAATAATTAATTCCCGTTGTCATGACAAATTGCGTGTTTTTATGAAACAATAAGTATCAAATGATTGACACTGGTTTAAGTCCGATTTCAAAGTGAAATTAATTCCAATGACCACTATTGGATTAAATGGTAAAAATATAATATAATTTCACTTTAAAACCAATTCAAAAGATAATCGAATCATATAAATATATTAGATTAAAAAGAGGTTTTGAATTAAAATACAACATTTTACACTATTCATTAAAAAATGAACTTTATCGGAAAAATACAAAAAATTTACACAAAGTAAATTTTGATGTCCCGATTCTAAAGAAGATTTTTATTTGTTCCAATAGAATGTATAATAGTGATAAAAACTATATTTAATGAAGGGTCTCCATCAAAAGGTGATAAGTGAACCTTTAGTGAAAATTAGGGTATAAATGCCTAAAATTGAATTCTTTGCATATTTTAAGCCTTTATCTTTTATTGGATAAATGTAAAAACATTTAAAAAACATATATAATCATATTTTAGTTATTTCTATCCATTCCTGCCAATACAATGGCTATGTGTTAACTACCATTTAAAATAATATTATTTTATTACTAGTGTGCAATGTAATATTTCAATGAAACTCTTTGTTGTGTATCGGGTACGCTATCGATCATAGCAACCCCTTTAAAGTAAAATTAATATTTAATTCGTAAATATTAATAAATATGAAAATTCTTTATTCTTTATTTACCTGGGATGTTACATCCTTCCCCCCTTTTGGGAATTGCATCCTCGCAATTTTATTCACTTATCAAAATAAGTGGGGGTATTTATCCCTCATAGAATTTTCAGATTCCCACGTTTCCTCTTCAACCATATGGTTTTTCCACAAAACCTTTACCTGGTGAATTACCTTATTTCGCAACACTTTTTCTCTTCGGTCAAGAATCTGGACTGGTTGTTCTTCATAAGATAGGTTCTCCTCCAGCTGAACTTCCTCTAGACTCAAAACATGAGATGGATCTAGCATATACTTTCTCAGCATTGAAACATGAAAAACATTGTGTACCTGAGATAAACTCGGAGGTAAAGCCACTCTATAAGAAACTGATCCAACTCTCTCTAGAATTTCATATAGCCCAATGAACCCTGGACTCAACTTTCCTTTCTTACCAACTCGCATCACACTTTTCCATGGAGAAAACTTGAGAAAAATATGATCACCTACCTCGAAAGATAGATCCTTCCTCTGGTTATCCGCATAACTCTTCTTCCTGCTCTGAGCTGTTCTCATGTGTTTCTGAATCAAATGAACTTTTTCTTCTATCTCTTCTACCAATTATGGTCCCATCAGCTTCCTTTCACCCACCTCATCCGAAAATGCTGGTGTTCAACACCGCTTCCCATATAATGCCTCAAATGCTTCCATCTGTATACTGGAATGAAAACTGTTATTATATGAAAACTCAACCAAAGAAAGATATTGGTCCCAACTTACCTGATAATCCATCGAACAAGCTCTTAGAATATCCTCCAAGGTCTGAATTGTTCGTTCTGACTGCCCATCTGATTGCGGATGAAAAGATGTACTAAAATTTAATTTAGTACCCAACGACTTCTGAAGGCCATTCCAAAAGTTAGAAGTAAATCCGGGATCACGATCGGACACAATGGAGAGAGGAACACCATGTAACCTGACTATCTCTTTAAGATACAAACCGGAATGTTGATCTAGGGAAAAAGTATCTCGTATAGCAAGGAAATGAGCAGATTTAGTCAAGCGATCAACAATAACCCAGATTGCACTATTACCTCTAGATGTTTTCGGTAATCCCATGACAATATCCATGGATTTATTTTCCCATTTCCAATCTGGCATTGGTAAAGGCTGAAGCATCTCTTTTGGTAACTGCCTCTCTACTTTAACCTACTGACAAGTCAAACACTTCATAGTAAAATTAGCAATATCTCTTTTCATTCCATCCCACCAGTAATACTCCCGCAGACCTCTATACATCTTAGTACTCCCAGGATGAACTGAAAACGGGGAACTATGAGTCTCACATAACAACTCATTCTTCAACTGTGAATCACAAGGCACACATAATCTCTTCCCAAACCTCAAAACACAATCATTATCAATGTTGAATTCAGGCAAATTACCCTTCTGAACCAACTCTACCTTTTTCTGCAACTCACTATCTTGCTTCTGTGCTTGCTTGATTCTATCTGATAGAGAATATTTCACTGATACATGAAACAAAACAGAGGAACTTCCTGCACCAACAACTTCTATGCCAAAGTTCATCAAATCAAAAACCATAGGATCTCGTTCCAAACGTAGCATGGTTAATGAAGAATCACTTTTTCAACTCAAAGCATCGGTCACTTTAGATGATTTTCCCAGATGGTAGTTAATTGTACAATCATAATCCTTGATTAATTCCATCCATCTCCTCTGTCTCATGTTCAATTCGTTCTGAGTGAATATAAACATTAAACTTTTGTGATCAGTATATATTTCACACTTTACTCCATACAAATGAAGCCTCCAAATTTTTAATGCAAAAACAACAGCATCTAATTCCAAATCATGTGTAGGGTAATTTACCTCCTGAGTTTTTGACTGATGTGAAGCATAAGAAATTACCTGATCATTCTGCATAAGGACACAACCAAGTCCCTTCAACGAAGAATCACTGTATATAACGAACTCACCATTCCTGGAAGGAAGTTCCAAAACTGGAGCATTCACCAATCTTCTTTTCAACTCCTGAAAACAATCATCACATTATTTTGTCCATATAAACTTAACACCCTTACGAGTTAGCTTAGTCATTGGACTAGATAACCATGAAAATTTTTCAACAAACCTTCGGTAGTAACCTGCCAAACCAAGAAAACTACGGATCTCGGTTACATTTGTGGGTCTTGGCCATTCTTCAAAAACTTTTGTTTTAGCAGGATCAAAAGTTATGCCATCTTTTGAAACAATGTGACCCAGGAAAGAAATTTTTTTCAACCAAAACTCACACTTGCTGAATTTTCCATACAGTTTCTTTTCTTTTAAGGTCTGGAAGATAACCCTTAAATGACTTTCATGCTCCACTTTACTTTTAGAAAACACCAAAAATATCATCAATAAAAACAACCAACATTTTTCACTTGAGTCAACTGATCTATCACTGCCACAAACTATTTAGTTCTGATTCTGACCATCTCCGGATACTGATTTGAAAGGTCATTTCACTCTATAAGCCTTCCAAGAAAAGCTGTTTTGTTTCCTCTATGAAAAACCATTCTTAACATAGAAATATCTTAGGTGAAGCAACATGGTAATCTTTAAATGCTATATCATTTCAATCGTACCATAAATTAACTTATAATTTTACACTTTTCTAACTCCTAAAGTTGTCTAAACCGACCTCTGATACCAACTATAAGGCCCCATCCTTAAACCTTACTTAATATTGAATTAAATGAATAATTCACATTGAGGATCTTTTCAGGTTTAGAGTTTTAGAGAATTATAACATAACTATTACATCTCAAAAGATTACAAAGTAGACACTTCTACTAAGTTTACATAGAATAAAAAACTCTTAAAAAGAAACATGTATAGTTCCATGTTTTAGATAGCATGACTTTCCCTTGATCCCATCCTTGAACCTATTCCACATTATGTCCTATGAAAAACATTTAAAAAAAACTTGGGGTGAGCATAAAAAGATCAGTAATGGATATACAAAGAATAAAAACTGTTAGTTTATCAAAACAAAAAGTAAACCATATATACTTTATCAAAGTAATACTTTTCACTTTTATGAAGTAGTAAAAACTCTTCACTGAATAAAAGATCATTAATTACCCTTTTGTAACCAAAATATTACCATAAAACCCATATAAATAACACATAACATATAAAGGTAACTTGGGACATAAACATACTTAAATGAAATAACCATACGATCGACTTCCACACATACTTAATGGAATAGTCATACGGCCGACTTCCATACCCAATGCATTGGAGGTTATAATGTAACCACCCATCCTGGTATTCACAGAAACACTCATCATATGGTTCATCACGTAACCACCCGTCAAATGGCCAAGTACCATTATAAAATCATAAGACATAAAACAAATATAATGGAAAGAAAACATTTCCACACTTTGATCATAATATATCACTTAGATATATTGACATAACAAATCCATTATAAAAACCATTTTCAATACCAAAATAAATAAAAGAGTATATATTATTTATTTCATTTAAAAAAAACATTATGTCTTGTTTAGGAAGCCAAAGACCAAGTAATACTCGCGGCGGCGGAAAAGGTCATTGTCACCGCGTACGTTAAAAGAAACAATCCTTTTTGTCGTTTAGTAAAACGCTTCGTAGAAAAAGATTATTTTTTGTATAAAAGTAAAATTCAAAGGGGTTTATACACCGTATAAAATAATGTTGTGTATAAAACGAAATACGCCTCAATGAAAGGAGATTGAGACGAAGTCCCTTACCTCGGGTCCGACTTGACTCGATCGTTCTTTAACGTCCTGAATAATAAACATGAGTTAATTTATATTTTCTTAAGAAAATTTTTCAAGTTAAGTATTCCTTTTATATCTATTATTTCTATGTTATAAACATTATTTAATCTTTTTAGTTAATAATGTTTGTTTTGTCGATATTTGGTTCTTGAGTCGAAAGTGGACTTCTTACAATTACATGTTGTTCGTGTGGTCAAAGGTTTATTATATCCAGAATGATATTAAGGATTTGGATATAATATATATCATATATATCCAGCATATAAATGTATTTATAATATCACATAATCATTTATAGGTAAGAAATGAAATGCACCGTTCATGGAGACGGTAAGCCGTACGTACGCATGAACGCTACTTTCATTTCTATGTCATATTAATGGAATTAAAACTAAATGAGAGGTATGTATATTTTAATTCCATAATTATATTCATCATTTATATGTAACATAAATTATTTATATCCATTAAAAATATGTACTTTTAATAGTACATTACATTTGGGTATAAGAAATGAAATGCACCGTTCATGGAGACGGTAAGTCGTACGTACGCATGAACACTACTTTCATTTATATCTAATACATTAATGGAAAGAAATAATAATGATATAGAGTTATATTATAATTCCAGTATAACATCATATATAATAACTTTAAATCCATCCTTTATACATCCCACATATGGAATTAATGAATCACATCACTTTGAGGGGGCGGTAGTCCGCACTTCCTAAAATGAAATTATCGTGTTTACCAATAATGGAAACCATAAAGGTATGACCAAAATGAAAAATAAAGAAGCTTAAGGAAACCATAAACATGTTATATATCACATATAAATATATTTTCATCTTAATGGCCACCTTTGAAGGTGTTAAAATAATGTTGAACAATCATCGTTTCGGGAGGCAGAAATTCGCCATCCACGGAAATAGTATGTTCTTTAACATTTAGATGTAGGTGTGTGTATGTGTAGCTATAATACTTCTTATAACAACATCATAGTATATTTATTATACTTGAGTTGTTACAAAAGAAAAGAATAAAAAGAGTTTAGGGGGTTGGAGAAGCAAAATAAAACAAAAGGACTCAGAAGAAGACATTACCTTAAAATCGGGTAAATCCCTTTGGTTTGAGCTCAAAGGCTTCCTTGGGAAGACTTATGCCCAAAGTGAGGCTTTAAGGAGTAATAGAGGGAAGTGGAGAGACAAAATGGGCAGGGGTTGGCCGAGACAAAGGCTTTGGGAGTGTGGGTAAGGAGGTAGAGGTGGGGGCCTTTTATAAGAGGAGAGGAGGGGCACTCTTGTAAAGTTACAAAATGTATCTTTATTTTCAAAAGAGTTTCAGATTTTAAAGGTCACAAATTGATTTATTTCGATGATAAGGTGATAAGGGTTAGAAATACACTAATCCAATAGGTTTTGTACATGTTTAGTTCTTAGATATTAAATTATCATTCTATTTTATTTAAATCGTTAAATAATGAGGTCATCGCTGCATCATCATGATCTCATAAATAATTTAATTTATTCAATGTCTAAAAATTATAAAAAAAATACTATGGTGTAGGAAATCCATTTATCTTTCCAATGAATATTTATAGTGAAAACTCCGACTGTTATAACCCCATGTAAAAATTGTTTTAGTAAAACATCTCATGTTTGTGTTATTTTTACTTTAACATTAAATAAAAAGTTATTTATGTCATTTCCCAACCAAAGTGGCACCATGGGGTCCCCAAGTTTACCCATGGATTTTATTGGTCTACCATGACACATCCAATAAGGTTAGGACATGTTTCTAGGTATTTTCATTTTATTATAATATCATTTTTGCCTTAAATTTCACTAATTACCTCTAATCGCGATTAAAAACTTAATAAGTTATTATTCACCAAAAAATTATTTTAATCTCATTGAACCACATTTTACTTCTTAATGACAACCATGTATGTCGGATTTTTTAAATTCAAAACACAGAGGTGGTAAAATTTCATTTAAATGAAAAATCAGTTTTTTAAGTACCACTTAGTGGTTTCACTATTCATCAAAAATTGAAGTTTTTCAGAAAAATACAAAAAATTCACCCTAAGATATATTTGATATTCCGAATTCAAAAATGAATTCTATTTTAAAAAATTCAAAACATATAAGTCACATTAATTAATTTAATAATTAATTCCCGCTGTCATGACATATAGCGTGTTTTTATGAAACAATAAGTATCAAAAGATTGACACTAGTTTAAGTCTGATTTCAAAGTGAAATTAATTCCAATGAACACTATTGGATTAAATGGTAAAAATATATTCTAATTTAACTTTAAAACCAATTCAAAAGATAATCTAATCATATAAATAAATTAGATTAAAAAGAGGGTTTGAATTAAAATACAACATTTTACACTATTCATTAAAAAATGAACTTTATCGGAAAAATACCAAAAATTTACACAAAGTAAATTTTGATGTCCCGATTCTAAAGAAGAGTTTTATTTGGTCTAATAGAATATATAATAGTGATAAACACTATATTTAATGATGGTTCTCCATCAAAAGGTGATAAGTGAACCTTTAGTGAAAATTAGGGTATAAATGCCTAAAATTGAATTCTTTCAATATTTTAAGCCTTTATCTTTTATTGGATAAATGTAAAAACATTTAAAAAACATATATAATCATATTTTAGTTATTTCTATCCATTCCTGCCAATACAATGGCTATGTGTTAACTACCATTTAAAATAATATTTTTTTCTTACTAGTGTGCAACGTAAGATTTCAATGAAACTCTTTGTTGCGTATCAGGTACTCTATCGATCATAGCAACCCCTTTAAAGTAAAATTAGTATTTAATTTGTAAATATTAATAAATATGAAAATTCTTTATTCTTTATTTACCTGGTATGTTACAATAAATCTTTAACACATTTAAAATGATAATTTGGTTAGAGTTCCTAACCAAATGAGAGACACCTGAATACATATAATTGATGTAATAAAAACATTATAATATCATGAGAATAACGGGATTCATGATATACTATGTCAATGTACACAATGTATACCATATAAAAGTGAATCATTTCATAATAACAAATAAGTCTCAATGGAATTCAAATTGAGATGAAATTCCTTATAGAGACTATATCCTTAGGTTAAGTATAAAAAAATTTCATAATTATATGCGAAAAATATAAATACACTCAATATGATTGGATATTATCTGTAAATAAATTAGAGAACATTCACACATATTCTTGTAAAAACAACACCAATGACTTTGATGTTTAACTCAAGGAATGGAAATTGAGTTAATATTACTCTTATCAAGTTCATATAGAAGACTTGAGAATTTATCAATGGAGAGATTATGTGTATTAAAATTATATCCACACAAATGTGAGTATAAATGAATATATAAATAAATAAATATTGATTTCACACATTATCTTGGAGTAAAATAATCAATGAAGTTTTTGTAAAAGTCAATGAGTTGAAATCAAAATTTGAAATCCCATTACCGATTTGGTAACATATGAAACCTACAACCCATGAAATAAGGATCATACAATGAAGATATAAATACCCATAAATAAATGTATATTACAGAAATAAAACAATCAGGGGTAGTATATACCCCACACAAAGAGAGATAATGACAATATAGAATGAATCTCACAGGAATAAGAAGGGAGATGAAAACCCCTTACTATGTAATTTTCCGTAGTCATGGGTACATTAACTGTAAGAACCTGGTTCTTAGTTTTGAGGTATGGGTTTTTTCTTTTCTCTTTTCCTTAAGTGTTTTTGATAAAATAAGGAAAATGGGAAAAAATATTAAATTTTGGGACTACACGCCATGTACTTCTCCACACGTAGTGTACTTTGGTCGTGTGGGATGAGTACACAGGGTGTGTAGCCTTGTCGGCGACGAAAGGTGTAAAAACCGACTACACGCCGTGTAGTCATTCGGCAGGCAAATAGTAAGGAAGTGGATGCAGATACCAACTGAGCATCTGTACAGGTCGTGTACTCATGGAATACATGCCATGTACTTATGTCGACTGATGAACAGTGCCACGCTGGTGAAATTCCGTTAGAGGAACAATTAAAAAAAGGAATGTACACGTTGTGTACTCAATAGTACACACCGTGTAGTCTATTTTTTCACTTAAAATGGGTATTGGCCTCCCGTATTCACTGGGAAGGCTTAGAACAGGAGTAGGATTCAGGAGAGAGGGTCGAACCTTCGAGGAGCTCCAGATCGCACGCCGGGAATCTGTTTCTGCCTCTGACGATCTCATTGGAATCACATGGGTAAGCCTCTCCTTATCCTTATGTTGTTCTTACCTATTCTTTCTCGAGGGGAAGTTATTTTCATTTGAGCGGGTTTTCTTTTACCTCATATCTATGTCATTCTTGGGCGTTTCGAGGATCATCCTTCACATATACCGATCAGGGGCGATCGAGGTAGGTGGCTTAGTGTTTAAATTCCAACTGTTGTGAATTTTTGTATATCATTTTTCTACAAACCCATGTTGGGGTGTCATGTGGCTGAGGCCTTGGCTATTTTAAATACCTAGAATTGTATAGGTAATTAAATGTGATAATAAACTGTTTTTTGGGATCACTTCATGGATCCAGGACCACCCCAGGGGTGCGTTCCTCTATTTAACCATTTTTCTAGGTTACCCAAGGGTATACCGTAAAATTTAGCATGCATTAAATTGCCTTGAGAGGAATTTCATATAATTTCTTTCTTATCTGTTGGGCTCGGCCCGGTTAATTGTGCCTGAGGTAAGTGTTCTATATATCCTGAGGGAAATTTTCTATTTAGCCTGGGGGTAGTGTTTTATTTCGCCTGAGGGAAACTTATTCTGTGCATGAGGGCTGTAGATTTTATGCCTGAGGCCGAAACTTCATACGCTTGAGGGAAATACTCGATAGCCTGAGGGAAATCTTTAGGGTGTGGTTATACTGTAATGTCTTGAGGGAAAAATTCAGATTGGCCTAAGGGCTTGGTTCTATTGAGCACAAAATGTGATTAAATTGAATGGTTACATGTATAATAAAATGGAAAAAAGCTAGTAGTGATAGTTACTTTGAGTACTTTCTGGTTTACTACATTTACTAGTGCACACTGTTGTTGCATATTTTCACACATTTGGACACGGGCCTTTGGTGGGTGCCTACTGGGATTTATTTTTCACACCCTATTTTGGGTCATGTCTTCGGTCCCAAATAGATCACATTTCTACAGGTATGGATAAGGGAAAGGGTCCCTATACAAGTACTTGATTGTTGTTGAGGAGTAGGGGAGCATGGGACCGAGCATAGGCTCGCGATGCTACCAGTAGTTCTGTTTTGTTCTGTTGTACCTTTACATTCTATTTTATTGTATTGTACTATTTTTTAACTTGTTATGGCTGTTTTCTTAGAACTAGGGACATGTTTCATCATTATCTATATAACTGTTGGTAATATTTTGCGCCAGTTGTACATACTAAATGTTTATGGTTTATTGCTTCCACTATTATTGAATGCTATTTATCTTTTCCACTTCACTACACATTGAAAAATGAGGGAATAGTTTCCCCACTATCAGACCTGGGCCCTCGCTGCTAGTCAGCAGCCTCTGGCATTTGGGGAAATGCGCTTGAGGTCACGCGGCCAACCGGGTCCGGGGCACCTGTTGAGTGGCACCCGGATCAGGGATGTTACAAAGTGGTATCAAAGGGGTTCATTTCTTCGAATTACTATTTGGAGCCTTATTCAGGGATAATATGAAAAAGGTAGTTAGTAATAAGTTGTGCCCGAGATTAGCTAACCCGTGTACAGGGAAAAGCCATTCTACCTTGGTAATTTCAATTTTATTGATTTTTCAATTTACAGTTGATCTGATTTTCACCATTGGGTGACACACTTGTAGTTGATCTATTAATATGTTATGCATGGGTTCTATTTAGTTGCAACCCTATGATATGAGGTTATTCCATCTCATTCATCATTTAGACACATTCTATAAATTACATACCATTCATAGTTCCATTCCATATAGGAACATTATAAATTGAATGTTGTTGTGATAGTCGTTTTACTAGAAGATCATTCTATTGTGATAGCTGCTTTGATAAATACCTACTATGTGATAGGGTATTTTTGTGTCAACCTATTGATAGGATGGATGCCAAACTTTGGTTTTTGGGGAGTATGGGTCCTCATTGACTGGAATTTGGTGGATCATTGACTATTTATCTTGTTATAACACATATAAGATGCCAAACATTGATTCGTGGGGAGTATGGGCCCTCACAGGTCGGAATTTGGCACTTAGGTGTTGTTATCAGTATTTTCTGGGATCTAGAGTAGCTTTAGAGGCTTACTGTCTGGAAAACTGAGGATACACGCTGTGTAGTTCCTCGAACACACGTCATGTGTTCTTCTATTCGGGAAGAAATAAAATTTTTTTTAAGTACACACCATCTAGTATCTTCCTGTTTCGTAGACTGTATGGGCGGGGACATAGGGTAGGGGAATGTTTTGGGAAAAACACGTCGTGTTCCGGATGTACATGCCATGTAGTGTGGACCCGGAGTCCTCTCGTGTAACTAACAATATGGACAGAAGATACCTTAAGACATGCACGTCGTGTCCACAAGGGAACACGTCGTGTAGTCTTACCTGGGGACCCGGTCATGTATCTAAAAAACACAGGTCAGTGTTTCCTCTTTCTAAACACGCCATGTACCTGAGGGACACACCATGTAGTCTTGAACGGTGACATACCGTGTAGACCTGGCCGTGTGACTGGGGAAACGGATTGGTGTACACACAGTGTGCGGGTGTAACACGCCGTGTAGTTTTGGCAGAGTAGTCGGTCATGTCACGAACGGCACGGGAAGATGGAAAATTAAACCACACACACCATGTAGATTATATACAATCCGTATAGTCTTGTTGAACGGGAACTGTGTGTCTTAGCCGTGTAGAAGGACCCGGGCAGGGGAAAAGAAGATAGGTGCATGCCGTGTAGTATGTATACACGCCATGTAGTATTGTTGTGCAATTTTGAATGCCTTCTTCCTCCTATTCCACTTTGGTCCCTTTGTTTTCAGACTGTGATAATGTTGATCTAAGGTGTGTGTTTGACCTTGTAGAGTCATGCCACGAAGATTACCACGTGTTGTTCACCAGGATAGCAGAAATGATTATACTCCAAAGATGGTGCGCCATGGGATACCAGTGGATCCTCCAGTAGAGCCAGAGGCCGCGCCAACTATTATACCGGACACAGACGCGGATGCACAGTTCCATGATTTCTTCATGCAGTTCATGCAGAACTTTCAGGGAGCACTGCCAACTGCCACATCTACGGCTTAGCTGACTCATATCTTCTACTAGCAGCATTCGCCTACTTTTTCAAGGGATTTCATACCACAAGATACATAGTCTTGGCTTGGTTCTATGCAGACTATTTTCAATCATCTTGATAGCCCTCCAGGGTGGAGGTTCATGCTCGCGACCTATATGCTTTATGATTCTGCCAATAGGTGGTGGGATGTTACCAATAAGTTATAGCATCACAAAGACACGGTGTGGAAAGATTTTTAGACAGCCTTCTATGACTTCTTCTTCCCAAATATTCTAAGGGAAGATAGATCTCGAGGGTTCAGAAATCTGCAGCAGGGAGCTATGTCAGTGATGGATTATTCTGCTCGTTTCACCGAGCTTCAGCGTTTTGCACCCGTTCTGGTGGGTGATAAGGCATTAAGGGATAGACGCTTTGAGGATGATCTTCGATATGAAATTTGAGCACTAGTGAATGTTTTCAGGTTTCCTTCAGTACATGGTATTGTGAACAAAGCACTGATTACCGAGAAGAACCTTCGGGAAGCTAGTGGTGCAGGCTAGGGCAGTTTGGCACAAGTTTCTAGTACTATTTCTACCGGGAAAAGGAAGCGATAGATGAGTTTATCTCACGATGATAGTACTAGCTAGGCGATTAGTTCACGTGGCCCGGTCAGGTGCAACCAGTGTGGTAGAGAGGGGCACAAGAGACCTCAGTGCCCACGAGACCCAGTGCAATGCCGAGCTTGTGTCAAGAAGGGTCATATGCAGCGCTTTTGCAGGGAATTTCCATCAGTGGATAGTGAGAGGGGTTCTGTGAAGACTCCACGTGTGGGAGTAAGACCATAATCTTCTTACCATACAAGAAACTAGAATACGTCAGGGCATGCTGGCAGGGATGGTGGTCATGGCCATGGTATCTAGACATTAGGATCTGAGAGGCAGCAGGGCGGGACAACTCAGGGTAGCTAGTTTGTGTTATAGGGCAGCGGTACCGGGCAAGCATATAAAGTGAAACAGACCCCATAGGAGCAGGATCCAGGACCTTCTACCGATAGAGGTACTATTCAAGTAGCTTTTGTTTTATCTTTAGTGCATTTCAACACGGGTTCTACACATAGATTTGTATCTATTCCTGTTGTGGAGAGCCTTGGGATCTGTGTTTTTTCTTCTTCTGATGTTATGACACTACACACCCTATTGGGTACTAGAACGACTGGTGTGCATCAGTGCAAGGAGTTCCCCATTGAGGTAGGTGGGTGTCACTTCCTTTAGGACCTCTATGTCATGGAGATGATGAGCTTTGATGTCATTATTGGGATGGATTGGTTGGTTCCATTTCGAGCCTTTGTAGACTTCTATCGTTGTAGGGTGTGTTTCACATCACCAAAGGGTGGAGAGTTTATATAAAAAGGAGAGTGGGATGTTCAGGCGAGTCGAGTTGAACCAGAGGATTGTGTGTAAGGTGGAGTCACAACCCAGATTGCGAGTTTATATCTGGATGATCAGGGTACATGTCAGAAGGAGTTCCCTCCAGTGGGTGATTATTTCAGGGATGTCTTCCCAGATGACTTTTCAGGTCTACCTACATAGAAAGAGATGGATTTCTCTATTGAGCTTGTTCCAGGAGCGGAAGCTGTAGAGACCCTAAGCTTAACATACATAGACATTACATTAATTTTTCGGAATACTTATTTCATAACAAAAACACACACACAAGGACCGTAATAGTTTAGTGTCTTTGGAAACTCAGAATATAATCTTCTAATCGTGGTGAAAGATCTTCAACATCTCCATTAAAGATCTTCTTTTTTTTAAACCTAAATCCTTTCTTTATGTCCTGGTGAAAAGAAAACATAAAAGGGTGAGCTCAAATGCTCAGTAAGGGTAAACAAAAGAAATATCAATCACATAATATACATAAGCACATAAATTTTGGATATCTTAACCTGTAAAAGAGATCATAATTTCATAACCTGGGATAACTCATGGCAGTGAAATGTAATCACAATAATCATATCTTAAAACATTAAACCTTGTGGCATGCACACATAATCATAGAGAATCATTTCTTGTTAGTCAAGACTCATTTCCAAGACTATCTTAGTGGAAAAAGTTCCTTTCTGAACCGAGTCACCCTCATTTTAGTCCTGTTTCACTGAACCGGTATAACCTACCATTTCGGCCATGTCTATCTCATGAGATATAAAATCTTTACCCAATGCATTGGAGGGAGATATAGGTCCCACCCATCTCATAATGATACCATTCTTATGTGTGCCACAAAATCATAAATCATACATCATTACATAACCCATGTAATAAAAATGGGATTCTTAAACATCATGACATCATAAAACAATTCATTTAAGATAAAGGAATTCATAAAAATAATTCCATCACAACATAATCAAATCAATGTAATAATAGGGATGAAGAGAGAACCCTTTATTATCTAAGATGGAAAATAATTTTGATAAAACACTTGTACTTCATTCTTGAAGAAAATATCCTTTCTACTTCAAAAAACACGTTTTCTTTCTTAACATGTCATACAATTATAAACTAAAAGAAGTTGATTAAAAATAAACTTTAATACTTGTAAAGGAAGATTCTTGTAAATAATGTTTTAAAAATCCATTCATGCCGTATAAGTTAAAAAAACATTCTTCTCGTACTTTTGTCGGAAAAGTCAAAAAGTACCTCGTACAAAAAATGACAAAAGATTCCTTTCATATCTTTTACTAAAAACTAACCGAAGGGTAAAAATGGATTTAAACAATTGTAGGTGGATGTAAATAATATTACATATTGAGGAAACATGGATTTGGATGACAAAATACACCCCAGTAAATACTAAAGTATAAACAATCTCAGATAAAAATGAGATTGTGATATTTCCCTTACCTTAGGTCCGATTTTCTTCGTAGGTGTCCGAACCTCCTGTATAATGATTTAAATAATGTCATTGACTTATTCCATAATCATACTCATTTTTATGATATCATATATGGTTCACTTATGACTTTATATTATCCTTTCTTTTGTAAATTCTATGTTAAAGAGAATTTTGGGTAAATTTGTTTCATTTGTCGTCCGTGTTTTGACTTGTAATTATTCATATGATTTCTTAGATCATAATTACTTAATTCTAGAATATAAACCATGATTTATATATAATATATATTCAGAATATAAATATATATAATAAATTAGTAAATGGAAAGAAATACACTGTTGATGGAGACGGTAGGCCGTATGTACGCATGAACGCTGTTTTTGTTTCCTTATTGAGTTGAATGGAATTAAGTAGATGACATACAAATATACATAAATCCAGTAGCTTTATAATGTCATATATTTCATTATTATTTCTTATATATACTTTATAATCATTCTTAAATGGTTAACACAGAGAATGAATCTCATCGCGTCTTGGAGACGGTAGTCCGTACGTACGCACGAGCAATGATATCGTTTCCATAATTATTGAATTGAATTGGAGTGGATGATACAATATATCAGAATAAATATGATGTTCTAATAACTATGTATAGTTATTCTTTACAACATTATACCCATCCATGTAAGGTGGTGGTGGAAAATAGATTACACCACGGTGTGGAGACGGTATTCTGTACGTACGCACGCGCGGTGATTTCTTTTTCCGTAGGATGGATAGATGGTGAAATAGGGTTGTTTCATACTTATAATAACATATCAGTATATGAGTGATACTGATGTTATTACTTCATAATGAAACAACCTAAGAAGAAGAAGTGGAAGAAGAAATAAAGATGAAAGAATCGGTAACGGACATTACCTCTTCTTTGAAGTGCTTCTTTGAGACCTCCTTTTAGGGAACTAAAATGGGTCTTTGAAGAAGACCAGAACCTCTAGGATGTTTCTAGGGAAGTGTAGAAGAGAATTTGGCAGGGTTTGGTCGAGCTTGAAGGCTCAAAGTTGTGTGAGGAAGAGAGGGAGGAGGTGCCCTTTTATAAGGGAGGAGAGGGGCTTCTTTGGAAAAACTAAAAATATTATTTTATTATAAAGTCATGTTCGGTTTTAAATAGCTCCAAATTGATTTTTTTCTAGGATAAGGTGGGGATGGGTCGAAATAATATCATCTAATAGAATTTAGACAAGTTTAGGTTCCTATTTTAACCTTATCATTTAGATTTAACATTAAGTTAAATAATTTTTCTTTTACCGTGTCTTCTTGTGTTCTTACACTATAAGGTTAATAAACTTACTATAAGAAGCCAAACGAACCCCAAGTTGTTTATTATTAATATATATAACCTTATCTAAGTCATTGTTCCTAACCTTAGATTTTTAGGAATAAAATAACAATTAATAATATAATATTTGTTTTAAAAACTATTTTATGTCAATTTTGACACTATTTAGTAATTGATATTTGTGAAAATCATAACAGAATGATAAGTTCGAACAAAGTTAATTAAATCATTACTAACATGTCATATTAACCTATCAAAGTAGTTAAATTCATAAAAATTATCAAATTATATTTATTTGGATATTTATAACATCAATTATGTCAATATTTCATTAATAATATAATTACTGGATCATTGTTGTGTCATAAATAAATTATATTATTTAATGTCTAAAAATTACAAATAAAATACCATTATGTAGGAAATCTTTTTAGCTTTATAATTAATATTTATAGTCGAATTTATCTTATGTATAACCCCATATTAAAAATGTTTTAGTAAATAAACTTTGATTTTATCTTTTTTAACCCTTCTTTAAATAAATTAATAATAAATGTCCTAATCTAATCCAAGTGGGCCTACATGGTCATATTTTATTACTAAGTTTGTTTTTGGTAGAATTACACTTGTCCAATAGAATTAGGACATGTGTTAGTGTAATAATAATATCATTTCTACCCTTAATTACCCTATTTACTTTTAACCGTGGTAAAAAAAGTAAAAAGTTACTATTCACCAAAAAATTATTTTCTCTCATTGAACCACATTTTACTTACTGACATCAACTGTGTCTCTCGGATTTTTGAAATTCCACTCACAGAAGCGGTAAAATTAAGTTTTATGAACAATTCAGTTTTTTAACTACCACTTAGTGGTTTCACTATTCATCAAAAATTGAAAGTTTTCAGAAAAATACCAAAAATTAGTCCTAAGATATAATTGATATCATGAACTCAAAAATGATGTCTATTTTACCAAATTCAAAACATATCAGTTGAATTAACTAATTTAAAAATTAATTCCCGTCGTCAAAACAAATAGTGTGTTTTTAAGAGATAATAACTATCAAAAGATTGAAACTTATTTATAACTGGTTTAAATGTGAAATTACATCCAATGACCATCATTGTATTAAAGTGTAAAAATATATTCTAAATATACTTTAAAACCACTAAAATTAATAATTTATCACTATTAATTATTTCGATTGAAAAAGTTGTTTTTAATTAAAATTTAGTAATTTCCACTATTCATCAAAATATGAAAGTTATCCGAAAATTACCAAAATTTCACCGTAAGATAATTTCGATATTCCAAATCTAAAAATGAATTTCATTTTGAAAAAAAAATTTAAAAAATTTCAAAAAGTGGTTATTACTATTCATAACAGCTAGTTTTAAAAATATTGTAATAGCATATTGTTATTTAGTGAAACTCGGTATTGCGTACTACACACGCTATCAAGGAAGGTCGCAATTGCGTGTAATTAAAGGCAAGTCAAGGATTCGTGTTGTGCAATCTCCTTTTGGTGTAGCTTACAACACAAGACATTAATGAAATTAAAAAGAATATTTTTCATAAAATCTCGGGGTGTTACATTCTACCCCCCTTAAAATGAATTTTGCCCTCGAAATTCGTCGGGGTTATAAATGGTTTACTATTCGAAAGTTTCTTTAATCGAAACCCACATCATAAAAAGGAATACCAAAACAAATCTTTAAAAACAAATGTATGAAACCTAATGGTTACCCAAATAAACTAATCACTGGGTTTCCACATAGGTGAAAATATGGATATCGAAGAGAAATCTAACCATCATGTTCTGATGGAGAGTGGTAGAAAACATGGCTATGGAAAAGCTAGCAATCACAAAGCCATAAATTTGGGACGATCTAAGGTACCATCTGATTCATCAGATATAAGAGAACTAAGACAACATTTTTGGTTTTAAAGATCATTTCCCTAAAGTTGATGAAATTTGAATTAGAAGAAATACTTTCGTGATTTTGGTATAGTCTCACCGTTTGTCGTTCTTTGGATAGTTTCCACTTCATCTCTTAAATAAATGAAGTTGAATTTGTTATTCGTGATGTTTTAGCACATCATGTGATAGAATGATGGGTCATTCCATCTGTCTCAAACAAATGGTTAGCAAAAGTTATTAAATATACATAAGTCATTCTATTGTGAGATTAATCATATATGGTTCCTAAAATGGACTTATATTTCATATATCATACTGCTTAATATAATAAAACTAGTTTCTACTAAACAGGGACTTCCTGTAGGCCAGTGGTAGGCGATAAAGGCTTGTCGCACTTCGGTTGTGGGTTCGATTCCCACAGCCTTGTCTGACGCGATGGGATGTCGCCCGTCCTGCAGGTTGTCCTTTTTCTAAAGCTATATTACTATAAAATCCCATCAATAATATCGAAAAACGTTTTATCCTAACTTATGTCCAACATAATCCATTCTAATCTTTAGGCTTATCTAAAATACTTCGGTCCAAGCTCATAGTATAAAGAAAATGATTTCTTGAAATGTCACTGAATAATCACGTGAATGCCATCATTTATCCCCCATATATCATAAGATATATCTTGTTAGTCAAATTACAAACATGTGAATACCTTAATCATGTATTCTCTTAAAGAATGAATACCCATTAAACCCTAGTGAAAACATGAATTCAGTTAAAAGTTAACACTTTCCACATACCAAAATCCTCAAAATTCTATATACTCAAACCATGATATCACTTAGTCCTTATATCAATCATGAGCTCATGAATACAATCAAACATCTCATTATCTTCTTATCCATTCATTATGCTCATATCATCTGTTTACCAAAAATGTCTCAATCACTTTCCATGGTTACCGGTACCATAAAATTATTGAAAACCACAATAGACCAAAACATAAATATTCCAATATTCCACGATACTATATAAAATATTATTTTGGAATCCCATTACATAAACACTTAATCATTCCACCACATCGTTGTCATAATAAACATCGCCAATAGTGATCGCATGTGACTTCCCTTTGTCCTTTGCCTTAAGCGGTTGCTCATGTCGATCATCACTAACCCTTGGATTAGGGCATTTATTGGCATAATGTCCAATCTCCTTGCACTTGAAACATTGAAGTGTTTGTGGTGCGTTCTCTACAGTCTTTTCTTTATTCACATCATTAGAAACCCTTTTTCCATTACTTCGACGCTCAGCTGCTCGATGACCTTCTTTTCCACACTTAAAACATTTTCTAGTCCCTTTAAGACAATCTCCACCATGCTTTTTTCCACACTTTGAGCATAAGGAAACATTCATCTTTTTTTCACCATTATTCTGAGATTTCTCCTTGAACTCCATCTTTCATTTCTTGTCAAAACCATGAGATGGATATGTAACACCAACTTCCATTTCTACCTTGATAGCACAACGCACAATTTCTTCATAGCTACTGAAGTCTCTTATGGCTAATGCCCTTCGAAGACATGGTTTTAAGCCACTGAAAAATCGATCAACTTTACTTTCAGGTTGGATGATAATGCAAGATGCATACCTTGCAAGTCTTGTAAAATTCTCTTCGTATATACCAACAGATTCATCATCCTTTTTCTTTAGTTCAAGAAACTCCTTCTCCATCTTTGTTTGAAAAATACGAGGGGAGTACTTATTGAAAAATAAGTTCTTGAACTCGTCCCATTCCATGGACTCAATTTCATCCCTTTGCCTTGTAATCTTAATAAGATTCCACCATTGATCAGCATCACCTTCCAAATGATACACTGATAACATGACTTTATCATGTTCAGAACATTGAAGAACTGAAAATATCTTTTCAGTGGTACTGATCCAATGTTTAGCAACAAGTGGATCGGAAGACCCACTGAAAGAAGGTGGACGTTGCCTCATGAAGGACTCAATAGAATATTGTTCCCTTCTCTGCTCATTTGGAAGTCCAGAATGATTCATAGCTTGTGTAAGTATAGCAATAAGATTTTTCACTCCATCTCCCATAACATTTGTTTGTTCAGGAGGAAAATCATTGCATTGTCCATTGCATTGATCAACACGGTTCTTTCGGGTTCCTTCCATCGTCTAAAACCCAAAAAGAATAGTGTTTGAGGCAAAAATCATGCTAGGGAAAACAACATAATAAAGGGGGAGTACCTTCAATATCTAACATCTTCTGTTTAATTCTATGATCCTTAGCATAATTCTAGTACTATAACCCATACGTATACTTAACCTTAGGGACATCCCTAGACATACCTTAGAAATATCTCTAGGGATCTCACTAACGTTTTCGCATCCTAGTTTCAAAAGGTTTACTAAACCTTTCCTATGATACCAACTGTAGATAACCGAATCCTGACGTACATGGACATTACATTACATTTGCGGAATACTTATTACATAACAAAAACACACACAGAAGGACCGTAATAGTTTAGTGTCTTTGGAAACTCAGAATATAATCTTCTAATCGTGGTGAAAGATCTTCAACATCTCCCATAAAGATCTTATTTTTTTTAAACCTAAATCCTTTATTTATTTCCTGGGAAAAAGAAAACATAAAAGGGTGAGCTCAAATGCTCAGTAAGGGTAAACAAAAGAAATATCAATCACATCATATACATAAGAACATAACTTTTGGAAATCTTAACCTGTAAAAGAGATCATAATTTCATAACCTGGGATAACTCATGGCAGTGAAATGTAATCACAATAATCATAACTTAAAACATTAAACATTGTGGTATGCACACATAATAATAGAGAATCATTTCTTGTTAGTCAAGACTCATTTCCAAGACTATCTTAGTGGAAAAAGTCCCTTTCTGAACCGAGTCACCCTCGTTTCAGTCCTGTTTCACTGAAGCAGTATAACCAACCATTCCAGCCATGTCTATCTCATAAGATATAAAATCATTACCCAATTAATTGGAGGAAGATATAGGTCCCACCCATCTCATAATGATACCATTCTTATGTGTGCCACAAAATCATAAATCATACATCATTACATAACCCATGTAATAAAAATGGGATTCTTAAACATCATGACATCATAAAAAAATTCATATAAGATAAAGGAATTCATAAAAATAATTCCATCACAACATAATAAAATATATTTAATAATAGGTATTAAAACATAACCCTTTATTATCTTATATGGAAAATAATTTTGATAAAACACTTGTACTTCATTCTTGAAGAAAATATCCTTTCTACTTCAAAAAACCCTTTTCCTTTCTTAACATGTCATACAATTATAAACTAAAATAATTTGATTAAAAAATAACTTTAAAACTTGTAAAGGAAGCTTCTTGGAAATAATGTTTTAAAAATCCATTCATGCCGTATAAGTTAAAAAAACATTCTTCTCGTACATTTGTCGGAAAAGTCAAAAAGTACCTCGTACAAAAAACGACAAAGGATTCCATTCATATCTTTTACTAAAAACTCACCGAAGGGTAAAAATGGATTTAAACAATTGTAGGTGGATGTAAATAATATTACATATTGAGGAAACATGGATTTGGATGACAAAATACACCCCAGTAAATACTAAAGTATAGACAATCTCAGATAAAAATGAGATTGTGATATTTCCCTTACCTTAGGTCCGATTTTCTTCATAGGTGTCCGAACCTCCTGTATAATGATTTAAATAATGTCATTGACTTATTCCAGAATCATACTCATTGTTATGATATCATATATGGTTCACTTATGACTTTATATTACCCTTTCTTTTGTAAATTCTATGTTAAAGAGCATTTTGGGTAAAATTGTTTCATTTGTCGTCTGTGTTTTGACTTGTAATTATTCATATGATTACTTATATCATAATTACTTAATTCCAGATTATAAAAAATTATTTATTTATAATATATATTCATAATATACATATATATAATAAATTAGTAAATGGAAAGAAATACACCGTTCATGGAGACGGTAGGCCGTACGTACGCATGAATGCTATTTTCGTTTCCTTATTGAGTTGAATGGAATTAAGTAGATGACATAAAAATATACATAAATCCAGTAGCTTTATAATGTCATATATTTAATTATTATTTCTTATATATACTTTATAATCATTCTTAAATGGTTAACATGGAGAATGAATCTCATCGCGTCGTGGAGACTGTAGTCCGTACGTATGCACGAGCGATGATATCGTTTCCATAATTATTGAATTGAATTGGAGTGGATGATACAATATATCAGAATCAATATGATGTTCTAATTACTATTTATAGTTATTATTTGCACCATTATACCCATCCATGTAAGGTGGTGGTGGAAAATAGATTACACCACAGCGTGGAGACGGTATTCCGTACGTACGCACGCGCGGTGATTTCTTTTTCCGTAGGATGGATAGATGGTGAAATAGGGTTTTTTCATACTTATAATAACATATCATTATATGAGTGATACTGATGTTATTACTTCATAATGAAACAACCTAAGAAGAAAAAGTGGAAGAAGAAATAAAGATGAAAGAATCGGTAACAGGCATTACCTCTTCTTTGAAGTGCTTCTTTGAGACCTCCTTTTAGGGCACTAAAATGGGTCTTTGAAGAAGACCAGAACCTCTAGGATGTTTCTAGTGAAGTGTAGAAGAGAATTTGGCAGGGTTTGGTCGAGCTTGAAGGCTCAAAGTTGTGTGAGGAAGAGAGGGAGGAGGTGCCCTTTTATATGGGAGGAGAGGGGTTCCTTTGGAAAAACTAAAAATATTATTTTATTATAAAGTCAAGTTCGGTTTTAAATAGCTCCAAATTTATTTATTTCGAGTATAAGGTGGGGATGGGTCTAAATCCTCTCATCCAATAGAATTTAGACACGTTTAGGTTCCTATTTTAACCTTATCATTTAGATTTAACTTTAAGTTAAATAATTTTACTTTTACCGTGTCTTCTTGTGTTCTTACACTATAAGGTTAATAAACATACAATAAGAAACCAAACGAACCCCAAGTTGTTTATTATTAATATATATAACCTTATCTAAGTCATTTGGCCGAACCATAGATTTTTATGAATAAAATAACAATTAATAATATAATATTTGTTTTAAAAACTATTTTATGTCAATTTTGACACTATTTAGTAATTGATTTTTGTGAAAATCATAACAGAATGATAAGTTCGAAAAAAGTTAATTAAATCAATACTAACATGTCATATTAACCTAGAAAATTAGTGTAATTCATAAAAAGTATCAAATTATATTTATTTTGGTATTTATAACATCAATTATGTCAATATTTCATTAATAACATAATTACTGGATCATCGTTGTGTCCTAAATAAATTAAATTATTTAATGTCTAAAAATTAAAAATAAAATACCATTATTTATGAAATCTTTTTATCTTTCTAATGAATATTTATAGTCGAATTTATCTTATTTATACCCCCATATTAAAAATGTTTTAGTAAATAAACTTTGATTTTAACTCTTTTAACCATTCTTTAAATAAACTAATAATAAATGTCCTAATCTAATCCAAGTGGGCCTACATGGTCATATTTTATTCCTAAGTTTGTTTTTGGTCGAATTACACTTGTCCAATAGAATTAGGACATGTGTTAGGGTAATAATAATATCATTTCTACCCTTAATTACCCTATTTACTTTTAACCGTGGTAAAAAAAGTAAAAAGTTACTATTCACCAAAAAATTATTTTCATCACATTGAACCACATTTTACTTATTGACATCAACCGTGTTTCTCGGATTTTTGAAATTCCACTCACAGAAGCGGTAAAATTAAGTTTTATGAACAATTCGGTTTTTTAACTACCACTTAGTGGTTTCACTATTCATCAAAAATTGAAAGTTTTCAGAAAAATACCAAAAATTAGGCCTAATCTATAATTGATATTATGAACTCAAGAATGATGTCTATTTTACCAAATTAAAAACATATCAGTTGCATTAACTAATTTAAAAATTAATTCCCGTCGTCAAAATAAATAGCGTGTTTTTAAGAGATAATAATTATCAAAAGATTGAAACTTGTTTATAACTGGTTTAAATGTGAAATTACATCCAATGACCATCATTGTATTAAATTGTAAAAATATATTCTAAATATACTTTAAAACCCCTAAAATTAATAATTTATCACTATTAATTATTTCGATTGAAAAAGTTGTTTTTAATTAAAATTTAGTAATTTCTACTATTCATCAAAATATGAAAGTTATCCGAAAATTACCAAAATTTCACCCTAAGATAATTTCGATATTCCGAATCCAAAAATGAAGTCCATTTTGAAAACGAAAATTTACAAAATTTCAAAAAGTGGTTATTACTATTCATAACGGCTAGTTTTAATAATATTTTAATAGCATATCGTTGTTTAGTGAAACTCGGTATTGCGTACTACACACGCTATCAAGGAAGGTCGTGATTGCGTGTAATGAAAGGCAAGTCAAGGATTCATGTTGTGCAAGATCCTTTTGGTGTAGCGTACAACACACGACATTAATGAAATTAAAAAGAATATTTTTCATAAAATCTCGGGGTGTTACAGAAGCGGTATCCATTCCTCCTTATATGATGGCTACACCTATGTTAAAGGAACTCAAGAGACAATTAAAGGAGTCATATTCAAAGGGTTTTCATCCGACCCAGTACTTCCCCTTGGGGTTCTCCGGTCCTTTTTCTGAAGAAGGCAGATGGTACCCTCAGAATCAGTGTGGACTATCAGAAGCTGAATGAGTTGGAAGTCAAGAATCGATATCCCTTGCCGAGGATTGATGATCTTTTTGATCAACTTCAAGGTGCACGAGTATTCTGAATGATTGAATGGAGATATGGATATCATCAGTTGTGTATTAGACTATCTGATATACCGCTCACAGCCATCAAGAGAAGATATGTCCTATATGAGTTCTTGGTTATGCCTTTTTGACTCACAAACATGCCAACAATTTTCAAGGCTCTGATGAATCGTGTATTCCATCCTTGTCTGGATTATTTTGTGGTAGTATTCATGGAATAAATATTCGTGTACTCTCACACCCAACACAACCATGCCACCCATCTTGAGATCGTACTGAGTACATTGAGGGAGCATCATCTATATGATAAGCTATAAAAGTGCCACTTTTGGATGGACCAGATTCAGTTCCTGGGTCATATCATCTCAGATGCAGGAGTTGCAGTAGACCCAGAGAATGTGGGAGTAGTAGTTTCCTAGGATCATCCTAAGAATGTGTTTGAGATACAGAGTTTCTTGGGGATGGATACTTACTACAAGCATTTTATATAGGACTTCTCCCACTTAGCAACACCGTTGATGGGTTTGACTAAGAAGGCTGTGAAGTTTGATTGTTCAGAAGCATGCAAGATAGCCTTTCAGGACTTGAAAGGAATGTTGACATCATCACCATTTCTGATAATCCATGAGCAGGGAAAGATATATACTGTTTACTATGATGCATCAGGTATTGGTCTGGGAGCTGTGTTGATGCAGGGTGATCGAGTAGTTGCGTATGGGTCTCGACAGTTGAGGCCACATGGGAGGAATTACCCGACGCATGACCTCGAGTTGGCTGCAGTTGTTCATGAGTTATGCTGTTGGAGACACTATCTCTTGGGAGGTTATTTTGTGGGTTTCACCGACCACAAAAGTCTGAATTATATCTTTACTCAGAGTGACTTGAATCTGAGGAAGCGAAGGTGGGTCGGATACCTTCAGTTCGTTCAATTTTGAGCTTTCCTATACACCTGGTAAGGGTAATGCAGTTTCTGATGCACTGAGTACGAAGACTCAGAACCAGGTGGTTCATGAGGCTAGTTGTGAGTGCCATCTTTGGGATTTGTTCTCTGAGATGCATTTGGAGGTGCACAACTGTCAGGGGAAAACCTATCTTTCATCTTTAGTTGTGACTTATACCCTCCTGGATAGAGTGAGGATGAGACAACTATCTGATTCAGAAGGCCTAGTTCTATGGGAGTTGGTGGAAAGTGAGGACCCTCCGCCTTGGTGGACGATAAGTGATTATGAGGTACTATGTTTCCATGGATGAGTGTGGGTTCCATGGGATATAAGGGAGGAGTTGATGCAGGAGTTTTATACTTCTGCTTGGGCAGTTCATCCTAGAGTTACCAAGATCTACCGTGACTTGAGACGTCAGTACTGGTGGCTGGGTATGAAGAGATGAGTAGCTGGTATTGTTACAAGATGATCCACCTGTCAGTAGGTGAAGGCAGAGCATTAGAGGCCAGCCAGACTATTACAGCAGTTACCCATCCCAGAGTGGAAATGGGAGGATGTCGTGATGGACTTCGTGACTGGGTTGCCAAGGTCACCTCGATGCAATGATGTCATGCGGGTTGTTATGGATAGACTCACGAAGGTATCGTACTTTTTGCCAATCAAGGTGACCTTCAGTGTTGACGAGTTTGGAACGCCGTATATTTGAGAGGTCATACGTCTTCATGGGGTTCCTCATTCTATCGTTTCAGATAGGGATGCCCGCTTTACATCTCTTTTCTGGAAGAGATTTCAGAGGGCACTAGGTACACAGGTGCTTCTGAGCATATCTTACCACCCTCAGACCCATGGCCAATCAGACTATACGATACAGAAGCTTGAGGACATGCTGTGTGTATGCATCCTAGACTTTGGGGGCTCTTGGGAGAATCATATACCCTTAGTCTAGTTTACCTATAATAATAGTTTCCAGTCAACTATTTAGATGGAACCTTGCGAGGATTTATATGGTAAGCCATGCCAATAACCTATATGTTGGATAGAGGTAGGTGAGGTAGCCTTACTGGGACCACGTCTCATGTAGGAGACTTCTGAGTAGGTCTAGTTGATTCAGAAGAGGATGACTATCGGACTGTCTCGTCATAAATCTTATGTTGATCTCCATAGACCACCCTTGGAGTTCGTGGTCGGAGATCAGGTTTTCTTACTTGTTTCACTGAGGTTGGGACATAGGTGGATCAGGATATAGGGTAATCTTTCACCGAGGTATGTGGGGCCATTTGAGATTCTGGATAGAGTCAGGCCGGTTTCCTATCAGTTAAGTTACCCCAGAGGTACCAGGCCATGCTCGACATCTTCCACATATCTCAGCTGCACCGTTATCATTCAGACCTATCTCACGCCTTTCTTCCAGAGGAGGTTGATCTTCAGATAGATGTGCACATTGATGAGAATCCGATTCGTATCGTGTATAGGAGCACGAAGGTTCTCTGAGGTCGGTCAGTTCCTCTCTTACGAGTGCTATGGAAGCATGGCTGAGTGCAGGACAAAACCTAGGAGCGGGAGACTGACATAGGTTCTTGATGGCTAGAGTTATTCTAAGAGTTATCTTCACCACCCTTGGAATGGAAGTTCATTGATGAATTGCATTAAGGGGGGATGTTTGTAAGAACCTAGTTCTTAGTTTTGAGGTATGAGTTTCTTCTTTTCTTTTTTCATTAAGTGTTTTTGAGAAAATAAGGAAAATGGGGAAAATCATAAATTTTGGGACTACATGCCGTGTACTTCTCCACACGCCATGTACTTTGGCCGTGTGGGAACAGTACATAGGGTTTGTATCCATTTCGGTGACAAAAGGTGTAAAAACTGACTATACGCCATTTAGTTTGTATTTACACATCGTGTAGTCAGTCGGTAGGAAAATAGTAAGGAGGTGGAGGCAGCCGCCAGATGAGCATCAGTACATGCCATGTACTCATGGAATACATGTCGTGTACTAATGTTGATAGATGAAAAGTTCCATACTGGTGAGAATCCACCAGAGGAACAATTAAAAAAGGGAAAGAACACACCATTTACTCAATAGTACATGCCATGTAGTTGGTTTTTTAACTTATAATGGACAGTAGACTCCCCTATTCAAAGGGAAGGTTTAAAAACTAGAGGAGGATTTGAGAGAGAGGGCTGAACCTTCGAGAATCTATAGATTGCACGTGAGGAATCAGTTTCCACCTCTGATGATCTCATTCGAATCGTAAGGGTAAGCCTATCCTTCTCCTTAAAACATTTTTACAAATTATTTCTTTAGTGGAAGTTATTTTCATTTGAAAGGGTTTTATTTTACCTCAGATCTACGTCGTTCTCAGGTGTTTTGATGAGCACCGTTCACATATAATGATCAGGGGCGATCGAGGTAGGTGTCTTAGTGTTTAAATTTCAACTGCTGTGAAATTTTGTGTACCATTTCGCTATGAACCCATGTTGGGGTGTCGTGTGGATGAGGCCTTGGCTGTTTTAAATACCTAGAATTGTATAGGTAATTAAATGTGATAATAAACCGTTGTTTGGGATCACTTCTTGGATGCAGGACCACACCGGGGGTTCGTTCCTCTGTTTAGGAATTTAACTAGGTTACCTGAGGGTATACCATAAAATTTAGCATGATTTAAATTTCCATGAGAGGAATTTTATATAATTTCTTGCTTATCTGTTGGGCTCGGCCCAGTTACTTGCGCATGAGGGAAGTGTTCTATTTATCTTGAGGGAAGTGTTTTATTTTTCTAGAGGGAAACTTCTTCTGTGCCTGAGGACTATAGATTATATGCCTGAGGGAAACACTTTGTACGCCTGAGGGAAATACTCGATATCCTAAGGGCAAGCTTGAGGGCGTGGTTTTACAATATATGCCTGAGGGAAAGATTCTGATTGGCCGGAGGGCTTGGTTCTGTTGAGAACAGAATGTTATTAAATTTAATGGTTACATGAATGATAAAATGGAAAAGAAACTTGCAGTGATAGTTACTTTGAGTACTTACTGGTTTACTACATTTACTACTGCACACTATTGTGGCATATTTTCACACAGTTGGACATGGGCCTTTGCTGGGTGCCTACTGGGATTTATTTCTCAAACCCTGTTTGGGGTCATGTCTTCGGCCCCAAACAGATTACATTTCTGTAGGAATGGATAAGGGCAATGTCCCTATACGAGTACTTGATTATTGCTGAGGATTAGGGGAGCATGGGATTGAGCTTATTCTCGTGATGCTGCCGGCTGTTCTATTTTGTTCTATTGTACCTGTTCTTTATATTGTATTGTATTTTACTACTGTGTAACATGTTCTGGCTGTTTTCTTAGAACTAGAGACATGTTGCATAATTATCTATATAACCGTTGGTTACCTTTTATTGTAGTTTTTCATATTAAATGTGTATGGTTTATTGATTCCGTTGTTGTTGTATGCTATTTACCTTTTCCACTGCGCTACACTTTGAAAAATGAGGTCATAGTTTCCCCACTATCAGTCTTGGGCCCTCACTGCTAGTCGGCAGCCTCTAGCATTTGGGGAAATGCGTTTGAGGTCAAGTGACCAACCGGGTCCGAGACACCCATTGAGTGGCACCCAGATCCAGGGCATTACAATGTGGTATTAGGGGGGGTTATTTTCATCAACGTACTATTTGGATCCTTAGTCAGGGATTGGAAGGAAAAGGTAGTTGGTAATAATTTTTGCCCGGGAGTAGCTAACATGTGTATAGGGAAAAGCCATTCTACCTCGGTAATTGCAATTTTATGGATTTTTCAATTTATAGTTGATCTGACTTTCACCGTTGGGTGACGCACTTGTAATTGTGTTGTTTATATGTTATCCATCAGTAATATTTAGTTGCAACCCGATGAGATGAGGGTATGTCGTCTCATGCATCATTAAGACACATGCTAGAAATCACATGCCATGCATAGTTCCATTCCATGTAGGCACATTAGAAATTTCATGTTGTTGTGATAGTCGTTGAGTTAGAAGGGCATGTTGTTGTGATAAGATGCGTTGATAAATACCTGCTATGTGATAGGGTATTTTGTGTGAACCTGTTGATAGGATGGACACCAAACTTTGGTTTTTGGGGAGTATGGGACCTCATTGACCGCAATTTGGTGGATCATTGACCGTTTATCTTGTTATAACACATATAATATGACAAACATTGATTCTTCAAGAGTATGGCCCCTCACGGGTTGAAATTTGGCACTTAGGTGTTGTTTTCAGTATTTTTTGGGTTTTAGAGTAGTTTCAGAGGCTTACTGTCAGGAAACCCCAGGATACAAGCCGTATAGTTCCTCAGACACATGCCATGTTTTCTTATGTTCGGGAAGAAATGAAAAAAGTTTAAGTACATGTCGTGTACCCTCAGTACATTCCATGTATTCTCTTCCCGCATCATAGACCGTGTGGGCGGGGACACGGGGTAGGGGAATGTTTTGGGAAATACACGCCGTGTACGGGATGTACACGCTGTGCAGTGTTGACCCGGAGTCCACCCGTGTAACTAAAAACATGGACGGAAGAAACCATAAGAATTACATGCCATGTCCACTGGGTAACACGCCGTGTTGTATGACATGGGGACCTGGCCGTGTAACTAACAAACATGGGTCAGTGTTGCCTCTTCCTAAACACACCGTGCACCTGAGGGACATGCCGTGTAGTCTTGACTAGTGACAGACTATGTGGACCTGGCCGTGTGGTTGGGGAAATGGATCGGTGTACACAACGTGTGTGGGTGTAACACATAATGTAGTTTTGGCCGAGTAGTTGGCCGTGTCACTAATGACACAGGAATTTGGAAAATTAAACCACACATGTCGTGTAGAATATATACATGCCGTGTAGTCTTGTTCAATGGGAGCTGTGTTGCTTAGCTGTGTAGAAGGACCCGGGCAGGGGAATAGAAGTCAGGTACACATTGTGAAATAAGTATACATGCCATGTAGTGTTGTTGTGCAATCTTGAATTCCTTCTTCCTCATGTTTCCCTTTGATCCCTTCATTTTCAAACTGTGAAAATCTTGATCTAAGGTGTGTGTTTAACCTTGTAGAGTAATGCTGCCGAGATGACCACACGTTGTTCTCCAGGAATGTGGAAACGATTATACTCCAGATATGGTAGGCCATGGGCTACCAGTGGATCCTCTAGTAGAGCCAGATATTGCGTCAACCATTATACCGGACATAGGCATGGATGCACAGTTTCGTGAAGGCTTCATGCGGTTCATGAAGACCTTTCAGAGAGCATCACCGGCTGCCACATCTATGGCTGAGCTAACTCGTATCTTCCAGCAGTAGCATTCTCCTACATTTTCAGGGGATGGCGGACCATAGGCTATGGATTCTTGGCTGGGGTCTATGAAGACTTTTTTCGAGCATCTTGAGACACCTCCATGGCGGAGGTTAAAGCTCCCGACCTCTATGCTGGGTGATTCCGCCAAGAGGTGGTGGGATGTTACCACTCAGTCAGAGCAACACAGAGACATGGTTTGGGAATATTTTCAGATATCCTTCTATGACTTCTTCTTCCCAGAGACACTGCGGAAAGATAGATCTCGAGAGTTCATGAATCTATAACAGGACACTATGTCGGTGATGGATTATTCTAATTTTTACACCGAGCTTCACCGTTTTGCACCCGTTCTGTTGGGTGATGAGGTGTCGAGGGATAGAAACTTTGAAGATGGTATTCGATATGACATCCGAGCACTGGTGAATATTTTCAAGTTGCCTTCAGTACATTTTATTATGAAAGAGGCACTGATGTTATGACGCTAGACACCCCGTTGGGGAGTAGAACGGCTGGTGTACATCAGTACAAGGAGTGACCCCTTGAGGTTGGTGGGTGTCACTTCCATTGGGACCTCTATGTCTTTAAGATGATGAGCTATTATGTCATTCTTGGGATTAATTGGTTGGTTCCCTTTCGAGACTTTGTAGACTACTATCATTGTAGGGTGAGTTTCACATCACCAGAGGGTGGAGTGTTTCTATATAAAGGTGAGTGGGATGTTCAGGCGAGTCGAGCTGGACCAGAGCATCGTGGGCGAGGTGGAGTCACAGCCCAGATTGTGAGTTTATAACTTGATGATCATGGGACTTGTCAGAAGGACTTCCCTCCAGTGGTTGATCGTTTTAGGGATGTCTTCCTGGATGACTTTTCTGGTCTACCTCCAGAGCGGGAGGTGGATTTCTCTATTGATCTTTTTCTAGGAGTGGTACTGATATCCATTCCTCCTTATAGGATGGCTACACCTGAGTTATAGGAGCTCAGTAGTTAGTTAGTGGAGTTTAAATCAAAGGGTTTTATCCGACCCAGTACTTCCCCTTGGGGTTCTCCAGTCCTTTTTGCAAAGAAGGTGGATGGTACCCTCAGACTATCTGTGGACTATCAGAAGCTGAACCAGTTGATGGTCAAGAACCGATATCCCTTGTTGAGGATTGATGATTTTTTTGATCAAATTCTAGGTGCACAACTGTTCTCAATGATTGACTTGAGATCTAGATATCATCATTTGAACATTAGACCATATGATATACATATCACAACCTTCAAAAGCAGATATGGTCAGTACGGGTACTTGGTTATGCGTTTTGGACTCACAAATGTGCCAGCATATTTCATGGCTTTGATGAATCGCGTGTTCCATCCTTATCTGGATTCTTTTGTGGTAGTATTCTTGGACGACTTCTTGGTGTACTCTCACACTCGACACAACCATGACACCCATCTGGAGATCGTACTGAGTACACTGAGATAACATTAGCTATATGCTAAGCTCTCAATGTGACACTTTTGGATGGACCAGATTCACCTCTTGGGTCATATCATCTCAGAGGTAGGAGTTGTAGTAGACCTAGAGAAGGTGAGAGCAGTAGTTTCCTGGGAGAATCCTAAGAACATGTTTGAGATACAGAGTTTCTTAGGGCTGGCTGGTTACTACAGGTGTTTTATACCGGACATCTCCTTCTTAACAGCACTGTTGACAGGTTTTAATAAGAAGGGTGTGAAGTTCGATTGGTCAAAATCTTGTGAGCTAGCCTTTCAGGCCCATAAAAAAAAGGTTGAAATCATCACCCATCCTGATACTCCCCGAGCAGGGAAAAAGATATATAGTTTACTGTGATGCATCAAGTATTGGGCTGGGAGCTGTGTTGATGCAGGGAAATCGAGTAGTTTCCTATGGGTCTCGGCAGTTGAGGCCACATGAGAGGAAATACCATACGCATGACCTCGAGTTGGATGTAGTTGTTCATGTGTTACGTTGTTGGAGACACTATCTATTAGGAGAGAATTTTTTGGTTTTCACCGACCACAAAAGTCTCAAGTATATTTTTACTCAGCATGACAGGAATCGGAGGTAGAAAATTTGGGTCTAATACCTTCAGTCCTTTGATTTTGAGCTTCCATATACACCTGGTAAGGGTAATGTAGTTGCTGATGCACTGAGCAAGAAAACTCAGACCCAGGCCGTTCATGAGGCCAATGGTGAGTGGTAGCTTATGAATTTGTTCTCTAAGATGCATTTGGAGGTTCACGACCGTCAGGGGAAAAACTATCTTTAATATTTAGCTGTGACTTCTACCCTCCTGGATAGAGTGAGGATGAGACATCTATCTGATTAAGAAGGCCTAGTACTACAGGAGTTGGTTCAAGTGAGGACCCTCCTCCTAGGTGTACGATAGCTGATGATGATGTAATTTTTTTCCATGGATGAGTGTGGGTTCTAAGGGATATACATGAGGAGCTGATGAAGGAGTTTCATGCTTCAACATGGGTTGTTTATCCCAGAGTTACCAAGATGTACCGTGACTTGAGACGTCAGTACTTGTGGCTGGGTATGAATAGAGGAGTAGCTGGTTTTGTTACGAGATGTTCATCCTGTCAGCTGGTGAAGGTGGAACATCAATGTCCAGTCGGACTGTTATAGTAGTTACCCATCCCTTAGTGGAAATGGGATGATGTCGCAATGGAATTCATGACTGGGTTGCCGAGGTCACCTCGAAGCAATGATGTCACGTGGGTTTTTGTGGATAGAATCATGATGGTAGCTTACTTTTTTCCGATCAAGGAGACCTTTGGTGTTGACGTGCTCGGAAAGATGTATATCTGAGAGGTCGTACGTATTCATGGGGTTCCTCATTCTATCATTTCAGATTGGGACGCCCACTTTACGTCTTGTTTCTAGCAGATTTTTCAGAGGGCACTGGTTACATAGGTTCTTCTGAGCACAACATACCACCCTCAGACCAATGGCCAGTGAGATTGTATGATACATGTGCTCGAGGACATGCTACATGCATACAACCTAGACTTTGGGGGATCTTAGGAGAAGCATATACCCTTAGTCACGTTTGCTTATAATAATAGTTTTTCAGGCAACTATTGAGATGGACCCTTACGAGGCTTTATATATTAGGCCATTCCAATCACCTTTATGCTGGATGGAGGTAGGTGAGGCAGCCTTACTGGGACCACGTCTCGTGCAGGAGTCTTTTGAGCAGTTCTAATTGATTCAGAAGTGGATGGCTACAACACAGTCTCGTCAGAAATCTTATGATGATCGCTGCAGATGACCCTTGGTGTTCGTGGTCAGGGATGAGGTTTTCTTATGTGTTTCGCTGAGGTTGGGACATAGGTGGATCAAGAGACAGGGTAAACTTTCACGAAGCTATGTGGGGCCATTTGAGATTATGGAGAGAGTTGGACCGGTTTTCTATTGGTTACTGTTACCACAGAGGTACTGGGCCATGCACGATGTATTCCACGTAACTCAGGTGCACTTTTATTATTCAGACCTATCTCACGTCTTTCAACTAGTGGATGTTGATCTTCAGATAGATGCGTCCTTTGAGGAGAATCTGATTCGTATCATGGATAGGAGCACAAAGGTTCTCTGAGGCCAGTCATTTGCTCTCGTATGGGTGCTATGACAGCATGGCTGAGTGCAGGACGAAACTTGGGAGCGGGAGACCGACGTACGTGCTCAGTGGGCAGAGTTATTCTAAGCATTATCTTCACCACCCTAAGAAGGGAAATTCGGGGACAAATTGCTTTAAGGGGGAAGTTTGTAAGAACCCAGTTCTTAGTTTTGAGGTACACGTTTCATCTTTTCTCTTTTCCTTAAGTGTTTTTGAGAAAATAAGGAAAATGGAAAAAATCATAAATTTTGGGACTACATGCCGTGTACTTCTCCACACGCTGTGTACTTTGGCTGTGTGGGATGAGTACACAGGGTGTGTAGCCCTGTCGACGACAAAAGGTGTAAAAACTGACTACACGCCGTATAGTTTTTATTTACACGCCCTGTAGTCAGTTTGTAGGAAAATAGTAAGTCAGTGGTGGCAGCCGCCAACTGAGCATCAGTACACACCGTGTACTCGTGGAATAAATGTCGTGTACTCATGTCGACTGATGAACAGTTCCATGCTGGAGAGAAGCCTCCAGAGGAACAGTTAATAAATGGAAAGTATACACCGTGTACTCAATAGTACACGCCGTGTAGTCTGTTTTTTTATCTTAAAATGGGCAGTACCCTCCCTTGTTTACAGGGAAGGCTTAGAACCAGAGGAGGAGTCGAGAGAGAGTGTCGAACTTTATAGGAGCTCCAAATCGCACACCGGGAATCCGTTTCAGCCTCTGACGATCTCGTTGGAATCGTACGGGTAAGTGTCTCCTTCTCCTTAAGCAGTTATTACCAATTCTAACCCAATAAGAAGTTAGTTGTGTTTGAACGGTTTTTCTTTTACCTCATATCTACGTCGTTCTCAGGCGTTTTGAGGAGTGTCATTCACATATACCGATCAAGGGTGATTGTGGTAGGTGGCTTAGTGTTTAAATTCCAACTGTAGTGCATTTTTATGTACCATTTTTCTACGAATCCTTGTTGGGGTGTCGTGTGGATGAGAACTTGGATATTTTAAATACCTATAATTTTATGGGTAATTTAATGTGATAATAAATTGTTGTTTGGGATCACTTCTTGGATCCAAGACCACCCCGGGGGTGCATTCCTCGGTTTATCCATTTTTTCAGGTTACCCAAGGGTATACCATAAAATTTAGCAAGATTTAAATTGCCTTGAGAGGAATTTTATATAATTTCTTTCTTATCTATTGGGCTCATCCTGGTTACTTGCGCCTGAGAGAAGTATTATATTTAGCCTAAGGGCAATGTTCTATTTATCCTGAGGGCAGTGTTTTATTTCACCTGAGGCCAACTTCTTCCATGCTTGAGGCCTATAGATTCTATGCCTAAGGGCGACACTTCGTATGCCTGAGGGAAATACTCAATAGCCGGAGGGAAATCTTTAGGGCTTGGTTTTAGTACATTAGCATGAGGGAAAGATTCTGATTGGACAGAGGGATTGGTTCTATTGAGCACAAAATGTTATTAAATTGAATGGTTACATTAATAATAAAATGGAAATGAAACTAGTAGTGATAGTTACTTTGAGTACTTACTAGTTTACTGCATTTACAACTGCACACTATTGTTGCATATTTGCACACGGTTGGACATGGGCCTTTGGTGGGTGCCTACTGGGATTTATATATCACACCATGTTTGGGGTCATGTCTTCAGCCCCAAACAAATTACATTTCTATAGGTATGAATAAGGGAAATGGTCCCTATACAGGTACTTGATTGTTGCTGAGGAGTAGGGGAGAATGGGACTGAGCTTAGGCATGCAATGTTGTCGGCTGTTCTGTTTTGTTCTGTTGTACCTGTACTTTCTATTGTATTGTATTTTACTACTGTGTAACATGTTTTGGCTGTTTTCATATAACTAGAGACATGTGGAATAATTATCTATATAACTGTTGGTTATATTTTACTTTAGTTTTTCATATAAAATTTGTATGGTTTATTGCTTCTGTTGTTGCTATATGATATTTATATTTCCCGCTGCGCTACACTTTGACAAAAGAGGGCATAGTTTCCCCACTATTAGACCTGGTCCCTCATTACTAGTCAGCTGCCTCTGGCGTTTGGGGAAATGCACTTGAGGTCATGTGACCAACTGGGTTCAGGGCACATGTTAAGTGGCACCCGGATTTGGGACATTACATTAACCTCCTATATAATAGTTAAATCATTGTTATGAAATAATAAAACAAAAATGTATATCAATATGATATCATTTATGGTCTTTTAATATTTCGTTGTTAATAATATTTCAGTAGTACCATTGTTTCAGGTGTTAACTGATTCGTTTTCCTTTATATGTTTTGTTATGTAAGTCATGTTTGTTATGGATAGTAAGTATTTGATTCATATACCAAATGATTTGAATTTCTTAAATAATATTTTTAATCACAAAATTAAATTTATTCTTGAATGTTTACTATGGGGAATGAATCTCATCGCATTTGTGGAGATAGTAATCCATACGTATGCACGGGCGACAATATCATTCAACTGATGTTGATATAATATGTAATTGAATGTTATATAACACATACAGAATTATTAAGATGTTATATTTATTATTTAAATAAATTATACATCATTATTATACTCATCAAAATAATGATGTGTTGAATAACAAACTACACCATGAAGTGGAGACGGTAAGCCGTACGTACACACATATATTGACTTTTTCATTCATAGGATGGATAGAATAATGAGTACTGTTGTAAAAAATTTATAATAAAATCACAGAATGTATAAGGTGATAGAGTTATTATTTTGGTATAGAAACAACAATGAAATAAGAATTGGAAGAATAAAATAACTCTGAAAGAGGTGATGGAATTATTACCTCTTCTTCAGGTGTTTCCTTTTGATTTGATCAAAAGGGATCTTTAGGTTGGATTTATGATCAATGTAAGGACACTAGGGTTAATTGGGGGTAGTTGGGAGGAGAGTTGAGCAGCATTTGGCTGAGTCAAATGGCTTTGGAGGTGTGAATTTGAGATAAGGTGAAGTACCCTTTTACAAGAGAGGTGAGGGGCACTTTTGTAAAATCTTGATATATTATTTCATTATAAAATAATTCTCAGGTTCTAATATATCCAAAGTTATTAGTTTCTAGGATAACGTGGGTATGGGTATAAAACCCCTAAAAAATAGGTTTTAGACAAGTTTAAGTCACCATGTTATCCTTATATTTTATATTTAACTCTTAGTTAAATAATTTAACTTTTACCATATCTTGTTATATTTTTATAATACATGGTTAATAAACATACTATAAAATTCCAAGAGAACCTAAATTGGTTCATTAATTAAATATATATCATTATATAAGTCCTTTGGCCAATCCTTATATTTTTTATTATTATTATATAATTTAATATAATAACAGTTTTTTAAAAAATCATTTATTTTCATTTTGGCACAATTTAGTATTTTTTAAGTCATAAAAATCTAATTTTAAGGAAAAAACATTGAATGAACTCTAAAATTTCATATTAACCTAGAAAATTCGTGTATTGTATAAAAAGGTTCAATTTACATTTATTTTAATATTTGTAACATCAATTATTTTATTCATTCAATAATAAGGTAGTTACTACATCATCATTGTGTTATAAATAAATTAAATTATTTAATGTGTAAATAATAAAAATAAAGTACCATGATATAGGAAATTTTTGTATCTCTAATGAGTATTTATAGTCTATTTGTCTTCTTTACAAACCTATATTAATTTTTTAGTTATTAAAATTTTAATTAAACACTTTTAATACTTCCTTAAATAAAATATAATAAATTTACCAATATAATCCCAGTTGATCAAAATGAATTAATTCCTCTTTACTAAGTATTATTTTGGTCTATGTACACATATCCTATAGAATTAGGACATGTGTAAGGGTAATTATAATATCCTTTTTACCTTTAATTACCCTATTTACTTTTAATCATGGTAAATATAATTTAAAAGTTACTTTTAACCAAAAATGACATTAATTATATTAAACCATATTTTAACTTAAATATTTCAACCAAGTATCATGGATTTTTGAAATTCAATTCACAGATGTGGTAAAAATAATTTTTATGTGAATTTGCAAATGTACCTAGAAGGCGGGTAAAAGATGGTAAAAAGATCAATTAAAATTTATATATCTAATGTTATTATAAAATTAATTTAACGAATTAAATTAGACTAATAAAGGTATTAATTATAAAGTTTGACATTAATATAAATTTAAATTAAAAATAACTATTTAAATAAATAGTTGTCTTTATAAAATAAAGTAGTATTTTTCACTATTCATAAAAAAATGAATGTTATTAGAAAAATACAAAAAATTCACCCAAATATAATTTTTATATTCCAAATTCAAAAATGATGTCTATTTTACCAATTTAAAAACATAGAAGTTGTATTAATTTATTTTTAAAAATATTCCCATTTTCAAAACCAGAAAGCGAGTTTTTGAGAAGTAAAAAATATCAAAAGATTGATATCTATTTATGTCTAATTTAAATGTAAAATTACTTCAAATGACCAAAATTGGATTAAATGAAAAAAAATATAATCTAATTATATGTTAGAAGTATTCATATGTATAATTTAACACTATAAATCATTTTGATTAAAAATGTTGTTTTCAATTAAAATTTTGTATTTTTCAAGATTCATCAAAATATGAATGTTATCAGAAAAGCACAGAAATCTTTTCCAAACTAAATTTGTATGTACAATTTTAAATAAGAAGTTTATTTTGTAAAATTTAATATATAAAATATTTTATTCAAAAAGGGTTCACCATAAAAGGTGGTACAATTGCACTTTTTGAAAAATGATTACATTATCAGGAAATTGAATTTGTTCTTATATAATGTCTTAGAAACACATAATATAGATGTTAAAATTATATGGAGTATATAAAATTAAAAATTCAGTTAATACTATTCATAAATTATTTTGAACGGCTAGTTTGGTATGTCGTGGTGCACTCGAACTTGGTTTTGCGTATAGCCTAATCTATTGAATTACATTAAATAAATAACTAACTATAAAACCATGGGCTGTTACATTATTCCCCATTTTAGAAATTGTGTCCTTAAAATTTTAAAATTAGGCATGGGAACTTCATTGAATGTCCCACATCGGGAAAAGAGTCAATAAAACTATCACTTTAAAATAAAGACGAAGAAGTACAAAGGTCACCCAATATAACCCATACTCGGATTCCATGTCAGAAAATAGGATATGGAAGATAAAAAAAGTGTCATGTTCTGATGGATAGTGATAGAAAACATGATCAGGATAAATTTAACAATAAAAAAACTATAAACTTGGGAAGGGTTAAATGATCATTAGTTTCCTAGTATGAAAAGTAAATGGAAATTTTTTTTGTTTTAAGTTCCATTTCATAATGTTGAGGAATTTATTTAAGATATTGACTAATAAAAAAATAAATATACTTAATTTTCATGTATATTTCCATCCTTTAATAAATTTCTACAACAAAATCATATTTTCTCCAAACGATGTGTATTGAAGATGACATGGTCACACCTGAAGATAATCCAAAAAGGATGAACTATGTATTTCCATTGTATTTAAATATTAACCAAAAACAAAATGGTTAGTACAAGATTTGGTGATCTCCAAAACCGATAATACTTTATTGATATAAATTTTAATCTTAATTTCCAAATTTAATCAAACAATTCCCAAAGATAAATAAAGTCCATTCAACAAACAATTTTCCTTATAATCCTTCAATATAATCCAAACTAAGATTGAAACCCAAAACTCAGACAAACTTAATCACACATTCTTTCATAGTAAATGTTATCATTTATCTCCAAATACCATCAACTACTCTTAAAGTCTCATACTATATTGTAATTAACCAAATCACATATTCTCTAAGATAGGTTAATCATTTCCATTAATAACAAGAATCTATATAAAACATATATTATTCCAAAATATAATTCCACTCTTACTCCTCAAATGAAACCCCATAGTATTCTATTATACATAGGCATATAGTGTTCTTAACAGAGTGAACTTCTTCCAAAATAACATTTATCACTTAATCACCAAATTAGTTTCCTATACTAAGGATATTGATTTGATAAAACATAAGATCCCAAATCCACTTATTATTGATCTATAAAATTGTTTAACTAAAATGAATTAGTCACACCAACCAAGGACTTCACGTTGTCCAGTGGTAGGCGATAAATCCCAGTCACACTTTGGTTGTGGGTTCAATTTCTGTATCTTTTTCCGATGCAATGGGTTGCCACAGGGTCTGAATGTTTACTTTTTCAATAACTATATTTTATTGAATTTCCAAGATGAGATATATTCCTCAAAAAACCATAATATAATTTAACCACAAATGTTATCTCATACCTTTCATTTTTATCCCACAAATTAATAACCTATAATTGCCTCAAATATAAGGATCATATAATCCCAAATGGTTTATTATAACTATATCCACAAAAGAAAAGATAATTATTCCTCAAATTTCATTTTCTCATAAAAAACTAGAGGGTAAAAAGTACAAGAGAATATTCTTCAAAAGTAGTCCAATAAACAAAAAGTATTAATTATTTTACACATTTTCCATCCATTTATTTCCACATTGGTTCTTCATTGACATAGTGGTTATCATCTAGAATAGGTTATTGACTCGGGTAATTCCTAGGTCCCCTATATTTAGGGAAAATTACTGTAAATGGATTCTTAGGATCATTTTTATATTACTCTTCATTTTCCCCCAAGAATTCATTACTTTATGTACTTATTTCCCACATAGAAAGCATTAATTTATTCCATTGAGACACTTTCCTTGGTGTCTCATTCCAAATTTCTTAAATGATGGAAATTAAGATTTCTTTTCTCCACAGTCTCCACTTCTAGAGCTCTTATTATTCTCTTCCTTTCTCTTTATTTTGGAGATTGGGAGTTTGTTAATTTACATGTTGTTGATCATATTTTTTGAAACCTACTTCTGCATGAACATGATAACTTTTACGCCTATCAACATTCTATTGAGTTTCTCATTTCCACCATGATGGCCACCTTGTTGATCATGTTTTATTTTACTATGACTTCCAGGGAATCTATCCATTGACTAAAACCAGAAAGCATTGGGTGAGTTGAAATAGTCATAAAATCATTTAGAGAATATCATGACCCCTTATTTTCAATCTAAAACACCTTGGGATTAACCATGGTTATTTATTCACATATTATATTAAAATATTCTCAAATGGTTTGTAAAGAAAATGTGAATTATCCTAAGTATATCTATCTAATGTGTGAAAACTAAGAGTGCAACAAGGCCTGTTGTCGTACACCAGTTGCCGTTCATGTCAAGCTGAAAGTGGTGTTTTCAGGTTTTACCTCTAGTTGCGTCTGTGCCAAAGCCACATCTACCCATTCATATATAGATAAAGATGTATTTATTTGAAAATTAACACAATATATATACTAAAAAATTCTAGGAAGTTCTTCTATACAAATTCTCAAAGTCTATCTTAGGATAATATTCTATAATCGGAGTTTTTAAAAATATATTTTCCAAGGATTGTACAAAACATCCATTGATACCAACTTTAATGCCCAAACCCTAGGTACATAGAGTAGGTGCATTATTACCTAACATTATCATGATCACAAAGGATCAAATATCAAAAGACTGATCAGTTTATTTTCCTTGGAAGTAATAGATACATACATAAGTTTTACCTTACATTATGAAATAAAAAACAACAACATTGTGTCACATTTGAACACACTCATATTATATAGATTATCCCGGAAAGTCTGTCATAATATAATTATTCGCATCCTAGGAAAAATAAAACATTTAAAGGTGTGAGCTCAGATGCTTATTATGGATAACAATATAGTGAAAACTATCGTAAATAAGCATTAACATTTAATCAAATGTATAAGACTAAAAAACAATCATTTTAAACATAAAATTAAGTATAATATAGAAAATATAAATCAAATAATCTCATTTACTTATTATCATAGATATTCTTTTAGTAGAATAATCACATGTAATACCAATAGATAATTTTATAATGATGGAATACATAATGCTCGACATCATAACCACATAGTCAAGGCCCTGTACCAAGACTATAAATAATTATTTTGTCAAGGCCTTGTGCCAAGACACTAGTTTGTCTCATAATACCTACCAATGTATCGAGGATCTACAGTGGGATCCACCCATCACATACTAAGTCCAATAAATTCCTCATATAAAAAGGAAGAAACCTAATCTAAAAATTTATTTTAATACTAGCATAATAAATTTTAATATTTTAACCACAAACCATGAATAATATAAAAATAGCACATCCACACTCATACATAACTCATTCAATACAATATGAAAGATTATAATATAATAAATCAACCTCAATCAAGAATAAGGAATGATATTGACATAGATGAAAATACTATGTAAAACTATTTGAGGAAAATATCCCCCTTTTCATGAAAACATTTAAAAGTATCACTATTTATCAAGAAGCTGTTAAAAATAGATTTTTTAAATAAAATTGTCCCATACAACTTTGAAACATTTAAAAAGAATTTTAATTATAAATAATTAATGTCTATATAAAAAATTCCTTAATACCATTTTTAAAACATGGACATTAATGGGAAATATTTAGATGAATAAAATTTTAAAACAGTTAAAATGATATTTTATTTAGAGTTCCTAACCAAATGAGAGATTCTAGAATACATATAAATGAGGTAATAAAAACATTATAATATCATGAGAATAAATTTATTCATGATATACTATGTCAATGTATTGTATGTACACCATATAAAAGTGAATTGGCGAATAACAACAATGACGTCTCAATAGAACGTAAATCAAGATGAAATCCTTTATAAAGAATGTATCCTTAGGTTAAGGATAAATAAATGACATAATTATGTGTGAAAAATTTAATTACACTCAATATGATTGGATATTCATTATAAATCAATCATATTACATTAACACATATTCTTGTAAAAACAACACCAATGACTTGGATGTTTAATTCAATGAAGAGAAGTTGACGTAAGTGTACTCTTATCATGTTCATATTAATGAATTGAGAATTTATCAATGGATTTATTATGTGTATAAAATTTACATCCACCAAATGAGAGTGTAAATTAGTAAATAAATATATAAATAGTGATTTCACACATAATCTTGGAGTAAAAAAATAAATTAAATTTTCACAAAACCCAATGAGTGGAAATCGAAATCCGAAATCCCCTTACCAATTTGGTAACATAAGAAACATACAACCCATGAAAGAAAAATAATGAAATTAATATCTAAATATCCATTAATTAAATTATATTACACAAATAATACAATCATGGGCAGTATATACACTACACAAAAGGAAATGGTGGAAATATAACAAGAATCTCATGGGAATAAGAAGTGAGATAAAAAACCATTACCTTGTACTTTTCCTTAGTTGAGGGTATGTTAAACTCAGGTATAATAGTTAAATAATTTTTATTAAATTATATAATACCCACATAAATAAATATGATATCATATATGAAATGTTATTATTGCTTTGTTAATAATATTTCAGTAGTATCATTGTTTCGAATGTTAACTGATTCGTTTTCATTTATATGTTTTGTCACATATGACAAGTTTGTAATAGATATAATGTATTTGATTCATATCCTGAATGATATTATGTTCTTAAGAATTATTTGTAATCATAAAATGAAAATTATTCTTGAATGGTTACGATGTCGAATGAATCTCATTGCGTTCGTGGAGGTGGTAGTCCGTACGTACGCATGAGCGACAATATCATTCTATTTATGGTGTAATCATATATAATTGGATGGTATATTACATATATAGAATAATTAACATGTAATATTTATTATTTAATTCAATTATAAATCATTTTTATACCCATCCAAATAATGAAGTATTGAATAACAATCTACACCACGACGTGGAGACAGTAAGCCGTACACACACATTTATAATGGCTTTGTGATTCATAGGATGGATATAATAAAGAGTATTGTGGTAACATATTTATAATAACATCAAAATATTTATAAGGTATTAGATTAAGTACATTTTTATGGAAACAACAATGACGGAGGAAGTGGAAGAATAAAGGAACTCTGTATGAGGTGATGAAATTATTACCATTCCTTCGGGTGCTTCATTTTGATTAGATCAAAAGGGCTCCCTAGGTTGAATATTGATAAAATTAAGGCCTAAATATTTTAGTGAGGGTAGTTGGGAGGATATATGAAAAGGGGTTGTCCAATATAATTGTCTTTGGTGGTGTGAATTTTAGAGAATAAGAAGTACTCTTTTATAAGAGAGTTGAGGGGAACGTTAGGAAAAACATGAAATATTATTTTATTATCAAATAATTTTATGTTTATAATTTCTCAAAATGAATTTATTTCGAGGATACAATGGGTATGGGTCTAAAAACTCTCAAAAAATAGTTTTTAGACAAGTTTAAGACACCATATTAACTTTATCCTTTAGATTTAACTCTTAGTTAAATAGCTTAAAATTTACCATGTCTTCTTGTATTATTATAATAAATGGTTAATAGACATACCATAAAATAAAAAATGAACCTAAATTGGTTCATTAATTACATATACATCATTATATAAGTCCTTTTGACACACCATATATTTTTATGGCTATTTTATAATTTAATAAAATTATAGTGGTTTTAAAAACTCATTTATGTCAATTTTGACACTATTTAGTATTAGGTTTTTTCAAAGTCATAACAATATGAATTTAAAAAAAAAATTAATAAACTATATAATTTCATATTAACATATATAATTTTTGGATGGAATTCAATGTTTCAATTTAATGTTTTTTGAATATTTATAACATCAATTATTTTAGTACTTCATTAATAAGGTGGTTACTGCCTCATCATTGTGTCATAAATAAATTTAATTATTTAATGTATAAAAATTATAAAAAAATACCATGATGTAGGAAAACGTTTTATATTTATAATTAATTTTTATAGTCGAATTTATCTTATGTATTACCCTATATCAAAAATTGACTTAGTTATTAAATTTTGAATTTAACACTTTTAACTCTTCTTTAAAAAAATATAATAAATGTTCTAATATAATACAAGTGGTTAAAAAGGATCACATTTTTTATTAAGGATTATTTGGGTCCAAATACAATTATCCAATAGAATTAGGGCATTTATTATGGTAATTATAATATCATCTCTACCTTTAATTACCTTATTTACTTTTAGCAGTGGTAAATAATAATCAAAAGTTACTATTCACAAAAACAAATTTTAATCCTATTGAACCACATTATACTTAATTATTTCAAACATGTCTCTCAAATTTTTGAAATTCAATTTACAAATGTTGTAAAATTATAGTATATGAAAATTTGAAAATGTGCCTAGAAGGTGGGTAAAAGAAGGTAAAAAGGTTAATAAAACATTATATATCTAATATTATTATAAAATGACATAAATTAATTAAATTGGACTAATATAAGAATTATGTATCTATTTTGAATTTAAAATAAATTTAAATAAAAAATAATTATTTAAATAAAAAGTCAACTTTAAACAATAACACAGTGTTTTTCACTATTCCTAAAAAATATAAAGTTATTTACAATATACCAAAGACTCACCCAAAGATAATTTTGATATTTAAAAATTAAAAAATGATATCTATTTTACGAAATTATAAATATTGAAGTTATATTAATTAATTAAAAAAATTTTGTTGTCAAAACCAGAAATTGGGTTTTTGAGAAATAAAGACTATCATAAGATTGATATGTCTTTATATCGTAATTAAAAATAAAATTACTTCTAATGAAAAAAATTGGATTAAATTATAAAAATCTAATCTTATTATACTTCAAAACCATTCAAATTTATAATTTAAGACTATAAATTTTTTTATTAGAAAAACTTATTTTCAATTAAAATTAAGTATTTTTCACTATTCATCAAAATAAGAAAGTTATTAGAAAAGCATTGAAATTTTATCCAAACTAAATCATTATGCCTATCTTCAAAATAAGAAGTTTATTTTGTCAAATTTAATATGTTAAAGTTTCAAATATTGGACAAAAAAAGGGATATCCATTAAAAGGCGCTAAAATTACATTTTTAAAAAAATATATCTTTTATCTAAGAAATTGAATTTGTTCTTATATTATGTCCTAGAAACATATAATATCTATGTTAAAATTATATGGAGTATATAAAATAAAAAATACAGTTAATACTATTCATAACCTCTTTGGAATGACTAGGTTTGTATGTCATGGTGCTCTTGAACTCGGTGTTGCCTGTAGCTCAAGCTATTGAATTACTTTAAAGAAAATAACTTATTATTAAATCATAGGGTGTTATAAAGGCCACTTATTGAGATTAATTTTATAGTTGGTATTTAAAATTATGATATCTATCATGTTTTTTTATTTGGTACAATGGATTACGAGGCTCTAAGTGAGATGATGGGTGTTTCTTTAGTTTAGTTTTTTTCTACATATAATAAAAGAGATTAGGATTATATCAGGTTCCAACAGTGGTAAGGACATAGATAAAGAAGATGCATATAGATTTTGAAATTGATATAAAATCCAAGGGATCGATATTTAGATATAATTCTATAAGATCAGGTAGATACCCAAACACTTTGACGACACATGATATGTGGGATAAAGCTAGAGGTGCTCTATGGGTTATTTTGAAGATACATCTGGTGAGGACTGATGATTTGAGATATAGAATGGTGTGGGAGATGAGATTGATATTTCATGTGGTTGCGACCCCATTATTTTTCTCCCATTAATTATATCTTGATAGGGTTATTTTAGTTAAATTATTGTCTTTAGTTCCTACTTGACTTCCCTTATTTTTTCAATATTGTTTAATGAATTTTATTTATTATTTTCTCCCTATTTGATTTCCCATTATTGGTATTTATATTATGATCATTATTTCCAAATATATTTTGGTATTTTTTATTAATAGGCAGTGAGATGAATAATTGGTCATATTGAACTCTTTGAGTGAGTATTACAGTTATGAGATCATACCTCTTGATGCTATCATCTAATAAGGTAATAAAAACTATATAGTATGCCTCATTAGTAAATGAGTGTATACTAGTATTTAGTTTCAGGAATGTTTTCCCTAACCTAGTCTATGTATTACCTAATATATCATGGGATGAGTTTGTATTATTTTTCAATATAAAAAATATGGATATATTTGAATTAAATATTAAATATTATTTTTTGGGTTGTTTTAGTGACACTCACCAAAAACATAGACATGCATAAACTTGATCACTATCACATAGTTAGTTATGGTGAGTGCTGAAATCATATAGGTTCACTAGACTCACAGCATACCCATGTACATGACATGAGTTTCTATAAAATATTAAATATTTACTCCTTGATTAATAGTGTAACCCATTTTAATAATGACTATTTTATTATATTGAAAAATGGATGTATATATAAAGGATATTATGAAAAAAAATCACATGTCAAGTCATCTGTTGCACCACAAACCTACAAAACTAGAGTTGGTGAATTATTTTATTACATTTAAATTATTAAAAAGAATCAAATCCCAAAGGACTAATTAGTTTATTAGTTTTGGAATTCCAGATTACAAAAAAGATACCCATAATACATTGGGAAAATAAAATAAAGAATAATATGGGTAAAAAAACTAATCATCCATGGAACAAATTCGATGTATTCCTCTTCATAACCAATGGAAGGGAAACATAATAACGGTGAGATAAAATGATCATTATGGGTATGTAAAGGGGTAGAAATTTTGAATTTATAAGATTAAATCAACATAGAAAGGTAAATAACTAATAAAATATTCCATTCAAAAAACAAGATAAGGCGTAATCAATATGTCAAGGTAAATAACTGAAACACATGACAATTAATTAACAAAAAAATTAATAATATATATATATATATATTTATATGAAAGTCACATAGATAATAATAATAATAACTAAAATAATTATGATGGAAATTATTAATTATTGGATTTCATGTCTAATTTACATGAAAAACTATACTGTCAATACCATTCACAAGTTTGTTTAAAACTACTGGTGAAAAACCATTTAATTTGTCCATCTTTTTTTCTCATGAGATCATGTCGATGCATTGAGGGGATATATAATGTCCGGACGCCACGCATCATTTCAATTCCAAAAACTCCTCATATCAAATAATCAAAATAGATAATATGACTTATAAAATAATAGTATTGAATAAATAATAAGTATTTATCAATAATTTTCTAGTGTAGGATAAGTACCAACATGGGTTTTTGACATTGATAAAGGGAAATAGTATTGAAAGATCATCAGAATAATTCTTTTTTAAGGATTCCAAAGTGTCTGATACCACTTTTAAACATTTGAATCATAATTCACATGAAGGAATAACATTAAATGAAAAATATAATATCAATAAAATAATTATATTCATGATATAACATGTCAATGTAAAGTATATACACAATATATAATTAATTAGCAGCATAATATTACAAATTATTTCAATGAAATGTAATTGAGACGAAATCCATTAAAAATTGTAATCAATTATTTAAATGGACATGAATTTATAGAATATAATATATTATTTTAAAAGAAAATTGTAAAAATATAAATTATTCTTCAAAAAATTATGGAATCATGATGTTGGAAAAAAAATTATTGTCGTATAAGTTAAAAAAACAATCATATTTTACTTTTGTAATAAAAGTTATAAAGTACCTTGTTTTGGAAAATGACAGAAAGATTACTTTTAAATAAATTTATAAAAATTAAAAATTGCTGTAAATGAACATTAATAATAATTTTAGAATATTATAAACACTTTTTAATTTTTTTATAAAACACTAACATGGAAGAGTGGTATTACTTAGTGGAGATATAAACAAAAACAATCCTGAATAATGATGAGATTGTGCGATAAATCTACACCACTTTATAATAACTAGAATGTTATTTCCATGAAAAAAAGAAATTTATTTGGTTATAGAAATACCATAAAATATATAATAATACTCATAAAATAAATTAATGGGTGGTTTATACGCAATACAAAATAAAAACAATAATTTATAAGGCATTTGTCCCCTGGAAATAAAAGTGAGACAAAGATACCTTACCTTGCATTTCCTTTTGTATAAACATCCAATAACCTCTCTTATAATGAATTTAAAAATGTTATTAAATTATAAAAGAACCAAAATCATATCTATAGTATTATATATTTTCTTCTAATAATATCATCTTGCGTGTTTGTTTGTAATCTTTCATTATTTTCACTATTTCGTATGTTAATTGCCTAGTTTTTCCTGTATGTTTTGAATTGTTACATATAGTTCCTATTATATATATCATGATTTTATCATATCCAGAATTTAAAAATGAGTTAAATATCATATATATTAATTATATATGTATTTATAATATTCCATAATATATTGAGATAAGAAATGAAATGCATTTCTCATGTAGATGGAAGGCCGTATCTATGCATGAATGCTACTTTAATTCTGTTCTCATGTTAGAGGAATGAAAATTAAAAAAATATTTTTATATTATAATTAAATAATTAAATATATGTCATATGTGTAAAATATTATTATTAAAACTATTCTTTATATGTTCCATGTATAGTGTGAACAAATCTTGTCGCTTTGAGGAGGCGGTAGTCCACTCTTCCACAAAAGATGTTATCATATTTTCAGAACATGAAAAAATGAAGGAATGTGTTATTTAAAAATTATGTAATTAATACTAAAAAATAAATATAATATATATACATATATTATACAAATATTTTTTCCATAATAATTACAAACAATGAGAGGTGGTAATGGAAGAAACGAACGGCCCCGTTTTACGAGATGATAGTTCGCTATACCCGAACTGTATGTTTGTTACCCATTTGATGGATATATGTATAGGAGTAAGTCAAAAAATAAAAAAAAATAAAAATATATTAAGGATAATTGTTTTATATAACCCAATATTAATAATAATTTATTTTTGTGAGAAATAAATTAAATGAAAGTGATCGTTGAAGAATTTTACCTCTTTTCTGGGTAACTCTATTTCGTTTATAATAAAAGACTTAATTGGTTATATTTATTGAAAAAATAATAATTCTAGGATATGGGGAGGTAATTTTTTAGGATATATGGGTATGTTTTGGTGAAGATATAAGGATCAATTTGGTGTTAGGATGTGAGGGAGGAGGTGTCATTTTATAATTCTGGTGAGTGTCACTTTTAAAAATTATTAAATTATTATAAATTAATTTTAAATTATAAATGGATATGATATGAGTTATTATTAATATAATATGAATATGGGTCTAAATACTCTCAATGAATAACTTTTATAATTTTTCGGTTCTCAAAATTACCATTATATTTTGGCATTAACCCTTAATTAAACTGGTAAACTCCTACTGTGATAACTTGGTTTTATAAAATTTAAGGGTGAATAATGTCACTAAAAAAATGAAAATCAATCCATAAATGAGTAATGAATGAAATTTGAAACCTTATCCCTATAATTTTAAATAATTTAATATTTTTATTTATTTTATATCATTTAATAAAAGAATATTTGTTTTTAAATATATTGCGGTCAATTTTGACACTATTCACCACTAGAATTTTTTAAAATATCATAAAAACATGATATATTCAAACCAAATCTTTTAAATTATCACTAAAATGTAAAAATTCTATAGAATAGTTTTTTATAATGTTAATTATTTCAAATTATATTTATTTTAATATTTTTAATATCATTTATTTCATTATTCTATTAATTAAAAAATTACCACATCATCATTATTTCAACATTTAAAGTAATATTTTTGCTATAAAAATTATTAAAAAAATATCATGACGTAGATAATTTATTATTTATAAATACTGTTTATATTTGAACATATCCCTTATATAACCCCATATGAAAAATACATCACTTGTTAAAATCAAATTTGTAAAAAATGACTTTTCTTTGAATATAATATTATAAATATCATACTCACATCTAAGTGGCTTTCAAAGGATGCCATTTTGTCCCAATGATGATTTTCGTTAAAGAACACTCTTATTATTAAATTAGGACATGTTTTATAGTAATTTTATAACATTTATAAAATATTTTTTACCATTAATTACAAGATTTACACTAAATTATGGTAAAAAAAATATCAAAAAAATTACTATTCATATTGTCAAAAAATAAAAGGAAACTATTTAAAATTTTTTTAACTTGTGATTAAAAATATGGAATCAATTTTTTAAAATTCAAAACAAATTATTGAATGATATTAATTAAAAAATAGTCCCTTTGATGGAATGCGAAAATGAGTTTCTAAGGTGAAAATGTTTAAAATATTTAAATGTTTTTATATCAAATTAAATGTGAAATTGATTACAATGACCTAAATTAGATCAAAAGATAATAAATTTATCATGTTTTATATTATACCGAATTAAAAATATAATTTAACATTATATATTATTTAGGTGGAAAAACCATTTTCAATTAAAATTAAATATTTTATCATTATTCATCAAAACATGGAACTTATCAGAAAAATAACAAAATTTCATCCAAAATTAATTTTTATATTAATATTTAAAAGAATAAGTTTATTTTTTCAGACAAAATATATTAATGTTTCAAAAATTGTATTTAAAACATGTTATCCAGCTTGAGGTTGTAAAAATTTATTTAAAAAATATTGATTTTTATTTCTAATATTGGGTATATTCTTATGTTATGCCTATCAAAAATATTTATTGAATATTTAAAATATTTTATTGAATAAATAACATATAAATTTCATTAATATCATTCACTAATAGTAATTAATTTAATTTATTTTTTCAAAACACCATTTTGTGCCTAAAAATATTTCCATTATATTCAATTGGTTTTATATTTATTTATAATTAATTAGTAACCTATGAATTCATATAATATTTTTTTTAAAAAAAATATTTTTGTAACATAGTTAATACTATTCATAACCGCCAATTTAATGGCTAGTTTTTTTCTTATTATATTAAATAATTATATTTTAATAACATACTGTTTTTCGGTAAAACTTGGTCTGGGATGTAACTCATGCTATCAATGAAAGTCACTATAGCGTGTGATGTAAGATAACTCAATATCACATGCATTATAAGCTATATCATAGAGTAAATTTATTTAAAATAAAAAATATATTGAAATGTATTTGGATGTTATATTTTTTTAGTCTCTTGGTGTAATGTGTCATTAATTCTATCTAATACAATGTTATTACTTTAGAATTGAAGGGTGTTACATTCTACCCACCTTAATTAAATTGAATCCTCACAATTTATACAAGATATTTGTAATATAGGGTTTAATATTTGAAAATACTATTTTTTAAAACCCCAAATAATTTTTTTATACAATACCCTATATGTAAGTGAATATTATATGTACAAAGGTTACATGTAATTACATTAAACAAAGATTCAAAAAAACATAACATTAGTGGCAAGTAATGATATGGACTTGGAGGAGAAGAATACATATTTATAGGGAGGGATTCATGTCATCAATATTAGACAAGTGAATTATCCAAGGAATTCTTAGGGTATTAAAGTTATAAATATGTGGTGATATAGAATACAATAAGTTGAACAAAAATTAAGGTATTATGAAAACATATTATTGATCATTTCCCTAATGTTGAGAAATTATTTCACTACCTAAAAATATAATAAATATATTTAATTGATATATTTCTATTTTATAAAAATGGTTTCCATCCTTTATTTTTGATTTGACCAATTTAAAATTCATCCATTACTCCATCAAATTGATATCCAAAATTTAACTTTGATGTCTATAGCACTAAAATACACTTTTAATGGAGTATAATCCATATAAAAGAGTGACATGTATTTCAATGTGTCTCTAACTATTCTCAACATCCAATATGGTTAATACATAAATATCTAAACCTAAAAAAGAAACACTCTAGGTTTATCATTAATACTAATTCATTAAATTGTTTAACTGAAAAAAATTACATATTAACTAAGGCGTTTCATAGGTCAGTGGTTAGCGTTAAACAATTACCATCCTTCAGTCATGGGTTCATGTACCGTGGTCTTTCCATACATGATGGGTTGTTACCCGACATACATGTTGTTCTTTTTCCAAAACCATATTAATATAAATTCCAAAAATAAATATGATTGACAAACGTGTATTAAAGTTAATAACTAAATATCATTTTAAATATAGCTTTCAATACAACCTCAATACATTAATAATTTATCCATTTTATTTCAACAATGGTCCTTTATTAGTCTAATTCTTATCCAATACATCATTTGTTGGATTTCTATGTCATGAAAAATTATCTTCAATATAAAACAACTTTGTTTTAACGTATCTCATTCATTTTCCTTATCTATAGAAACACATAATAATGGATTGTAAAAAAATTAAAATTATCCAAATCATATCCTGCCGGAGTGTCAAACCAGGTGTGAAGTAAGGCCTATTTTGGTGTATCAGTTTATGATTGAGTTAGGTCTGACACAAAATTTTAGAGCTGTTACCACTAGGTACATTTTTCAAGAACCACAACCACATATATTATACAGGAATGGATTTATTTATAGAAAAAACATGTAATATCTATCTAACTGAAGATTTAGGTTGTTCTAATTTACTTGTACTAAAATTATACCATAGGTATAAGTTCCCTAATCTACGTTTTCCTAAATCTAGTTTCTATGGTTGCTGCAACACTTCCATTGATACCAACTGTAATGCCCCGAACCTAAAATTCTGGAGCTGCTGCATTATTTTATTATATTTTCTTGATTAAAAGGAATAAAATCTTTTTGGACCAATTAATTTAGTAGTTTTGGAATTCTAGATTACATAAATGATACCCATAATACTTTGGAAAAATAAAATAAAACATAACATAATTAAAAAATCAATATCCTTGAAACTTATCCAATAGATTACTCTTCCTAACTTAGGGAAAGAAAGCCTTATAAGGGTGAGATAAAATGTTTGGTAAGGGTAACTAAAGAAGAATAAATTTGGAATTTATAAGAGAAAATAAACATGGAAAGTTAAATAATTGGTAAGACATGGAATTCAAATAACCTAATATGGAATAATCAATATGGAAAGGTAAATAACTGAATCAAATGATATTTAATCAAATAATTGAGAATGAATTCCATACATAGATATTATTATATTAAAATCTCATGTATAATAATAAGGAAAACTAAAATTCTTATAAAGGAAATGCTTAATAGTGATCATTTTCACTAAAGGTGTGTTTTCGGTGTCCCAAATTATTTTTACCCTAACAAGTATAGCACCAGTAAGGGGTTGATCCATTGGGAACTATGATGCTATTTTATCTTTCTGAATTTATTTTGTATTTTTGTTTCTAGTTAACTCTGCTAAATTTTGAATCGATTTTGGTAGGTTGTTTGGGTTAAAAAAGAACAATTGGTTTTCAAGCTTATTTTAACAAATTTCTTAAGGAAATGAAAGTATGTACGAGAAGATTGGTTTTGATGTAAATAGAAAGAGAAACAGTCATTGGGGTTATGGATTATTGGGAAGTTGATTATTAAATTAGATTTCTTATGCGGTTGTGTTGTTCGTGATAACCCAACACTATGGGTTAAATTTATAAATTAGTTTCCTTGGTCCAATAAACATTATATTTAGAGCTGAAGAAACTAACTCCTTGGTCCAGTAGCTAGTGTTGAACAGATTTTTATTTGGATTAGTCTATTTTGAGTTGGCGAGTATATTCAACAGTCATGAAATTATTCTTCAGTATTCTTCTTTTGAATCCCTAAAAATTCTACCCTTGGTCCGGTAAAGAATTTCTAGTGCTAATATAATGTGATTTAAGAAGAATAAGAAGAGGTTATTAGAACAAACAAATTCATAGAAAATTAATTTAAATTACAAATCAACATCTCCAACAACATTAACAAAATAGTTTTTTAGTTACACATATAGAAAATGGAAAACACAAATCTCTTGATACCTGAGGAAATAATGCTTGTAACTTTGAAAAGGAATGATTCTTCAGTAGACTGAATGATGTTAGTAAGATGGAAGAGCATCATTGCTTCAGATCTTCCACATAATATTGCCACACACTTCTCCAACATTTCACACCCTTGGTCTAGAGGCCAAGGACTTTTTTATAGAAAAACAAGTAAACGACATGTATCAAAAGGTACAAGCCATTTACATTCATCAAAGTGCTTTTTCCTCTGTTTTCACCACTGGTAGGCGGCCTAACACGCCGTCTTTGTCATGGAACATGGCGCCTCCTGGTAGGTGAATATATATGACATGTAGCACCGCCATAAATGGACTGTAGTCTCAAAATTTGGCCACCAACCTATTCTAGAAATGTATACAAGACGTGTAGAAATGGCACATGACGTGTCTCCTTCAGCCGGCCACATGGGCATGTAGACTCTTCTTGGCCACAAACTATTTCTAGAATGTCGTACATGATGTGTATATTGTAAACACGATGTGTACTACCTTCTGGTTACTTGGGAATGTATTTGTCTTGGTCAAACCATGTATTATCTTGAAGGTACATGGTGTGTATATATTTACATGCCATGTATGTGTAAATTTTTTCTTGATTCTTCTCCGTTTTTTGCATTTGGCCATAAATAATCTAAAAATGAACAAGATCAAAAAAATAAAATTATTTTTCCTCTATGTGGTAGGTAAATGTTGTAAACATATTCTTATTTTTCAATAGAGTATACGAAAATGTATACACAAATACGTTGCATCAGACCCCCCATACTTAGTCATTTTCCTACTGTCAAGAAAATATCAACATCTAAGTAAAAGAGTCTATATTTTAAAGGGAAGGAATTAATTTAATCATAAGTGTAAATAATAAGTTACAGTAAAAATATTGAAAAGGAATAAAAAACAGTTTCATTTCATGAGATATTTTAATCAGGCCTCATATATAATTCAATGAACTACTTTCATCCTCTTTTAACACATGTTTCAGCCTTTAAAATATGATCAAGCCACTTCGTGATTAACCTCACCAATAAAATACTCTACAAACAAAAAAATTTAATCAAAGTTATTCTCATCCGATGATATATACACTCTATCCATAGGTTTGTAAGAAATCTAGTTCTCCGCTTTAGAAAAATTAACTTACAAAAATCATGAGGGATTTTCAATAAGAATCATATGTTTCAGTGGCTAAAGGTTGGTAGGAAAAGATGTGAAAATAACCTTGAGTCTTGAAAGAGGCAGCTAAATTCTTTAAATAATAATGCATGGTATTAAAAAATTAATCCCATTGAAAAGCATCCTCCGCAAGCTTTATCATAGAATCTCAACACCACCATTCCTTTAGTTGAGTAGGTTGGGTTCACAAACTAGCAAGTGAGTATTAAGTCCCTTTTTTTGTACCATTATTTTATTACAAAGGGGACCTCTCAGAATTATCACAAATAGAAGTTTGGAACCCTTTTTTCCCTAGATGATCAAGAGGCTCTACCCCATAATTAATTTCTTGACAATTAACGAAATTCCCATATGTTGCCAATCCCTTATTTTTAGATCAAATAAATAATCATGAAAAATTATAAAAGAATTAGGGTAGGAAGGAAAATTGGCGTGTAATAGGATTCTTATATAGGCAATTCTTGGCCTCTAGGGGATTCATGATGATAAGATGTAGGGTATGATCAATATAAAGGGGTTAAAACAATCTAATTCCTCAATAATTTTAATGTAAATCCAAAATTATTCATGTTTCTAAAATTAAACATGAAATTATGGTATTTATGTATATTCTATGAATCTCTCAAGAAAGAGGGTATTAGAAATTATATGAAAAAGGGGTTTAGAATACCTCTCAAGAGTGGGAAAAATAAATAAAGAGAAAAATAGGTCCTGATTTGCAAAATAATTGATTAGTCTAATCTATGTAAATATATAAGGATTACAAGTTTCAATTTAAATTATATCAACAATAAATTTAAAACACTTAATAACCCAAAATGAACATAAATATTTTTTATAATTTCCCACTTTAAGTATATTATTTAAAAATATGATTAACAAAAATTATCCTCACGTATTAAAATATATCTTCTAATAATGATTTCTCCTAGAATCTAAAAAGGTAAAATACTAAAGAGGTCGAGAGATTCCCCCATACTTAAAATCGCACACGGTACACCAAGTGCCCAAAAAGTGGAACAAGGGAAGGTGGGGATAAAATAGTGGACCATACTGAGGTGAAGTAAGGAATGAAGTAAATTTAATAACAAAAGTAATTAATGGAAAAATAATACCCCCCCTATGTCTAGGCGTAGGAAAATGGAAGGTGATGTAAAAGTAATGCCCAAAACATGCTACAGTACCTGTGAGGGGGAAATAAAGAGAACTTTGCAAGCATACATAAAAAACATAGGCAGAAGATATCACATGAATATATATACAATGAAAAGAATTTGTCCTAAAACCAGTTAGGGGTTACCTCAGAAGAGGCATCATCCTATGAAGAACCAGCTGGTGGAGATGGCTCAGAAGCCATGGAAGTGGGAGGCTTGAACTCTGCATCTGGAAGGGAATCCGAATAAGTAGGAGTTGTGGGTGATATACTTTGAATTTGAGGCTCAAAAGCACTCCCTAGACTGGAAACAACGGTGGTAGAAGCAGTAGTAGTAGCTGGGCCCATAGTAGATAGTAGAATGGGATTTGTGGCCAGTGTAGGAAAGGGTGGTGGCGAAGCAGCAGAAGGGCCATGATCTGAGGAAGGGGCAGGTGGTAGGGGTAGTGGAATACCAAGATGCTAAAGAAGAAGCTCCAACATCTACTCCAGCCGGTCCTAGCGGCTGTCGATACTAACCATATGCGGGTCCATAAAGGCTCGGTGGAGGGAAAGGGCGAGATCTACTGAGGGTGCAGTGGTAGGTGGGGCTGGTGGTGGTTCAGAAGAAATAAAGCTAGAAGAGGTGGGCCAGTAGAAGGGGGGTGTGGTGGGGAAGCTGGTGGGGTTGTGGAAGAAGGAGGTGGTTCATCGACTGGTGGTGAAAGAGGGTCAGCAGTTGGACAGACTGGAGCCTAGGCAAGAAAATAGTTACCCCTGCTTCTAGACCAATCCCATGTGAATAAGCATGAGGTAGTCTATCCACTGGGGTGAAACTAACAATTCATGAGGAAAAGAAGGCTTGAAAACCCCAAGGATGTGGGTGAGGTGAGTGGCGTAAAAACCATCGTTCAGGTTGCCCTGATGGCTGGTAAGCATAGCATGAAAATAGGAGGCTGTTAGTTAAGGGAGGTCAGGGTGGTCCTGCCAGATGACACAGGTAAGGAGATCCATGTCACGGCTGGTCACAACCCCCATATCCTCATGGAGGGGGAAAAGAATGGCAATGAAGAACCGGTGGGTAAAACAAAGGATGGGGTCTGTAATAAGGGTACTCTTTTGCGAGGTAGGGGTGTATGGGTGGTCAGGACCAACAACCTCCCACCACATGGCAACAAGCTTAGAGCGCTCAGGCCTAGTAATGGTGGAAATAGGGGTGGGGTGATGTAATGGGGGTAGAAACCACACCCTCGGACAAACTCTATCATGGTGATGGAAAATCGGCGTCGCCCACCTAGAACTGAACCACGGGCACCGCATCACCAGGTGTCTCCCTACCCTCAGCTCCACTAAACTCGAATGAGTAAAAAAACTTAAAAAATAAATTGCATAATATAGGAGTGCTGACATGGAAAATTGTGAGTAGTGGAGTGTGTCCAAGGAGATCCTCTAACTCTCCCCAGATACCAAGCTATTGTGGGATGCTTCTGTCAAGGTAGTGGCCACTCAACAGAATCATCCGGAGAGAGAATGGTCGAACCCTATAATGTTTCAGATCAGTGACCACGAATACCTTGCATGGGTAGGGAATACCCAAAGGCCCTGGTCCAGGTAGAGGTGCAGTAGCAGGAGCTGGATCTGGGGATAGACCTGCTGCTGTAGGTGGAGGGTCGCTGAAAGGGACGGTCGATGAAGTGCCAGCTGAGGAGGAGGCGATCTCAGGTGGACTAGAAGCTGTAATGATGGTGCTCGGACTATCCTCAGTGGAGGGAGTGAGGGGTGGAAGGGTGGCCAATAGGGGAAGATTGTATACCATAGAATCTGTGTCTAGATGCATTAGAGGTCGAAGTCTGATCTAATGATAAATGTTCATCTCTCCCTCAGTGGTGGGGGTGGGCCGCATACCACATGAAGGATCACAATCTTCCATCACCTGAAAAATAATGAAAAACCAGACAAAAGAACAATAGAAATAAGAAAAATAGAAATGGTGAGAAATCTGAAAAGTAAAAGTACATGGCGTGTACATCCAGAGTACACGGTGTGTAGTACAAGCTGATTAGCATCCTATGTTCTCTGTATAAAAACGCCGAGGGAGAAGCATAGAGACCATGTAAGGGTACACGGTGTTTACAAAGTATACCCACAATGTTCATGAAAATGAAACATGGTCATGTATGATTAAAGACACAACCCCGTGTGTTAACAGTTGTAATCATAAAGGAAACGTCATGTATGGCTAAGACACAGTGTGTATATGAGCAGAGGAATATGACCGTGTGGAGGGATAGACATGGTCCAGTTGAAAGAACTTGTATACATGACATGTATCAAACACACACACTTTGTAGAGGAACATGGTATGTGAGACAGTGTCAAGTGCTACACATGGAGGGGCCAAAAAATTGAGATACATGGCATGTACCGAAAACACATGCCATGTATGTGAAAATGGTGTGTGAGTCCATGAGAAAAGGGTACTTGGGCACGATGGGGGAAGGTACACGTGTGTACCTAACATACACACTATGTATAATCAAATTGAAAAGAAATTTGTGTGTGGCTATGTACAAAAATACATGGCGTGTGTTCTTCATTTTGTAGCCCTGTATCGCGGAAGCTGAATGGTCGGATAATCCTGAAACCACCCTAATAACATCCAATAACTTGAAATAATGTGTGTAAAAGGGAATACCTAGAATGAGGATCACAATGCAAGATAAATCAAAACCCAAAACGAACCAAATCGAAGGATTTGAACAATGGGGGTTTAGGTGTCATACAGGAGAAGAAAACGGGAAGAAGAAGGGCTACGCGGGACACGGCCTCAAGCCGGGTTGCTGCGGCTTATATAGCCAAGGCACACTGCATGTACATCTTGACTACACACCGTGTATCTCAATTTTTTTAAACATATATATATATAATTATTATAGTAAAATATATAATCATTAATATTAATTAAAAATAATAAAAAAGGATATATATATATATACATATAGAATTTAAAAATAAAACTATACACGTAATGTAGTGGAAAAATACATGGAGTGTATTTAAAAATTAGAAAAAGAGAAGTACAACCTTTGGTCTGGTTCTTGGGGTGAGGTTCGAACCGGTGATCGACCATTCTGAATTGAAGCCCTCAACTACTGGAGCGAATGTTGTATTTTTGCCCATATTTATCATTTATATACCATTAATCCATATAGCCTATACACATGAGAAGAAAGAAAATGCATGGCGTGTTGTTTTTAATTATATAATATGGGGATAAATCATGGAGATTAGCCAAGTTCAAACCCAGGACTTTTGGATCCAAGGACGAGACTTTTCCAATCATGCCACATCCTCTACATGTATTACTTTATATGGAACATTTTTTATATTTTATTTTTTGAATAAAAATAGGTCACAGACGATGTATATTGGAAGACACGCCGTGTGGTTTTATTAAAAAGGGTAAATGATGGGAATGGGGCGATTATCAAGATTTGAACCCACGTCTTTTAGTGTCGGGATTTGATCTTGGCCAACCGACCCATCCCCATCATGGGTTTTCTTATATGAAAATATATATATGAAATTTACTAAACATGCCATGTAAGAAAATATAAAAACGAGGAAACCCATGTCGAAGGTAGGTTGAGAGGATTTGAACCACGTTCAGCTCGGATAAACTTCATTGACCTTACCATCCGCACTGGCATCATCCCTATTTATACATAGCTACTCTATATATTTGTAATAGTTAGAAAATAAAAAAATGGAAACGTAAACTCCATGTATATAGAGGGGACATGGAGTGTATTCCCTGTGTTGCCTCCTAGGAAGCGCCTTTGTTTTAGTTCATTGAATCGACCTACTTACCTTTTCTCATCTGAGCTGTATGGTAGTCAATGTTCCCACCGTGTCGTCTATGTGATGATAAGCCTTCAACCATTTCCCTTTTACATTGAATGGTTGACCATCGTCTCTATAAATTTCCACTACTCCATGATGGAATACGAGTATGAAATGAAATTGTCCCGAACATCGTGGCTTTAACTTTTTTGGAAATAAGAACATACGAGAGTTAAGGAGAAGTACATGATCACCGGGTTGGAGAGATTTTCATGAAATCATTCAGCCGTGAATATATTTCGTATTCTCCATGTAAAGCTTGTCGTTTTCGTATGCCTCTAATAAGATTTCATCATGTTTTGACAGTTGGAACTTTCGCTTCTCTTCAGTTGCCTTCAGATCAAAATTTAGGCCCGTAATGACCCAGTAGGCTTTGTGTTCCAATTCTACTGGTAGATGGCATGGCTTTCCATAGATGAGGTAGAGTGGGGACATTCCCAGTGGTGTTTTGAAAGTATTTTGATATGCCCAAAAAGAGTCATCCAACATCTTGGACCAGTCATTTCTCTAAGTGTTCAATGTTTTCTCCAGGATCTTTATGAGCCCACGGTAGGAGAGATCCACTTTTCCACTCAACTGAAGATGATATGGTGTCCCCATATGATGTTTTACTCCATTCATTGATAGTATTCCTCTCATCAGCGAGTTTTAAAAGTGGGTCCCCCTATCACTGATCAGTACCCGTGGAAATCCAAACCTGATAAAAATATTTTCCTTTAAAAAACTGATGACTACCTTGGTTGTGTCGTGTGCTGTATTGGTGGCTTCCACCCACTTGGAGACATAGTTGACACAGACCATGTGTAAGAGTTCCCAAAATATGGGGGAAAGGGACCCATGAAATCTAATCCTTGGACATTGAAAATATCAACCTCCAGGATTAGGTGCTGGGGAATATCAGCTCTATGTCCCACATTACAGGTCCTCTGGCATCGATCACAATATGAAATAATAGTTCAATCATCCTTATTCATTGTGAGATAGAAAAACCCAGACTATAGGATCTTTCCTATTGTACGGTCAGGTCCATGATGTCCCCCAACTGGTGAGGCATGAAATAACTCTAGGACACCTTGAACTTCATTCTCCATGATGCAACGTTGGATCACTCCCTCTGCAAGTATCAGAATAGCAGATGATCCTCCCAGAAGTACCTTTTCACATCAGAGAAAAATATATTCCCTTGATGGAAGGAGAGGTTAGGGTGAATGACACATGTAAACAAAAAATTAGTGATATCATTCTGCCATGGTCTAGGTAATTCGTTAACTGAAAAAATATGTTCATCAAAGAAATCCTCCCCAATCTCCCAATCCTCCTCCTTCTCTAGATGAGGCAGCTCTAGGTGGGAGAGATTTTCAGCAAAAATTCTCTCAATATCCTTCTTATCTTGAATCTCCAGATCAAATTCATGTAAGAGGAGTGCCCAGCAGATCAATCGGGGCTTCAAATATTTCTTGTTCAGTATGTACTTTAGTGCTACAGGTTCAGTATAAACAATATCTTTAGACCACACTATGTAAGAATGGAAGCTTTCAAATGCGAAAACCACTACAAGCATATCCTTCTCTGTGGTGTTTTAGTTGATCTGAACCTCATTGAGCATCGTACTGGCATAATATATAGGTCTGAAAATCTGATCAAGTTGATGTCCCAAGACTACTCCCACTGCATAGTCACTTGCATCACACATCACCTCAAATTGTTCCTCACAGTTGGGAGAAACCATCACCAGAGCTTCCACCAGACACTGCTTCAGATGGTCAAAATACATGGATCATGTCTTATAGAACTAAAATATGGAATCCTTGGTTAGAAGATTGGTGGAATGATGGGATATTTTGGAGATTCTTCGGGAAAAGCGCCTATAGAAACCGGCATTCCCCAGGAAGATGTGGATGGCTCTGACAGAAGTCGGAATAGGTAGTCATGAAATGACTTCAATCTTTGTCAGGTCCACCTCTATCCCCTTTGCTGAGAGTCTGTGACCAAGGAAAATGCTACATTTCACCATGAAATGACACTATTTCCCAGTTCAAAACATGGTTACTGTTGTCACAATGTTCCAAAACTAGCTCCAGGTTCCTTAAACAAGTGTCGAATGCTTTCCTGTAAACCGAAAAACCATACATAAATACATCCAGGATTTGTTCCACCATGTCATGGAAGATAGCCATCATGTAACACTGGAAGGTGGCGGGGGTATTGCACATGCCAGAAGACATCCTTCGGTAAGAAAATATACCATTGGGGAAAGTGAATGTGCCATTCTTCTGATCCTCTAGAGCAATGAAAATCTTGTTATAGCCTGAATAACCATCAAAGAAGCAATAGAAGTTGTTCCCTGATAGTCTCTATAGTATTTGATCCATGAATGACAGGGTAAATGATCCTTCCTTATGGCATCATTTAGCTTTCGGTAATCCACATAGACTCGCCAGCTCGTGATAGTGCATGTAAGGATGAGATCGTTCTTTTCATTTGGAATCATAGTGATACCCCACTTTTTGGGTACCACTTAGAGGGTACTCACCCATGGACTATCCGAGATGGGATAGATGGTGCCTGAATGAAACAATTTGATCACCCCTTTCTTTTAAAACTTCCTTTATTGGGGGATTCAAGTTCCACTGTGGTTTCCACGATTTCTTGGAACCTTCTTCAAGTAACACCTTGTGGGTGAAAATTGCAGGGCTGATGCCCTTTAAATCAGTGAATTTCCTCCCAATATCATGCGTACATTGTTTCAAGACCTGTAGAAGTGCATCTTTTTTCACCTATGATAGTTCTGCATTATGTTTGACAGGAATAGTTTTATTGGGTCCCAAATACCCATACTTAAGAGAAGTTGGAAGAGGTTTTAGTTCGAGATTAGGTTCCTTCAAAATCAAAGGTGCAAGTGTTTTCACCATTTCCCATTCGAGACTATCAGGAATAACCGTACGTTTCCAATATTGTCCGCCCTAGCTTTCTATGAATTTCATGTCCTCTGGTGCTTCATCAAGAATGTCTGGAAAAATGAAGGTATCCAAATAAGAACATACCAGATCATTCCCTTTTTGTTTTCTCAAATTATCATCCATGGTGGTTATAGCATAATAGTCTTCATGCTTAGGCAATGATGGATGTTTAATAGCCTTGAAAACATTGTAGGAGTCTCTCTCATCCCCTACTTATAAAATAAGCTCTCTTTGGTTCATGTCAATCAGTACCTTTCTAGTGGATAAGTACGGTCTTCCTAGTATGAGAGGTGCCTCTTGGTCATCCTCCATGTCGAGGATGATGAAATCAGCTGGAAGGATCAGCCGACCCACATTGATGAGTACGTCCTCCAGTAGTCTCTTAAGATGTTTGATGGATCGATCAACAAGTTTAAGGGCTTACTCAGGTAGGGTTCAAATCATGGAGCACAAGTTTCTTGAAAACTCCAAGGGGCATGAGGTTTACGCTAGCCCCAAAGTCACAAATATCCTTCACAAACTCGCATGGTTCAATGGTATAAGGAATAGTAAAACTACCTAGATCCTGGAGTTTGGGAGGAATTGAGTATTGGATGACTTCATAACACTCCTTGGGTAGGGCAATGGTGCCCAGATCCTCCATCTTTCTTCTATCGGAGAGTATGTAATTCATGTATTTGTCATAGGTTGGCATCTATAACAGTTCCTCTATAAATTGTATATTTATGTGTAGCTTCTTGAACACATCCATAAATTTTCAGAGCAGGTGGTCCTGCTTTCTCTATTTCAGTCTCTTTGGGAAGGGTAAGGCATGTACAAAAGGTTTGACAACCTCCTACCCTTTATTCTCCAAAGCCTCCTTCTATGGGATTTTGGATGAGGAGGGGCTGGTATTGGTACCTTCATCATCATCAGGGGATGTAGATACACCTAAATGTGCTGGTTGGTTCTGTGGAGATCTTTTCCACTCTAGAGTATGACAACATGGGCTTCTTCCCTTGGGTTATTCTCTGTATTTACTGGTAGAGTCCCAAGCTACCGTCCTGAGAGTTGGTTCACCAACTGACCAATTTGGTTTTCTAGGCCTCGAATTGATGCCTCCTAATTTTGGGAACTGGACTCAGTAGTAGATATTAATTTGGTCATAAGATCCTCTATCCTTGTGGTGTTCTCCTACTGAGGAGGTTGTTGAGCCAGTGGAGGTGGTGGCTGCCCCAGCTACTGTGGGAAAGGTTTTTGATACCCTTTTTGCTGATAAGAGCCCTGTTGGGGTCGTTGGTACCTCAGGTACTGGTTCAGATAGGGAGGCTGGTTGTTGTCGGGTGGTCGTTGGGGTGGCCAATTTTGCTGTTGTTATCCTCAGCCTGTGTTTTGCTGTTCATTCCATGCCAGGTTCTTGTACTGGTAGTACTGGTTGGGCATTTATTTTTGTTCAACATAACTTACCTCGCTTGTCGATGGGCCTCCGGCAGAACTCGGGCATTCTCCCATTATGTGGTTATCACCATATTCACAGCATTCCAGATGGTTCACCACATGTACTTGGGATGTGCCCTTCAGATTGATCGTATCGATCTTTTTGGAAACAACATCCAACTAAGAAGCTATCATGGTAGTTGCATCTATGTTATGCATACCTTATTTCAGTTTCCCCCTTTCAGAATGCCACTGGATGCTTTTGGCATACATATCTTCCAGTAGTTCAAATAGTTCTTTGGGGAAATTACTCATTACCGTACCTCCAGCAGCAGCATCCACCACGGACTTGGTATTAGTTGTCAAACCTCCATAGAAGGTCTGGAATTGCATCCAAATTGGATTTCTGTGGTGTGGGCACTTGAACAACATCTCATTGAAGTGCCCCCAAGATTCGTATAATGATTCAGTGTCATGATGCTAGAAATTGTGGATCTCATTCCGTAGTGTCATCGTCTTTGAGGGTGGTATGTATTGGGATACGAATGCTTGGGATAGCTCCTCCTACGTGAGGATGGATCATTGTGGAAATCCTTTAATCCAGTATTTCATCTTATCCCTTAGAGATAAGTGTAAAATGAAAAGATAGATAGCGTCAGTGGACACACCATGGTAGGAGAACGTGTCAGAGACCTCCAGAAAATTAGAGAGATGAGCATTGTGATCCTTGCAGGGCAGGCCGCCTAATTGAACAATGTTATAGATCAGCTGCATGATATAAGGACTAATCTCGAAATTTTGGGCTTGCACCAGCGGTCAGACGATGCCCGTATCAGCTCTGTGGATTTATGGAAAACCATACTCCATGAGAGTACGGTGTGGAGGTGGCTGTTGAGAAATGGGAACTGGCATAAATTGTTTGTGCTAAAGGGCGTAGTATGGCCCCTGACCTTGGCCGAAATATGGAATCTGCTCGGGTTGGAACTATTGGAGCTATTGTGGACCATATCTTAGAGAAAGTGGAACTTGCTGGTTCTGGTTGTCATCTAGACCTATCTGCAATCCAGCTCCTTGAAAAACATATAGGTTTCCTTTCTCATTCAGTTCCAGTGGAGTGGGTTGGTTGTGCTTAGCCATGAATTCTCATTGGAGCCTCAAAAATGTTCGTTTGATCTCCGAGTTAGTTGGGAAAAGCCCAAATGACTCAGTGTTCTTGGAATGAATGAGGTGGCCACTCATAAACCTTAAAACCTGGACAAAACAAAACAAAACACCAAGCATAAATGAGGAAAAATAATTATAAAAACAAATTTGATTAGAATAGCGATATTTGTGAATTTCTGATTTTTTTCCTATAAAATTTGATACCAATTTAATTAAAACAAGAATAAAATTAACTTTATGCTCCCTGGAAACGACACAAAAATTTGGTGAGTCGTTTAACCGAAGGTATTTTTTCGATGTCCCAAATAATTTTTACCATAACAAGTATAGCACTAGTAAGGGGTCGATCTACAAGGAACTATGAAGTTATTTTATCTTACTTAATTTAGTTTGTATTTTTGTTTCTAGTAAAGTATTAGGAATTTGGAATCGATTTTGGTTGGTTGTTTGGGTACAAAATGAACCATTGGTTTTTATGCTTCTTTTAAAAAATATCTTAATGAAATTAATGTAAGTACAAGAATATTGGTTTTGATGTAAATAGAAATAGAAATTTTCATTGGGGTTATGTATAAATGAGAAGTTTATTAATAAATCATATTACTTTTGAGGTTGTGTTGTTCAAGATAACCCAATACTATGGGTTCAATTTGTAAATAAGTTACCTTGGTACGATAAACTTTATATTTAGAGTTGAAGAAACTAAATCCATGGTCTGGTAACTAGTGTTGACCAAATCATAATTTTGATTAGTCTATTTTGAGTCGATGAATAATTTCAATGGTTATGAAATTATTCTCCAGTATTCTTCATTTGAATCCCTAAAAATTCTTCCCTTGGTCCGGTACATAATTTCCAGTGATAATATAAAGTGATTTAAGAAGAATAAGAAGAGGTTATTAAAACAAACACATTCCTAAAAACTTAATTCAAATTTCAACTCAACATCTCCCATACCCCAACACACTGGGTGTTTAGTTACACATATAGAAAATGGAAAATGAAAATATTTTGATACCTGATGAAATCTTTCTTGTAACTTTGAAAAGGAATGATTCTTCAGTAGACGGAATGACGGCAGTATGACGACAAAGCATCTTTCCTTCGGAGCTTCCAGAAAATATTCCTAAATACATGTCCAAAATTTTACACCCTTGGTCTGGAGGCCAAGGACTCTTTTTATAGAAAAAATAAGTACACATCGTGTATCAAAAAGTACACACCGTGTACTTTCATCAACGCGCTTTTGCCTCTGTTTTCTCTGTAGGTAGGCGGACTAACACTCCTTCTTTGACATGGAACACAGCGTCGCCTGGTAGGTGAATATACACGGCATGTAGAGCCACCATACACAGTGTTTAGTTTCAAAATTTGGCAATCAAACACATCTATAAATTTATACACGACGTGTATAATTGGCACATAATGTGTCTCCTTCCGCCGGCCACATGGGCGTGTAGACTCTTCTCGGCCACCAACTGCTTCTAGAATGTTATACATGATGTGTATATTGTGAATGCGGTGTGTACCGCCTTCTGGTTACTTAGGCATGTATTTTTCCTGGTCAACCCATGTCTGATCTTGAAAGTACACAGCATGTATAAATTTACACGTTGTGTATGGGTAATTTATTTCTCGATTCTCCTCCATTTTGTGCATTTAGACATAAATCTTCTGAAAATGAACAAGATAACCAAAATCAAAGTATTTTTCTGCTAAGTAGTAGGTAAATGATGTAAACTTGTTCTTGTTTGTCAATAGAGTATATGAAATGTATACAGAAATTGGGTGCATTAATTAATTATTGGATATCATGTTTGAGGCACATGAAATACTATACCATCAATACCTTTCACAAGATTGTTTAAAACAATAGGTAGAAACCCATTTAATTTGGTCAACATATTTTTCTCATGAGAAACAGTTGATGCGTCAATGTGATATATAATGTTTGGCCCCCACCCATCATTTTGATTCCAAATCAATCCTCATATCAAATAATTTAAATTGATAATATTCTTGATAAAATAATCATATTGAATAATGAATGATGATTTATTAATAATTCCCCAATGTAGTATAAATAACAAAGTGTTTTTTTGACGTTTATGAATGTAAATACTACCTAAATACCATTAAACAAATTCATACAAAATATAATATTTAAAAATTCTAAAGTTCCCCATAACACATGAAACATTTGAATCATTATACCCCTGAAATAATAACATTAAATGACCATTTTATTATCACAAAAATAAGTATATTCAGGATATAGCTTTTCAAAGGTATTTATATACTCCATATACAAGTTATTAGGTGCATAATATTACATTATGCCTTAATTAAAAGAAATTGATATGAAATCCCTTTCCACATTGTTATCATTTATTAAAGAAGGTCATGCATTTATAAATAAAACTATTTTATTTGAAAATAACTATGCAAAATTATAATTTCTGCTTAAAAAAATAAGGGTACTATGAGGGAGGGAAATTATGTTCATTCCAAAAAAAAACATTCTTTTTTTACTTTTGTATGAAAAGTCATAAAGTACTATGTTTTGGAAAATGATAGGAATATTCCTTTTAAATAAGTTTTTAGAAAATCAAAAAAGTGTAAAAACGAATTTATAAAAAAAGGTTAAAATATTAAAAAATTCTTTGTAAACTTTTTTTGAAAAAACTAAAATGGAATACAGATATTCCACTATAGAGGCATAATAAACAATCTTGAATAACGATGATATTGTGAGATAACTTATTATCACATTATAATATATATAATCACATAACCATGAAAGAAATAAAATTATTTGGATATAAAAATACCATAAATAACAAAATAATAATCATAAAATAAATTCATGGGCAGTCTATACACCACAGAAAAGAAAAAAGTAGCGTATAAGGCATGTGTCCCACATAAATAAAAGCAAGACAAAAATCTCTTACATTATGTTTCCTATTGGGTGAATTTCCTTTATACTCACATATAATGGTTTTAATAATGTTATTAAATTATTATAGAACCATACTCATATTTTTAATATCATATATTATCTTCTAATAATATATTTTTACACATTTGTAAGTAATACTTCATTATTTTCACTATTTCATGTGTTAATAGCCACTTTTTTTACTATGTTATGACTTGTTACCTATTGTTCCTATTAATTAGATTATTATTTTACAATATAAAGAATTAAATAAATTATTTAAATATCATTTATATTCAATATATATGTATATATAATAATACATAATATTTGGAGATAAGAAATGAAATCCACAATTCAGGGAGATAGTAGGTCTTACTTATGCATGAACACTACTTACATTTATTATTCATATTAAAAGAATGAAAATTAAATGATATATATTTATATTATAATTGTATTATTATATATAGTTCATATAGGTTTATTAAAATTTCATTTATATGTTCCATGTACAGTGTTAATGAATCACATTGCTTTGAGGAGGCAGTAGTTCACACTTCCACAAATGATGTTATTATATTTAAAAAAAATTAAAGGACTGATGGTATGTGTTATATAAAAATTAAAATTAAATGAATGAAACATAATTATAATACATATTTGATATAAAAAGAGAATGTCCATCATTAATCCTAGCCATGAGAGGTGGTAAAAAATAAACAAACGACATCTATTTGCAAGGCGGTCATTTGTCACACACGAATGGGATGTTCATTAACCATTTTTGGAAGTGTGTGTAGGTTTTGGTATATCATATAACATAAAAACATATCAGTATATTTATTATATTTGTGTTATTATATAATCATATAATAATAATAATTTAATGGTTTGAGAAATAAAAAAAATGGAAGTGATTAATGATAATGTTACCTCGTTTTCCAGTAACTCCTTTTGGATTATTCCAAATGAATTACTTGGATTCATTTCTTCCCAAAGGGTGGATTATATGATTAGCTAAAAAACGTTTGAAGGAGATATGGGCAGGGTTTGGTCAATCTAGAAGGCTCAATGTGGTGTGCGGATGTGAGGTGTAAGGTAGAGGTTCCCTTTTATAATTGAGGCGAGTGACATTTTTAGAAACTCTTAAAATATTAAATTAATATAAATTAATTTTCAATTTAAAATTTCTAAAAAGTGAGTTATTAAGAAGATAATAGGAATATGGGTTTAAATACTCTCAAAATATAATTTTTAGGTATGTTTAGGTCACATTATTATAGTAATCTTTTGTCATTAACCCTTTATTATACCATTTAACTCTTACCATGACAACTTGACTTTCTATAATTTAAAGGATAATATAGTTGCAATAAATTGAAAAATGTAGAATATATGAGTGATTGATTAAATTTTCAACAATATCCCAATTATTTTTCAGATTTATTTATTTTTATGAAATTTTTTATCATTTAATAAAATACTATTTATTTTAAAATATCGTTAATGTCAATTTTAAAACAATTCATTAGTTGAAATTTTAAAAATATCATAAAAACATGATATATTCAAACCAACACTTTTAAGAAATTCCAAAGATTTCAAGTCCATATTTTAAAAATTCATTTATGACATTAATTATATCAAATTATATTTATTATATAATTTATTTAATTATTCAGTTAATTAAATAATTACTGCATCATCATCTTATCAAAATTTAAGGTAATTATTTTATCACTAGAAATTATAAATAAATTAAAATGATATATACAGTCAATTTATTTTTATAAATACTATTTTTAGTCTAACATATCTCTTATATAACCCCTTATTAATAACACTTCAATTGTTAAAGACTAATGTTTGAAAAAATTTATTTTTCTTGAATATACTATTTTAAATGAAATACTCTCGTGCAAATAGATTCCAAAGGTTAAAATTTCAACCCAAAGATTATTTTCGTTCAAATACCCTGATTTAATTAAATTTGGACACATTTTTGGGTACTCTATTAATATTTAAAATACATTTTTTACCATTAATTACCCTATTTACCCCTAACATACCTAATTAAAAAAATATTATTTTATTAACTATTATTATTGTCCAAAAATAAAAGGGATATATTTGAAAAAACATTTACATTATGATTTCAAAAATAGAATCCATTTTTTCAAATTAAGAAACCAATGTTGGTAGAAATTAGTTAAAAATTAATCCCATTGACGTAATGGGAAAAATTATTTTTAAAGTGAAAAGATTTTAATGATTGAAATGTTTTTATCCAAAGTCATTGTGAAAATAATTAAAATGTCTTAAAATGGATTAACTGATAAAATAATTATTTATTTATATATTAATAACAATTAATAATATAATTTAATAATATAAATTATTTAGACAAAAAATCTATTTTCAATTAAAATGTAATATTTTATCATTGTTTATCAAAACAAGAAACTTATAAGAAGAATTCTAAAATTTCAACAAAATTAAATGTATTTATTACTATTTAAATTAAAAAAATATTTTAACAAATTAAATATAAAAAATTGTCAAATATTTTTATTTAAAATATGCTAGTCATTAACAGGCTATAAAACTACCTTTAGAAAAATGTTGATTTTTACGTGTAATATTGTGTTTACCCTTATGTTATCCCAATATAATCTATTAGAATAATATTAAAAATATTTTATTTAATATATAAAAAATATTATTCATTAATATCATTCACTAATAGAAATTAATTTAATTTATTATGATAAAACACATTTTTAGGTATAAAACATTTCCTTTATAATCAATTGGTTTTTATATTTATTTATTATTAATTGGTAACTTATGAATTCATCTTATATTTTTATGAACTATATATTATTATGATTTAGTGAATTATATTAATAACTCCCAATTTATCATCTAGTTTTTGTCTTATTTTATTAATTAATAACATTTTAATAATATATTGTTATTCAGTAAAACTCGGTCTTGCATGTGGGGAAAGCTATCGAAGAAAGTCTTTGCTGCGTGCGACACTAATTAACTCACTATCACATGAATTATAATCTACATAATGGATTTAATTTACATAAAAATAAAAAATATATTTTAATGTATAAGGATATTATATTCTCTTATTCCCATGGTTTTTTATGCCATACACACTATCGAATACAATGTTCTTAAATTCGAATTTTAGGGCATTACATAATAATACATATTACTTTTTTTAAGATTAATACAAGGCTATAGAAACCAAATAATAACCACCAAGTAATGGTATACTCTATATAACTGAACTATGTTGATAAGATTATACCTTTCAACAAAGTTATTAAAAGAAAATGAAATGTTAGGAATATAATTGACATTATAAAAGGAATTATAAAAAACTAGGGGATAAATTAGTAAAGTTTTATGTTTTGTGTTGTATATAGGATGTAATTGGAAATTTTAATCATAGGATATGATCATTAAATTAATATTATAATTTTTTTTCTGAATATGACCACTAGTCAATATAACAATTAGTCAATATAATAATTGGGAATTATGACTATTGGTAATATAGCCGTAAAAAAGTGATAATTATGATTAGATTATATTCAAGGTAATTATAGGAGTTAATTGAATACATAAGGAATAAGAAATGAACTAAACATATAGGCCCATACCTTCTGAAGGAGATTTATTAATACTTGGGTGGGAGGTAGCTTCATTATGGTTCACCACTGACATAGCCCAATAAGAGATTTAATAATTAAGGCTCGAGTGGAATCCACTACCGAAGAAGTTTAAGTTAGTGGATATCACCACTAGGTCAATGTTAAATAATACATCCAATAAAATTTCCACCATCGCATATCCTTCTCTTAGGGAATATTATCATGCAATAAGGGGTTATGTGTCTATAACTTATTACCATAAAGTGTAATTTTCCTTGTATAATTGATATAGTTATTTATTCACTTCTATGTTCTTAATTTTTTTACATAACCAAATACACATGAATATAAGATGTATATGAAAAATATATTTTAAAATAAAAATAATACACAATGTTATTTTCCAAAAATATATACACTTTTATAATTATGGACTTATAAAGAAAATTTATTTTCCTGAAATTGTTTTATAAACATAATTTATTTAAATATAATTGATAAAATAAAATCAAACAAGTATAACTGAAAAATGTGAATTGTGTTGATCACATTGAATTAAACCAGAAAATCTTAGTTAGAGGCAATACTCTGACCATTTATTAAAATAATATTAATTTACAGTAAGAAATTACCTCAATCCAGAAAAGAAAACTAAATTTCTTAAAAATCATACCTGTCACTATATATAAGATAGATTGATTCCTCCACTATAGCTAATTCCCACTCTAAGATTTCATAGTGATTCAGAATCTTGACATACTCTCTTATATGATTCATCTTCTCCATGAATAGAAAATCTTTAGAAGACTGCATACCATTTTACAAACTAGATACTGCCCTACCTTATTTCCTGATATAAGACCCAGTAGACACCGACTTTGGCATATAGGAATATTTTTTCCTTAGCCTTCTTCATGGTGGGGTAGTCATAAATTCCTCATTCTCAGACACCTTCCTCTTTCCACCCTAATCAATGTCACTATAGGATATCCAGACTAGGCCACTATAATTTTCCTTGTCACTATCAGAGATGTCCCCCCATTTTCTACAGATATACAACTCTTGGTAACCATCATTCACTTTATGTTCCTGTATAAATTGACTGTTAGTATCAATCATGGCTAAAAAGTGTTGGTGTTTTACAAACTCATGACCATCATGTATCCCTTTTTTGATTACACATTCTTTAGTTACAACATCCCGAGAAGTGAAATCAAGCTTCACACTACCACATTAATTCATTGGAGTACACTCCTATACATGATAGTTCTTCTCATGATTCATTTCATGAAAGTGATTACCAGTGGAAACTATGATTATCACACCTCCATCGCCATCTTCCTACCCTTTCAACTCTTTAGAATAGACATCTGAAGCCACATAGATTACGCCATCCTCAAAAACAAAAAATTTCAAATTCTCTTTAGTCATAGGATTTGACCAAGGGGAAGAGTATTCCATAATGTTTTACACATAAAATTCCTTCTCAATACCAAGATCATGATCTAGGTGATCAAAAAACTACCTAACCATAGGGTTCAGTGGAATCCATTGAAACTCCTTCTAAGAATTACCATGTGATTTAACCTCTACAAGACCAATCTACTCTACTTCCCACACCACATTTTCCTGAGATTTATCCTCAGCCACATCGTGACCAATAGAAATCGCCTCCCCACACACTACTAGCTATTGGGAGACTTCCACAGAGTCATTGAATGGAGGAATACTCCTAGAGGGATCCCTCAATAGCGGAAAAGGAGAAACAGATGCATCACAACCCCCATTACACATCCACATCACCCCATGTGAAACTCGAGTCATGACTTTTGGGTGACATACTGTTTCCACATAACCAAATTGGCCACAAAAAACATAGTATAGAATCCCCTATTCGAATCTAAAATCCTGCTTCCCCCCAAACTCCTTCTCATTCTTGATCGAGACATAATTCACAGGTGACCTGAAAACATTGATCTCAACACAAATTTGTGGACGGATGGGGTGATATACCAACATCAATATCTGAATGTTGAATTATTTTTTACACAATTTTGATTATCCCATTAAGTCCAAAATAATATTTTATCCAGGGGAGTTTTACCCTCTCATTATGGTCTTTCCATTATCAATATTGTATTTCTTTCATGCTTCCAAATTCATTTCATGAAATTTCTCTGTTTTATATGAAATATTATTTTATTGTGGTTTCCCCAACCTATTTATTATCCATGGGTATTCACTTAGATGTAAACATGATTCATTTATTGGGGAATTCCTAATATAAAACCTAATTTCTATTCTCATGGGTGAAAAAATGATGTAATGCTCATGTATTTATAAATTTATGTATTTAATGATTTTACATAAAGTCCATTCATTATTTCTCATGACTTATTAATGAAATGCTTTCATATAAACTCTATGAAACAAATGAATTTAGAAAAATGAATTAACATCTCGAATAGTGATCCAATGTATTGGGTATAGAAAAAATATCTATAGATGTCATGTTTTTTGATACCACTATGAATAACCATGGTAATTGTGATTTATAAGACATTGCTGATAAATTTATTTGATATGTTTTGGACTGTAAAATTTGTATATTATAGCCACATTTCAATTTCATTCTCTGAGATCATTCTATTTTGTTATACCTCTTGTTATTGTGTTCATGATCTATTTTTTCATGATCACATGATAATAATCTACAATATTTATTACCTTAGTTGTATTTATCATCAAATATTTATTTTGATGTATATCCCCATGTTTTAAGATGTAGTAAAAGTAACATATGATGAATTTAAGAAAAATCCATTTAAGTGTATTAGAAAAAATTTTATGTATTTAATGTATTATGTAACTAATTTATATGAAACCAAACATCCCAAGATCCTATGTATTATTTTAATATTTTAATATATTAGGAATGTTTTATTTATTCAAAAGGTATGATTCTATATATGATATATGGGGAGGCATGGTTGATGTCATGTGGCACTCCGGCTTAGACCTGGTGATTTGGGATAGGGTGTTAAATTCCATATTCTATAAAATTATTTTTTCCATCATAATATGATTAATAAAATATCATAAATATATTGAGATATTATTTTGATTACATAACTACCATTTTCAACCTCTCTTACATCAAGATGGAAATGAAAGTATCACTCATGCGTACATGTGGACTACCCCCTTCACATATCAATATGAATTATTTTCTGTAACCATATTTCACAGTTGCTTATTATGATGGATATAATGTTTATATATAATATTTATGTTATAATTATTCATATAAAATTATAATATCTTATCTTCCTTCTTACCTTCCCATCAGTTGGGAAATGATAGCATCCCTCATGCAAACATGTGGAATACCACCTTCATGAAGTGATGTGATTGGTTTTTCAGTTCATATTTTTATGGATTATAATAAATAATTATTTAATAAATATATATAATATTTTTGATAAAATAAAGAAAATTTTAAGGTGAATTAACATTTAATTTTCTTTATATCCATATATTGAAAATCATAACATCATTTCTGTATACGTATGTACTATTTCCTCTATGAAGTGATGTAATTAATTTTTCCATCACATATTTATTTCAATAGGTATAAAATTTTATAGAATTATTAATTATGATACTTATGAAATTATTATAATTCTAGAAACTATGGATCCTTGATCAATCTACAAGGACCAAAACTGCTGAATCCAAACATGCATGAAAAAGGAAACAATTATCACACTAAACTGTGATTTTAATAAAAAATTATTAAGAATGGGTGATATGATGTTATAAGTGAATTATATATGGTAAAAATGTTTTAATAGGGCTCTAAAATATATTTATAATAAATATATAATTATTTTTTTAAGACATTTGAACCCATACAAAGAAAGATGACATATGATCTATGGGGTTTATGTTACAATCTCATTTCCTTTTGGAATTGTCAGTGATAAATTTCCTTTGATGGAATTTATATATCCTTATCCTTTAAAACCCTTATATTTTGACATACTCTATTTAATCCTATAATTATTATGTATTAGTAATATTTTTCTTATTTTTTACTAAAAATATTTGAGATTATTTTAAATGAAAAGTCAACGTTATTTAATCTTTGGCCGATGAACTTTACCTTCAATGACCATGCTCTATAAAACAATTTGTGTACGTTTTTACATATACATAAAATTTTATAGAAAGGAAATTTTCATTACCTTTTAATTTATTTATAAGGTTTTTAAATCAATATTTTTTATGATTTTTTGTAAGAAGTCATTTTTGACTTTTTACAAAATTGTGAAAAGAATGTTCTCTTTAAAAAATTATAGTATAAATTCATTTTATTATTTTAATGACTGTTATTTCATTTTAATATTAATTTAAAGGGTTCAAAAAGGATTTTCATTGTATATAATTTTCTCAAAATTTTATGACTTTTTTGTTATAATGTATTCAAAAGTAGTGGATTTTTTTCTCATATTTTCAAAGAAATAATCCAATGTTCTTTTAAAGGTATATTTCATATATTTTAACATTCGATAAGGATTTTTATTCTTCACTTTGGATATTATCTTATTATACCATCTAATATCATTCTCTTGATGGATTATGATGATGATGTGGATTTAAGGATGACTCTAATAAACCCATTTCTTTTACATGGGTTAATTATGTTACGATGAAAACATTATGAAATTTTCTTATTTTGAACTAGTTATGATATTATGAAATAATTACATTATTATGAAACCCATTTCTGTTCCATAGGTTATGGCAATATTTTATGATGATTTTTTTGATATTGTATCACATAAATGTATGGTTTTCATTATGTTATGGGTGAGACCATTATTATACAGCCCTCTAATTTATCGGGTAAAGGTGAATAAATCATGAGAAAATCATGTTATGTGTGAACCTAATTTAATGTTCACAATATTATGTGTGTACCTAGTATAATTTCCATATGTTTAATCATGGAACTAATTTCATGTCCATATGTTTATAAAATAGCCAGATTTCATGTCGGTAAATTAAAGAGTGAACCTGTTACTGTTTATAGTTATTCAAAAAGTTTTAAGACTATGTTTTTCCATTTTAATATGCTTATTATATACTCTCAGTCATCATGACTGATTATTATATATGAATTTATTATGTTACAGTTATGTTCCCATACCCTTATTAACATGTATGATCAATGATTGATATCTCTAATTTTAACCCTTATTATGTATCTGAGAATACAATTTCTAATTATTTACATCCAAGGTTTTGTTAGAAGATTCTAAGAATGATAGGTCTAAAATGGGACGAATATACATAAAATTTCAGGATATATTGAAGATCATTTATAAAATAAGATGTTTATGATTCTAGCCTCAAAAGACACTAAACCATTATAGTTAGGGTGAATATATAATAGTTTTTTGTATTTAATATTCATCTAAAATGATGTAATATTTATGTATGTTATGGTCATATTGACATAGTTAACATTAGAGTAGAATTTATTTATTTTTAGATATTAGAATTATATAACTATAAGGAAATGACCTTAATCATTAAATAATTTTGAGTTTTATTAAATAAATTAAATTCTCTCCTATTGAGGATATTTTTAGGTTTATAGTTTTATAGAATTATGAAATAACTATTACATAAAAACACAAATATTAAAACTTAGACAGTTCTACTCACTATGTATTTAAAAAAACATGATTTTTTTCTTGATAAAAATATTCATTTTATTCACATTGACATTATCATTTCTCTTACCCATCCCCATACCCATTGAATTTTTTAAAGCTTGGTATGAGAAAAAAACTCTTAATAAGGTACATAAAAATAAAGAAGAAAATCGTTAGTTTATGAATAATTTTCACTCGCAAAATCATTTTCACAAATCATAATTTTCACCCCTAAAACATAAAATCTTTATATTACCTCATAAAATCCTAAAATTCTAATAAAAATGCATAAAAATCATAATTCATAGAGTTAAATATTGAAATCCAATTAATTTTTAAATTTTTTATTTAATGGATACATAAGGAGTACCCTTCATGGTTACCATTGGAATACCCATCACATTATATCCCTTTAATATATTAGGAGAAATCGAACCGTTTAAGTCAATATCATTACCAAATTCATTGGAGATATATCACGGGATCAAACACCCTAATTTTGTTAGAAAACCACCTATACTCTTAAAAATTACCAAGAACCATAACATAATCATAACACATAAAACAAGCATAATGGAAAAGTAAAAATTCTTCATTGAAGGCACAAGATATAATTTTCAAGATACTAAAATAATCAATCTTTCCTCAAAACCATTTTTAATACCAAAATAAGTGAAAATAGAATAATGTATTTTTTTTAAAAAATATTATTTATTTTTAGGAATCTATATATCAAATAATGGTTATGACGATGGAAATTTTGGTATTTACATATAATTTTAAGAAATATTCCATCTGTCCTTTAAAAAAGTAAAATGATATGTATAAAAAGACCCCTTTTGAAAACCGTTGAATAAAATTAAAAGCCAAAGGGGTTTATTATACACCTTATAAAATAATTTTGTTTATGACATCAAAAAATTACTCAAGGAAAGGAGATTGAGATGATGTCCCCTACCTTGAGTTATACTGATCTCATATGTTCTTTAACTTCCTTTCCTTCAGATGATCACCTTTGATTAACACCCTAACACCTATACAGAGGGTGTTATTCCTAAAATAAAGACCCTATAATATGGACATATATTATATTATATATATTGGGTAGATATTGGCTGAAAAAATGGTTTTTGATGTGTAAGGAATATAGATTAATGAGTTTCCTTTTATAGGAGATGGGAGGGGAACTCTTGGAATTATTCAAAGTAATAAATTAATATAAATTTATTTTTTATTCCAAATAGTTCCAAAAAAAATTATTTATATGATAGGATTATTTTTTTTCAAAATAATATGATAAAATAAAAATAAACAAGTTTTTGTTATTTTTATCCTTAACAATTAGTTGTATTCTTTTTTAATTCTTACCGCAATATTATGTAATTTACACTTTATGAGTAATTATAATTACAATAAATATAAAAAAACCAAAAAAAAGTAATTAATGATATTTTTAGACATACCCCAATCATTTGGATGAAGTTTATATTTCATAAAATTTTATATCATTTAACAAAATATTATTTATTTTAAAATTTCATAAATGTCAATTTTGACAGTATTCACTAATTGACATTTTAAACATATCATAAAAAATTTATTTCTTAAAATCACTACTGTAACTCATCCATATCCTGTAATATTAATTCATAAAATTCTTATATGGAGTCAAATATTTCAAATATTAATTATTTTAATCTTATTAATATCATTTATTTGAATCTTCCTTTAATAAATCAATTACTTCATCATCATTGTCTCATAATAAAATTTAATTATATAATTTAAAAAAATTATAAATAAATTATCATGGTATAGATAAAAAAATTTTATTTCAAATTAATATTTATAAAATAATTTATCTTTTACATAGAACTATATTAAAACATTTTTACTTATTAAAAATATGATTACAACATTTTTTACATATCCCTAAATAAAATACAATAATTGTTAAGCTCTGAACCAAGTGGATTAAAAAGGATATAATTTCATCTGGGGTTTTGTTTTTGGTATAAATCCATACATAAAATTAAATGAGGAAATGTTTTTGGGAAATTTTATAAGTTTATAATATTTTTTTGCCTTTAATTACTCGATTTACACTTAACTTTGGAAAATGAAATACCAAAGATACTATACCTCAAAAAATTATTTGCTCCAGTTAGAAAAATAATTTCAGACTCATTAAAATAGTTTATGTCCTTTTTTTGGAAATTCAATTCATATAAGTGGTGAAATTAATTTTAAATTATTCATGTTTATTGATCGAGAAAATGGGTATTTGAAGAAAAAATGTTCAAAAGTTCAAAATGTTATTATATCAAATTTCAATGAGAAATTGATTCCAATGAAATAAATTTGAAAAATGATAAAAATTTTATCTAATTACACTTTAAAACCATTAAATAATATATTTTTACACTATAAATAATTTTTCAGAAAAATTAGTTTTGAACTAATATTTTTTATTAATCTCTATTCATCAAAACATGAATGTTCTTAGAAAAATACCGAAAATACACCCAAAGCAAACTTTGAAATTTATCATTCAAATAAAAAGTTTTATTTTTCATATAATTATTATAAAAGTGTCAAAAATTATATTCTAAAACATCTTGGCCATCAATATGCGGTAAAAATACCTTTAAAAAATATTAGATCTTTTAATGCTTAAAATTTGATTTATTCTCACTTTAAGGATATTAAATTTGTTGGAAGAGTGTAAAAACATTTAATAGACTTGTAAGAATATAATGTAGTGAGTACTATTCATTACCTCTAATACAGTGACTAGGTGATAAATTCCATTTAACATAATAATATTAATAATATATTATTTTTTGATATAAATCAATCTTGTCTGAAAGATATGATTTTTGAGAAACTAATTATTTCATGTTTGGTACACTATCAGAAATAGTGTCAAATTTAATGTAAATTTAATATCTAATTCAAAAATATTAGTAGATATAAAGATGTATTATTATATAATTACATAGGATGTTAAAATATCTTTCTTAAAAACCCTTGTAATAAGTCTAAGTATATTATAAGATTATATAGTTCTCGTAAAATGAATATTTTTTGTTTTGTTATAAAATAAATACTTATCTAGATAATGAAAATTTTATGTGGGTGTGGCATAGATTAATTTAGTGGTAACAACTCTGAAATTGGTGGATTGGGTATTAACTCAATTTTCACTAGTTCATAATGAATGGGGATGAGACTATAAACCTGGTTAGACACACCCAGGGGACATTTATGAGTTAATTAAATTTTCCTTTATAAACCATTATTATTGATTCTAATATATAATAAAAATTTGTTAACTAGGTTAAAAATATAGTGGCATAGATTAAAAATAAGGTGCCATTATTTAAACATCATATAAGAGATATTTCGGGATTAAATGATTACTCTCTTTAGTTATTGTTTCTCACACATTGTTTTCTGGTTTGGTTAATGGATGAAACTGTTATTAATCATGTTAATATCAAATGTGACATAAAATAAAATTATTTTACTTATCAGAAAAAAAAAATAATAATGAGGTGGAATATGAATCCTTGTGATTATTTCTAACCATTTATCACAATCTATGATTAACAATATCAACATGGGTGTGTTTTTAGACAAAAATAATAAGAAAAAAACATAGTATTAGTTGATTTTGGTTGATGAGGACCATGAAGAAAAGAATATTCAATTTCCAATGTGATAAGAATTTGGGAATAATAACCCATGGAAATTCCTTTAAGTAAAGGGAATATGTTTTGTCTAAGGAGAAAAATGGAATAGATAAAGTAATTTGCAAAAAAAAATTAATATTTTATTGGAGGGAAATAAAGAAAATCACAAGGTTCCATTTTTTGTTCAATATCATGTATTTGGGGAACAAGGGAATTCTTCAAGTCAATTCACTAATCTAAAGGAAATATTCTGTTCCAACGATGGTCCTATACTATGTCAATTATAGAAGGGAATCATGATGGTTAAAGAAAACTTATCCTTCAATCTATAGTTGGGGATATCCTATTAATTTTTTATGAATATTCCCTATGAAAATAAAATTAATATTACATTAATGGAATTTGACATTATTTTATGTATTAATTATCTCTCTCTAAATATATCCCTTATAAATTTATTGAATAATGAGATCGTTTTTGATATTCTGAATCAATCAATGACAATCTATTTGAGTATGGAATAACATAAATTTATAACGGGAACTTCTTCTATTTTATGGGTCTTATAAACTATTCATGGGGGATATTTATATTAAATGTTTCTTGAGAAAACCAATATATAAGATATGAATAATGTGTGTGATTATTCTTATATATTTCTTAAATATTATCCTAGTCTTCCCATGAAATTTTATGATGATCTTTCAATAGAAATCATACCTAGTTTTACACCTATTATAAATAATCTATATAGAATAATCCTAATTATCATATAGTAATTAAAGAAGTAACTTCAGGAGAATGTATAAAATAAAATCATATACACTAGTTCATCACCTTGGGGTGCACCTATTCTCTTTGTTTAGAAGAAAGATGGTTCGATCCATATTTTCTTTTTTTATAACATTACAATATCACAATTAGAAAAAAAATGTCTTATACCCCATATTTATGATTTTAATGATTAATAGTATGGAGATGAAAACTTTTCCATGATTGACCTTCATTCTAGGTATCATCAATTAATGGTCAAGAATAAGGATATACCTAAGATAACCTTCCAAACGGGGTATGATCATTATGAATTTATAGTGATTCCATTTGGACATAACAATTCTACCACTATCATCATGGATATAATGAATAAATTCTTTATATATTACCCTTATATGTTTTTGGTAGTATTTATAGATGATATTCATAAATATTCCAAGAGAAATAATTATCAGGAAAATAATTTGATGATTTTATTGATGATCTTGAAGAATATGCTATATTCCCAATTTTCTATGAGTTAATTTTTTTTGTATATAAAGTCTCATTATTGGGCCATATAATTTCGAGGGAGTGTATATTGGTTGATCTTTCAAAGATAGAAGTTATTGAACCATGGGAAAAAGAAACCATGGTGACAAAGAGACATAATTTTCTGGGGTTGGTAGGGTACTACTGATAGTTTGTGATAAATTTCCCATGACTATCAAATTGTCTAACCGCGTTTATATTGAAGGGTTAAAAGTTCTTGTGGATAGATTAATATGAGAATAATTTCAATGTAACGAATAAAATGTTATCCAGCACACCTTTTTTCACACTACCCTATAGTGGAGAATGGTTTGTGATCTATAGTGACATATTAAAAAAGGGGATGAGATTTATCTATATGAAAAATGATATGGTGATACCTAATTTATCTTGATAATTGAAAATTCAGGATTAAAATTATCTAAATCATTATTTAGTGATGGAATTTTTAATTTTATCATTGAATATATGGAAGAATTGCTATTATGGTTAAAGGTGTGAGATATTTTGTGATCATAAAATATTGAACCATATATTCATAAAGAATTTGTTCAATATTTACAAGATGATTTGGTTGGGGTTGATAAAAAATTATGACTTATCTGTACATTAATACCATGGGAAGGAGAACAAGTTGGACGCCACTGTTATTAAGAAATATTGTGCTAGGTTGTCCATGATTAGGATTAAAAGAGATCCAATATTTTTGGATTTTTAGAAGAAGAATACTTGAATCATTGGGAAAGGGGATATATCATATATTTGTCATATTAATGTTTAAGAAACCATCCATGTGAGTATTAAACAGGAAAATATGGATTTTTTGTAACTATAAAAGAAAGTGAGAAATATTCATAAGTTCAACCATGACTTTATTGGACTAATAAGGTTTAGGAATAATGTATGTGCTCCATTAATATTAGACATAAATAAGGATCCATTGGAATAATCACATAATTCATTAATCTCTACTCATCCTATAACTACGAAGATGTATAGAGATCACAAATAGTAGTTATGGTGGGATAATATGGAAAGGTAAATTAAATAGTATATATAATGATTCTTAGTATGTAAGAATGTTAAGGAAGAGAAACATTTGTCTAATGGGATACTATAAGGATTACCCATACCATAATGTAAATAGAAAAACATTACAAAGTATTTCATCATAATACTACCCAAAATATCTAAAGGGCACAATGCTATTTATGTTATAGTCAATATTTTTATAATGTCAGTATATTCTATTTCCATCAGATAAGATTTACAAACATATTTATTTGATATACATTAATAATGTAATAAGGTTTAACGGAGTGTCAAATTATATTATTTTTTATTGGGATCTGATATTTATCCTACAATTCTAGATAAGTTTTGGATGTGATTTGAAAATTGAGTTAAACATTAACACTACATATCCTCGTATGAAAGATATTCCGTAGAATAGAACAATTCAAACCTTAAAGGATATGTTGAGATTCTTTTCTATGTATTACAATGGTGGTTGTGATCAAAACATTTCATTGTTCAAGATTTCTTACAAAAATATAATCCCCTCAATCATTCATATGGATTTTTATGAATCCATCTATGGTGGGATAAAAAAACTCCAACATGCTAAGATTAAGTTAGAGAAAGAAAAATATTGAGAATTGAGCTAGCTGGAGGAAAAATATGACGTTATATCTATTCATTTACACATCAGAGAAATGTATAGTCAGTAGTAAATTTATATTATTCATCAAATGTGAGATCTTCAGTTTTACATTGGTAACAAGGTATTCCAACAAATACTTTCTTGTAATAAGGTTATGAGATTGGGAAATAATATAAACATGATCCCCAGATATATCATTCCCTAAAAATTCATTAATCATTTTGTTACAATTTCTCATCACATAGTTCATCCATCAAATATCTCTCATGTTTATAATGGGTTCCATGTATATATCATGAGGAAGTACATAATTGATCCTCCCTGCGAATTGAAATGAGAGTTCTTACAAATATAGAATGATATTTCTTATAAGAAAAAAATAGTGTAGATTAGGGATCAAAGAGATACTGTGTTGTAAAATAGTATCACATACATAATAAAAGCTTTACGGTGAAACCATAAATTTGAGTAAGTTACATGGGAACCTGAGGATGTGACGAGGTAAAAGTATTCACATTTTTTTATATCAAAATGATTGAATTTCATGGGCAAAATTATTATAATGGGGTTACAATGTAACACCCTAAATTTTTTTGACATATTTATCTTTAATTAAGTTTATTGATAACTTTCATTACATGAATCACCAAGTTTAAAGGAACTTCAATATACCATTAATTTATTATTATTTAATAGGACAATTATCACATAACCATTGAATTTATGGGTATGAATAGTACTAATTAAATTATGGGGAAAATATTTTCTACACATTTAAAAATTAAATTCACTAGTTATCAAATAGTCCTAAAATAAAATAATATCTTTTAGAAGTAAAAAAGGTATATTTTCCAGAAAAAAAAATTTTATGCATGAAATATGTTTTTATTTTAATAAATTAAATTAATCACCATTAATGGATGTTTTTGAATAAACATGTAGGTAATATATTCAATAATATATTTTATCCTTAATTTTATACTTTTTTCTAGTCATGTAATGCAATTAAATTATGTTGTATGATTAAAAATACATATTCATAAAAACATTTTTGTTGCATTTTGCAAGCATATTTTAAAATGAAATTACACAAATTATTGAAATTAAATAAATTATAATAGATCTTATGTTTAGAATAAAAATAATTTATAATATTTTAAATTCCAAACTTCTTTTTTTATTATGAATTTTATCTTTGGTAAAAAATCAGTTACTACATTAGAGTTTAATTGAGTTAAGGTGATAAAAATAAAATGATATGGATTAAAATTACCAAAAAAACATGTCTAAATCATATTTTAAAGTCACATTTAATATGTATCATATCATATCTTCTAATATGTTGCATTTTTAATCCATTTTACTTGAATATTACTTTAATATATTTTAATATTTTGAAAACATCCATGTGTGCCCACTCCCTCACTTATAAAATAATCCCGCCTATCCTCTCTTATATTAGTATCAAGAGACTCTTATCTCTTCCAATAATAGAAATAAAACATTACTAATATACCTACCCACATATTATAAGTCCTATTTGCAAAATAATACCATCCTTTCAGGGATTATGTTTCAAGCCAAAGGAGGTTTCACGGTGAAGAGGTCTAACTCTTAATTGAGTACTTTCAATTTTATTTATTCCCCCACATTCTCAAAAAACGATTTACCAAAATAACATTATTAATAAATTATCATAAACATAATTATATATTTTTTTTGAATATTTCAAAACCATTTTCCACCTATTTTCCATCAAATGGGAAATTAATGTATTGCTTTTGTGTACATGTGGACAACCACCTCCATGTAGCGATACAGTTATTTTTCCATCACTATATTTCTTTATTAGATATTAAATTGGATTTAATTTTTAAATATTTTAATTATGAAATTATTATTATTTATTTATAATATCTTATTTAACTTGTTACCTTCTAATCTATTAGGAAAAAATAACCTCTCTCATGTGTACATGTGTACTACGACCTCCATGGATGAATGTGATCCTTTTTTCATTTATGATTTATATAGATGATCATATGGACATATTTAAAAAATATATATGTTATTTAATATATAATTATTGTTATAGAGAGTATAATTATAATTTACCTTTCTTTTATTCCATCAATCAAAAGGTGTAAATATCCGTTGTGTGTTTGTAAAGATTACTATCTCCATGAAGTGATGTAATTAATTTTTTCATCACCACTTTATATGAATTTTTATAAAAGAATAAATAATTATTGAATATGATAGTTATAAAATTATTTAAATTCTATATATTTTTGAACCATTGTCAATTTACAAGGATATGAACTTCCAAGTTGAAATATTCATAAAAAACAAAACTATTATCACCTAGAACAATGATTTAAAAAAAATATTAACAAATGAGTGGAATAAAATTATAAGTAAATCTTATATTGTGCTATATGTATGAATATTTTCCTATATTAGATTTATAATAACCTTATATTTATTATATAGGATATTTGAACCCATATAAAGTATTATGAGACTTGTGGTAATGGTTTTATTTTACTATCTCATTTTTTATATTGTCTATACTAAATTAAAATTGGGGGAAATTATATGTATATTATCCTTTAAACCGCATATATTTCATTATCCTCTAGTCATTCCATGAATTTTAATGTATGAGTTTCATTTTCCTATATTTGGTATTTAAAATGATCCAGAAAATGTATTTAAATAAAATAAAGCCTTATTTACTAATTGGTTCATGAACTTTTTCATCCCTTTCCATGCTCTTCAAAGTTATTTTATGGTTTTTACTTATATATGAAACTTTTTGGAAAGTTAATTTTCATTACCTTTTACTTTATTTTAAATATTTTAATAAGGATTTTTAATGAAATTGTTTCTAAACCAGTTGGTTTTGACTTTTCTCAAATGTGAAGAAAATATCATATTTTAACATATATGATATGAACAAATTTTCCCACCATTGTTAACATTTTTTTATTTTATGATTCCTATACAATTTCCCATGGTTATTTTCAATAAAAATAGTTTTCTAAATGTTCCTTTTAAATTTTAGTTAAAAGTTTATCAAAAGAAAAGAAATTTCTATAATGTTTTCAAAAAAGGATTGAATATTATTTTAAATTAATTTTATTCTATGTCAAAATACTTTAATAATTTTTATTCATCACTTGGAAAATGATATTTTGAAACCATCCAATTTATTTCTCTGAATATATTTTGATGGTAATGATTTAAGGATGATCCTATGAAACCATTTTTCCCACTGTTAAAATAATTTATAATGGAACCTTTATAAAATATCGATATTTTACATGGGTGATGTTAAGATGAAATGTTTATAAAAATTATTTTCTCTCCATTAGTTATGATATGGTGTTAAGATAATGTTTTATGATATTCTGGAACACATATATATGGTTTTAATTATATTATGGGTTGTCCCATAATTATATATCTCTCCCATACATTGGGAAAAGATGAATAACTCATGAGATAACAATATTATCATGAACCTTCTTTCATATTCAAAATATTATGCATGAAACTTGTTTCATATATAAATGTTTATTCATGGACCTGGTTTCGTTTTCATTATTTTATATGTGGACTTGATTTAATGTCCATAACATAACGAGTGAACTTGTAACTATTTATACTTGTTCATATTAATATATTTATGATAAACTCTAATTGATTAATATTTTTTATTTATCACTTCATAATTTTATGACATTGAACTTTTATTATGAAAAATTATTATTCTTTTAATCATGATTAATGATATTTAATTTTTTGAGTATTCGTTTATTTTGTTATGGTTTTGTTTTTATAACCATATTCTCATATGTGATATTCGATTAATATATCCTATTTTACCCTTACTAATCACTAAATCTCATCATTTTTATGATTTCATTTCCTAGGATTTGTTGGAATGTTCTAAATATGATATGTCTATAAGGTACAAATATGAATAACATTATGGGATATTTTTAAGATACTTTATAAAATAGGAATCATATATTTCTAGTTACCAATGAAAGTAATCATTTATGATTTTAGGTTCTTTATAATAGTGTTATGTATATAATATTCATATAAAATGAAGTAAAATTTATATATTTTATGCTTAGATCACCATTGGATCCCTTTAGTTAAGGGTGATTTTGGGAGTCTTATAAGTGTAATATGAGTTAATATTTATTCAATTCTTCCTCCATTTCATCTTTTTTAGTTTCCTTATATTTTGATGATGAAGGATTTGGGGATTTGATAAAATTTCTACAGAATCATGGTGGAATAATTCCAAAAATTATTGGTTTTCATGGTGTGGTGGCTAGAGGATACCAAGAGATGATGAACAGTTGTTTTCTATCATTATTTCATTTTTGGAATTCTACTTGGTCAGTTCTCTTAAAGATTTCACCAATTTGTTTGGAAATTGGGAATCAGGTGGATGTCAATTGACGAAGAGTTTTTATAGAGGTGTCGAGTATACACCGTAGACCTTAAACACATCATTGGTCATTGTTTCGCTATCCTGGAGTCTCTCGATGAATTTTCAGGGGGTTACCCAATAGTGATTTAAATTGTTTAATTAATTATAAATGTTTATTATTAATTATTTAGTGTTATTATATAAGATAATAGATCATTATTTTTATGTGTCATAGGGTGATCAAAGATGAGAATTGAACTATATATTCCTTTGGATCATTAATATCTTAAATAGGTTGGTGGTCCCTATGATACATTAAAATATGGCTTGTATGTGTGATTATTCATTACTACATGGGAGGTCAGGTTTGGGTAAAATGGGATATGGACCAAAAGTTCATTATGAAAAGAATTAGGTGGCTTATATCCTTTTAGACATAGAGAGAGAACTTTATTGCAGAATAAGTGATTCATAATTTTTTAATGACTTGGTCACCATGAGAATATGATGATAATCAAGTGAAGAAGTTTACAAAGGCAATTATTTAGATGGTAGATTGATTTAAAAAACAAAATTTTTTTGTTTATGATTTTATGATAGGTGTGGTGAGATTATACCATGCATGACGAATGAGATGAAAATACATCTCATGAATGGTTGAGATAAAACTCGTATGGGTGATTAGTGGTATTGGAACTTTAAGTGATTTCTTAATTTGTATAAGGCTTAGTTTAATGTGTTATGGAAGTTCATCGAAAATTATTATATACTGATCTATATTATTAGAGTAATTAGATGGGGACCCATTCATGGTATGTGAGGAATGTGTTATTATGGTTTGTAAATGAGTTTCCAAATGGGTTCAAGTGTTTTTGTCTTGAGATGATTCTTGTGTATCATGAATAGAATGTTTATGTGGGAAATTTGAATGGAAATTAGAATATCCCATTGTTCTTAGGGTGAGTTAAGGACTACAAGTTGTGAGATTACAAATGGGGTGTTAGATATGGGCCAGTATATGTGGTTGAGGACAAAGATAAGTCTATGGAATTGGGGGGCTACCATACATGATAAAGTTGAATTATGATTGATTCCACTTATCATACCTTGTGTGATAAGGACTGAAAAGAAATGGTACACTATGGGGTTAGAAATTTGATGACTTATGATATAGGTAATATATCAATTTAATATAAACTAGTGTTTAGGATATGATTCTAGGTGAGTAATACATTTTCCTTGGGGGTTTCTAGTTGAGAGATTGTCTAGAACCCCCCCCCCCAATTCCATGTAAGTAACCATTTAATTATGTATTTTATGTATGTAAAGTGATTGGGTGGAATTTGTGAGATTTTGGATGTCTTTTATAATGTTTTTTTGGGATTTTATAGAGGTTCATGGTTTTATAATGGTTAGTAAAAACCATGAAACTTCTATAGAAAACAATATAAATTGAAGTGGTGGGCTCTGAGTAGGAACACAATTTTTCCAATCCATTTGTAAACCTAGGAGAAACTGTGATTTTGGAGTTAAAGGAACATTCATGTTTAGCATATGGGTGTCCTAACCATGTGACCTAACCATGCATAATTAAATATTAGATCCTAAAACTATGGATCTCACTCTTAGTAAATTTTAAACCACTCATTTTTCCACTAGGTCGACCCTAACACAATATTATATCCTTTCAAAGGTTGTAGATACTCTTCACTTTGATATGAGAGTGATCCATTGTCAAATCTTAGTGCTTTTAAGGCCTGATTTCTTGGTAATTCTCTGTTCATGGCGATTTTTCTTAAAACTATTATTCATACCTCTCATAGATTCATCGATATATTCTAGTGGTTTTATATATGTAATAGTTGGTTCTAAACATATTGGGAGATATTTGTGTTGTTGTTATATAATATGATATAAGGAGGGTTTTTGAAGATTCAACTCTATTTTTTGGAATAATTTGTGTTATTCTTCATTTCATTCATGGTTTTTGAGGTAGGTGGCTTCACTATTGACTCATATTATTAGAACATGATGAATATGTTTAATTTTTGTTTTGGTGTTTTTTGAAATTTATTTTTAAATTTTTGTGGAAATATTTGTAGAGACCATTTTTATTGATTGTTTTTGGGATTGTGAAATTTTATATGCAAAGAACATTGTTAAATGATTTTAAAATGATGATTTTATAACAGTTTCTTAGTTTGATTATTGAAAAAGGTTTTTTAAAATGGTTTTCAATAAAAATATTTTTTATTGAATTGGTTTAGCACAATTAGTTTGGATTGGTTTTTGGGATAATGGTTGGTGTAGGTTTTTGTGCATTCGGGATAAATAAGGGCATGTAGTTGTTATCATCAAAAGTAGGATGGATAAGGGTATGAACTTTCTCTTATCCACATGGTTCACCAAGTGATGTTTTGGTTAAAATATGAGAAACCAATCATGAGTATTTAAAGTTACATGGTTTTATACATGTTTGGATGTGTGGAAATGTGGAATGGAATGGATTCTCTAGGATGTATGTTTTGTAATAGCATTAATGTATTTTCTTGTTATATTCCCTGGAAAATGATTTGGTTTCAAAAAATTGTTTTTGTCTGGAAATTTTCTATATTATGATATAATGTTTTCATAATTGGTTTATATAAATGTGATAACATGTTCCATCCTAGTGACTTGAGTAGTTAAGTCATTTGGGGAAAACATACTGATTTTCATTACTCACCCCTTACTTTGTCCCTTTGGTAATTTTGTAGATATTTTTTATAAAGAGTTAAGGGGAATGCATTTCATTTCTTTAGTGACAATTTTTGATAATTTTTCTCGGATTAAGGAGTTGGATCATGGATAATGTTGGGGGATGTCATGTTTTTTCATTGGAATCTTCAAGCTTTGTGGTTTAGTCTTCAACTTTTGTACTCTGATATTGGATATGGTTTAGTTTGATAATGTTATCTTCTAGTATCACTTTTTGTTTTATTAAATTATTATCATGCATCATATATTTGTTTTTGGTTATGGTATTATAGTTTTTGTTGTTTTAGTTTCAAACAGAAAATCAAACCCCAACTATTATGAAGCCCTTGGAATTTATTTCCTGGTTTTGGAATCTTGGTGATGTTTCCTAAGTTCAAGTAGTAATTATTCCTCACTCAAGACAATGAGGGGAGGGATTTTACAAATGGTATTAGCCTTTTTTATTCCAAATCATTCAAGACACGTGGTATAAATTTTTATTGGGTATCACTTGTTTCAGTCTTGGATTTGAAAATTACTTCAGGTTTAGTCATTGAGTATAAATGTCAAAAATATGATGTATTATCGAAACTTTAAATGTAGAGCCTTAAAACAATACTGGGAAATGGACCTATCCCCACGGGTTTCTCCAAAACCCTGGGGATAGACCCCCTATACCCACGGTTTTGGAAAACCATGGGTATATGTGACTATTCATGACCTATACCCACAGTTTTCGAAAACCGTAGGTATAGGGGGTCTATCCCCACGGTTTTCCAAAACTGTGGGGATAGGTCCTGAAAAGTCGCATATACCCATGGTTTTCCCCAAAACTGTGGGTATAGGGGTACCTATCCCCACGGTTTTGGGAAAAAACATGGGGATAAGTCTGGTCCAAAATACCTATACCCACAGTTATGAAAAACCATGGGTATAAGTCACTTTTGTGTGCGCGGGAAAAAAAATTCCGCAGGAAGGAAATTTTTTTTGGCGGGAACCCTGTACCCACGGTTCTTCCCTCTATACCCAAAATTTTTATAACTATATTTTACTAAATATATATATATATATATATATATATATACATATACGTGATGTTAGTGTAGTGGTTATGTAACACCCCAAGATTCCACGGTACGTTTCCCTTTGAATAATGCAATGGCGTGCATTGTATGCAACTTTGAGATTCTAACACACCACAACCAATCAAACTAGCCATTATGAATAGTAATACCTAATGTTTGAAATTTTATAAATTCTATCTCTCTAAATAAACTTCATTTTTTGATTAGGAATATCAAAATTAGCCTAGGATGAAATTCTGGTACTTTTCGGATAACTTTCATATTTTGATGAATAGTGAAAAGTACTAAATTTTAATTAAAAACAACTTTTTTAATCGAAATAATTAGTATTGATAATTATGAATTTGAGTGGTTTTAAAGTATATTTATAATATATTTTTACCATTTAATTCAATTTTTTTCATTGGACATAATTCCACAATTAAACCAGACATAAACAAGTGTCAATCTTTTAATAGTTATTATCTCTTAAAAACACGCTTTTTGTTTTGATAGTGAGAATTAATTTTAAATTAATTTCTTCCACTTCTGTGTTTGTAATTTGGAAAAATTGATTCCGTATTTGGAATCAGGATGTTCAAATTTTGTAAATAGGTAAATTTTATTTTTATACATTTTGAATAATTACTTCGGTAAATGTTTTATTTACCATGGTTAAAGGGTATATCTGGTAAATAAGGGTTAACAAATAATATTATAATAATAAAAAATGACCAAAAAACGTGTCCTAAATTTATTGGTTGATACATTTCCGACCATGGGAATCTTTTGGTCGATTTTGGGACCCCATGGTGCCACTTGTAAGTGATAGGGACACTTTATTTTAATTAAGATAAAATGAATACAAAAATAACAGAAGCATATATATTTTAGAAATTCAATTTTTACATAGGGTTATATATGTTGGAGTTTCGACTATAAATATTCATTAGAAATATAAATAGATTTCCTACGTAATGGTATTTTATTTATTAATTTTAGACTTTAAATAATTTAATTTATTTATGAGACAATGGTGATGTAGTAATTACCATAATAGTGAAAAATTAAAATGATTGATATTGTAGATACCAAAATAAATATAATTTGAGACTTTTTATGAATTAAACTAATTTTATAGGTTAAGATTACATGTTAGAAATTATTTATATAACTTTTTTCAAAGTAATAATTCTGTTATTATTTTTTCAAAAATCAATTATTGAATAGTGTCAAAATTGACATAAAAGAATTTTTAAAACAAATATTATATTATTAATTGATATTAAATTCTTAAAAATCTTCGGATCGGCCAAGAAACTTATATCATGATAGTTGTATCATTAATGGACCACTTGGATGTCTCTTGGATGTATTTAGTATGTTTATTAACCATATAATATAAAAATACAAAGAGACATTGTAAAAGCGAAACTAATTAGCTAAGAGTTTATACTTAAAGCTAAGGTTAATATAAAGACCCAAACCAGTATAAATTATTTTTGTTGAGTGGGTTTCGACTTATCCCCACCCTAGACTTTAAATAATCCACTTTGGAGTCATTAAAAACCGAATATGAATTTATTATAACATAATATTTCTAGCTTTTCCAAAGGTGCCTCTCACCCCCCTTATAAAAGGGCACTCCCCTTCTCATTACTTCACTCCATAATAGCCTTTTGGTTCGGCCAAAACCTGCCCAAATACTCTCTCAACATCCATCAATACAACATAGAGGACTTAGTTTGATCATAAATCCAACCTAAGGAGCCCTTTTGATCAAATCAAAAGGAAGAACCCGAAGAGGAGGTAATGTTTTTACCACCCGTTTTCAAATTCTTTTCTTCTTAAACTTCTTCTTTAATTGTTATTACCATTCTAAAATAATGAATCCAGTATATCCTATATACTATAATATTATTATAAATATGGTACAACCATATTCAGTATTCTATCCATCCTTTAAATGACATGTCACCATACGTGCGTACGTACGGCTTACCGTCTCCACGTCGTGGTGTAATTGTCATTCAATAAATTATTATTTGGATGGGAATAATAATGATGTGTAATTATTGTAAATAATAAATATAACATGATACTTATTTTTTCTATATGGTATAACATCCAATTATATATTATTTTAACATTAAAAGAATGATATTGTGGCTCGTGCGTACGTACGGATTACCATCTCCACGAATGTGATGAGATTCATTCTCCATCGTATTAATTCAAGTATAATTATCATTTTATTATTTAAAAATAATTTTTAGGGACATTATATCATTCTGGATATGAATAAGATACAACCTATCCATGACAAATATGTCTTACGTAACAAAACATATAAAAGAAAACGAGTATGTTAAAACCCGAAACAACGATAATACTAAAGTATTATTAACAAATCAATGTTAAAAGATCATATATGATATCATGTTACGGTAAATTATTCTTTTATAATTCAATAACAATTATTTTACCATTATACAAGAGTTTAACCTACTGTCGACCAAGGAAAAAGTACAAAGTAAGGGTTTATTTCACAATCTCTTCATTATCTATGGTTTTTTATATGTAACAATCTACTGGGATGTCTTTATCATCCACATCCATGTTTCTTAAAAATGTATTTCAAAATATTTTTACTATTTTACAGAATATGGTTTAAATTCATTTATACCCTTGTTTGACTTTTTATAATAATTTTATAAAGAAATCTTTTTATCGTTTTCCAAACAAGGTTCTTTTTAACCTTTTCGACAGAATTAAGGTAAGAATATTTTTTTAACTTTTACGGTGGGTGTAACTATTTTCCTCCATTATAAAATAATCGAAGCTTACCTTACAAGCTTATAAGAATATTTTCAATTAAAATGTGTGATTTTATAAATATATGACTTTTAAATGATTTCAAAATAGAAATATGTATTTCTCTAAAAAGAGTTTTGATTTCATCTATGTCTACATTCTTTGATGGATTTTACGCTTATTTGAAGTTGATTTATTATGATACCAAACTTCTATATTGTATTAAATGTTTTTTGATATGTTTGACTGTGGATGTGTTATTTTTATACCATTCATGGTTTATGGATGAAGTATTTACATTTCGTATGCTTGTTTTAATACGAATGTTTATGTTATGTTTAAACCTTTTCATATGGGAATGCATTGGACTTAATATGTGACGGGTGGAGCCCGCTATAGCTCCTAGATTAATCGGTAGGTCTCATGAGACAAACTAGTGTCTTGGCACAAGGCCTTGGGAAAATCTTATTTGTAGTCTTAGCACGAGGCCTTGGCTATGTGGTTATGATAGTCTCGCATTATGCATTCCGTCATTATGAAAGTGGTTATTGATATTGCATGTGATTGTAAGACTAGTAGAATATCCATGTGAATAAGTAAATGGCATTATTTCATTTTATCATTGCCGTATTATGCTGAAGTTCATGTTTAAAAGGCTTTTGTTTTATTTATAAATTTCTTTAAGTGTTTATGCTTATCTATGAAAGCTGCTGCTATATGGTTATCCTTAGTGAAAATCTTAGCTCACCCCTTTCAATGTTTTATTATTACAAGAATGTGAAGTAGTAATTTATAAATGAGCTGCAGGGATAGTATGAGGGGATATGAAGACAAGATGTTGTTGTAGTTTATTTTACCTTATGATGTAATGTAAGACTTACGAATATATCTAGTGTTTCCAAGACTACTAAACTAATCGGTCGTTCATGACATGATCCTTTGTGATCATGCCAATGTTATGTAAAAATGCACCAACTCTGGGTATTTAGGGTCGGGGTGTTACAGTTGGTATCAGAGGAAGTTTAGTACAAACCTTGGAAGCTAGATTTAGATAAACTCTGATTAGATCACATAGTCCTAAGAGAGAATATGAGGATTTTTATAGAAGAACATACTAGAATTTTGGTATTGTAGATATTTTGTGAGTTTTCCAAGCAATACATCCCTGTCTGGATACGAGCAGGTAGAGGAGGCTCTGGCATAGATGTACCTAGGGGTAAAACCCAAAAACACCGCTTTGAGCTAGACTTGAATGGGAACTAGTGCATGACAATGGGCCTTGATGCACTCTTGGTTACGACACTCCCAAGGGATATACTTTGGTAAATTCGCAAGATTAGTATGAACCATTATTAAGGGAATACAAAAAAATGCCCCTAAGAATATATGTTGGCAAATAGATAGTGGATAACCTAGATTTTAACATAGGGTACCCCAAGTTAGGATATATTGTTCAATTATAAGATTATCCCATTGTGGCTATTTTTTTACATTCTTATTAGATAAGTATTCAAAAACCCTAATTGTATTTTCTTTTTGTTAGTTGAAACATGGAGGGAGAATGATCATGAAAAACTCTTCTCTCTCTACATGAAGAACTACTTACAATTATTATCCAGAATTCATGCACAGATGATGTTGAAACTTTTTCAAATGTCCAAGTTACATGCAAACAACTTTATGAGACATCCAATACCTCTAGCATTGCACGATGTTTTCAATGATCAAGTACCGACTATGGGATAATGCTTTGCTCTCAACTTTCTTACCACACTAAGCGTGGGAAGTACCATCAGGGTCTTTTCAAATTATTCACTTTATCTCAAAATTATGATGCACTAAATGATTTTCTAGATACTGCAGAAGAGGGAGACCTTAGAGCAGCCTATATGTATCAAATTATATATTTATGTCTTTTGGGATATATAGAAACTGATTTACCAAAACATTATTTTGAAATATTTGAAGATGAATAAGTGAGAATTTTTCTAAAAAAACATGTTAAAGACGATGTCTCAAAATTATATATAAGAAATACCTATTTTTTTATGATGCATCGATGCTTCCATCGATATAATCCAAGACGGATGAAGAGTTTTTGGGTAAAGGAAGTAGATTATTTTGAAAAATTCTTGAGGTACCATTGTGACACATGAACACATTCTACCAAAAAAAATCCTCCTAGTCTCTCCAGAGTTCATGTTGTGACCCACATATCTCTAGTGACAAAATACATGCCTTACCCAACACATGTACTCACCTATGAAGAATTATAATTGGAACCTGATCTATCTTATTGTGAAGAGCCTATCAGAATTCTTCATACTAAAGATCAAGTGTTGAGAAACCGGATGACTCCTCTGGTAAACGTTCTATGGAGAAATCAAAAGATGGAAGAGGCAATGTGGGAACCCGAGGAACATATGATGAAGAACCTATGTGGAAATAAATGGATGGTGAAATGTTTAAAAGTTTTAGTGCTCTTATTGATGGGATTACATTGGAATAATTTTCTCTTATATGTGTAAACCTTAAATTTATTATGTTAAAATGATATTTGAGGAAGAATTACCTTTTCTATTGTGGATATAGTTATAAATAACCATTTGGTCTTATATGATCATTGGGATTGAGGAAATTATAAGTTATTATAATTTGGGATGAAAATGCAAGGTATGAGATAATATTTGTGATTAAATTATGTTATGGTTATTTTGAGAAATTTATCTCATTTTGGTAATGTTATAAAATATAGTTTTTGAAAAAGGACAACACGCAGACCGTGTGACAACCCATCGCGTCGGACAAAGCTGTGGGAATCGAACCCACAACCAAAGTGCTATTGGGATTTATCACCTACCACTAGACTATGTGAAGTCCCTGGTTAGTGTGACTATTATTTTTAGTTAAATGATTTTATTGATCATTAATAATTTGATTTGGGATCTTATATCTTATCAAATTAATACCCTTAGTATAAGAAAATGATTTGGTAATTAAGTGATAAATGTTATTTTGGAAGTTGTTCACTTTGTTGTATGGAAAATAGAATAGTATGGGATTTCATTTGAGGAGTAATGGTGTATTTTTATCTATGTTTTTATTGTGGATTTATAGTGATATGGGTTGTTTATAGAAATGATTAGGTTAATTACTTTTAAGTATGTGACTTTAAGAGGAATTAATGTCATTTGGAGATACAATTTAACGTGGAAGACTACATTCGTATAAGTTTTGAGTTTCAATATTAGTTTGGATTATATTGAAGGATTTTAAGGACAATTGATTATTGAATGGTATTTATTTAACTTTGGGGTATTAATGGTTTAATTTTAGAAATTAAGATTAGTGTTTTTTTCTCTAATGGAACATCCATTTAGGGGGTCATCAGATATTATACTAACCATTTTGGTTTTGACTAATCTCTAAATACAAGGTAAATATATATTTTATCATACCTGGATCATGTATTTCTATAGAAGTTTATTCTAGCTCTTCCATTGTGACCAAGCCTTCATGAATACTCATTGTTCAAAAAAATGAGTTAGTGGTAAAAATTTATTAAAGAATGAAACTCTTCTTAAAAAGTAAGTATATCTATTTATGTTCTTAGTCAATATCATAAATGAATTCCTCATCCTTATGTAATGTAACTTAAAACAAAAAAATGTTGTTCGTTTACTTTTCCTACTAGGAGACTAAGGACCGATTGTCCCAACACAAGTTTGTGATTTTCTTATTGTTAACTTTTTCTTGATCATGTTTTCTATCCCTCTCCATCAAAATTGAACATTTAGTTTATCATCTATATCCATGTTTTCCTACATGGAATCCTAGTATGGGTTATCTTGGGTAACCTTTATACCTCTCTTCCTTTCTTTTAAAGTGATAGTTTTATTAACTCTTTTTACGATGTGGGACTTTCCATTATATTATCGAGCCCAATTATAAAAAATTGAGAGGACGCAATTTATTGAAGGAGGGGAGAATGTAACACCCCAAGATTCCACAGTACGTTTCCTTTTGAATAATGCAATGGCGTGCATTGTATGCAACTTTGAGATTCTAACACACTACAACCAATCAAACTAGCTGTTATGAATAGTAATACCTAATTTTTGAAATTTTATAAATTCTATATCTCTAAATAAACTTTATTTTTTGATTCAGAATATCAAAATTAGCCGAGGATGAGATTCTGGTACTTTTCGAATAACTTTCATATTTTGATGAATAGTGAAAATTACTAAATTTTATTTAAAAACAACTTTTTTAATCGAAATAATTAATATTGATAAATTTTTAATTTGAGTGGTTTTAAAGAATATTTAGAATATATTTTTACCATTTAAATCAATTTTTTTCATTGGACATAATTTCACAATTAAACCAGACATAAACAAGTGCCAATCATTTGATATTTATTATCTCTTAAAACACACTTTTTGTTTTGACAGCAGGAATTAATTTTAAATTAATTTCTACCACTTCTATGTTTGGAATTTGGAAAAATGGATTAAATATTTGGAATCAGGATGTTCAAATTGTGTAAATAGTTAACTTTTATTTTTAGACATTTTGAATAATTACTTCGGTAAATGTTTTATTTACCATGGTTAAAGGGTAAATCCGGTAAATAAGGGTTAAAAAATAATATTATAATAATAACAAATTACCAAAAAACGTGTCCTAACCTTATTGGTTGATACATTTACGACCATTGGCATCTTTGGGTCGATTTTGGGACCCCATGGTTCCACTTGTAAGTGATAGGGACACTTTATTTTAATTAAATTAAAATGAATACAAAAATGACACAAGCATATATCTTTTAGAAAATAAATTTTTACATAGGGTTATATATGTTGGAGTTTCGACTATAATTATTTATTAGAAAGATAAAATGATTTCCTACATAATGGTATTTTATTTATAAATTTTAGACATTAAATAATTTAATTTATTTATGACACAATGGTGATGCAGTAATTAACATAATAGTGAAAAATTAAAATGATTGATATTGTAGATAACCAAATAAATATAATTTGAGAATTTTTATGAATTAAACTAATTTTATAGGTTTATAGGTCATGTTAGGAATGATTTATTTAACTTTTTTCGAAGTTATAATTAGGTTATATTTTTTACAAAAATCAATTATTGAATAGTGTCAAAATTGACACAAAATAATTTTTAAAACAAATATTATATTATAAATTGATATTAAATTCCTAAAAATCTAATGTTCGTCCAAGAGACCTATATCATGATATTTGTATCATTAATGGACCACTTGGGGGTTTCTTGGTTGTATATAGTAAGTTTATTAACCATATAATATAAAAATAAAAAGAGACATTGTAAAAGTGAAACTAATTTACTAAGAGTTAATACTTAAAGATAAGGTTAATATAATGACCCATACCTGTCTAAATTCTATTGGTTGAGTATTGTTAGACCTATAACCACCATATAATTTAAATAATCCACTTTGGAGCTATTGTAAACCTATTATTAATTTATTATAAAATAATATTTCTATCTTTTCCAAAGGTTCCCCTCACCCCTCTTATAAAAGGGAACTCCCCCTTATCATTACTTCACACCTTAAAAGCCTTTTGGATCGGCCAAACCCTACCCTAATAATCTCTAAACTTCCCTCACTACAAAATATAGGCCTTAGTTCGATCATAAATCCAACCTAAGGAGCCCTTTTTATCAAATCAAATGGAAGAACCCGAAGAAGAGGTAATGTTTTTACCACCATTTTTCAAATTCTTTTCTTCTTAAACTTATTCTTTCTTTGTTATTACCATTATAAAAAAATGAATCCAGTATCTCCTATATACTATAATATTATTATAAATATGGTACAACAATATTCAGTATTCAATCCATCCTTTAAATGACATGTCACCATACATGCATACGTACGGCTTACCGTCTCCACGTCGTGGTGTAATTGTCATTCAATAAATTATTATTTGGATGGGTATAATAATGATGTGTAATTCATGTAAATAATAAATATAACATTATAATTATTCTTTCTATATGGTATACCATCAAATTATATAATATTTTAACATCAAAAGAATGATTTTGTCACTCGTGTGTACGTACGGACTACCGTCTCCATGAATGCGATGAGATTCATTCTCCATCGTATTAATTCAACTATAATTATCATTTTATTATTTAGAAATAATTTTTAAGGACTTGATATCATTCTATATATGAATAAGATACAACCTATCCCTGAATAACATGGCTTATGTAACAAAACATATAAAAGAAAACGAGTAAGTTAACACCCGAAACAACGATAATACTAAGATATTATTAACAAATCAATGTTAAAAGATCATATATGATATCATATTAATGTAAATAATTCTTTTATAATTCAATAAACATAATTTCACCATTATACAAGAGGTTAACCTACCATCGACCAAGGATAAATTACAAATTAAGGGTTTATTTCGCAATCTCTTCATTATCTGAGGTTTTTTTTACGTAATAATCTACTGGGATATCTTTATCATCCACATCCATGTTTATTATAAATGTATTTCAAAATATTCTTACTATTTTACAGAATATGGTTTAAATTCATTTATACCCTTGTTTCACTTTTTGTAAGAAGTTTATAAAGGAGTCTTTCAATCGTTTTCCAAACAAGGTGATTTTTAACCTTTTCGACAGAATTAAGGTAAGAATGTTCTTTTTAACTTATACGGTGGGCGCGGCTATTTTCCACCGTTATAAAATAATAAAATCTTACCTTACACTCTTATAAGTATATTTTCAATGAAAATGTGTTATTTTATAAATATATGACTTTTAAATTATTTCAAAATAGAAAGATATATTTCTCTAAAAAGAGTTTTGATTTCATCTATGTCTACATACTTTGATGGATTTTACGCTTATTTGAAGTTGATTTATTATGATACAAAACTTCTATATTGTATTGAAGGTTTAGTGATATATTTGACTATGGATGTGTTATTTTTATACCATTCATGGTTTATGGATGAAGTATTTACATTTCGTATTCTAGTTTTAAAACAAATGTTTATGTTATGTTTAAACCTTTTCATATGGGAATGCATTGGACTTAATATATGACGGGTGGATCCCGCTATAACTCTTCGATGCATCGGTAGGTCTCATGATACAAACTAGTGTCTTGGCAGAAGGCCTTGGAAAAATCATATTTGTAGTCTTGGCATAAGGCCGTGGCTATGTGGTTATGATAGTCTGGCATTATGCATTCCGTCATTATGAAATTGGTTATTGATATTGCATGTGATTGTTCGACTTGTATAATATCCATGTGAATAAGTAAATGGAATTATTTCATTTTATCTTTGCCATATTATCCTGAAGTTCAAGTTTAAAAGGCTTTTGTTTTCGTTATAAATTGCTTTTAGTGTTTATGCTTATCTATTGAAGATTCTGTTATATTGTTATCCTTACTGAGAATCTGAGCTCACCCATTTTCAATGTTTTATTTTTCCCAGGATGTGAAGAAGTAATTTATGAATGAACTGTAGGGATAATATTAGGGGATATGAAGACAAGTTGTTGTTGTAGTTTTTTTACCTTATAATGTAATGTAAGACTTATGAATATATCTAGTGTTTCCAAGACTAGTAAACTAATCAGTCATTCGAGACTTGGTCCTTTGTGATCATGCCAATGTTATGTAATAATGCACCAACTCTGGGTATCTAGGGTTGGGGTGTTATAGGTAGACGCAGTGTTTGCAGTGAAGATGTTGCGGGATCAAAACTCGGTTCCTGCATTATTTTAGGACCTATACCCGATGTTTTGAAACCGTGGGTAAAAGCTGTTGACACTGTGGAAATTGGATATGTTTCTGTGACATGGTGGCAGGACACTTATACCCATTTTTTTGGAAAACCGTGGGTATAGGCTGGGGACCTATACTGATATCGTTCCAGCCCACGGTTCCCAAAACCGTGGGTATAGGCTATAACCACGGTTTTTAATCATGGGTATAAGATGTTTTCCCAGTAGTGAAAGGTGAAACTAACCTATTTATTCTGATCTTAATGTTACCAGGGTATTGGGTATGCATGTGTTTTGTAGATACATATATGATTTGTAATCTCATTTCCCAAGTTTAGCCAATGATATGAGAAATACATTCTTTGATAGGATTGACCTCCCACTAGGAGTTCATTTTTCATTTTGAGTAATGATTTACGATTTGGTGAAAACATATTGATTTTCAAAACTAATGTTGCAATTTTTTTCAAATGAGAGACATTTAATAGGGTATGGTTGTGGAATTTTGAAAATGGTTTTAATTTAAAAATTATGGTGGAATATTTAAAAATTGGTTGAAAAGGGGATGTGTAGTTTCTTTGGAAATAATTATTTTTATAGTTATTATGTGGTTAATTTGAAATTGTTAATCCATTAGTTACCAAATAGAAAATTTATGTAATTTTTTGGATAAGGAAATGGATCCTGGTGTGCATAGATGAAAACAACCATAAGAGAATGTTGAGAACATGGTTGCACCTAAGCGAGGGGTGAACCAACTGCTGGTTCAAAGTATTTTTTAGTATTTTTAGGTCATGTCTAGAGGGAATATAAGGGATGGAAAAAAGTAAATTGGATCATTATATTTAGTTCTAAATGTAGTATCTACCCATATTTCAAGAAGATTCCGAACTAGAGAAATAATTGGTGTGGATGAATAGGATAAATCAAATGTTTTATTTCCTTGATAGATCAGCAGAGATAAAATTCATGTGGGAAATGTATATGCTGGAGGATATTTCATGCTAATGGTGGGATTTAGAAGTTCATGATAAATTAGACCAAGTAATTGCATGGGATGATTTTGAATAATTGTTCAAAAATCAATTATATCCTCACATGTTCAGGAATTGTAGAATGACATACTTTGTAATGTTTATGTAGTAGAATATCTTAGTGATAGAATATGTGGCTAAAATTATGATATTATTCCACTTAACACATGAATTTAATACTAGTTCATATATTAAGGCACATATTTTTTATGCAGGGATGAGGTAATAGAATCACTCTAAGATTTTCATCATTTTTATAATGGATTATATTCAAATGGTCAATAGAGAGACAATGTTAGAAAGGGTCATCTTATGAGATATGGTTTGAGGGGGCATGCTGATACATATTGGAAATGATGGTAACTCTAATTTTGGGTTGAAGTGGAATAGGGACACAAATTTTCAAGGTAGTGGGATGAATCATAATTTCATATCCAGATTTGTGAATATTTATCCTAAGACATTGTGAAAGAATGGATGTTTTCAATGTATATTAATTGATCACATGAAGTAAGATTATATGACACCAACTAAAGCATGCCACAATTACAACCAAATGGGGAATATTCAATTCTATTGACGCACTACTCCAGGGTTGGGTGATTGGGAAACATCTCATGTTTCAAATACATTTTATAATTCAAATTAATGAGGGATGTAGATTACTTATCATCAATAGAACTGAGATACCCTTGGTGATTCAAGGAATACCATGACTCCTCAAGTAGTATGATCTCAACAGTGCAACAAAGAACAATGTGTAGTGAGAATGTTGTTACATAGATCTGAGAAAGTGATCATGAATGATCAATCTAAACTATCAATTGTGAGAGGTACAAATCAATTGAATTATAAACTTATGAAACATCTCTTTGATATAGGTTCATCCCATTCATTTATTATTATCATTTTGTTTATTTGATGGGTTTTTATATTGTGTTAATACCTTCTATTTTGAAACATCAAACTCCTCTTGGTCAAAGTTAATGTTGAGCATTTATCTATTGAGAATTTTATATAACTATCGATAGAACTAAGATGACATGGGGTATTTCTATGGTTATAATAGATTTTTATTCGATAATACTGGTTATGAATTGGTTGAAAATGCTCAAGAATCGCATCAATTTTTATATGTGAAATGTAATTTTTGTGACTAATGATGGCTTCAAGAATCTCTTTTAAGGATTATATAATGTAATGGTAGGTGCAACGATCTTGTTGGAATAAGAAGTTTGAACGATCTTGTACCAGTTGGAATTTCTGAATTTGGAATTGATGGAATATGTCATGAAAAAATTTTTTACAGACATTTTTGACCATTTCCTGGATGCTTTTCCTGATAATTTCTCAGGGTTCACCCAATAAGAAAAGTGGAGTTTATGATTGATCACCTTCCAGGGACATGTCCTATTCCCCTTCAATCTTATCGGATAACACCAATAAAATTAATGGAATTCAAGATTGTAGTTAGATGAGCTGGAAATAAAAGGGTACATTTGTTCTAGAACATCTCCATGGGTAGTGACTTGGCCTTAAAAACACATGTTTTTCCACATCGTTTTAGTTAATTTTTATCAATTTAGTTATTCATTTAAACACTTTTTATAAAATATCAACACTTTTGTATTTTTATTATTAATTTTAATAATTAATTGAATTTTTATAATTAATAGTATATTTAAAGCTATAAATTAGTTAATTTATATCTCAATTTATTATTATAGTCCAATGATCATTTATTAGTTTGATAATTTTGTTTTTTATATTTAATAATTTAACATTTATTAGTTATTTAATTAGTTTTGATGGTGAACTTAAATAATGATGTTTTTTAACATCTCAGGTGTTAAATATTAATTAATTGGAATAATTTAATCTAATTGTTGGATTCTATTTAACAATTCATAAATTATAAATTTATTTTTATAAATTTATTATTTTTATTAAGTATCTTTAATTCAATTTCATTAGTTAACATAATTGATTAATAATATAACCATTGTATTTTTACTTTAACTAATTTAATTTTCTATAGTAACTCTTATAAATTATTTAACATTGATTTATAATTGTTTAAGTTCGATAATTTTTATAATAATTTATTTGCTTCTTAATTTTTGTTTTAGTACAGTAACAATTAAAGATTTATTAATTAAAGCTAATAATAATTTAATTTATGTTTTATTTGATTCGTATATTTTAGTTTAGTTTATGAGTTAATGTTTAAATTGTTTTAATTAATATTTCGCTTTTATTAAATATATTTTTCATATTTTATTTACGTTTTAATTTATTCTATCCCATTGCTTATTTTTTAGGTTCATGGGTCGTCCCAGTCACGGTGCCACCACACACCATTTCCATTTCATGGTGGCACCGTAACCTCCTGACATAGATGCACCGTATCCCTTCCAAGTGGTGGCATCATGACCTTTTCCATCGTTCCATTCTCACAGCATCACGTTTTGTGGTACCCATTCCATTCTGTCACTGTAATCCTTTTATGGTGGCACAACCACTATAAACTCTCTTGGCATAGTAACAATAATTTTCCACTTCTTTTCTCTGGACACTGTTTCATTTTTGACAATCTCTTCATGGGGTGACCTTTCTCCCACCAAACTCCCTCTACCACCATTTCATTCACCACACAAAACTGAAAATTATCTCAAATCAATCCACGTTGTCATTTTCTGCTGAGAGGACCGGCATTGGACTGAAGTTGCGGAGGAGTTTGACCAGGAGATTGAGCAAAAACTGAAAACATTTAACTAAACCCAATCCAACTCGTGCTTTAGTACCATATTGAAGGACAATCTGAGGGTTTTTTCTTGGCTAATATTGGAAGTTCACATTTCCACTAGAGGAGCAGTCCAAGCTACACCACCCAATGAAGTCAATATCGCCATATCTGGAGTAGAGGTCACCTAAGGTGGAAGGTGAGCCGTAGGAGATCCACTGCCGAGCCATTGATTCCCTGGAACTACATTGCTGGAGAAGATCCGAGATGGATCATATCGCCACATCTACTGGAGTCCATCACTAGAAGGAGAAAAGGTGGATGATCCTAGTAATTAGGCTGTACCGCTGCAGAAATGAGAAACAACCACTCGAGATATGTTCACCGCCAGAGGGGTTGCTGTGTGAGGAAGAGCAGGGACTAGAGACCGAGCTGGGAGGAAGAGTTGTGTCATCATCCATTGAAGTATCGTCACAATGGAGCTAGAACTGGAGCCATGATGCAATGCCTCATACTGATAAATCACACCATTGTTGGAGGATGAGGCGACACTGGTGTTGGAGGAAGACTGAGCAGGGAGCCGCAGACCTAGAGAAGGAATCAATAAAAGATAAATCCTATAAAGAATATAATTAAATTAAAATTACACTTCAATTAAAACATAATTTAAAACAATAATAGTTATAATGATAAAATTGCCTAAATACTAAATAATTATAGTTATGAATAAATAATAAATATAAAATAATAAAACAAAATTAATAATAAAACGTAAATTAAACTAAATTATTAATTACATTTAAATTAAATTAAAATATTCAAAATATCATTTTGTTGTTAATTTATAAATATTTAAAATTATATAACAATAAATTTATCTATATAATTCTTAGTAATAATAATTTAGATTAGAATAATCTTTTCTAATTAGCATAAGTTAATAAATAATTTAATTTATTTATAATAATAAACTTTTAAATTAACATTAATAAATTTACTTAATATAAATCAATAACTTTATAAATAAATATTTTAATGATTTTAATAAACTAATGACATTAAATACTAATTTATTTCCTTATTGTATTACATTGTTCTGTGTGATTTTCTTATGCAGGTTCATTCATGAGATGAGAAAATGTCCAGATACACTTAACTAACTCACTCGGAGTTAGTTACATGGGAAAAACTAGCGCGACATGTCCGTCCCAAAAAAATGCACGCGTGTGGTGCTTAAGTAAAAGAATTTTTGGAGTCGGTGGAAGTGGGCGGTGACATGCAATAGGTGAAAATAGGATTTAAAAATAGAGATGTAGAAGAATTAGAGGGGGGAAAACTCACATTTTCATTCTATAATCACATCCATCTGAGAGCAGATCAACTCTCATTCTGGTCCCACTAACACATCATTTTCAGAGAGAAGACTCCCGGGAGATGGCAGAGCAGTACCAATGAATTGAAGTGGCAGGAGCAGAGCAGCAATTCATGATTTTCATTTATAGGGGAAAGATACTTCAACCTTTGTTTTATTTTTTTACATTGTATTTTATTATTCTAAATTTAAAATGATCTTCGATTATTTTCTTGTTTGGGAAATTTGAATGACCAATGGATAATACCTTCTTCTCTTCATTATTACTCTTTTTTAAAATAGAAATATATTATTTTGGTGATATTGAATCTAGTTCTACTCTAAAATTCAATTTTCACTTGAATGCATCTAATTTCAAAATCAATGTTATTTTGGTGAGATTGATCATTGATGTTTTTATTTTAAAACTAGAAATTCATACTACAAAAACTATCGGTGAGATAGTTTTCTATTGACATCTTAGGATCAATTGTTGTATGTGGTTTTTGATGTGGTGAACTTCGAGAACTGTTATATAGAGTGTTATTTCTTATTTTGAGGAAGAATTAACAAGTAATGTTCAAAATTTTAATTCAATCTATTGAAGAATCATTTTTATAAATAGTTGTTTTTAAATTACCCGATCTTACCATTTGATCAATTATCAAAATTTCTGTTTACTTTTTCAGTCATCTTTAGTTAGCACTTTTACTTATTTATTTTTCATTCTCAAAGTTAGTAAATAGAATAATCTCATTCTTGTTTTATTATTGCTTAATAAAAAAATTAAAAAAAAATTCAAGTAAAAAAAATGCACCCTCGCTTTACTACTGTTAACAGTTAAGTTTATTAAAAATAAACCCTTAAAATTCACTCACATGACTTCTTTGGGGATAAACCCTGTACCACTATGATAGTGTAGGTTAATAAATGTAAATTTTGGGGCTGTGACAACATCCAACCTATTCAAAATTTGGCGCAATTGCCGAGGATCGAACCCGGGCCACCTACATGAATGGCAGGTATAAAAAAATTCAAATTAAAAAAAACTGCTATGAACTGGAACCTACTATTTGTATTGTTTTTGAAAAATATGCTTCATTTTGAAGCTTTGTGAGTTTAATCTCACCTGTTGTTAGTCTAAAAATGGAAGTTCATGAAATACATGTTCAATGAGGACCTCATTAGGTTTTTTGTGACTGTTATGGACATATTGCCTTGGAGTGTGCCTATAACCAGCCACAACAAGATGTTTACATTGAAGAAAATGTATAATATGAGTCTAATCCTGAATTACTAGATAAAAATGAATTAATTTATTCTAAATTGGATATTGGGGTGGAGCTATTTAACACTTGGTTAAATGAATCCCATGAAATTCAACTTAGTGATACTCAAGAGAAAGATTAAATAATTAAAATATTGGAAAACATGCTTTTGGAATTACAACAATGGGTTAAAGAACAAGATGAATTTAAAGAAAATGAAAAAGGAAATGTTTATAAAAGGTTTGAAAATAAAATTGAAGAAGATAGTGATTTTTAAACTGGTAAAAAACCATTAATTTTAAAAAAATCTGATTATGTTGAACTAGATCTAGAAATGAAAATCTCAAAAATTCAATAAATGAACACTGAAAACTCCAAAAAGAGATTTACTGGTGTTGATATGGACAATTCTATAAGATGAATTAAAACATATTGAAAAAGATTTCCCGGTTCTTTTCGTCATCTCTTCTTTAGAGAAACATCATTGTTTTATGTGTTTTGGGAATGAAGTAATTTGGGTAGAAGAGATTATTTAGAATGAAAATTTGATTATTAAAAACTCTTCATCCCACATTTCTATTGTTATAAAAAATGAGTCTGAACTTGATATTGGGTTTAATCTGTAGGAGAACATTAAACTGGATAACATGGAATCTGGAATATTTGATCTCAATTGAAAACATCTCTTCCATGTTTTGGACCTGTAATCGCAATAAAATCTGAAATGTTGTTATAGAATGAGGGTGAGGGAATGATATTTAAAGAAAAACTGACTGATGAGTTTTTGTTTCCCTATTCACATAGTAATTTCTTTTTTGAATCGTTTCTCTTTAAAATTTTAAATAGTGTTGATATATATGGGGGTAAATGTTTAAATTTTACGAATCTTGAATCTCAATTTACTGAGGCTGAATTGAACATTAATCCCCCTGATTTAAACTTTTTGAAACACTCGAATGACATAGTTTTAGAAAATGAGCATTTTGAACTTGAACATGAAAAAGGGGTTGAGCACACACTTCAATTAAGAAGAATTGATTTGATAGAAGTAGTAGATGTTTAATGTGAGTTAATAGATGAGGATCTTTTGGGATAGATTTACAACATTGTTAGACCTAAATCTGTCTATGATAAAAATAAATTATCTTCCCTGTCTGTCACTTACTTCTTCAACTATGAAGGGTGTTAAACCATTTCCCGATACAGATTGTAGTCCATATGGGGAATCACACTTGTGTTCCATTGTCTATGATTTAGTTAAGCACATAATTGAAATCCCTCTTGATCTTGTTAATCAGAACTCACCCATGATCACATTAGAAGTTGAATATGTTAATGATGAAGCTGATACAGATGGTTACGGGGTCAATGCCACACCCTTTTTAGCACCTAGATCTATGTTGTCTCTTAATATGTATTCAAATCATGATATGTGAGAACTTATTCTGGAATTGGACAACACTATTCCCAGAACTATTTAAGGGTGATAATTAGGTGTTATTTTAGGCTATGAGAATTCAATTATTAATGTGTTGAGTCTTGTTGCCTACAAATCTCATCTTTCTGTTAATCATATTTGGGCGAAGCACATGTGGTGGTTACCACTGAGGAAACCACATACACCAAGTGACTATGGTTATTTTCTAGGTGAGTTTGGCTGGGGACTATAAACCTAGTTCATCATGGGAGGAAACCCATGGTTTTTATTTTGTTTTAAATAAAAAATTTTATTTAGTTAAAGTCTAACTGAAGACTTTAAATCCAGTTCTTCATAGAAGTCAACCCATGCTCTTTTATGTTTTCATTTTTGTATTGTTTAGTGGTGAATAAAGTGCTTATTTGTTGTCTTATATATTCTCTATCCCTACTGTATTTTTGTTCCTGGTTTTCATTCTTTTCCTTTTTAGGGTGCTGCTGCTATCATTTAAGGAGTGGAATTCCCATGCTGAAGGAGTAATGGAGAACCTAGTCCAGAAGTAATTCAATTTTTTGTATTTATTTCTGCTCTTGTTTTTGTTAATAAAATTCTACTCTCTAAGACATTATTACAGTATTAGAAACTTCTTCTCCATGTGTACTGAAAATACTATTGCATTATTTGAACTGTATTAACTTCTGCTACATGTCCTGATACTGAAATAGAAATATTTTGTTTCTATGAGAAAAATTATTGTTGAATTGGAATGGAATTCTACTGTATGTCACTCTGTAAATAATAAATTTGCATGTACTTCACTTCTAAAAATTGAATTACATTTTTAATAAAATATTATCACTCTATGAAACTATGTGTGGAGGGTACATGTTGGCTGGGAATATTTTGTATTGAATCTGCTTTGGGATTGAGTGTTTAGCAAGAACATTTTCTGCTTTATTGAATATGAAACTGAATAAATTCTCCTAAACATTATTTCACCCCAATTAATTGTGAACCCACACATCTTATGATTATTTTGAGCTATAATGAAAATCTTTGCCACAAGACATAACTGTTAATGCATGTACTTGTGTGTGCACCTTCTGTAAGATATTTTCTGTGGCGAACAATATCTTTGAACATTAATGTGACCTTTAGACATGTCATAAATCTACTAAATTGTAAATATGTTTTGAACCATAATTTTCAAATTGTTCTTATCCACTTTAGAAGTCAACATTGGGGACAAAGTAGGATTTTATGTGTAGGGGAGGGGATCAATTATTGATTGTTCTTAACTATGAATAATTCTGAGCCCCTAAATTCCCACTGCAACATCAAACGTATTGCCAAAAAATGGTTAATTGTTTTCAAAATATTGCACAAGTACCTTGCTGGAAGATAAGAATTGTTTTGAATCTGAAATTAGTGATAATTAATGATTGCCGAGTGATCTATCTTAGTGATCTAATGGAAATCTTGGTTTAGGAATTATTCTGGAGAGTGACATGGGTGATCTTTTAATGGAATTATGATCATAACCCTTGGAATTGGAAATTTTATTTTGATCATAGGTAACACATTTTTTTCTTTTATTTATTAAATTAATTACCTTAATGAGCCAATATAAATGAATTTTGATATAAATCTTTTGAAACTAGAGTAATTTGGGCATCTTGGATCCCACGGTGAATCTCTAAGACTCTACATGATTAGTGCATTTCGGTTTACTATAATCCCTCTATACACTTTGAATATGTGAATTGTACAATGCTTATCACAATGATACAAGGCTTTAAAAAAATTAAATAAAGTGTCTAGGGTCAAAAACGTGTTCGTTAAGGTGAGAGGAATGATGAACACCAAATGAAGAAGCAGTCACCTGATTTACTGGGAATCATTTAGGTTGCATCATTGAGGTGATTCACAAAAAAATTATTTATTGTTGGAACCTACGTGATGAGTCAAATTGAAATTTCCTACTATTGAGATCCTAATTCCACATACATTTTACCTCTTAACAGCCTCAGATTTTGGACTTAAGTTTGGATTGAAGTTAGTCACTATGCAGTATCACATATGAGGTATGACATCTTCAATTCTTGTTGATTCATTATTATCTTGATTACCCTTTGAGTACTTTTTCTATTTAAGATTCATATGAGCAGTTTATATTCTAAAATCATATTGACATGTTTTTGAATTCCTCTGCTGAAAGTTATGGACATGTTATATTTTGAGAAAAATCGTGAATATCATACTTCTACATCTCAATAATAATATAACATGAGATATTTTGAGGAAAAACAATGCTTAATGTTGGTGAATTTTATGTGGCCTTACAAATACATTTTTTCGACATCTTTTTAGTTAATTTTTATCAATTTAATTATTCATTTTAATACTTTTATTAAATATTAACACACTTTTATTTTTATTATTAATTTTAATAATTAATCAATTTTTATAATTAATCATGTATTTAATGCTATAAATTAGTTTATTTATTTCTCAAATTAATATTATAGTCTATTGATTATTGATTAGTTTGATAATTTTTTTTTGCATATTTATTAATTTAATATTTATTAGTTATTTAATTAGTTTTGATGGTGCACTTAAATAATGATGTTTTTATTTAACATCTCATTTTTTAATTATCAATTAATTGCAATAATTTAATCTAATTGTTTGATGATTTTTAACCATTCATAAATTATAAATTTAGTTTTTTAAATTTATTAATTTTAATAAGTCTCTTCAATTCAATTTCATTAGTTAATATAATTTTTTAATAATATAATAATTTTCATTTTTACTTTAACTAATTTAATTTTTTATAATAACGCTTATAAATAATTTTACTTTGAATTTGAAATGAATAAGTTTTATAGTTTTTTATAATAACTATTTTTCTCCTTAATTTTAGTTTTATTATAGTAACAATTTATGTTTTATTAATTAAAGTTAATAATAATTTAATTTATGTTTTATTTGTTTCATATATTTTAATTTAGTTTTTTAGTTACATAAATCCTGAATTGTTTTAATTAATTTTTAGCTTTTATTAATTATATTAATCATATTTTATTTAAGTTTTAATTTATTCTATCGCTTTTTTATTTTGTAGGTTCACGGGTCATCCTGGTTATGGTTCCACCACACACCATTCCCATTTCACAGTGGCACCGTAACCTCATGACATGGATGTACCATATCCCTTTCAAGAGGTGGCACCGTAACATTTTACAATATTTTATTCATACAACGTCACTTTCGTGGTACCCTTTCCATTCTTTCAGTGTAATCCTTTTACGGTGGCACATCCACCATAAAATCTCTTGGCACCGTAACACTCTTTTACCCCCACTTTTCTCCTGAAACCGTTTCATATTTTATAATCCCTTCACGGTGTGACCTTTCTCCCACCACACTTCCTCAGCCACCATTTCTTTCCCCATGGTAAACTAACACAGATCCCTAATTGAGCCACATTATTTTCCACTGAGAGGACTGACTTTGGACCGAGGTTGTGGAGGAGTTCGACAAGGAGTTTGAGTGCTGCTAAAAATATTTAAATGAACCAGAGCTAGCTCGTGCTTTTGTTCCATATTGAAGGTCTATCTGAGGGTTTTTTCTTAGATGCTGTTGGATGTACACATTTCCACTGGAGGATGAGTCCGTGCTACACCACACACTGGACTCGATCTCACCATCTCTGGAGTGGAGGTCACCTAAGGTGGAAGGTGAGCCACAAGAGATTCAATTCCGATTCGTTGATGCCATGAAACTACATTAATGGAGAGGATCCAAGAAGGATCATGTCTCAACATCTACTGGAGTCCATCGCTGAAAGGAGAAAAGGAGACCGATCCCAGGAGTTGAGCTGTTCTGCTGTAGAAATGGGAAATAGCCACCTAAGACCTATTCACCATTGGAGGGGTTGCTGTGTGAGGAAGAGCATGGACCAGAGACCGATCCGAAAGTAAGTGCTATGTCATCGTCTGTTGAAGTATCATTGCACTGGAGCTTAGCACTAGATCCATGATATCATGCCTCCTACTAATGAATCGCACCGCTATTGGAGGATGAGGTGACGCTGGTGTCGGAGGAAGACTGAGTAGGGAGATGCGGACCTAGAGAAGGATCCAAGAAAAGATAAAGCCTATAAAATGAATAAATAAATTAAAATTACACTTAAATTAAAACTTAATTTAACACAATAACAGTTATAATGATAAAAAAACCGAAATACTAAATAATTATAGTTATGAATAAATAATAAATATAAAATAATAAATCGAATTAATACTAAAAAATAAAATAATCTAAATTATTAATTACTTCTAAATTAAATTAAAATAAACAAACTATCATTTTTATGTTACTTTCTAAATATTTAAAATTCTATAACACTAAATTTATCAACATAATTATTAGTAATAATAATTTAAATTAGAATAAACTATTATAATTAACAAAAGTTGGTAAATAATTTAATTTATTTATAATAATAATCTTATAAATTATCATTAATAACTTTACTTAATAAAAATCAATATCTTTATAAATAAATATTTTAAAACTTTTAATCAACTAATGAATTTAAATAAAAATTTATTTCCTTATTGTTTTTCATTACTCTGTGTTTTTTTCTTATGCTGGTTCATTCCTGAGAAGAGAAAATGTCTAGATATACATAACTAACTCACTATGAGTTAGTTACGTGGGAAAAACTAGCGTGACATGCCAGTCATGAAAAAACGCATGCATGTGGTGCTTATATAAAGGACTTTTTGTAGTCGGTGGAAGAGGGAGGTGACTTGCCGCAGGTGATAGAAGTATTTATAAATAGAAATGTAGTAAGATTTGAGCGGGAACACTCTCATTTTCTTTATATGATCACTTCCATATGAGAGTAGATCAACTCTCATTCTGATTCCACGAACACATAATTTTATGAGAAAAGACTCCCACAATATGGCAGAGTAGTACCAATGACTTGAAGTGGCCAAAGAAGAGCAGCAATAATTGATTTTCATTCACAGAGGAAACATTCTTCTACCTATGTTCTATTATTTTAACATTGTTTTTACTGTTTTTAAATTTAAAATGATATTTTCTTAATTTCTTGATTGGGAAATTTCAATGGCTAATGGTTCATACCTTCTTCTCTTCATTATTACTCTTTTTCTAAAAAGAAACAAATTCTTTTGGTGAGATTGATTATGGTTCTCAACTTAAATTCAATTTTCACCTAAATGCTACTAATTTCCTCATCAATGTTCTTTAGGTGAGATTGATCATTGGTGTTTTTCTTTTAAAACTAGAAATTCAAACTACAGAAACTATCAACGAGGTAAATCTCTATTGACATCTTAAGATCAATTACTATATATAGTTTTTGATGTGGAAAAATTTGAGAACTATTATACATAGTGTTATTTCATATGGTAGAGAAGAATTAAAAAATAATGTTCAAAATTTGAATTCAATCTAATGAAGAATCATTTTTATAACCAGTTGTTTTCAATTTACCTGAGCTTACCATTTGATCACCTAGCATCACTTCTATTTAATTTTTAAGTCAACATTAGTTAGCACTTTTACTTTTTTTTGTTTCATTCTTTAGGTTAGTATATAAAAAATTCTCAGTCGGGTATCATTATTTCTTAATTAAAAAATTATAAAAAATTGTAAAATAAAAAAAACTAAAAAAATGCACACTCGCTTTACTACTAACAATAGTATAGTTTATTAAAATTAAATCCTTATAATTAACTCATTTGCCTTCTCTGTGGATCGACCCTGCACCACTATTCTAGTGTATGTTTATAAATTTAAATTTGAGTGTCATGATGACCTGTGACTTGTTCAGGTAGTACTAATTTTGTTTGTAAAAAAGGTTATTATAACTCTTTGGTTGTGTGTAGAATATTATAATATTAAATAAGTTAGGACAAAGAATCTATATGCACTTACATGTATTTATGATCATTTAGATTAATTGAGAGGATCCCAATGGTTCTATAAAATTCACTTTCGACCAGGATATCATAAATTATGTGTTTGAAAAGAGGACATTACAATGTCATCTTCCAGGAGTAGACATAGACATTACGAGTTTGTGGTTATGCCTTTTGGTCTAACAAATTCACCAAAAGTTATTATATAATTGATGAATAATATATTTCAAAATATAAAAAATATTTTTTTTGGTTTTTGTGGATGACATTTTGGGGTATTAAAGGGAAATGGAAGAGCCTAAGAATCACATTGAGACAATGTTGGGAATTTTTTGAGATCATTATCTGTATGAAAAATTATGAACGTGAGATTTTTGAATAAAATATCTATATTTCTTTAGACATGTAATCTATGAAATAGGTGATTTTATAGTTTTAAAAAATATATATGTTATTATCTATTCGAATCCTCCAAATAATGTATTCGAGATATGAAGTTTCCTTTGGGAAACCTGGTTATTACAGATGAGTTGTTCTTTATTTTTCTTGGCTTGACGCACTAATGATAGATTTGAAAAGGAAGAATCTTCCATTACAATGGAACTAGTAATTTTAGAAGTAATTTCAAGAGATTAATTTTATCCTTACATCATCACCAATCTAGATTTTTTATGAATCATCATCACAGTTTGTGGTGAATTTTGATGATTCAGAATCTAGGTTAGGATGTGTTCAAATTAAGGGAGATTATATTGTTTTTTATGGATCACAATAGTTACGTTTTCTTGATTAGAACCTCCCAACACTTGATTTGAATATATCTTTCATAGTGTATTCTTTTAATACATGGGTTCATTAACTATTTAGTGAGAAAAAATTATTGTTTATGGTTTATAAGATCTTGAAAAATATTTTATCACAAAGGGATTTGAATCTGAGAAAAATAACATGGAAGAAGTATATCCAATTGTTAGACATTGAATTAACGTATATACTAGGTAATGGAAATTCAGTGGCATATGCATTAATAGAAAAGGTGCATGGTCATTTGGAGAAATAGGATTTAAATCAGGGATAGTTAATGCCGATGATAAATTAAATACACAGTGATTACGAATATCGAGGAAATTTTACATTTTTCTTTCTAGTTTATTTGGTTATTGGTTTCATTGAAATAGAAAGAGGCATATATATCTGTTTCAAAATGTTTATCTTTGAGGTCAAAACATAAGTCTTTTCAGAGACATCCGTTAAAATTGGAATGAAACATAGGATATTTGCATGGCCCCTGTGCAAGCATTACACACACAAATCATGAAATTCTCCTTGAGGTCAAAACATAATGGTTGGGAGACTATTGAGGGATGGAATGTGAATGATATTTTTTTTGATTTTGAGGTGAAATGGTAATATGTATAGATTTTTAGGAACTACACCATCATTATTAACACTATTCAAGATGGGTTTCTCATCCTTGAATAAAGAATATGTATAGGGTGTTGAAATCATATTTTTAGTGGGTCAGTATGAAAAGAATGGTGGATGAGTTTGTTTCAAGATACCTCATGGGCCATCTAGTTATAGAATATAATTTTAGATCAGTAGGTATGTTTTAGTGTTGACCTATTCCTGTTATGAAATAGGAGAAGATAGCCCTGGATTTTGTAACATGTCTTTTGAGAACGGTTCAAAAACACGATTCCATATGGGTGAGAGTGGATCAAATAAAAAAGTCATCCCATTACAACCACATTCATTAATATCATAATATAGAGGGATTATAAAAAATAAATTTCTCAGATGTGATAATGAGATATAGAGTACTAATTTTGATTGTATCATACTAAGATCTGAGGTTTAAATCTCATTTCTATAAATCCTTACAGCTATCCCTTGAGACTCAATTGACCATGAGAATGGAGTTTCATCCTCAGATAGATATAAAATTCAATTGGAAGATAAAAACATTGGAATACATGATTCTGTATTTTTTAATGGATTACGGTGGGTTATTGAAGGGGAACATAACATTAATGGAGTTCTCATATAGAAAAAAGTATCAGTCCTCAATAAATATAGATCCTTTTATGGAATTAAACGGGTGTCCTTGTCATTATCCAGTTTTTTTGGTTGGAAATAATCAATACTTTATCTGTTGAGATGAGCCTTGTCTAGGAGACAATAGAGATGATTTAGTTGACCAGGAAGAATATTTATACAACTAAGATTCATCATGAATTATATGCATATCATTATCAATAACCATTGTAATTAGAGGTCAGCGATCATGTGATCTTGAGAATATATCCATGGACTGGGAATCATTATTTTGAAAAGAATGGAAAGTTATATCGTTGATAAATAATCCCTTTTGAGATACTTGAATGGTTTGGTGAGGTTTCATACTAGTTGTTTTTGCAACCATGGTTCAGTGTAGTGCAGAATACATTTCATAATCTCTGTTGAAGACGTATCATCATGATCATGGTCATGTGATAAATGGGATCACGTTGACCAAGAAAAAATTGTTTCATTAGTTCATATACCACTATATATTGTGGATAGTCAAAATAAAGTTATTCTTGGTAAGAGTAACAATTTATTGTGGATTTTTGGGTAACATGGCTAGATTTATGTAAAAAACATTGGAATAGGTGAAGGAAATTGTTAATCAATGGCCTAGACACTTTCTAAAAAATAGTAGTCCTCTTAATTCTATGGGTAGAAGGGATAATGGTGGGGATAATTTAACAGTCTCAGTTTCAAGTAATTTACCCTTTATTTATGTATTTTAAGTATTTGATGTTTTTGGGTGATTTTAGGGAGTTTTTGGAAGAATTTTGGAATTTTTTGGGGCTTATTTGGTGGGGCATGGTTTTATCATGGTTAGTAAAAACCATGAATGTCGTCTAGAAAATCACAAAAATTGAGGAAGTGGGCCCTGGTAGGCATAAAATTTGGAAAATATTTTTCAAATCAATGTTGTATCTTATGAGAAACTATTCTTATGGGAATAAAAGAATATGTATGGTTAGCGTAAAATTTTCCTAACCATGAAACCAAATGTTATCATTTAATGACTAGATCCTAAAATTATGCATCTCACTTGTAACTTTTCTAAGACACTAACTTTTCCACTAGTTCAACCCCAATTGCATTTTCTCTCATCTCAATGGCTATGGAGATGCTTTTCTTTGATCTAGGAGAAATTCGTTGGAAAATATTAGGGCATTAAAGGTCAGATTTCATGGTAAGTCTCCATTATTGGCATTCCATCTATTATTCTTCCTTCTCCTATATACATATATCTAATCAATATGGATATATCTATGATATTTTATTCCAAGAATATTGATATATTTTTTGTATATATGGATGGTTTTTAGAGATTAAAATTGGTTTTGCAGAAGAATTTGTGTAGTTCTTTATTTACCCCTTAGATTATAAGCCCAGTGACTTCACTATTGACTCCTCTTATTAAATCAAGAAGGATATATTTCAGATTTTTATTATTACATGATATTTATTGTGAACTTTTTGTGAAAATATTTGTATAAACATTATTTGAGGATATTTTTTGGTATTGTGGAATTTTTATTCAAAGTGATTTGTTGAATGATTTTAAAACGATAATTTTGAAATAGTTTCTTGGTTTGATTCTTGGGAAATTGTCTGTTATAATGAATTTGAATATAAATATTGAAAAATAATTACAAATATCATAGAGATTCAATGTTTTATTTCTTATGTGGGTTAATTCTAACGGTTTGTTTAAATGATTGATTGGTTATCTATTCCACTGACCAGGTTAACTAAAAAATGAGTTGTTTTTTTAGGATGAAGTAATGTGATGATTTATTTGATGAATAGAAATGGATATTGGTCAATATTTCTATTTATATATTTTGTATAGAAATATGATATTTTTAGTTATATTCATGCTTCGTTAAAGGATCTTGGTTGTTTTTTTGATACAAAATGATTACATTATCATTTATGCATCTCATTAATTGAATCTGCATGGGAAGAACTATCTAATACATGAACATGAGATTGATGAATCCTTTTTTTCTATAATAGTTTTGAGGAATGATATATATATATAGATAAATGTGAAATATAAACTGCTAATAAGTTTTAAAAATATATATTCACTTAAAAAGAGATGAACATGTGGTAGGCAAGATGACTAGAACTGATTAAATATTATGAATTCAAAATTAAATAGTATCTAGTTAAATTAAAAAAGGTCATTTATACATGAGTGAAAATGATAATCCATCATTAACTATGATACTTTTTGTATATGATCCTTCATTTAATATTTTGATAATTTTTTTCCTCAAAATATTTTATATAGAAACTCCTTCAACTTTGGATCTGGTATCAGTGCTTCTATGTTTTTTAGAAATAAATTTGGAGGCTCAAAATGAGATCTTGGTTTATAATAAAGATTACAATTAGTCAAAAGGGTATGTTTCAGAAGTTTATTTTTAATGAATAAGGTTTTATCTTACTTAGAAAGTGTCGATGTTTTCTAAGTGTTTCATAGTTAAATAAATAATTATTAAGAAAATCTTTCAATTATCCATTTTTACTTCATCTTGGATTCTCAATGTTGAATTAAGAACCTATGAGAAAATTTTAGTTGTAACGTATAAAAGAGTATATAATTAATTTTACCATGAAAGGGTTGAATTTTTAGATGGAAAAATATGAAGGGAAATAATCAAAGGAGATGCTTTAGACTTAATGAGCACCATAATGGAAATGAAATATCAAATTTATGGATATGATGGTGTAATTATCAAAGTTATATCTAGGTAATAATAATATTTTGGTTATTGTTGATTTTTTGAATAAATATATGTGTTTTATTTCTATTAAACATACTATGTATTTGAATCATATATCTATAATTTATCATAAGGGGATAGTCATGTTACATGGATTCAACCTCTATATTGTATGTAATATTGATCACAGATTTACATTAAATTTTTGGAAAGGACTTCAGGAGATGATTTTTATTATATTAAATTTTAGTAAAAATTTTCATCCTCAATATGATGTACCGTCAGAGTATAATAGTTAGGCTGTAAATAATAATATTTTTTTACCATTATATTTTTTTGGGAAACTAAGATCTATATTTATGTCAAGAACCAGTCCAGATGCCCTGGTATACTCATAACCAGGCTAGTCCTGACATACCCCAAAGGGAATTCTTAATCCCCACGGGTTGGCAATAAGAACATGTAATCAAAAAATATGAAAGTGGGAAAATATTTTCCACAAACAGAATTCTTGTAAGAGGTAAATGTAAATGTGAATAAAAGAACACTTCACATGGAGAAATAGACAGAAGTCAAATATGTATAAACAACAAAAAATACAACCACAATGTACCAAAAACCAAGATAAACTAGGAAATTCCCAATGGATATTATAAATAAAATTCCAAAGATCAACAACTACTACCACCTCCAATTGGTGATTTCCCCTAGCTCAAACATAGTAGGAGGAAATCCACAAATTACCAAAGGAACAACTAGGGTCTCACCAAATATTTCATAAAAATATTTCAAATTATTTAACTAGATAAATATTTAAATTTTAAATAAATATGCATGGTGGTTCAAAAGAATTTTAAAAAAATCATTCTTTAAATTTCAATTGATGGAACTATTTTAGCCAATGGATTAAATAACTGTTATATATAAAACAACATATATAAATTTATATGTCATTTTTAAAATAGTTTACAAAAAATGAAATATATTTCAAATATAAATTACAAGAAACATGTTCATATTCCTATATGTATGATATTTCCAAGATATGGTATCATCAAACACTTGAATATGTGATCCTAGAAATAGGTGTTCAGGAATCCAACAGAAATTGATCAAATAAGACTCCTCACCACCCCATTTGGGATGTAACCTACTGCATTATGTTTTGTTAGAGTTAAAAATAATCAAAAGAGTATTTTCCTGAATAAGTCACTAACTAAATAGGATTTAATGTTCTCTAATAACATTCACTAATAAAAAATTTATTTCAAAACTATTTAAAATATAATTCACCCATTTCTTAATTCAATATACCAATTTATATTTTAAAACCAAAATGGATTTTTAATCAATTAATTTTTTTCCTTGATAAAACATGTGTGTTATTATAAAAACAATTTAATAAATTTTTCTTTGATAAAATTTTAAATCAATTTCACCATTAAATTTTATAATTTAAATTCCACAATTAAATTAAATAATTTAATTTTTATAAATTTTCAATCAAATTTCTACAATCACACCCCAATTCAATGGAAACGGGGGTTTTCCAAAATTTCATTCCATATGAAATTAAATTCCCCAATTTATGAAAAATTAGGTTTTTATAATATAATTGAATGAAATTTAATTTAAATAATTCAATTTAGAGTTTAATCAAATAGAAAATCTAAAATGGAATAAACTAGCTCGGGATCCTGGGATAATGAATCACAATGCTTTAAATAGGAAACACCAGAAGGATTATTGAAAATGAGGATCCAAGAATCAAACCTTGTATCAAGATCTAAAAAAATATAGATTAGATCCTCCAACAACATGGATATATAACAAACCTTAATGGAGAGATTAGAAGAGAGCTATAGAGAAGGAATGTGGAAGACATTATTACTGAGAAATGATTGAAAAACAATCTCCAAGCTTGGATTTGAATTAGAAAGGGTTTGGGGGAGGAAAAATGATTCCCTGAGAGATCCAACGTTCTAATAGGTAATCCAAACTCGTATTATTTCTATGTGTTGAAAGAAATATGGGTTTGATAATTTTTTAGTTAATTTTTTGGAATAATTAAAATCGATGAGTAGGGTTTCTTGAAGTGGGACACACGTTTTTTCAAACTGTGCACCCTAATTGTGAACCGATACTAGTGGGGTTTCGTGGATTAACCTTAGTGGGTTCATGATTTTTCAAACCATTCACCAATAATGTAAACCCTCAATACATAGTTTTTCATTTTATAAAATTATAGGGAGTACTATTTGGGAAAACTATGTGCCGACTTTGCAAAACCAAAGATCCCTTCAATATTTTGAAATTTTTATTGGAAGCACCAATAAATGATATTGAAAAAAATAATGGACAATATAGGTGTTTAGAATTACATTAAAATATTAATAGTATTTTACAATATATCTTTTTCTAAATTTTCATATAATAATAGTTTTTATTCTAGTATACAGGTGGGAACCGTTTCTAGTATTATATATAATGTAGTGTCAAACTGATATATGTTTGGATGAGTTTAGTGAGTGGAAAATAGTGAGACTAGAATTGGTAGAAGTTATTTTTGAGATGATAAAAAGTATTTACCACAACATCAGTGTAGAATATAGTAGGGAAAATAGTTATACAGATAACCATAAGAAAGATTATTCATTTGAGGTATGTGACCATATATTTCTTAAAATATATCCTTGGTAAGGTGAAGTGAATTTTAATTAAAATTGATGTTTTAGACCATGATTAATTAGAACCTATGAAATTATGAAGAAATTTGGAAAAGTTTATTACCATGAAGACATACCTATGATTTTATATCATGTACATGAGGTGTTTCATGTTTCATTTATAAGGATGTATATACCTGATTCATCTTATGTTTTGAGCCTTGAAGTGATACTAATAGAAGAGAGTATCTATTATATGGGAAAAATAGTTAATATTATTGACAATGAAGGGAAATTTTTTATGAATAAATATATTCTAATGAATAATATTTGATGGAGAAAATATATTTTTTAAAAGAAACTAGTTAATTATAAAAATCCCTTTAAGGAAAAAATACCCTCACTTATTTAAGATGGGAATAAAATTGCAAGGACACAATTTCTAAAATAGGGAATGAATGTGAGAAATTATTTAATATTAATAATAAATCCATTTCAGGAATTATTAATTTTCGTAATTTATATTTTATGGATTCATATAAAATATTATAATTCTATATGACTCTTTAGTTGAAAAAAATATCATTATTCTAATAAAAATATATTCCATGAAATATATTACATTATATAATCATATAAATTTCTTATTTTTATAGTCATAAATTGGTAAAATTAACGTCATTTTTTTACTATAACAAAATCACCTTAATTTTATTTTTTGTGATTTTGAAAAAATGATTGATTTTAGAGTGAATAGTGGAAAATACATATTTTTTGAAAATCATTTATATATTTTCAAGTTATTAAAAACTATACATTGGTATATAATTTGTTTTAAAGTTAAATGAGTTCCATTTGATTAATAATAATCCAAATAACTCTATAGAAATATTGATTTTGTTATAAAATCATTTTTATGCTTAAAAGGGCATTTAAAAAAATAATTTTCATTAACTTTTACACACATATATTGATGATAATTTATAACACTACTTAAAACTGAATCTTGAAAAAAGATTTAATATTTTTAGTCAGGATGTTACAAAATTTATATTTTTTAAATTTTATTTTTCATAGTTAATAGATACAATGGTAAATCCTTACCACCCTAGTAAAGGTCTAAATAATTGAAGTGGGGGGGGGGGGGTTAAATTAAGTGACAAGTCTTCAAATATTAATAAATAATCAATAAATATGTTTGTTTGAGGGGATTTTGACATTATATTATAATTACATTGAAAATATTCCATTGGATCCACTTAAACATGTTAAAACATTTAGTATATTTAAAATCCAAAATCATTAACACGATTTTGAGTCCCCACACATATAAAATTGAAACTCATCTCCTCAAATATTATAACCACTTGATTCAATTATATTTTTAAATAATTACCAAAAACCATTCCCAACAATCCTACCCACATCATACAGGTCATGGTATTCTCAAAAGACCCATCTTAGAAGGAAAATGGTGTAAGGAAAAGAAAGATATCTATAGAGACGGTATAAGTTATAACAAAAAATTCATGTTTTTGTCTTGTTCTACATCATTAAATTATATTATGAGAACAATAACTGATGTGACCCAAGCATTTGCTATAAACATATTTGATAATATTATATTAATATTTAATAAGATTCATAATATTACATTCTTGTGGAACTACATGAAAAATAGATTTCACAATGATTTTCAAAATCACCACTTAATAAATTTTAGGGAAAATATAATTAATGGTTTCAAAACATCTGCTAAATGTGTTATTATTTTTTCTATTTTTGTTAAAAAAAATTTATATTCTACATGTTTGAAACTACTTAGAAATAACGGTGGATTTTAAATAACTATCGCTAAATTAAAGGAAAAAATATAACAAATAAAATATTTAATTAAGATTTAAGATTTATGGTTTATTATTTAATATCATATTTTGTTTAATATTTAAAATTTTGGATAATTATATTTTGTGATTTATTAAATATTTATAATTATTAGTTATTAATAATTTGAAACATAAAATAATTATTCAATAATTGGAAAATCAGACTTTAATGTTAAATGACCATTACTTTTGATCCAAGAGTCCATTTTAGCTCCATAAAATATCAAATTGATGGTGGTGAAATGAAATAAAACTAAATTGGATAATAATATAAAAAAAATTAAGAGAATAAAATTTATTATAGTTTTTAGAAATGTTGGGAATCAAATATCAACTTTAAATGACCATAACTTTTTATACGAGTGTCTGTTTTGGCTTTACCACATATCAAATTGGTGCCTGTTTAGAGATTTATGTCACGACGATTGGAGGAAACCACGATCAATATTTCATTAATGAAAAAATGCACATAAGGCCTCAAAAACTATGTTTTTAGATGGGATACCCAATTTTGTTTAATATTTAATAGTATTTCAAATTTGTTTCAGAGTATCTACATATGATTTCTTTTGACTTTTATGACTTTGTTCAATTGATTTACATTCCAATTGATTTGTTGGTGTTTGAATTATTATATTTTCCACTCTTTTGGTGATTTATTATCTGTTATATAAATATATTAATATGTATTTATGAATATTTGTGTACATTTATATACATTAGTAAATGTTTGTAGATAATTATGTAAATATATTTTTATATATTATATGTGTAAATATATATAGATATATTTATATTTACATGGGTATAAATATATATTCATACTAATATCAAATAATATATATGTGTGTGTTTATATATATTTATGAAAATTTAGCAACATGTATATATATTTATAGAAATTTGTAGACAATTATTTTTTATTATTTGTTATTTACTTAATTATTATTTATGATTTACTTAATTATTATTTATTATTTATAAATTTTAATATTTATATATTAATTTTTTAATTTATGATGTTATTTTTAATTGTTAAATCACTATTAAATTAATATTTAATATTTATTTAGTGTTTAGAAATTATATATATTATTAGTTATTATTCTTAGATTAGGCTTAACTTATTATTTATAATTAATTTATTATTTAATTATTATTTATAGTTAATTTATAAATAAAATATTATTTAGTATTAATTTATTAAATATTCATGACTTATTATTTCTTATTTTATTATTTTATTATTATTTCTTATTACTTATTTATTGTTTATTAAATATTAAATATTATATAATAATTAATTATTACTTATTAATAATTTATAATTTACTTATTTATAATTTATAATTTATTTATTTTTTGGTATTACTTTATTAGGTATTTATTATGTATTTATTTATTTAATATAAATTATTTATAAATTAAATATTTATTTATCATTAATTGATTATTAATTTATAATTAATGTCGTATTTATTATTTATTTATTTTTGATTATTAATTTACTATATATTTATTATTTTTTCTATTATTTATACATTAATTATTAAATTATTTTTGAATTATTATTAATTTATTATTAATGTATTATTTATTACCTATTTATTTTATATTCATTATATATTCATTATATATTTGTTCATAATTTATTATATATTATTTATTATATATTAATTTTTTATTCATTTATCATATATTAAATTATTTTTTAGTTTAATTAATATTTATTTATTACTAATATATTAATTTATTATTACTTATTTCTTTTTTACTAACAAGTAATTATTTATTATTATTTATCATTTATAATTTATTATTAATTATTTACCACGTATCATTTACTATTTACTATTTACTATTTATTATTCATTATTGATTATTTTTGTTATTTAGTATTTATCCCTATATTGTTTAATTGTTTATTTATTTATCATATAATTATTATTTGTTAATTATTAATTATTAACTAGTCGTAATTAATAATTGATTAATTAGTTTGTATCTATTTGTTATGTATTAATTATTTTCTCCATCGATATATATATTCACACACACACACACACACATTAAATTATATTTATTCACAACATGAAGGGACTAGAGGAGTGGTAATGTCCTTCCAAAATATATAAGAGGTAAGTAGTTCAAATTTCAACTAATAGAGAATTTTTTTCATTAATTGTGCAAGTTCTTGTGCATGGTAAATAATAGATTGATAAAAATAATAGTAGTAATAATATATAATAATATATAGTTAAATAAATAAATAATTAAAATTAATTACGAGAAATAAAATAACAAAAACTAGAATAATAAAATTATAAAAAACATTCTTTTGAAAATAAAAAAGAAAACATAAAAAATTAAAATAATAAATCATGAAAATTAAGAAAATTTAAATAATAAAAAATTAAAAATTAAAAATAAATTCTGATGAAAGGATTTTTCAGCTATTTAAACAGCCGGTGAACGATTCTCTCAATTTGGAATCAACACTGCTAAATCGTTTCGTGGTGGTTTTCATGAACTTCCGCTAAATGGTTGTCGACACATGATTTAGCAGTGATTTTAACTGACGATCAACCCAAAAAAACTATAGCTAAATACTTACTTTGTCATAGTGTGTATCGTAAAGGTTTATTGTCTTTAATGACTATATATAGAACCATCCTATATTTTAGAAGATCCTCAATATCTCCCTCATATTTCTTCTCACACAATACTCTTCTTAGATATACCCTACCTAAAAATTTCATTATAAGCCATGGAATGGAAACATAAGGAAGGGTAAGGTCATATGATCAGAAAGGGAAAATTTTGGAGATATCAAACCATGATCATAAGTGAGTGTAAGAAAATTTTAAGGGTATAAGAGCATAACCATAATATCATAAAATCATACACACATATTAATAGATCATAAACATGAATCACCACATTACTATTTGGAATTTCAAAAGACATGAATAATAAGAGAATCAAAGATCATGAGCTAAGAGAATATTACTTAAGCCTAAGAACACATCATAATAAAGTGGAATAAAGTGTGAAAAATCATAATAATAGAAATCGATTTTCAAGGCTATTTACTATGAAATTGATTACATAATTGTCTTGGGCTAACCACCCATGTTCCCTCACTGGTCATGGGATAACCTCCCATGTACCCTATTTTGGGCTATATATAACCACATGTGTACCCTTTAATCACATAAACATTAAACATCACCCAATACCTGAGAACACTATAATATAACTACCCATCACATAATTATATACCATTCAAATGTATTTCACATGTTCACAAAAATGTTATCCTTTCATCAAAGAATAACCCATGGAAAAGAAAACAAGTTTCATCAAGATTTCCCAATTATAATTAATATCCATCCAAATATAAAATAAATATGGTAATGTTAGACCATATCCCTAGTGAAGTATAAGTAACATCAATGTATGTTGTTATTGATAAAAATACCATTGAAATTTCACAGGACATTAATGAGGAAAAAACCTTTTTATTTTGAAATCACTTATTTAAAATCTAATTATTCGCAATATATTTTGAAAAAATTTATATGGAAATAAATTAGGTAACTTGTAGAGGAAACATCATTTTAATGAATAGTTTTAAAATTGGGAAAATCATTTTTATAATAACCATTAAATCAAATATTCCATTCAAACCTTTGTTAAAAATTAATTCATTCAAAAATAACAAGAAGATTCATTTTAAAATAGTTTATAGAAATTATGTAATGGGTAAAAATGAAATTAATAAACTATTTAAGAATAGAAAAATTAATCTCAAAAACGTTTTTATGAAAATATTAATGTGTAATAATAATATTCCTAATTTAATGGTGAAATAATGTCATTTTTCATTAAAATCATTCATTTGGACTTTAGAGTATATATAAAGAGAAAAATGGTAAAATAATTATGTAATCATTATATTAACCCGATGATAAGAAAATAAATGATATTTATGAGATATGGACCATATAATTTCATCACTGTAAATTCAATCAAAAACAATCCTTTTAAATAGTGAGGTTGTAACATAAAACCCTTACTATTTGGGAAACATTTTAATGATAACTCTGATGAAAGAAATAACATCAAAAAAACTATAAATTCATGTATATAAATGGTTTCCTAATATATCATATCTAAATTATATTATATACACCTGATGAATGAAATGAGTGGTGAGTATGACATATGTCCCACTAAAACAAATGTGAGAAGATAAATCCTTACCTAAAGGATGAATAATTCATAAGAGATCTAATCTTGTGTATAATAAGTTTAAATTTATTATAATTATAAAAAATAACTATATTCATATATATAATACCATACATTTTCTACTAATACAATATTATTACCTTTTTATTAACAATCATTCATTATCATTGTTATTTTGAGTGTTAACATTTTCATTTCTCATGCATGCTTTGATTCAAAATTTATGGTTTGTGATTCTTGAACACAATAACAACGTATAAAGAACTTTAATAATGATATAAATATATTATATATTTATTATATACATATTTATAACATTCCATAAAAGGTATCGATTGAATAATCAATTAAAATGGTAGTCTGTATATACACATGAATGTTGTCTTCATTTTCTAATGAATAAAGAAAAAATAGGTAAATAATATTTTGTCATTAAAGAATTATAATTATATCTTAGATATCATATATTAATCAAATCCATCATTATATCCTTCAAAATATCTTAACTCTCGAATCTATTTGAGGATAAAACATTAGACAACACCTCTTTTCTCATGAAGAGTTTGAGATTAATTCATGGACACTACTTGTGTTATGAGAATAAAATGAGAAATAACCCAAGGATAATCATATAGTTAGATGAATATCAAATTTTAATCATTTATATGAGACTTCTGATCTCATAATAGAATTTTTTAGGGAGGCATTAGACAGAACCATTGATCTTGCGAAAGAACTGATGTCGTGATAAGAAGAACCCACAAGACACCAGGTCTTGAAAAAAGGATGAGATAGTTCTTATAGAAACCAATTTCCCTATGAAGAAACCTGTATACATACCTCCTATCTCACAAAGGGAATTATGAACAATACCTTGATCTTTTAAAGAAAATTTTTTTATAAGAACAATTGACATCAGATGATCACTTCACATGAAGGAAAGAGGAGAACCTGCAATCCTCATTTGGTTATGAAAAGGGAGTGATATTTTTTTAAAAAATTTTATAAATAAAATTCTTCACATGATACATTAAATTATGGTAAAAGGTGAAAGCTTCAGGAAAAAAAATAAAACCATTAATGCATAATTATTTAAGAATATAATACACAAAAGGAGGAAGAATATGCATGTGATCATCAATACACCTGCACAAGAAAAGGCACCCAAAACATAATTGAGAAAACATAGTATAATAGATACCATAATTGAATGTTTGGTGACATTTTATTCCATGAAATCCACATATGAAGCATTCTTTTTTGAGACTATAGAATAGAATATTATTATAAGACCTTATATCTATGTTGAAAATATTTTAAAAATCAAGATGATAGACTATGATTACATTAAGAAAGATCATCCTAAACATAAATACTATTGATAAAATTGTGTGTGCCACTTGTGAGAATTTAATTGAGGACAATATTTCATCCTTAAAATAAAGCACATCTTTATAATTTGTTACACTGAAAGAAATAATCATTACAGGGATCAGAATTTATTGGGAAAGACTGATAAATATGTTTTTTTGGTTTCGAAGATAATTACCATGTAAATGAGAAATTCAAATCCTATAAGATAATGGAGGAATATTAAAGATAATATAATAATATATCAAGCCTTTGAACATAGGCTAAACATTTTGTTTGGTGGTAGGAATAGGTGGAGTCTTCTGCTAAGATCCTTGAGAAATTGATGTCTCCAGATTTGATCCAAAGAAATAATTCTTTTGGTTATAGCCAAAAGAAATTAGAGTGTCTTGTTTGGGTCCAAAGAAGAATTATTTATTTTTGATATAAATTCCATTATAATAACTTTTTTGATAGTGAAGTAAAATGTGGAAGCCATGGTGATGGGAATAAACAACAAGGAAAGGACTTGGTATTTATTCCAAACAATGTAAATATTTTTTGTCAACTAGGCCCCGGTGACAATACAGACCCCCTACATTAAATGAAGGAAAAGATCATGAGAGTTGATCCAAATTTATTGAGAAAGTATGATAGACATATTTTCTTGGTGTAGAAAATAATTTAAGAGTAAATGAGTAATTCATATCTTACATGATCATGTATAAATATTAAAGTTAATCCTGTAGTGTATCAAGCCTTTGAAAATAGGTGAAACCTTATGATTGGTGCTAGAATTTTGTGAAGTCTTCGTGTAGGATCCATGATAAAATAATGTCTCTTGATTTGAGCATTAGAAAGAATTATTTCGGTTGGAGCCAAAAAAAACCAAAGACTCTTAGTTGGGTCCAAAGAAGAGGACTTTATTTTGGAGATAAAACCCATTGTAATAACATTTTTGATAGTGAAGTATAATAGAGAAACCAATTTGAGAGGAATGAGTATCATATAAATAAGTAGGTATTTATTCCAAACCATGTAAATAATGTGTGACCATTGGGCCCCTGTGATAATACATACAACCTCCCTTAAAATGGAAATTTGGTTCTAGCCCGCCACGCACCACCAGTTTCCCCGCAGACATGTGCTCCCCAACCTGGGGCACACCCACGTGCCCGAACGGTTCGTCAGACAAATAACAGTCCCCATAGGCCAACACATGTCCTTTCTAGTGTACTTTTGTTATCACTCACACACACCCTGGTAAATGTCCCATATGATCACCCATACTGATCATTACTCAAGGACAAGCACACATAAATATGGAGTTCTAATCATATAGGGTCCCAAAAAGAAAGGTGAACCTTGTTTACATGAGACATTTCATTATGTAATTTAACCCTTTATCAATATGTGGTGTTACATTCCCCCCCCCCCCACATTAGAGCACAATATCTGGGTTGTGGGACAAACATATCATCCAAGCCATTACACCAAAAATAAGGATGAGTACAACTTATGATTCCAAATGTGACAAATAAGCATCAATGATAGTAAAAAAACCCCACCATAACATGACCGTCGAGTCATAGTGCACTAGGTACCACTAGTTGCCCTGCAAACACATGGTCCACATTTTGAGGCCCACCCACATGCTTGAAAAGGTCATCTGACTATTGAAAATCCACACTGGCCCACACATGACCTTTCCAATGTGATTTTGTCCTCACTCACACACACCCTGATAAACAACCCAAAAGTTCACCCATCATGAACACTAATCTTGGCCAAGCATGCATATCTAAAATGTTTTTATTGGGTAGGCCCTCAAATGGGAAGATGCATCCTAATGACATGATTCATTTCATTTTGTTATTTATCCTTTGATTCCAAACTCAAAGGAACTGATCAGGGTTTCTCTGAAAACCAGCACTTGAACTAATCCATCACATACCCGAAGGGCGTTCCTGATCCCCACGAGCTGGCGACAAGGACTTGTGAACTTAATGAATAAATGAGGGAATGATTTCTCCCAACCTGAACAACCACCCTGCATATATATATATATATAAGAATAAATATAATAAGGCTAACAAATATTTATTCTCTATCTGTAAGGTAAATAGTAGAAACAAAACAACTAAAATAGTAGTTAAAATTTCCAAATGAAAAGCCCAACTGTACGAGACTTGAATCCAAACAAGTACTCTAATGATGTCCTAAATGAACTACAACCATCTCAATACAAGCTACCCAACCCAGATAACATGATTCTCACTGTCTTACTATGGCACCTTGCCTATCCATGCACTGGAAGATAAACAATGGTCTACAAACCATTGAATCAGTGCACAGGGTGTTAGCTAATAGGTTCAGTAGGATCACATCCAGGTGATCCATATAAAGCCTCTATATAACAGTTTTTGTATGCATATTTAAAATTTAAATCATGGAATGATAAGCATTAATGCAATTTAATAAATAACATGGTATAAATTCCCTTTTCCACGATTCTAAACAATAGGAAATATATCATCTTCAAAAAACATTTTCCATATCATCTTCTACATGAATAAGCATGAATATCATTGCTGACGTAGAGAGAAAATAAATACAAGAAAAAAAAATAGTGATCACAACACCAAGGAATACTACATTTTTAAAAAGTAGACTACTCGTTCCATAAAAATCAAGTCTACAAACTGATCATAAAATAACAGGACTAAGAAGTAGTGGAAACCCCAAAGATTAGTCCCCACAGAATTTTAATTTCGATATCCTAGAAAAACTTCTCTATATAATAGAGTAAATACCCAATAAAACCTCATTGATAGTAACAAAAATGGACGACTACATCAAGATATACCTTCCACCTATATACCCAAGGTAACCCATGTCCTCAATTTAACAAACCCATTTCCATTCTCTAAAAACCATTGAAACCCATTTATAATCCATTTTTCAAAAACTAGGGAAACACTTTTTTCATTCTAAACCATTTTTCATAAAACACAAAAAATCATGATAATTTTATAAATAAATTTATCATTAAATAGAAATTAGGCTCATTATCATAATCTAGAGACATAACCTCCTACCACAATGTTCCGGTTACACACACCCACAATGGAATCCAAAAGCAACATAACCCAAAAACCCCTTCGAAGAAGGCCCTAGAATCAAGGGGTTGGAAGATAAAAGAAAGCCTATGTACCTCGAGAAAAAATATCTGATGCACCACAACTAGCCAAGGAACAACATTTGAGGCAAGATCTGACAATAGATCTATATGATGACAATAGGAAACATCCAACTTGGATTAGTGGATTTGATAACATAATGTTAGGGTTATATAGATTAATCAAAAGGAAGAATCAGAGCGAACACATACCTAGAGAGATGCATCGTAGAAGCAACGACTAACCATAACCGATTAGATCGATCTGAAAGGTGGGATGCCTCTAAAAATTTACTAAGAGAATTTTCGGGTCAAGAGACAATTGGTTTGGGAATAAAATGGCTAATAAAAATAGAAAACCTCACAACATAAACTTGGGCGTGGGTTTGGTTATGATGTGCACCCATTTTTCATGGGGTGTAGTCCAATTTGGATAAGATACACTAAAAAACCCATCACCTCGGGTTAAAAATATTACATTTAATCCCTACACGATGTTTATCTCAGTTACATGATGTGTACCTACTCAGTACCTTTTCACATCATGATCTCCAAATCACAACATGAATCCAGGAACTAATACATGATGTGTACCTATGGTACATGACATGTACCTATTCTGAAACCTACAGTAAACACATAAAAACACATATAATGATTTTCAAAAAAATAAAGAAACTTAAAAAAGAGAAAACATACCCGATCAAGGTATATAGATGTTACAATCTCCCCATCATAAGGACATTTTGTCCCCAGGAAGTCATCTAGAAGATTTATTCCCCAGAAAAAGATGAATCCATTGCCCCCTCAACAACAACTCGTGTTCCAATGTATCATGATAACCCGATCAATTTATTCCATAGAACTCTAACCAATGGAATAGACTTAAAATGAAATACATTCTTCTAATATTCAATGATATCAAATGGTTTCCCTACAACATATGTGTCTCGATTTAACTCAATTTCTTCCCGACATAGAACATGATCAGGATCAGGGTGATACTTCATGATCTGTGATATGTGGAAAACATCAGGAATGCATTTCTACAGAGATGGAATATGCTAACCAATAAAGAAACATCCCAATCCATTCAGTGACCTAAAACGGTCCAACATATCTATGAGCCACGTTTCCTTGTTTTCTGAGTGGACAGTGGCCTAACCGAAGAGAAACATTCAAGAAAACCTAGTCACCAACATAAAACTCCATAGGATGCCACCATTGATATTCATACGATTTCTGTCAACTATAGTTTGTAATTAGTCATCATCTCAGTTTTTAAATATTTTCCAAAATTTCCTAAAATAGACTCGGGACAATCAACAATACTTCACCCACCTCTTCTCAATAAAGAGGTGATCTACACGGTTAACCATACAACACTTAGAAAGGGGACATTAGGATCAACAAATACTAACTGTTGTTGAGCAAAACCTCAACCAGTCCCAGATGTATATCCCATGATCAAATGAAATACAAGTTGTAGGAACGAAGAATATACTCTAGGATCTAAATTACATGCTCCATATAGCCATTTGTCTGTTGACGGTAAGTTGTGCTCAACTTAAACTAAGTCCCCATTTCCTATTGAAGGACCATTTAGAACCTTGAGGTAAACCTAGGATCCCAATGCGAAATAATGGAAGATGGATTCCCATGAATCCTCACTATCTCTTGCAAACACATCTTACCTAGTTCTTCATCTTTAGTGGTGACTTCTATCGGAATTATATGAGAAGACTTCATCAACTGATCAAGAACCACCCAGATATGATTTTTCTCTTCTGGAATTTGTGGAAACCCAACTAAAAAAATCCATGGACACCTCTTCCCACATCCAAATAACCACTCAGAGAGGTTAAAGAAAACCATAGGGAATTATGTGCCTAGCCATTATCCGTTGGTAGGTGTAACAGTGGGACACATAATCTACAATGTCATGATTCATAACCTACCACCGGAACTATCTTCTCATTTCATAATACATCTTTGAATTTCATGGATGAATGAACCTTGAAGATCTATGAAAATAAAAAAACTAAACTTATCACATCTATAGGGAGGAAAACATGATTTCTGAAGTGAATTATGCCATCTTAAGAAAGAGACCAACTGAAATCGATCTCCCCATCATAATGGTTTTCCTGAATCTTATGAAATTCATCATCTTGTTATTGAATTTTCAAGATAGAATCCAGAAGAGATGATTACAACTGAACACTGGTCAGAACCATACATGAAACATCCTCCTAATTATGCAAGTGCAACTGAGTGAAAATCCATATAAGATTCCACTCCTCCTTTGATTTCGGAATATCATGTGAAGGTACCTTCTTTTTTAGAGCATGTGAAACAACATTTTCTTTCACCTGGGTGTAGGAGATATTGATGTAAAATGTCTAATGGTATTCCATCCACCGCATTTTTCTGAGATTCAAGTCCAATGGGAAAAATATATATCTCTGACTCTTATGATCATAGAAGACTGTGAACTTCTCCCAAAGATGTACAACCACCAACATTTAATCATTGGCATTGCCACATCTAAGATCTAAATCATGAGTGGGGTAGTTCTTCCAATGATGTTGGAGATGACGAGAGTCATAAGCTACTAGATGACTATCCTACATCAGCATTATAAGGACCCAACATTAATCATTACTTATTATTGAATTAAATAAATAATTCACACTGAGGATCTTTTCAGGTTTAGAGTTTAAGAGAATTAGGACATAACTATTACATCTCAAAGATTACAAAGTAGATGAATATACTAAGATTCCATATTTTTTCACAAAAGTTAAAACTCTTGAACAAAAGAGTCCTATCTAGTTCCTTGTTTTAGACAGCCTAACATTTCCTTGATCCCATCCTTGACCCTATTCAACTTTATGTCCTGTGAAAACATTTCAAAAACATGGGATGAGAATAAAAAGCTCAGTATGGGTTATAACAGTATGGAACGAAAACATCAGTCCATGTATACATAAGAATCAATGAAATCATACTTTACTCATAAAGCATACGCAATTTAACATACCTCATGAAATCATAATATTTACAAATAACTCATAGAAATCATAAGACATAAAGGTAACTTGATGCATTCATAAAATTCTTAAGTAGGGAGTAACTCTCGTAGTTATGTTTGGAATACTAATCATAGTATATTCCCTAAATCTCTTCGGAGACACCATAACATTTAACCCCTTCACTTTACCCAAAGCATTGGAGAGCTATATTGGGATCACCCACCCTTAGTTTATCACGGAACCACCCGTTTTCCTAACAATGCCCAAGAACAATAATATAATCGTATCATATAAAACATGAATAAAGGAAACATAAAATTTCAACATTTCAATCACAATATAACATTTTAAGATATGGAAGTAATGAATCCATTAAAAAAAACCATTTTCAAAACCATTTAAAACATTTAAAAAAGATATTTTTGAATCAAAGTGTCACATACCACCTTGAAGCTCTTAAAATTTTAAAACATTAATATCCATATAAATAATCCCTTAAAACCATTTTTAAAACATGGACATTAATAAGAACAAATCATTAAAACATTTAAAGTGATATTTTGGTTAAAGGGTTTTTACCAAAATTAGAGACACTTGAATACAATAATTGAGGAATAACATTTAATCAAAACTTAATAATATCATGAGAGTAAATGTATTCATGATATAATATTCTAAAAGATAGTATATAGACCATATAAGAGTGAATTGGTTCATAACAACAATGAAGTCTCAAAAAAATGTAAAATGAGATGAAATCCCTTATAAAGAAGGTATCCTTAAATTAATGATAAGTCAATCTCAAAATTATGTGTGACAAATATAAATACACCCAATACAAGTGGATAATAAGTGTAAAACAATCAAATGTCATTCACACATATTCAAAGGATGACATATTCAATAAATATATGTTGAACCCAAAGAAATCAAAATTGGGTTAAAAAGTTCCCTTGGTAAAATTCGACAGCCTAACAGCGTCACTTTAAAATTCATAAAATTAGTTGATGAGAGAGAAAATGGTATCTCATCACTTGGACATAAAATTTACATCAATAAGGATATATAAGAACATATCCCAACATAAAAAGATGTAAATTAAAAGTCATAAGAAAATATGTCTTTTAAAAAGAGGAGTGTGAAAGGTTCCCTTACCGATTTGGGCAACTTTCGAAACGTACACCCCATGATTGAAGGGTCATACAATGAAGATGTAAATACCCATAAATGAGAGTATATTATACAAATAGTAAAATAATGGGAATTACATACACCACCCAAAATAAATATTGGGAAATGTAGCATGAATCTCATGGGAATAACAAGTGAGATGAAAATCCCCTTATTAAAATTCGGCAGCCTAACAGCGCCACATAAAACTTCCAAAAATGGATTGATGAGATCAAATAGGGTCTCTAATATTATTGACATAAAATTTAAAGCAAGTTTAATATAAAATAACATCAGCCAACATAAGAAAGAGGAGCTTAAAGTAAGTTACAAAAAATAGTACTTAAAAATAAATAGAGAGTTAGGATCCCTTACGAAAATTTGGCAGCCTAACAACGCCACTTAAAATTTATAAAAATGAATTGATGAGAGTAAGAGGGGGTAACTCATAATTTTAATATTCAAATTAAAGTATGGTTAATGTAATATAACATCCTCCAACATAAGAACATGGAGAATAAATGAAATTACATAAAAGAGGGTACTTGAAAAGAAAGAGAGAGGTAGGATCCCTTACATCAAGTCCGACTTATCTTGTTTGTTTCATTATATTCCTGAATAATAAACTTTGGTAAATTTATAATTTCATATGTTCATCCTTTAATGATTATTATTCAGTTCTTATCACATATTATAATTTTATAATAATGGGTTAATAATATGAGTTCATATCAAACGTTTATGTCGATGTTTGGTACATGAGTCAAAATTGAACTTGTTTGAAAAGGATTGTCCATGTAGTTATAAGTTAATAATCTCCAGAATAGTATGAATTATTTAAATATCATATATATCCAGTAAATATTCATTTTATACTACTCCATAACATTTGAAGATAAAAAGAAATGAAATTCACCGTTCATGGAGACAGTAGGCTGTACGTACGCATGAACGCTACTTTCATTTCTTTGTCATATTAATGGAATTAAAAATAATTGAGAGATATATATATTATAATTACAGTATAATATATTTGTTTTATAGGTCACATTAGTTCAATAATTTCATTCTTTATACATTCCATGTATTGGATGAACGAGTCACATCAATTGAGGGGCGGTAGTCCACACTTCCTCGTATGAAATTATCACAATTGCACAACATGCAAAGCATAAAGGTATGTTTTAAATATTAAATACAGAATAATATGGGAAACATAAATACCATATATATCACATATAAAATCCAGTGACATCATAATGGCCACCATGAAAGGTGTTAATAGAATATTGAACAATCATCGTTTCGTGAGGCAGTAATTCCCCATCCACTGAAATAGTATGTTCTTTAACCATTAGACGGAGGTGTGTGTAAGTGTAGATAGAATAATTAACCTAAAAAAATACTAGTATATTTAATATACTAGTTTTGTTACAAAATAAATGAATAAAAAGAGTTTATGGGTTCGGAGAAGAAAAATAAAACAAAAGAACACAAGTGAAGACATTATCTTTAAATTGGGTAACTCCTCTTGGTTTGAACCAAAAGGGTTTTTTTGAAAAGGATTATGCCAAATGTGAGGCTTCAATGATAAAGATAGTGATGTCGTGTGATGAAATGGGTATGTTTTGTACGAGCCAAAGGCTTGAGAGGGGTGGATAAGGTGGTAGAGGTGGTGTCCTTTTATAAGATAAGAGGATGGGCACTCTTGGAAGGTTATAAACTATTACTTTATTATAAATTTTTTTTCGGATTTCAAAGGTCCAAAAAGGATATATTTCGAGGCTAAGGAGATAAGGTTTCTAAATACACCCATCCAATAGGTTTGTGACAAGTTTAAGACTTATATTTCACCCGATCTTCTCATTTTATTTAAATCGTTCATTTAAGAGGTAATCACGGCATCATCGCAGGGTCATAAATAAATTAATTTCTTTAATGTCTAAAAATTATAAACAAACTATCATGATGTAGGAAATATTTTTATCTTTATAATTACTATTTAGAGTCTAAGATATCATTTATATTGACAAAATTAAAATTATTTTACTTAGTTGTTACATACTTTGGTTACATTTTCCTTTCTTAAAAAAAATATAATAAAAGGTCAGTATCACACTAATGTGATTCCATGGGGTCCCGAGGTTGGAAAAAGGCATCCCATGGTCGTCCATGACACCAAAAATATCATTAGGACAAATTTTGGGGTCATTTTATATTTTTAGGATATTATTTTCTTACCCTTAATTACCCGATTACTAATTAAACATGATAATTAAAGACAATTACCGTCGTTACTATTCATAATGTCAAAAAACAAAAGAGTGTTAATTAAATAATTAGAAAATTATGATTCCAAATATTGAATCCATTTCATCAAATTAAAAACACATAAATATTAGTAATTAATTTAAATATAAATCTCGTTGTCAAAACAAAAGACGGGTTTTTAAGAAGTAAAAGTTTTCAAAAGATTGACTTGTTTTTAAATCCAATTGAAAAGTTAAATTACTTCCAATGAACAAAATTGTATTAAGTGATAAAAAAATAAATCAATTATACTTTAAAAACAATTAAAATGAAAATCGAAATATATAAATAAATTGGATGAAAAGGCAGTTTTGAATTAAAAACTGTAGTTTTCACCATTCATTAAAAAAATCATTATCAGAAAAATACCAAAAATTAACCCTAAGATATATTTGATATTTAAAATTCAGAAATTATTTCAATTTTACCAAATTCAAAACATATAATTTTAGATAATAAATCATATAGTTAATTCGCACTGTCAAAACAAATAGCAGGTTTTTTAGAAGCAATATCTATGAAAAGTTTGGCACTTGTTTATGTCCATTTTCAAAGTGAAATTAATTATAATGACCACCATTGAATTAAATTGTAAAAATATATTCTAATATAACTTTAAAAACAATTAAAAAGATAATCTAACCATATATTTAAATTAGATGAAAAAGAAGTTTTGATGTAAAATGCAATATTCTTCACTATTCATTAAAAAAATGAACAATGTTATAAACATACCAAAAATTTAACCAAAGTAAATTTAAATATCACAATAAAAAAGAATAAGTTTATTTTGAAAAATAGAGCTTATAAAATTATCTAAATTTAGAGTTAAAAAAGGTTTTCCATCAAAAGGCGGTAAAACAATCTTTTAAAAATATTAGAGTATTTATTCTTAAAATTGGATTCATTTGGATTTTAAGCCTCTAACATTTATTGGATAAATGTAAAAATATTTAACAAACATATGTAATAATTTTGTAGTTATTTCTTTTCATTACCACCATTATGACGGCTAGGAATTAACTATTATAATATTATTATATTATTAGTGTGCAATGTAAGATTTCAAAGAAACTCGTTGTTGCGTATTGGGTACGCCATCGAGCATAGTATTCCATTTAAAGTAGTATTAGAATTTTATTCACAAATATTGATAAATATTAGAATGTAATATTATTTATTTTCTTGGGATGTCACATCCTTCCCCCCTTTTGGGAATGGCGTCCTCGCAATTTCAAAATTCTGTTTGGAAACTTCAATGAAAGTCCCACATCGGAACAAGAGTCAGTAAAACTATCACTTTAAAAGAAAGGGAGAGAAGTACAAAGGTCACCCGAGTTAACCCATACTAGGATTCCAAGTATGAAAATAAGGATATGGAGGAGAAAACAAAGGGTCATGTTCTATTGGAGAGTTATAGTAAACATGTCTAGGAGAAACTAAACCACATGAAAATCACAAACTTGTGATAGGTTAAACGGTATTCGATTCCCCAGTAGGAAAAGTTGACAGACAACATTTTTGTTTTATGTTACTCTTCATTGAGGAAATTATTTTTGAGCTTAACTAAATCCTAATGAAACATACTCACTTGTCACATAGACTTTCAACTTTTACTAGATTCCTTAATCAAACTCATATTTTCTTCAAAAGAAGAGTATTTAGGAAGACTTGTTCGCATTAAGTGTACTATAATCAACTTCTTCAGAATCACCTAATCCACAAAAGAGAACTATATATTTCCCATGTCTTTATATCTCAACCAAAACCAAACCAAAATGTTTAGTACGAGATCATATAATACCCAAAAAGGATATTTTTTTTACAAAAAGAAAAACTACTCCTAATCTCCAAAATTTTTTAAACAAAACCCAAAGTTCAACAAAGACCATTCAATAAACATCTATCCATAAAATTATTCAATGTAAACCCAACTAATATTGGAACCCAAATATTTGAAGGATTAAATCACATAGTCTCCCAAGGTACAAATTAACATTTATGTTCAAATAACATCAGTTTCTCTTAAAGTCTCATAGTGAAAAGTAATTAACCTAATAACATATCCTCCATGATTGGTTAATAATTTACATAGATAACCCAAAATAAACTTACTATTGATTCATAAAATCATCCTACTAAAAAAATAATTAGTCAAACTAACCAGGGACTTCACGTAGTCCAGTGGAAGGTGATAAATACCAGTCACACTTTGGTTGTGGGTTCGATCCCATAGCTTTGTCCGACGTGACGGGTTGTCACACGGTCTGCGTGTTTTCCTTTTTACAAAACTATATAATTCTTAAAACATTCCCCAAAACGAGATAAAATCTTTATAAATAACCATAACTTAATTTAACCTACAGTTTTTCTCATGTAGTTCATATTCCATCATAACGTATAGTAACCCATAATTACCTCAAATGTAAGGATCATATAAACCCTAATGGTTACCTTTATAATTATTACCTTAACATCCATGTCGAGTTGGTTCTCTCGTACATGATGCATTAGAGAACTCACCAAGGTTCAAGTGGTTGATCATGACACCTGATAGTTGGTTTAGAATAACCATGAGATTTGTCATTGAATCCTCAATTTCATCCAGTCTCTTAAATCAGAGAACCATCACAGTTTCCTTCAAACCCATTGTCACTTTGGTGCTTGCTATATCCATCCATTTACTAAAACCAGAAATGTCAGTGTGAGTATATCAACAAAATCATTATGTACTAAAGAGGAAGATAAACACTAAGATATACTTATCCAAGTTATCTCAAAATCATTCCAACTTTCTAAAATAACAATGACTCGATCTAATATACTAACCACTGTGGTTATACACAACTTGTCACTTTTTCTTAAACAACACTATAACCTCTAAAGATATCTAAACCATACTTTGATACAACTATAAGGACCCGACCTTAAAGATTACTTATTAATGAATTAAATGAATAATTCACACCGAGGATCTTTTCAGGTTTAGAGTTTTAGAAAATTAGGACATAACTATTAAATTTCAAAGATTACAAAGTAGACGCATCTACTCATCTTCCATTTTTTTCTTCACAAAAGTAAACACTTTTGAACAAAAGACTCTTGTCTAGTTCTTTGTTTTAGACAGACTGACATTTTCTTGATCCTATCCTTGACCCTATTCAACTTTATGTCCTGTGAAAACATTTCAAAAACTTGGGATGAGCATAAAAAGCTCAGTAAGGGTTATAACAGTACGGAAAGAAAACATCAGTCCATGTATACATAAGAATCAATGAAATCATACTTTACTCATAATGCTTAGGCAATTTAACATACCTCATGAAATCATAATATTTACGAATAATTCATAGAAATCATAGGACATAAAGGTAACTTGAGGCATTCATAACATTATTACGTATGGTGTAACCCACATGGTTACGTTTGGAATACCCATCACATTATATTCCCTAAATCTCTTCAGAGATACCATAATGTTTAACCCCTTCGCGTTACCCAATGCATTGGAGAGCTATATCGGGCTCAGCCACCATTAGTTTATCACGGAACCACCCTTTTTCATAAAAATGCACAAAAACCATATCATAATTGTATCACATAAATGATTAATAAAGGAACCATAACATTTCCACATTTCATTCACAATATAACATTTTAAGATATTGAAATAATGAATCCATTCAAAAAATCCATTTTCAAAACCATTTATAAAATTTAATAAAGAGATTTTTGAATCACAGTGTCCCATACCACCTTGAAGATTTTAAAATTTTAATCCATTAATATCCATGTAAATAAATCCTTAAAACCATTTTAAAACATGGATATTAATAATAGAAAATCATTAAAACATTTAAAGAGATATATTGGTTAAAGAGTTTTTACCAAAATTTGAGACACTTGAAAAGAATAATTGAGGAATAACATTTAATCAGAACATTATAATATCATGAGAATAAATGGATTCATGATATAATATTCCAAAGGACAGTATATACACCATATAAGAGGGAATTGGTGCATAACAACAATGAAGTCTCATAAAATGTAAAATGAGATGAAATCCCTTATAAAGAAGGTATCCTTAAATTAAGGATAAGTCAATCTCAAAATTAAGTTTGACAAATATTAATACACCCAATATAAGTGGATATTAAGTTTAAAACAATAAAATGTCATTCAAACATATTCAAAGGATGACATATTCAATAACTACTTGTTGAACCCAAAGAAATAGAAATTGGGTTAAAAAGTTCCCTTGGTAAAATTCGACAGCCTAACAGCGTCGCTTTAAAATTCATAAAATTAGTTGATGAGAGAGAAAATTGTATATCATCACTTGGAAATGAAATTTAAATCAATAAGGATATATAAGAACATATCTCAACATAAAAAGATTTAAATTAAAAGACATAACAAAATAATTCTTTTTAAAAGAGGAGTGGGAATGGTTCCCTTACCGATTTGGGAAACTTTTGAAACATACACCCCATGAAATAAGGGTTATACAATGAATATGTAAATACCCATATATGAGAGTATATTATAAAAATAGTAAAATAATGGGCAGTACATACACTACACAAAATAAATAGTTGCTAATGTAGCATGAATCTCACAGGAATACCATGTGAGATGAAAATCCCCTTATTAAAATTCGGCAGCCTAACGACGCCACATAAAACATCCAAAAATGGATTGATGAGATCAAATATGGTCTCTAATAATATTAACATAAACTTTACAGCAAGTGGAATATAAAATAACATCCCCCAACATAAGAAAGAGGATATTGAAGTGAGCTACATAAAAAAGTGTACTTAAAAAGAAAGAGAGAGGTATGATCCCTTACGAAAATTCGGCAGCCTAACGGTGCCATATAAAAATTATAAAAATGAATTGATGAGAGTAAGAGGGAGGAACTCATCATTTGAAAATAAAAATTAAAATATGGTTAATATAAAATAACATCCTCCAACATAAGAACATGGAGCATAAATGAAATGACATAAAAGAGGGTACTTGAAAAGAAAGAGAGAGGCAGGATCCCTTACCTCAAGTCCGACTTGTATTGTTCGTTTCATTATATTCCTGAATAATAAACATTGGTCAATTTATAATTTATTAAGTTACACTTTTAAATATTATTATTAAGTTCTTATTACATATTATAATTTTATAATAATTGGTTAATAATGTGAGTTCATATCAGATGTTTTTGTCGATGTTTGGCACATGAGTCAAAAAATGAACTTGTTTGAAAATGATTGCCAATGTAGTTATAAGTAAATCATCTCCATAATAGTATTAATGATTTAAATATCATATATATCAATTAAATATTCATTTTATACTATTCCATAACATTTGGATATAAAAAAAATGAAATGCACCGTTCATGGAGACGGTCGGCCGTACGTACGCATGAACGCTACTTTCATTTCATTGTCATATTAATGGAAATAAAAATAATTGAGAGATATATATATTATAATTAAATTATAGTATATATGTTTTATAGGTCACATAAGTTCATTAATTTAATTATTTATACATTCCATGTATTCCATGTACGAGTCACATCACTTGAGGGGGTGGTAGTCCACACATCCTCGTATGAAATTATCGCAATTGCACAACATGCAAAGAATAGTGGTATGTTTTAAATATAAAATAAAGAAGCATGTGGGAAAACTAAATACCATATATATCATATATAAAATCTAGTGACATAATAATGTCCACTATGAAAGGTGTTAAGAGAATATTGTACAATCATCGTTTCGTGAGGCAGTAATTCACCATCCACAGAAACAGTATGTTCTTTAACAATTAGACAGAGGTGACTGTAATTGTAGCTATAATCCGTAACATAAAAACATCCTAGTATATTTAAGATACTGGTTTTGTTAAAAAGGAAAAGAATAAGAAGAGTTTAGAGGTTTGGAGAAGCAAAATAAAACAAAAGAACCCAAGTGAAGAGATTACCTTTAAATCGGGTAACTCCTCTTGGTTTGAACCAAAAGTGTTTCTTAAAGAGCATTCTGCCAAAGTCGAGGCTTCAATGATGAATATAGGGATGTGGATAGATGAAATTGGTAGGGTTTGTCCGAGCCAAAGGCTTTAGAGGTGTGGGTAATGTGGTAGAGGTGGGGGCCTTTTGTAAGAGAAGAAGAGGGGCACTCTTGGAAGGTTACAAACTATTACTTTATTATAAAATGATTTTCAGATTTCAAAGGTCCATAAAGAATATATTTCGAGGATAAGGTGAAAAGGTTTGGAAATCCACCCATACAATAGGATTTTGACAAGTTTAAGACTTATATTTCACCCTATCTTCTCATTTTATTTAAATCGTTCATTTATGAGGTAACCACTACATCATCATAGTGTCATAAATAAATAAATATATTTAATATCTAAAAATTATAAAATAAATATCATGATTTATTAAATATTTTTATCTTTAAAATGGCTATTTATAGTCTAAGATATCGTTTATGTAGACAAAATTAAAATTATCATACTTAGTTTTTACAAACTTTGGTTACATTTTCCTTTCATAAAGAAATATGATAAAAGGTCACTATCACGCTAAAGTGATTCCATGGGGTCCCAAGGATGGCACAACGCATCCCATGGTCATCCATGACACCACCAATAGAATTAGGACATATGTTGTGGTCATTTTATATTTTTATGATATTATTTTCGTACCCTTAATTACCCAATTACTAATTAAACATGATAATTAAAGATAATTACCGTCGTTACTATTCATAATGTCCAAAAAAAGAGTCTAAATTACATAATTTGGAACATATGATTCCAAATATGGAATCAATTTCATCAAATTAAAAACACATAAATTGTAGTAATTAATTTAAAAGTAAACACCGTTGTCAAAACAAAAGACAAGTTTTTAAGAAGTAAAATTTATCAAAAGATTGACTTGTTTTTACATCCAATTGAAAAGTGAAATTACTTCCAATGAACAAAATTTTATTAAGTGATAAAAAATAATTAAATTATACTTTAAAAACAATTAAAATGACAATCTAAATATATAAATAAATTGGATGAAAAGGAAGTTTTGAATTAAAAACTGTATTTTTCACTATTCATTAAAAAAAACCATTATCAAAAAAATACCAAAAATTAACCGTAAGCTATATTTGATATTTCAAATTCATAAATTATGTCCATTTTACCAAATTCAAAATAGATAAGTTTCATTAATAAATCATATAGTTAATTCCCGCTGTCAAAACAAATAGCGGGTTTTTTGGAAGCAATATCTATGAAAAGTTTGGCACTTGTTTATGCCCATTTTCAAAGTGAAATTAAATCTAATGACCACAATTGAATTAAATTGTAAAAATATATTCTAATAAAAAATTAAAACAAATTAAAAAGATAAATTATTCATATATTTAAATTAGATGAAAAAGCACTTTTGATGTCAAATGCAATATTTTTCACTATTCAATAAAAAAATGACCATTGTCAAAAACATACAAAAAATTTAGCCAAAGTAAATTTAAATATCCCAATCATAAAGAATAAGTTTATTTTGACAAATAGAGCTTATAAAATTGTTAAAAGGTAGATTTAAAAATGGTTCACCATCAAAAGGCGGTAAAACAATCTTTTAAAAATATTAGAGTATTTATTCTTAAAATTGGATTCATTTGGATTTTAAGCCTCTAACATTTATTGGATAAATGTAAAAATATTTAACAAACATATGTAATCATTTTGTTGTTATTTATTTTCATTCCCACCACTATAATGGCTAGGTGTTAACTATTATAATATTATTATATTATTAGTGTGCAATGTAAGATTTCAAAGAAACTCGGTGTTGCGTATTGGGTACTCCATCGAGCACAACATTCCATTTAAAGTAGTATTAAAATTTTATTCACAAATATTGATAAACGTTAGAATGTAATATTATTTATTTACCTGAGATGTTACAATCATACATCCCGAACCATAGCCAGATGCATCATAGAAAAGTATTTACCCCTTACTAGCATTGGGAAAGATTAGAAAAGGTGCCATTGTTGTAATTTATTTTAGTTCATCAATAAAACACTAAAACTTTTCATCCCATGAGAATGTAACTAGTTTTTTTCTAGGAGCAATCAATGGTGATGCCATCTTTGAGAAATCCTAGATGAACCGTCGGTAGTATCTGCAAGAACACAGAATCTTTATATCTCAAAGACATTCTGTGCTTACTTCTAGGAAAAAATGTATTTTACTTTCTATAGATCAACTAATAAGCCATGATATGAAATTATATTCCCCAAGAACTTCACTTATCAAATCTAGAAACTGCATTTTTATTGATTTCTATATAGAGGGTGATTTCTTATAATCGCTAGGAGCAAACTAAGATGCTGCTCATGATAATTATCAGAAATTGAATAAACATAATATTATCCAAGATCACTAAAAAAAGTGTCATGATCATAGTGTAATATCTGATTCATCAAGGCCATAATAACTGCATGGGCATTAGGTAGACCGAAAGGAATCAAATGATATTCATAATGGTCATACTTTCTTTTGAAATCTTTCATTGGTATATTAGAGTCATTGACTCTGATCTGATGATAACCCAAACAAATATCGATCTATGAAAACCAATTTTATCCCTTCAATTAATCAAAAAAAGAATCCATATGAGGAAAATGAAATTTGTTCGTGACCAACACCTGGTTTAACTCATGATAGTCCATACATAATCGAAGTTAACCATCTACTTTCCTTGTAATGAACACAAGGGATGCCTAAAGAGAAGCATGAGGTAAAATTAAATCATTTATAAAAGGTCGTCCAATAGTATATTCTGCTCTCTCAACTCCACTGGTGTTATACAATAAGAAGGAATCAATATCAAATGCGTATGTGGCACCGGGTAAGTTGTGAACTCTACATATAACTCTAGGGGAAGACAAGATAATTCTATTGGGAAAACATCAGGAAAGTCTCAGAAAACAACAGGAAGATACTCAATATATGAAACATCATTGAGCTCAAATGAAACAGCAACCAACCAACTCTTGAGCTCTGGGTGGACAATCCTTCACTATAAGCCCTCAGGTCCCACTCCCCCTGAAACATGTTACAACTCCCCTCAGCTGCAAGAAATAAAACACACCAATGATAACAATCAAGCATAGCTTGATGAGTGAAATTACAATCCATACAATGATGATTTCAAACAGATCCAGATCCTGAATGAGAAAATCACAGACTGACTTCGTGTCAGGTATCATGAAAAAACAAGAAGGATAATGAGACCACTTCACTTTAACCTTGTCAAGAGGTGTCACTAACTCCATTGTAAAGGGAACAAGTTCCATTTGATGTTTAAGAATCTCAACAAAATGTGGAGATTTAAATGAGTGGGAGACACTAATATCAAACAAAGTATTAGCTACTGAAGATAAAATAAGGATTTTACCTCTCACTTTTGTGAGACCTATATGAACATCAATTGGACACTCATCTACTGTGTGTAAATGATTCACTCTTGTGTCCTATGTCCAGTGTCATACAATCATTAAAACTTCAGTCTGCACAACAATGGCATTTTGATTTGATGAATCCTGACTATAATGGGTCATGTTCAGTGCCTGACAGAAACGTTGTTGATGACCAACACATCCATAGCTATTGAACATATTCATGGGAATTGGGAGAAAAATTCTGGTGTGCCCCTCATTGATGCACTGATAGTAAGTCAGAGGCACACTGCCAGCTATAATGAATGGTGTGAAGAAGGCTCACTATTGAGACTCACCAGCACCACTCCCGTAATGGTCCATCCACTTCCTCTTATTCACATGCATTCCATTAAAGGTATCACTAATTGGAAGAGAAGAGGAGGTAAATACGACCTTTCCTAACATGTCTATATCATCCATCATTACACTATCTACTATCTCCACATAGGTAGAATTATTCAAAATGAACACTTATGATCTAATGTATGGTCTCAAATCCTGCAGGTTCTTATACCCTTTAATCTGGTCATTGGTTACTATGTATGGAGAAAAAGGGCCATGCTCAGCCAAACTGTTAGTGTAGGCAGACAATGAATGCTCTCTCTACAACAATGATAGGAAATCCAGAGATTTTTCCAACATCAAAGACTCTATGAAAACTGAGGAAAGAATATTTTCTGAAACCCTTACAATATAATCCCACATGATTTTCTTATTATACCATACAGTTCCACCAATGTGTTCTTGAACCCTCAAGTCTGAACACTATGCACATCACGATAATATTCTCAGGTGTATCTAGGATGTTAAATATTTGATTGATCCAATCTAGAAAATAATTTTCCTTTTGAGGTTCAGTCGTCCCTTTAATGGATGGTGGATTCTCACACAAGAACTAATGTGATCTATCTCTTCCTCCAATAGCTCTAGGTGGTACTTCATCCACCACGTTCTACACTCGTGGAACATAATGTTAAACAACAAATACTACTTATAAGATCGTGTCAATCAGATTCTGATCCATATGAGGGTTCCATTTAGAAGCATCTGCATCACCTTCTTGAGAAACTTGTGAAAGATGTCTCGGAGGCATGCTATTACATACCTAAACATAAGAATGACCAGTCATAGAACAAATCCCAGTTCAAAATGAAATACCCAAAAGCAGAAACTATGATTTAAAAAAGAAAAAACCAACATTAGAGACACGTATAACAAAATTCCATGGTAACATTATTCCTGTTACGATAAGAGAAGGCCATGAACTTATCACAACATACCTCCCAAGTCCTGAAATCCCTTTCCCTTGTCTAACAGAAGTCTGAAGAAAAAAATTCTTGTGGAAAGAAGTCATTTGATTAAAAACTATAATGAAATGACCTAGGATGCCCAGAAACTCTACAACCAACTCAATCCATCACATACCAGAAGGGAATTCTAAATCTCTATAGGATGGTGACAAGAAGCTGATCATCGAATGAAAAAACTGAGGGAATAATGCCCCCAACATGAATAACAACACAACATATAAATAGAGAAAATAATAAATAGTTGAAGACTAACAATTAAATATTCCATTACTATATGGAAAATAGAAGAAATAGAACAACTAAAACAGAATCTAAAAACTCAAAATGACATGTTTAAATGTAGGGGACTCGAAACCAAACTACTACTCCAATTATGGAATGGAAGAACTCCATTTATCTTACAAGTAGCAACCCATCCTAGCTAACATGAGCCAATCAACCTCATTGTGGTGCCTCACCTTTTACTTTACTGGAAGACAAACAATGGCCTACTCACTACTGATGCAGTGCATTGGGTGTGAACTAACATGCTCCGAAGGATCCCACCTAGGTGTTCCATAATACGTCTCCAAATAAAAAATCATGTATACTTATTTAAAATTTTAAAAATTCAATGACATGTAACAAAATAGTTTTATTGAAAACATGTTAAACACTCTCTTATCCAAAGATCTAAACAAATGAAGGTATATAGGATTCAAATCAAATTTTCCATATCATTTTTATGAAATATAAACATGCATATCACGTATTACATTTAAATCAATGAAATACTAGATAGAAGCACAACTATCACAATTCCATGGAATACTAGTGTTCTAGGTAGAAACATACTCGTATGATAAGAATCAAGTTAAAAAAATTGATCCTAGAACAGCAGGCCTAGGATGTATAGGAATACACTAAGAGTAATCCCCCCAAAATATTAATATCGGTCTCCTAGAACAACATTCCTTGGTAACTGAGAAAATCCCCAAGAAAAACCTCAAGGATAATATTAATAATGGATTATGGCCTCAATCGAAACCTTCCACCTAAGTTCCCAAGGTAAAGCATGTTCTCAATTTCACAAAACCAATTCAATTCTCTGAAAACCATTCAAAACCATTTTTAATCCATTTATCAAAATACAGGGAAAAAAATTTTCATTCAATTTTTTTTTCAAAAAACACAAAAATAATGATAATTTCAAAAATAAACTAATTAATAATTAGAAATGAGGCTCATTATCATCGGATAGAGATGTAACCACCTACCTCAATATTCAGGTCGCACACAACCAGAATAGAAACCAAAAGAAACAAAACCCAACAATATCATTAATGAATGCCCTATAATAAAACCCACACAACAAAGTATTGATTAAATATAAGATACATGGTGTTAGATGATAGAAGAAATCCCACATAACTTGAGAAGAAACATCTGAAACACCACAAGTATCCAAGGAATGGCCTTCAAGACAAGATTGCACCACCGATCTTGATGAGGACCACAGGAAATATACCACTTGTATCATCAGATCCGATAACACAAGGATAAGGCTCTATATATCAATCACTAGGATGAATGAAAATGAAGACTTACTTTGGAGAGACACACCATAAAATAAATGATGAAATGAATCCGATCAGATTGATCGAAAAGGTGAGACGCCACTGAAAAGAAACTTGGAGCAGTTTTGGGTTGAGAGACTAGAGGTTCAAGTGGAAAAAGGAAGAGAAAAATGAAAAAACACGTGAATTAATCTTGGGCATGTGGAGTGTCATGAAATGTACCAATTTTCCATAGTGTGTAGTCTATGTCAGATATGTTATGCCGAAAACCCATCCCATTGGGTTAAAATTTTTCTATATAACCCCTACATGACTTGTATCTTTGGTACTTGAAATGTTCATGCTCAGAACCCAATCAAATCATGTTCCCCATTCATGGAATGAATATAGCAAATAATACATGAAATTTACCATTGGTACATGATGTGTACCTATTTTTCAAACTATAATAAACCCAAAAAAACACATCCAAATATTCTAAAAACTGGAAATGATCATAGAAAAATGGAAAACATACCCAATCAAGGTTACATGTTGTTATATACTATGTTCAAGTATTTATATTGATATTACTACTCATGAGGGGAGTTTTGGAGGTAATATTTATTGTATTAAAAACTATTAGAAGATTAAAAGGTTTAATTGAAAAGAACATGAATTTGTAACAAGTAACTATTAATTCACCCTCACCTCTCAATGGTTAATCTGACATGGGGAACTACAAAAAACAATTGGTACATAGGTGAAATAAATCATCTCCCAATAAATTATTCACAATTTTAACCATTATAATACATATTATTCCCAAAAAAATTCTTCATAACATATAAAAAATAAATATATAAAATTTTGAGTTCATATGTTTAGCACAGAAAACAAGGGAGATATCAATTTAATATGAACATTAGGGTATAAGAACATGAGAATAACTTTTTAAAAAAACACCCTGTATACATTGATCATAAATACGAGTCATGGAATAAATATTGAGATTTAGTAAGACATGAATCATAATATAATCAATGTACATCTTCCATGAGAGAATAAAATTATCATAAGACATAGATTTATTGTATAGAAATAATTATAGAAAATTATTTTATTAGTAGTCAAAGATCATTTCAAAAACTATCATAATGGTATGGGTTCTCTCTCCAAGCCATAATATTATTCGTGGTTCACTCCCAAGACCATTATTGTGGAAAAATCCCCTTACTGAACTATGTTCACTCCCCACTCCACTCCTATTTATATCATGAGATATCTATCTTTACGCAATGCATTGGAATGAGATATAGGCCCCAACAAACATTGGATATAACATAACCTCTATAATTGGATATAATGAAACCACTTTAATATAATTAAAAGAATACATAAGTTTTCTAAAGGATCATAAAACATTTATCATATAAAAACCCATGAAGAGAAAATAGTTTCAAAAACATTTCATCATAACATAACCCATGATAAATGAATGAGTTTTATAATCATGTTGACATAATAACAATAAACCATCCATAAAAAGAATTTGGTTTGTATCATTGGACCATATACCCATTAAAACATAAGTAACATCATATGGTGTAATATTATATAAAAATGATTTTAAAATATCACTCAAAACATTTCATGAGGAAATTAATATTTTAAACTTGAAATAATAACTTTCAAGTACTATGAACCTCCAAAATTTTAAAGATACCATTTATTTTAAAATTATCTTGCATAATTTTTAGTGACGATTTAATTCATTCAGGGGTTATGATTGAAGAAAATATTTTTCATTATGTATATGTTAATGTAAATATTCCATTATCATTTTCAGTAAAAAATTCCAAATATACTTATTCAGAATACAGTAAGAAGATTCATTTAATTTTTTTTATAAAAACTAAAAAATGACTAGATATTTATTAAAATATTCATTAGATAATTGTAAAATATTTATTTAAACATTTTTTATAAATCATGGAAATCAAATAGAAATGAATTTTGATTGATGAGAGAAATAATGTTTTATTTTTCATTAAATGAAATATTTTTAGGAATGTTGAGTACATAAAGGGTGAAAATAAAATGGACAAAATATATTTTAATGAAATAAACACAATGGAATAATATTAAATAGTTTTTTGAGAAATCTGACATAATTTTTCATCATCAAAACTCAATCATAAACAACCTTGATAAATAATTATATTATAACAGAAAACCTTTAACACTTCAGTAGCTTTTCAATCATAAGACACATGATAGAAAGAAAATTATATGACAATATATGTCCCATAATTTTAGGATAGAAATCATTAAATACAATCATTTATAGAATATATGGAACAAAAAATAATTATATGGTGTATAAGTTATATTTCCCCTAGAAATAAAAGTGAGACCAAAGCCCCTTACCTTAACTCTTTCTTTCCTACACACACAATCAATCCACTTATATAATAAGTATAAATTTATTATAAAAATAATATATAATCGTACATGCACACATGAATATATATAAATATATATTTATATCATATCATATACTATGTACTTATAACATTATATTCCCATTTATTAATAATTCCTCACATTTTGGGTAAAAAATGCTTTGTTTTTTTTTTATGTTTTGATTTGGATTTTGTGGTCCATTTACATTGATCTTAGTTACATAATATACAGAATTTTAATAATTATATAAATACCATAAATATTAATTAAATATTTTTTCAGATTATTCTATAAATGTTAATGATAAAAAATGAATTACACCATTCATGGAGATAGTAGGTTGTACGTACGCATGAATGTTGTTTTTATTTTCTCAACAGATGAAAAAAAGAATGGAAATAATCTATCAAATTTATATAGTCATTATTATTTCAAATATATCACATAAATTTATTTTATTTAATTTTATTACCTTCTATGTAATTTTTAAGAGAAAACTAATCACATTTCATTGCAAGGCGATAGCCCACCACACACAAGAGTGATTTTATCGTATTACAATGTAAGTGAATGTAAGAATGTATATGTGGTATATTAATTAATAAATTAAAATTATGTAATAAATATCATTTAAATATGTTAAATCCATAATTATTTGAAGCTACGAAAGGAGGTGATGGAAAATAAATTATATCGGTTCATGAAGTGGTAGTCCTCCGTATAGACAATCGATGAGTTCATAACCAATGGATAGAAGATGAGATGGATATAAGTAATTAAATTAAGATGATATCATATAATTAAATATTAAATATTATTATTATTATATCATAGTATTTTAATAATATTTTATATTATTTGAATAATAAATAAATGAAAAAAACAAGTTTAATAATTTTATGACTTCTTTGGAGAACATCCTTAGGTTAATACCTAATGCCCTATTAAGAGGGTTTAATAAAAAAATAATGACTCTAGGATGTGGGTAGGGAATTTAAGAAGATATTTTGGTATTTATTAGATGAAAAAGGATTTATTATATGGGAAGAGGATAGAATAGGGGGTTTCCTTTATAAGTAGTGAGGAAGACCCAAATGGTATTTTTGAAAGGAAAATGATGCACCCACATTTTAACCACGTCACAAGGCTCCAAAATGACTCATTATCATATATTAATTTATCTCAGGTTTAAATATGTCCATAAAATAGTAATTATTCAATTTTCTGGTTATTTAAATTCATATATATATTTTTTATTTCAACCCCTGATAATCCCATTTTACCTATAAACTCGATAATTTATTTTTTACTGATTATATTTTTCATTTTGAAAAAAAGTAATTTATAATTAATATGATTAATTAATTATTCTAATTAAAAATAATGAATCCATTTATTCAATTTCCATTGATATAATTGAAAAAATTTAATTTAAAATTAAACCCACAGAAGTGGTAAAAAAGTGGTTTTCCAATTAGAAAATGTTTATAAGTATAGAATGGATTAATTTAAAATTTTAATATGATTTAAATTAAAATAAAATAAATTAGTTTTAAAGTAACATAATTGATCTAATTTTAATTTTAAAATAAATTTAAACTATATGTACATTTGTAAATTCATTAAAAAATTGTTTTTAATAAAAAATATTATTTCTCACTATTCATTGAAAAATTAATCCTTTTGAACAATTATAAAAATTTAACCTTATTATAAATTTGAAATTTTGATTCAAAAAATGAAGTAAACTTTATGAAAATATTTATCTTAATTTTTCAAAAATTAATTTTATTATTTGTTAACAAAAATCAATACAAATCATTTTCTTGAGACAAATGTATTTTCAATGCATACAAAATATTACTAAAAATTATGAACTTATTTATAAATATATTTTTTTACATAAAATAATTTTTAATAATTTTGAAAATTTGGTTATTACTATTTATACATCCATATTTAATGGATAGGATATAACAATTATGTTTAAATAATAATATTAATAGAATATCATGACTCATTAAAACTCATTTCTTTGTGTAAAAAAAGCTTCTAATTAAATTAATTATATTAAAACAAATTCATAAAATTATATGGGTGTTATATTCAACCCCCATAATAATAATTTCTCCCTTTAAAATCATCACATTGATACAAAAAAATGTGGATAGTTATGCCTTATTATATCCTCCTGTTCCCACAAAGCTTCATTCAATTGGTGGTTTTTCCAAATGAATGTTTACCAGGTTAGTGGTCAAGTTTTGTAGAATATTTCCTCTATTATATATAATCTCTAGTAGTTTATAATAATAAGACAGATATTTATATAGTGGTATGAACTTTCAGTTTAGAACATGTGAGGGATTAGGTATACACATCCTCTGGAGAGATATATGGAACACATCACAGACTTGAGAGAGGTTCGGTGGAAGCACTAATTGATAAGCTGAAATCTAGATATAATCATGAATTTCAAAGATACCTATATACGAAGATATTTTTACTTACTTCTTTCTTAACCTCATTACATTATTCTAAAAAAAAATATTAGAAATACATTATCACTAACTTCAAATTCTAGATCACATTGACGATTCTCAGCAAAACTTATCAACCAACTTTGTGTTTCCTTTATGTGTTACTGAATGGATCTACCCATTTTTTCCATTTCTCTAGATAGATCATGTGCCTTTCACTTTATTTCTCCCACTTAATCTTTAATATCTTGTATATTACATGTAATTTTTTTATATGTAATTATTATGAGACCACACACTTTAATGACACCTAATTCTAAGGATAAATGAGCCCAGAATAGAATTTTGAACTTTGTTTATGTTGGTTTAAGTAAACGTTTAAGCAGTTTTTTCAATATATTAAATAGGCCTCCATATCCAAAAATCTCAGGTCACCAATGTACTAAGAACACTTGAATTCACTTAGAATGAACTTAACTACAACCGTCAAGGGTCAGATAGAAAAGATAATTTTTAAAAATTTCTGAAAATAAAAAAATAACTTAAAAAGTGATTTTATTTCTTTCCCTCACTGTTGAGAGATGGATGGCGGTGCTATAGTGCGGCGATGAGGAGCATTAATGGAAGCTACATAATGGATCATTTGTGTGTAGTGTAGAGATACATTAATAGAATCATAAAAAATATGTTGTTACATAAATGAAACAACGTTATGATGCCATGTCACAACATAAAAGAAATGTTGTGACATGTTTTATCTTAATGAGATAGCATGTTGGAGATATGGTAATTAAAATGTGGAAATTCTCTGAAAAACCTATATAAAGGATTTACTCTAATGAAAAACAATGAACACCAACAAGATTTTTAGCAACATTAATGCTTTATGAAGAATGAGGCTGAGAGATGACGAATACCAATAGAGCTTGAAGACTTGATGGAAGAGTGATTCAAAGATGACTTTTGATCAAGGTAGGGGTTTAATTTTTTTATGTTTTCCCAATTATTTTTTTAAAACATGAATGCAGATCAACCCATGAACATGTTTATCCATGGAAATTCCATTCTTACAGGAGGGTGATGTTTTTGGGATTTCTATACAAGATTGAATTATTAATAATAGAACATCATCCCAAAACCTCCTCTATTTTAAAACTCTAAAATTAGTGTTGCTTGCTAACACGAACAAGACCTGGGCCCCTCCGTTTGAGCGTTCTTAATGGAAATGTTTTCAGATTGGTGATAAGGTGAATTCAAGGACTTCACAGGGAATGAGATAGCCCATGGTGTTCGTAGGATTAGTCGGTGCAAAGAAAGGGCCACCAGTGCATACCAAGTGGCGTACAAAATGACCCACTGGTGGCGAAGGCCATAGCTGGGTGGCGACATGCCACAATGGTGCGCAGGAAGAGTATTGAGGTCAACTGACCACAACAGTGTGGTAAGGGCGACCGGCTAGGCTGATAGCAAGTTGTGGGTGGATGTGGAACCGCCCCATATCCTGTATAGCATAAAATCCACATTTGATTAACTGAGGCTAGAGAGATGGCCCCACAGATGACCCATGGGGTAGGAAATGCATCTAACATAGCTTCCATCTGCATCCTGACCAACTAAAGGCCGATCTCTGTATGGCAGACCAAGAAGGGCATGGGCCACCCTAGCGGGATGGACCCACTCCATCGGTCTTGTCCCTCCCGTGCGGTTTGGACCCTCCTCGATGGGCCGGACCCGCCCCGTCGGGCTGGACATGCCCCATTGGGCTGGATGGGGCCAAACTAGGTCAGATCTAGGCTAGGCCGGTCCGAGAGGGGTTTTTGTACCCGGGTCAGGTCAGTGTACTTTGGGAGTGTTAGGGATAGGTCGGTCCGACTGGGCCAGACATGAACCATACCCAACCGACCCATTTTTTTTTTGGGAAAACACCTATATCATTCAAAATGGGCATCCGATTGATGAGTCATTTGTGGTGATAGAACCCTCGTGATAAGGAAGATCTTTTGTCCTACTTTTTTGGAGTATTTCATGGTAGTTTAAATACAAATAATGTCTTGTGGAGAGATTCTCGATAGATAGAGAATACTATGTTTGGAATCCTTACAATTGGTTGAGACCTAAAGACTATTGACAAGAAATCCTATGTGGATCAGATACTATGTTCCAATGTGAAGATGATTTTGTGTGACCTAGTAGGCTCATAGTGGGGATTAGTTTCTGTGTAACCTAGAAGACCCATGATACTTGACTAGAGGAGTACCTTAATATAACCATAGGTGGGAAGCAACTTTGCTGTGACCTGACATGACCATTGTGGGGATCAGATTCTGTGTGACCTCGCATACCCACAATACTCATAAAGGGTGAGTACCATAGTAGTCCTAGGTTAGTGGAAAGTGGGTTTTGATTGACCTGACATGAGAACTGTACTCATTGAGGAAGAGTTCTCCAGTAGCCCATGGTGTTTGATGTTATGACTGATGAACTTACTTTCCTACTCTAGAATATACCTAGCATGAGTTGTCTTTCTTCATGATCATTCTTGGTGATCATGATTTTTGGTTTATTTGTGGATTTATTTTTGGTCTTTTATGTGTGTTTTGGGGTCCCTACTAAGTATATTGTTACTCACCCCTTCATGGGATTCACCTGCATGTGTTGTGTCTAGTGCAGATGACCACTTCCTTGATGAAGGTCTTAGTGGCACAGGACACAATGGTTCCTAGTGAGACCAGACATCCATGGTGTACTTTTACGACATCCAGTAGCTAGTATGTACATACCCATCATATGGGGTTCCCAGTAGACAAATTTCACCATTTTCTTTTTGTAATTTTCTATTTTCCAGTTAGCCTTTTTCTAGGACTATGTTTTGGCCCATTTGACATTGAGTTATACATTTACTCATTGGTTATATAGTGGTATGCATGTTTAGTTTTACAGATTTGGGGTGTGGTTTTGTGTGTGTGTATACAGGTACTTAGAAAAATTCCTCCCACTTGATGGTTGATGCCTTCGGGTATAGTCTCCGACCCATGGACACTGGGAGGTGGGAATGTGGTATGTCACAACATGGGCCATGAGGTACGGTTCATGAAAATGTTGAATATGAGGTGGTCAGTTCTACCTCAAAGACTAAGAGTCTATTATTATGATTTTGGGGTAACAATGTTTAATATTTCAATCTTTACATTTAGATTCGGGGAGTCGACTATTATTGCGGTGACTGACATATCCATACACTAGGTTCTTGAAGCCTTTTTTTCGGTTCTATTTGTGAAAACACATGTTGCATATGCGTCTCCTTATGATCTCCTCAAATATGAGTCCGCTCACCAGGTATAAATCATTTTACAATGGTACATGTTGATCTATTTTGGGATGTCTTCACTCAAACGACTAGTTAGGCTTCCGATATGTGATCGTGTTGATATCCCACCTAGCGATGAGGTGCTGGTTCAGGGACCGTTGCTAGAGATAGCCCCGCCAGGTGGGGAACCATTGTTTCCCCCACCTATTGATCAGTAGTTACTACAGGAGTTATTAGTAGAGATGTACATAGACTCAGTGACTTGCACATGTTTTAGAGAATGATTCCTCCCATGATCAACGGAGAGGTAAATCCTTAGGTTTCTGATGGATGGTTAGAGGCAGTGACATGAGTCATCCACTTAGTGAGTACTCCACATTACCAGATAGTGATCTTGGACATGATCCATCTGTAGGGATATAATTGGCTATGGCTGAACATGACAATCCAGAGGGATGATGAGGAATCCCTCACCCGAAAATAATTTTAATTTCTTGTCCACAAGGATTTATTCTTTCCACCTTGCACTCATTGTGCATACAAGATATTCTTCACCTAAAGTAGGGCAGTATGTCAGTAGCTGAGTACTCTGCGAGGTTTACAAACCTCTATCACTACTCCACAATCTTGGTCAACGACCATTTCTTTAGGGCCTATCCCTTTGAGGAGGGACTCAGACGGTAGATCAAGGAATCCATGGTGTATCTCATCATCCCCACTCATGATGGAGTGATAGAGAGATCCCTTCTTGTAGAGAGATTCCTGGTGGAGAAGGCACTAATATGCACATCCACCAGCATACCTCAGGCGGAAGAGTCTTTAGTGTGATTAGTAGACAACAGACACGGGTTCCCAAGGAGGAAAGGTCTTTTTGGGGGAGACCCTAGGACTTATATTCGGTAGTACGAGCCTCCCAGAGTAGGGAGTCAGTAAATAAATAGAAATACTTCATGTGTAGTTATCAAGGACACATGGATCGTGGTTTATTGACCTGACGTACAAAAGATCAAAAAATGGTTGAGGGAATGCTAGGTAAGAGGTAGAGGTTCAAGAGATAAGGTATGCAGGGTGGCAGCTGTGGTAGGGGAGAAATCCAAGTGGAAGGTAGTGGATGATTGTTATATGTGCTACCACCACCACCCCCATGTGGTCCACCATGGGCTCAGGGAGCCAGTGGACATGGGTGAGTCCATCTTAAGGAAAAGGAGTCCTATGAATAATGTTCTCCAGAGATGATTATAGGTACGATCTCAGTCTTCTCCACCTAAGTTATATTTCATATAATTATAGGTTCTAGACACTCTTTACATTCCATGGACCTCATTCAGGGATTAGATATTCTGTTGGAGCCGTTGGTTCAATAATTATGATTATAGACTCCTATGGGTGGGGATTCAAAAATTACACAGTGGTGCCAACATTGCGAGCTTACTCTAGGAGGTGATAGCTTTTGTTGGGATCTTTTAGTAGCATCATTGACTCCAAATGTCATTATCTTGGTTATGGACTGGTTATCTATAGTCCATGTTCAGATTGACTATTTAAGGAAGTATGTGAAGTGTGTATATGAGGATAGAACCAGGGATTCATTCACTAGTGAGAAATGAACTTTTTTAGCATATGATAGACTTCCATAGAGGAGGGTGCAACAGATAACTCACTAGTTATCTAGCCTCACCCTTAGTATGATGGATGAGAGGAGTCCATGATTTCCTGTAGTGGTGGATGAGTATGGGGATGTCTTTCCTAAGGATGTTCTGAGACTTCTTCCTTGTAGGGAGGTAGACTTATACATCAACATGTACCCCGCGACGACAACAATATCCACACCAGAATACCATATTTCTTCCATGGATCTACGTGAATTGTGGGTATAGATTGAGGACTTGTAGGATAAAGGGTTTGTAGGGCCCATAATTTCATATTGGGAATCCCTAATATTGATTTCCAAGAAGTTAGATGAGAGTTTGAGGTTGTGTGTCTATATTAGGCACATGAACCCAGTAACCATGAAGAACAAGCATGTATTGATGAAGATTGATGACCACTTTGATCGGCTTGAGGGAGAAAGGTTGTTCTCGAATATCAACCTCATATCAAGATATCATCAACTTCAAGTACGAGATGATGACATACCAGAGACATCATTTAGATGATGTTATGGCCACTATGAGTTCTTGGTGATTCCCTTCAGCATGAAAAATTCCCTTGTAGTGTTCATGGGACTCATGAATAGGATCTTCTAGCCTTACCTCAATCGTTTCATGGTATTCTCCCTTGATAACATCCTGATGTACTCGACATCGGTGGAGTAGCTTTCTACACACCTGCAGATAGTATTGGATACACATCGAGAGCACCATCTTACAATAATCTATCAAAGTGCCAGTAGTGTTTTTGGGAGCTGATGTGGCAACTTACAAGTTTCCCCGTATTGAGAATATTGGAAGAGGAAATTGGGTATGTAGTTTTCAAGGATGAATCATGGATCAGAATGGTTTGTGTTTTGATGTAGGAGTGATCAGTGATTTTCTATAGCTCATGGATGTTGAGGTAGCATGATAAGAACTACTTGACCCATTACATGGAGTTATCATTAGTGGTTTTCATCTAGAAGATGTGGCAGTACTAATTTATGGGTGAACAGTTTACCATCTACTCTAACCACAAGAGTCTTATGTATATCTTCTCACAGAAGGACAAGAATTTGAGATAGTGGGGATGGATGGAGTTTGGTCTCACCCAAATTTACCCTACAGGTATGCGGTCATTGTAATACAGGTAGAGGGAATCAACATGGACCAAAGAATAAACCTAGAGACGCTCTGATTTTGGAGTGATTTGGCTATGGAGTGGCCAACTATTTGGATTGATTTGATTTGAAACGAGTGATTTAAAGGAAAAAATAAAATAAAAAAACATACAATTACTTAGTCTAAAATAATTAATGGAGTTGAGTTCATCCTAATTTGTTCCTAGGGTTAAATTGAATGTATTTATTTTCTTATAACGTTTCATTTAACTAATTCAAGATGAATCCACAAAATGATATTATTCCTCAACATAATTTACGAATTTAATCCCTACACAATTCTAACTCTAATCACCAATGAACTTTTAGGATCAATACAATTTTCAATCCAAGGAATTGGATCGCACTAGCACTCGAAATGTTCCATTGTAAAAGTTGGCAAAGACAAAGAAGAAAATAAATAATCAAATGGATACCTTAAAATAATGAAATGATTATGAATTTAATCACATTAAATAACAACCAATACAACCCATGAAACTCCCTAGGATCAACCCATAAGGGGTTAGCCCTCCATTTATGCTATTTAATAAATAGAAGTGGGAAGTCGACTTAAAGAAGAGGGATTGGAGAAGAAAAATAAAACAATGAAACGATCACTCCACCGTTGTGTGAATAAATTCACAAGTGATTGTGTAAATAAGACCACACCTTGGAGAAATGGTATCAATGTTAAAATAAGAATAATAGAAAATGAGAAGAAGAATAACTTTTATTTAAAACTAAGGTGACTCAAACAACGTACATGTAAAAGAAGAATGTTACAAAGGAAATTTGGCATAACAACATTACAATGAAAGTAAAACTCCAAGATCACTAAATCCTCCATTTCTACTACCTTAAATAGAAATTTAGGTGGCCTTGGGTCGAGCCAACATCAATCCCACTCTCTTTAATTAATTGGGGTGTACCTAGTTGGGTGGACATTTAATGTATAAGAGAGCTTTCAACTCTTGCCTCGATGTGGGACCATCTTTCATCCACTAACAGAAGCGCCAAATTCACCTTATAGAAGGCTGAATTGGAGTGATCCATAGAGGATGAAAATTATGACCCAAATGTCCCATAATATCCTGTAAAATTTCATCCCAAAATACATTGTGGTTTTCGAGATATGATTTAAATGGTGTGATGTTATTGTGGGCCGCAGAATTTGGCCCAGAATTGAATCTTCAAATTGGTCCACCTAGAACTCAATTAAGACATCAGAATTATCTTGGGACACTGTTGAATTAAATATTCCCCATGATTTCTTATAACTCCAGAGAAATTTTGGGACTTATTGGGATTGAATCATGGCCTCTAAAGTACTTTTATTTGGCTGTTGTCCAGCTCACTTTTCACAGAATGTGGTTGGTTGAAAGCCCACTTTGGTGGTCTTCCAAATTGAATCTCCAAGTGCTCCAAAATAATGAATTGTTCTTATATCATGGGAGACCTGAACGTAAAATATAAAAATAAAATCAAAATCATTATGTGTTTTATGAGAATCTCATGAAGGAATCATGTAATAGTGCATTTTAAGAAGGAATTACAATCTAATGTGAAATAATGTTCAAAGTGTAAAATGCACTAATAATGGTGACTATGATTAATAAAGAACATGAATATTATATTATAAGAAAGGAATATTATCCTCTTTTAGGGGCTAATCACACCCCCCAACTTGTGTTTTTCTAGTCCAGAGCAAAATATTTCTCAAAAACATGAAATTTGAATTCCCTTTTCCAAAAACATTTTAATACACATCGCTCACCCAAAGACCTTATACCAAAAAAATGAAACCCATCAAAATAATTTAAAAAAATCTAGGCCCATAGGCATATCCAAAGCCCAAACCCATTCCTTTTTTCAAATTAATCGCCATATTTAATCCAAATTCAATTATGCATGATGAAGTGTTATGCATCACAATAGACAAGGGGGTTCATTTTCTTTTAAGGGAGAAAATATGGAAGTGCTAGGAGAAATAAAATATTAATATTAAGATTATTACTCATTTTTTTATTTTTGTTTTTGTTTTTTTTTCAATTTTTCCCTGGTAATTGAAAATGAACTCAGTCGAGTCAACCCTTGTAGCAAGACTTTGTAGATGACTCCCAGGCTCAAAGACCATAGCGCACCAAGTGAAGCATACAAACTCAGACTTTATCTCAAGTTAACTCAATCAAAAAAAATTCAAATTTACAAAAAATAGAGATAAAATGCCCAACTCTGGGCCAGAAAACTATTTTGTCACAATCCCCATGTGCCGAAAGCCACACATTAGGTCATTTCATTGGTCTACGCACAAATTTATTTTTTCTAAATACTCTTGTTAAAATTAAAATGATCACTAAATATATGAAACTTTTTATGGAACCCCAAGAACTCAAACTAAAACACCAAAATCTAGAGGATGTGCATTGTGTTTTTTATTAAATGGATGAAAATATAAAGGTGAATAATCACAACGGAAAACAGAAATTTCCAAAATATATGAACATGAACCTAAACATGCATTAAAATCAGAATCGAAGCTTGAAAAATTATTTGATATCCAATTTCAGAGATTGAAATGTGTGTTATCATGTTCATGGTTAATGAACTTTTTCCTTCCATGCATTTTTTGCGCACAAGATCAAAATTTATATTTTATCTCCCCCAACATAGAATAACTCTATACTTATTGCATAAAGAAAAGAAAAGTTAGAAAGCAGGTAGGAGAGGAGTTCAAAGAAGAAATTGAAAATGATCAACATGGAAAAAATTCATCTGGATTTTTGAATTTGAAGTTCATGATGCTCCCGATTACGCCTTTGATCTCTTGGGGTATGTAGGTAGCTTCTTGATTGAAAATGTATCACCCAAAATAGTCCCTGAATCATAAAAGAAGAACAAGACAAACAAAACAAAGAAAAAAATGATTTATCTAATTCTATGTAACATAATTTTTATTGATTTTCCCTTTTTTTAAATCAAACTAATGATACATTGTCTTCATTTAAATTTAGTTGTATGGTATTACATAGGGACCACACTGCATGACATGGATGAAAACAGTGCTCACCTTTCATACCCATTCATACTCATAAAAGGTTAATAGGTCAACAGTCTAACTTTTTTTAACTACAAAAACAAAATAAAATAAACTGATGATACTTTGTCTTCTTTTAAATTTCTGGGTAAGGTATTAATCAGGGATCACAACACATGACACAAGTGAATATGGTCCTCCCCTTTTGTACCCATCCTTACTCCTTAAAGAATAATAGGTCAATAGTCTGAAGTTTTAATTAAATAAAATAAAACATAAAAACCACAGGTTGCCTCCCATGCAACGATTTGTTTAATGTCTCTATCTCGACTTAAACCCCTTATTATTTATGTATTTTCCTCATCTATGGTTGGATCACACAAGTCTTCAATAACTTCCTATTTTTGAAATGGTTCAATGAATGGTCTGACTATATGGCCATTAACATTAATTGTTTTACTGTTGGTGGGATCTTGAATTTCTGTGGCCCCATGGGGGTACACCTTATGAACTATATATGGGCAAGATTATCTAGACCTCAACTGTCTCGGGTGTAGATGAATTTTAGAACTATACAAAAGAATAGGTTTACCTGGTACAATTTGTTTTTCTTTAATATTTCTAGATTGGTAGGTTTCTACTTTAGCTTTATTGATCCTTGAATTCTTGTAACCCTTCATCCTAAGTTCCTCAAGTTCATTGACATCTAATTTCCTTTTTTTTCAGCTAATGAGAGGTCATAATTAATTTTCTTAATTTCCCAAAAGGCCTTGTGTTCAATCTACACTGGAAAATGGCATTCTTTACCATAAACCAACCTATATGGGGACATTCCTAAAATGGTTTTAAATGTATATCGATAGGCCCAAAGGGAATCTAACAGTTCATTTGACCAATCATTCCTAGATGGGTTAAGTATTTTCTCAAGAATTTGTTTGATTTACTGATTGGCTAACTCAGCTTGACCATTGGTTTGTGGGTGGTAAGTAGTTGACACTTTGTGAGAAATTCTTTACTTGTCCATGAGTTCTGAGAATGGATTATTGCAAAAATGAGTTCCACGATCACTAATGATAGCCCTAGGAATTCCAAATCTAGAGAGTATGTTTTCTTTAAGAAATATAATCACATTTTGATGATCATTAGATTTTGTAGGAATCTCCTCAACCCATTTTGAGACATAGTCGATAGCTAGAGGAATGTACAAATATCCCCTAGAGTTTGGGAAGGGACCTATGAAATTGATTCCCTAGCAGTAAAAGATTTCAATAACTAAGATGGGTGTGAGAGGCATTTGATTTCTTTTTGTGATGTACCCTACATGTTGACACCTAGGAAAACATTGGAAAAAATTAGTAGGATTCCCTTGAGAGGGTGGGCCAGAAGATACCAGTCTAAAGAACCTTAGAAGAAGTTTTCATAGAGGAAAATTGACCTCCACATGCCTCACTATGACAGAATTTAAGGATAGACTCTTGTTCATATTTTGGGACACATCTTCTAATGACTTGGTCAAGGTAGAACTTATAGAGGAATGGATCAATAAACACATAGTGTCTAACATCCGAAAGGAATTTACTTTGATATTGAGTCCCTAAGAATTTTGGAACGACTCCTGTAACTAAGAAATTGGGTATGTCATCTTACCAAGGACTGTCACTCAAAGAGTATAGGTGTTTATCAGGAAATGAATCAGACTCAGAAAGGTGATTTTAATTGTCATTTAATTCCATCCTAGAGAGGTGATAAGATACAAAATTTTCAATGACCTTTTTATCCTTTATTGTGAAGTCAAAATCTTGTAAGAGAATAACCCACCAAATCAGTCTAGCCATAGAATATTTTTTTGAAGAGGTATTTTAATGCATAATGGTCAGTGAACACAGTAATAGGGGATCCTAAGAGGTTGGACCTAAACTTCTCTAATGAAAACAAAATAGAAAGTAACTCCTTTTCAGTGGTGGTGTAGTTGATTTGGGAATCACTTAAGGATTTTCTTTCATAAGCAATGACATAGGGAGTTTTATCACAATGTTTTCCTAACACAGATCCTACAAAAAATTCACTGGCATCACACATAAGTTTGAAAGGAAGGATCAAATTTAGAGATTTCATAATGGGAGGATAGTTGAGGGAGTACTTGAGGATTGATAATGAACCCTCAAAGCTTTCTATCCAAACAAATGGTGAATCCTTTATTAAGAGAGCACAAACGGGACAAAAGATTGAAAAAAATTCCTTGATGAATCTTCTATTGAAACCAGCATGTCCTAATAAAGACCTCACTTACTTGATATTTTTGGGTGATGGAAGGTAACGAATGATTTCAACCTTGGCTTTATCAACTTCAATTCCCATTCCTGAGACCATATTTCCACGAACTAGTCCCCCTTTAACAATGAAATGGCATTTCCCTCAGTTTTGGACCAGATTATTTTTTTCAAATCTTGACAAGACTCTCTCCACAGTCCTCAGACATCCCTCCAATGTATCCCCAAACATAGAGAAGTCATCCATGAGTACCTCAAGAAAATCCCCTACCATGTCTGATAATATTCCCATCATGCACCTCTGGAAGGTTCCAGGGTCATTGCATAACCCGAAGTGCATGCGTTTGAAAGCAAAGGTGTCGAATGGACATGTGAATGTAGTATGCTCTTGATCCTATAGGCAGAAATCAAATTGATTATACCAGGAGTACCCATATGAGAAATAGTTGAAGGCATGACATGACACTCCCTCAAGGACTTGGTCAATTAATGGTAAGGGGAAATGGTCCTTCTTGGTGAATGAGTTAAGCTTCCTATAGTCAATGCAGACCCTCCACCCACTACTCACCCTAGTTGGAAGAACTCTCCATCCTTATTTATTATATCTGTGATTATTGCCTTCTTGTGAACCACTTGGATTAGAGTGACCCACTCACTCTCATATATGGGATATATGATTCCATATTTTAACAATTTCAGAAGCTCCTTACTTACTACCTCTATGATATTAGGATTGAGTCGTCGTTGAGGCTGACGACATGGCTTTGAATCAGATTCCAAAAATATATTATGAGTCCCAATAAGGAAGATAATCCTATGAATATCAGACAGGGTCCAACCAATGGCTTTATTATGTTTCCTAAGGACATATAGAATCATCCTCTCGTGATTGGATTCAAGAGAAGAATAAATGACAATAGGATGTGTTTAATTGTCCCCTAGTAAGGCCTAAATGAGTGCAGTGGGAAGTTCCTTCAATTCAAGATCATGTTGGTTTAAAATTTTAGAAGAATATTGGTAAATTGGATCAATATCAATTTTTTTAGAGTTTCAGAAAGGATTGATTCCCAACATATAGAAGTTTCAACTACAATATTAGTTTGATAAGATTTAGGGAAGAAAGATTGATTGGTCTCCATGAATGTGGTTTCATGAATGGTTTCACTGATTTTTGGACCTAAGACTTCATCATAAGAGTAATTTTAAAATGATTCAATCCAAGGAGATAAAATTACTTCATGTGAACAAAGGAAATCAATCTCATCCTAACTTAAAATCCATCAAATATTCCATGTGGTTCTATGGATTCATTTTCATTTCTTCCTATCATGTTTACTTCATGAATGTCCTCATCATCCCCTATTTTTGAGATTGCATTATAGATTTTCATGTCTAGAATCATGTTTCCAAATGTGATGGTCATGTTCCCATTTCGTAATTGGATAGCATAGTTGATTGTTTCAAAGAAAGGATGACCAAGGATGATTGGTGTTTGTTCATTATTTCCTAAGATTGGATGGTTGTCAAGGACAATCAAGTTAGTAGGGTAGATGAAGTTTTCAACCATTACTAGGACGTCATTTAAAATCCCATTTAGAACCCTAATTCTATGATCAACAAGTTTAAGTGTTACAGATGTGGGTTGGATCTCTTAAAGGACTAACTGGCAGTACATAACATATGGGATTAGATTGACACTTGCACCCAGGTCATAGAAGGCCTTGACAACTTTTCTCTCTCTTAGTTCAATATTGATGTAAGGGCAACCTGGGTCTTTCAACATAGGAGGAATGGTCCCTTGAATTGTGGTACTCACATTAGCATCAAAAAGTACTTTATTTTTATGTGAAAATTTTCTTTTAAAAGTGCATAGGTCCTTAATGTACGTTTGAGAAGGTAGGTATGGATTGGATGGCATCGAGAAGGGGAATGTTCAACTTGACTTGTGATAAGATTTCCCTCAATGTTTCACTCAATTCAGGCTTGGTTCTCCCCCCCATGCATTGAGGAAATGGTGCAGGTTGTGGGGTTGTTTTTTGAAGATTTATTTCTTTCACATTGTTATCATTTTCCGTAGTTTGATCTTATGGTTCAATTGAATTTTCACTAATGTTCGAAGCTTCACATGGTTTCTAACTTATTTGTTCTGGGTTTTCAATTGATTTCCCACTTCATAAAATAGTTACAACCTTTAGTTTTTCATGAGTTGTTTGAGTACAGCATGAATCTCCCCTTGAAGTTGAGGATGGTACTTCCTGAGTAGGCATGGGTGCCTTTCCAGTTTTTATGGTTTGAAGTTCTTTTTTATGGGAACAGACTTCCGAGTTCATCCTCTCCATTTGTCTGTACAATTGTTCTACTAGGATTTTTGGAACAGTTTGGGTTGGTACTTGAGAAGATTGGTTTATCCAAGGGGGATATTTTGGAGGTGGTATGGTTTGTTGAAGATGAACTGGTGGTTGTTGGCATTGGATAGGTTGGGTTTGGAACTGGTTATGGGATTCGTAGTTCTAATAGGGGTATGGATTTTGTCCTCGTGGTTGGCTAGGTTTTTTGTTATCTCTCCACCAGAAAACTGGGTTGTCATTGTACCTTCGGTTGAATTTGTTTTTGTATTGGGGATTTTGAACATTTAGGTCATTGACATCATAAGGGGGTCCTCCTAGAAGAACTTCCTTAATGGATGGAATGGTTGGGAAGTTTTCTATTTGGTGGACATTTTTGTCATAAATTGTGCAAACAGGGTCTACAGTTTGGATATCATGGATTTTTCAGAGGTCTATCTCTTCAACCTTCCTAGTGAGTGATGAGAGTTTAGCAATGAGGCATTCCTCTTAACTAAGTGTATGTATTCCAGTTGTTCTTTGTGGCTTTCAGAATAAGATGATGTTCCCCATGTTTGGTTTTCTTTTTAAAGGAATTCTAGATACTCATAAGCACCATTTGGGGATTTTTTTAAAGGTCCCATTACACATCATGTCAATGAATTTTTTTTCCCCAGGCCCAACCCTTCATAAAAAACTCTCACTTGTTTAGGAATAGAAAAACCATGGTGTTGAACAATGTTTAGGGTGTCTTTGAATCTCTCCCATGTAACATAGAATGACTCTCCCTTATTTTCAAAACTGTCTTGGATGCTCTTTTTAAGTGTTATTGTTTTGTGGTGAGGAAAGTATTTTTTGTTGAATTCTCTTTGTAATTTTTCCCAACAGTTGTGTATGATGGCCTCAAAATTTTTAGCCAAATGCTAGCTCTATCCATTAATGAAAATGGAAATAGCCTGATTTTAGCTGATTCAAGTTGATGTGGGGGGCACATGGTTTCTATAATGTCATTGATCTATTTAATGTGAAGGTAAGGCATCTCAGACTCCATTCCATGGAATTTTGGAAGGTGGTTTAGTACATGGGGTTTAAATATGTAGTTTTCATCTCTTATGGAATTATATCTAACTCATTAGGGGGCATTGGTCCAAGATGGAGTGAGGTAGTCGTTCTTTATTTGATCTACCACATTCCCTATGTTTTGATCTTCTTGGTTTGTGTTTCCCATTTGATCACCCACAGGGTTTACCATTTGATTTATTTAAAGACCCTCCATTGGACTAGTTTTAATTGGTAAATTTAGTGTTTCAAGATTATTTTTATCATATGTAAATAATCCCTTAGATGAACTTGACTCACCTATCCTAGGAGTTTCCACCCTAACTAATCTGTTTGAGTTATCACGGGTATAGGAGGACATGTTCCAAAAAAAAGAAAGAAAGGGAAAAGATAAGAGAATTTGGGTGAGAATAGAAGAATGGGGGTACGAAATGAAGGTTTTTGGTATATGGAACTTACTTGGTCCCCAGAGAAGTCACCAAAATTTGGTATCGCCCAAATTTAACCTACAGGTATGCGTTCGTTGTAATATAGGTAGGGGACGAATCCACATGGACCAAAGATGAAAACTAGAGACACTCTGATTTTGGAGAGATTTGGATATGGGGTGGCCAACTATTTGGATTGATTTCATTTGAATCTAGTGATTTAAAAGATAAAATAAAATAAAAAACATATAATGACTTAGTATAATTAAATTAATGGAGATGAGTTGATCCTATGTTGTTACTAGGGTTATATTGAATGTATTTATTTTCTTATAACATTTCATTTTACTAATTCAAGATGCATCCAAAAAATTATATAATTCCCCATAAAAATTCACCAATTTAATCCCTACACAATTCCATGTTTAATAACCAATGTACTTGTAGGATCAATTTAATGATGTCTTTAAGGAATTGGACCACACTAGCACTCGAAATGTGTCATTGTTAAAGTTGGCAGAGACGAAGAAGGAAAAAAATCATCAAATGGAAATATTTAAATAATGAAATGATTATGAATTTAAGAACATTAGATAACAAACAATCCACCCCATGAAAATCCCTATGATCAACCCATATGGGGTTAGCCCTTCATTTATGCTATTCAATAAATGGAAGTGAGAAGTTGACCTGAAGAAGCGGGATTGAAGAAGAAAAATAAAACAATGAAACGGTCACTCCACTGTTGTGTGAATAAATTCACAAGTGCTGGTTTGAATAATATCACACCTTAGAGAAATATTTCAATGTTAAAATAAGAATAACAAAAAATAGAAGAAGAATAACTTTTATTGAAAACTAAGGTGATTCAAACTACATACATGTGAAAGAAGAATGTTAAAAGGAAATTTGGCATTACAAAATTAAAATGAAATTAAAACTCCATGATCCCTAAAGACTCCATTTATAATACCTTAAATAGCAATTTAGAAGGCCTTGGGTCGATCCACCATCAATACCACTCTCTTTAATTAATTGTGGTGGACCTAGGTGGGGGGACAGTTAATGTAGAGGAGACCTTTCAACTATTTCCTCGAAGTTTGATCTAGCTTTCATCTACCGAATAGAAGAGCCTAATTCAACTTATAGAAATCCATTACGGAGTGGGACATAGAATACATAAATTAATATCCATATGTCCCATAATATCCTGTAAAATATCATCCCAAAATACTTGGTGTTTTTCTAGATATGATTTAAACGGTGGGATGTTTTTCTGGGCTGTGGAATCTGGCCCAGAATTTAATCTTCAACTTGGGCCTCCTGGAACTCTATTAAAACATTTGAATTATCGTGGACCACTTTTGAATGAAATGTTCCCCATGATGTCTTATAACTACAATTAAATTTTGGTACTTATTGGGCTTGAATCATGACCGATAATGTACTTCTATTGGGCTATTTTCTCACTCACTTTTCCCAGAATGTGGTTGGATCAAATCCCACTTTGGTGTTATTCCAAATTGAATCTCTAAGTACTAAAAAAGAATGAATTGTTCCTTATATCATGGGATACTTGAAAGTAAAATAGAAACATAAAATAAAGACCATTATGTGTTTTATGAGCATCTAAAGAAGGTATCATGTAATAGTGCATTTTAAGAACAATTTACAATAATAATGTGAAATAATGTTCAAAGTGTAAAATGAACTAATAAAGGTGTCTATGATTAATAAAACACGAGAATATTATATTATAAGAAATGAATATTATCTTCTTTAGGGGATAATCATATTTCCTCTAGGAAAATGTCTTTGAGATAGTCTATACTCTTGGGAATGGGAATGTGTTGGGAGACAGACTGAGCTGGAGGTCTGGTTTACAGCTACTGAGTGAGGTGACAAAGCAACAAGCCATAATGAAGATATACTTAGTGGATAGCTGTAACACCCAAGACTTTTATAATAAATATTTTGTTTTTATTTTATATAAATCATCAAAGGAAACTTTCACTACACACAACACTAGCTTGGCTTGCTTTACACGCAATCACGACCTTCCTTGATAGCTTGCATCGTACACAATACCGAGTTTCACTAAACAACAATATGCAATTAAAATATTATTAAAACTATCCGTTATGAATATTAATAACCACTTTTTGAAATTTTGAAAATTTTATTTTTCAAAATGGACTTCGTTTTTGGATTCGGAATATCGAAATTAGCCTTGGGTAAAATTTTTGTATTTTTCTGAAAACATTCAATTGTTGTTGAATAGTGAAAACAATGGGTTACTATTAAAAAACCAACTTTTTATTTAAATAATTATTCATTTTGTTTAAATTTATTTTAGGTCAAAATTGATACATAATACCTATATAAGTTCAATTTAATTCATTGGAGTAATTTTATAATAATTTTAGATATATAAAATTTTATTAGAACTTTTCACCGTCTTTTACCTCCTAGGAGAATTTGAATATTTACATAAAACATAATTTTACCACTTCTGTGAGTGGAATTTCAAAAAACCGAGAGACACGGTTGATGTGAGTAAGTAAAATGTGGTTCAATGAGATTAAAATAATTTTTGGTGAATAATATCTTTTTACTTTTATTTACCATAATTAAAAGTAAATATGGTAATTAATGGTAAAAATGATATTATTATTACCCTAACACAGGACCTAATTCTATTGGATAAGTGTAATTCGACCAAAAAAAACATTAGGAATAAAATATGACCATTTAGGCCCACTTGGATTGATTAGGAAATTTATTATTAAATTATTTAAAGAAGGATTAAAATAGTTAAAATCAATGTTTAATAAGTAAATAATTTTTAATTTAGGGTTATACATAAGATAAATTCGACTATAAATATTCATTAGAAAGATCAAATGATTTCCTACATAATGGTATTTTATTATTAATTTTTAGAATTAAATAATTAAATTTATATTTGATACAAATATGATGCAGTAATTATCTTATTAATGAAATATTGACATAATTAATGTTATAAATATCCAAATAAATGTAATTTGAGACTTTTTATGAATTCCACAAATATTCTAGGTTAATATGACATGTTAGTATTGATTTAATTAACTGTTTTAGAACTAATCATCCTGTTATGATTTTCAAAAAAATCAATTACTAAATAGTGTCAAAATTGACATAAAATAGTTTTTAAAACAAATATTATATTATTAATTGATTTTTTATTACTAAAAATCTAAGGTTGGGCCAAATGACTTAGATAAGGTTATATATATTAATAATAAACAATGTGGGGTTCATTTGGCTTGTTATTGTAAGTTTATTAAGCTTATAGTGTAAGAACACAAAATTACACGGTAAAAGTAAAATTATCTAAATTAAAGTTAAATCTAAATGATAAGGTTAAAATAGTAAACAAAACTTGTCCAAATTCTATTGGATGAGAGGATTTCGACCCATCCCCACCTTAGCTTCTAAATAAATAAATTTGGAGCTATTTAAAACCAAATATGGCTTTGTAATAAAATAATATTTTTATTTTTTCCAAAGGTGCCCCTCTCCTCCCTTATAAAAGGGCACCTCCTCCCTCTCTTCCTCACACAACTTTGAGCCTTCAAGCTCGGCCAACCCCTACCAATGTATCATCTCCACTTCCCTAGAAACATCTTAGAGGTCATGTTCTTCTTCAAAGAACAATTTTAGTGCCCTAAAAGGAGGTCTCAAAGAAGCGCTTCAAAGAAGAGGAGGTTCGGACACTTATGAAGCAAATCAGACCTAAAATAAGGGAAAATATCTCAATCTCAATTTTTATATGAGATTGTTTATAATTCAGAATTTAATAGGGAATATTTTATTATCCACATACATGTTTCCTCAATATGTAATATTATATCCATCCACCAACAATTTTTTAAATCCAATTTTAACCTTTGGTGAGTTTTTAGTAAAAGATAGGAAAGGAATCTTTTGTCGTTTTTCATACGAGGTAATTTTTGACTTTTTCGACAAAAGTACGAGAAAAATGTTTTTTTAACTTATACAACATGAATGGATGTTTAAAACATTATTTCCAAGAATCTTCCTTTACAAGTTTTCAAGTTTATTTTTAATCAAATTCTTTTAGTTTATAATTGTATGACATGTTAAGAAAGGAAAATGTTTTTCAAGTAGAAAGGATATTTTCCACAACAATGGAGTTCAAGTGTTTTATAAAAAATTATTTTCCATCTAAGATAATATAGGGTTGTGTTTCTATGCCTATTATTACATTTATTTGATTATGTTGTGATGGAATTATTTTTATGAATTCCTTTATCTTATATGAATTCTTTTATGATGTCACGATGTTTAAGAATCCCATTTTTATTACATGGGTTATGCTATGATGTATGGTTTATGATTTTGTGGAACACATAAGAATGGTATAATTATGAGATGGGTGGGACCTATATCTCCCTCCAATGCATTGGGTAAAGATTTTACATCTCATGAGATAGACATGGCTGGAACGGTAGGTTAAACCGGTTTAGTGAAACAGGACTGAAACGAGGAATGAACTCGGTTCTGAAATGGACTTTGTCCACTAAGATAGTCTTGGAAAGGAGTCTTGACTAATAAGAAATGATTATCTATGATTAAGTGAGTATGACACAAAGTTTCATGTTTTAAGTTATGATTATTGAGATTACATTTCACTTACAAGATTTATCCCATGTTATGAAATTATGATCTCTTTTGCAGGGTAAGATTTCCAAAATGTTATGTTCTTATGAATTTGATGTGATTAATAATTCTTTTGTTTACCCTTACTGAGAATTTGAGCTCACCATTTTGTATGTTTTCTTTCCCTAGGTCATGAAGAAGGTTATTAAGTATGATATGCCAAAAGGGACTATAGATATGATGAAATAAATGCGAGACAGTGTAGATTCTTTATGAACCAGTTGTTTATGTTTCCCAGTTTCTAAAGACACTATACCTATACGGTTCTTTCATGGTTCTATTATATGTTGTAATAAGTATGCTTCAATTTTGAAGTATTATCCATGTATGTAATGTATGGGTCGTTATAGTTGGTATCAGAGGTAAAGGAGGTAGGAATGTATCAGATCCTTGGGAACTCTCACATGTGAGCGTTGTACGAAGCATGGCTCTATGCCCAAGGGCTTCATGAGGAAATGGCTGCCACTGGGGATGGTGGTGTGTCCCACCCAGGGGGTGTAGCCACCCATGTAGTGTCCTGATAGGTATCAATTATAGTACACTGGAAGTAATTCCAGATCGTTATAGTTGGTATCAGAGTAAAGGTATAGTCAACCTTTGGAAACTAGGATATGAAAGCCTTAGTAAGAAACCTAAGGATATGTCTAAGTATAGAACACAATCTTAGTGTTTTATAAATGTCCATGAATAACCTAGGATAAGACCTTAAGTGTGAAATTTAATTTTTGATTTTGTGGTTTTCTATTATAATTAGTGTTTCTCACACTATTCTTCTTGGTTTTAGTCAATGGATGGAACCCGAAGGAACCGTCTTAATGCGGAATGTGATGAGAAATGCAATGATTGTCCCCCGTAGAAACCAAACATTATGGGAGCTGGAATGAAAAATCTTATAGCCATGCTCACACAACTTTCTCAAGCTAAGAATCATGCTGGACTTACAAACGAGCAAAGGAAGGAGCAACATTCTATTGAATCCTTCATGAGACATCGTCCACCTTCATTCAGGGGGTCTACTGATCCATTAATTGCTGAAAAATGGATCAGTACTACTGAAAAAAATATTTTCTGTTTTAACAATATTCTGAACATGATAAAGTCATCTTAGTAGTGTATCGTTTGGAAGCTGATGCTGATCAATGGTGGATTCTTATCAAGAATACGAGGCCAAGAGATGAAATTGAGTCCATAGAATGGGATGAGTTAAAGAACATATTTTTCAATAAGTACTTCCCTCATATTCTCCGAACAAAGATGGTGAAGGAGTTTCTTGAAATAAAGAAAAATTATGATGAATCTGTTGGAACCTATGAAGAAAATTTTACAAGACTTCCAAGGTACGCTTATGGGATTAGTATCCAACCTGAGAGTATGATCGAACGATTCTTTAGTGGCTTAAAACCAAGTCTTAGAAGGGCATTAGCCATAAGGGACTTCAATAGCTACGAGGAAATCGTTCAACATGCTCTCAAAGTTGAGATAGAGATTGGTGTAACCCATCAGGCACGTGGGTTTGATAAGAAGAGGAAAATGGAATTTAAAGGAAAATCTAACGAGCACACTGAAAAGAAGATGAGATTTCCCTTATGCTCAAAGTGTGGAAATAAACATGGAGAGAGTTGTCTTAAAGGGAAAAGTAAATGTTTTCAAATGTGGAAAGGAAGGTCATCGGGCATTTGAATGCCGCAATGATGGGATGAAAATGTCTAATGATGCAAACAATGGATGGGATAGACAGAATGAACCTACTACACCTCAATGTTTCAAGTGCTAGGAGATGGGGCATTATGCCAATCAATGCCCAAATCCAAGGATTGATGATGATGGTCGACGTCAACAAACTCTTAAGGCCAAAGACAAAGGAAAGTCACATGTAATTTCTATCAGCAATGAGGAGTATGATAATAAAGCGGAAAAAGGTACACATACCATCCACTATAAAGTAAAAAAATGTTTTATTTGATTCTGGATCCACCCACTCTTTTATTTCTGAATAATTTTCTAAGGGTATCACCGTATTACCTTAACAATTAGATGTTTAGTTAGCTATGACAACCCCTAATGGCACAACAGTCACATTAAAAGTTTACCATTCTTCTCCGATTGAAGTTTGTGGGAAAGTGATTCTTGGAAATCTTGTGATCCTTCCTATAGTGAAATTTGATGTGATTGATGGAATGGATTGGCTTTCTTTATATGGAGCTCATATCAATTGCAAAACAAGGGAAGTCACATTTCATATTCCAGATCAATCTATGATCGTCTATCGATGCAAGGATGAACATAACCATCCAGTGGAAATTTATTCTTTCTTATGGGTCTCGATTCCACTAAATGAAGGTTATTTATTTCAAGTGGTTGGTTCAAAACTCACAATTATGAATATTCCCATTGTAAGGGTGATTGACGATGTCTTTCCGGAAGAATTGATAGGTCTTCCACCAAATCAAGAAGTTGAGTTTTCAATAGAACTCATACTGGGTGCTTTACATATTTCCAAGACACCTTATAGAATGGCCCCAATTGAGTTGAAGGAATTGAAGAAGAAACTCCAAGAGAATCTTGATAAGGGGTTCATACGCCCTAGTGCGTCACCTTGGGGAGCACCTCTTCTGTTTGTTAAAAAAAGATGGATCAATAAGACTCTGCATTGATTATCGAGAACTTATCAAGATCACTATCAAGAAAAAATATCCTCTCCCGCGCATTGATGACTTATTTGAACAACTACGCGGAGCTCAATATTTTTCCAAGATTGATCTTCGTTCAGGGTATCATCAATTAAGGGTCAAAAGGGAGGATATACCAAAGACGTCTTTCCGTACATGTTATGGACACTATGAATTTATAGTGATGCCATTTGGTCTTACTAATTCCCCTGTTATCTTCATGGATCTAATTAGTAGAGTCTTTAGAGACTATCTTGATCAGTTTGTGGTAGTCTTTATAGATGACATTCTTGTCTGTTCAAAGAGAAATGAAGAACATGAATATCACTTGAGAATTGTATTAAAGACCCTAAGAAAGGGGAATCTTTATGCCAAATTTACCAAGTGTGAATTCTGGCTTCAAAATGTTGCATTTTTGGGTCACATAATCTCAAAAGAGGGGATATATATGGATCCAGCAAAAAAAGAGGTTATCGAAAGATGGTCGAGACCAACAATAGTAATTGAGATCTGATATTTTGTTGGATTGGATGGATATTAACTACGTTTTGTGAAATATTTTTCACGATTATCTAATCCACTCACCAGGTTGACTCGAAAAGGAGTTATGTTCGTGTGGACAGAGGAATGTGAAGAGAATTTGAAGGAGTTGAAAAGAAGGTTAGCCAGTGCACCAATGCTCACACTACCTTACAATGGGTAAAGGTTTGTGATCTACAGTGATTCCTCCAAGAAGGTACTGGGGTGTGTTCTCATGAAAAATGATATGGTGATATATTATGCCTCACGACAGTTGAAAATCCATGAGCAAAATTACCCAACTCATGATTTGGAGTTAGCTGTGGTAATCTTTGTATTAATGATTTGGAGTCATTACCTTTATGGTGAAAGGTGTGATATTTATACTGATCATAAAAGTTTAAAGTATATTTTCACACAAAAGGAGATGAATATGCGCTAAAGAAGATGGTTGGAGCTGATTAAGGATTACGACTGCTCAATTCATTACCAACCTTGGAAAGCAAACAAGGTGGCAGATGCATTAAGTCGACAAGACCATGCCAGTTTATCCATGATGCAGATCACAAAAGATCCAATATTTATGGATTTACAAAGGATGGATCATGGAATTATAATGAAACAGGAAAAATCGTATCTTTCTCAAATGAATGTTCAACCATCTATACATGTGAAAATTAAAGAGGCACAGAAAGAAGATGTAGAGTTACAAAAGAAGGTGAGAAATGTTCCTGAATTCAACCTTGATTGTGATGGGATAATAATGTTTAGAAATCGGGTTTGTGTTCCTCCTATCCTTGAATTAAAGAAGGAGCTGGTGGACGAGGCTCATAGTTCTTCATTCTCTATTAATCCTACAAGCACGAAGATGTATAGGGACCTGAAAGAGTACTTCTGGTGGGATGGAATGAAAAGAGATGTTCCTGAATATGTCTCTCGATGCTTGGTTTGTCAGCAAGTTAAAGATGAGATACAGAAGTCTAAGGGGATGTTACAACCATTACCCATACCCGAATGGAAATGGGAAAACATCACTATGGACTTTGTCACAGGACTTCCTCATACTTCCAAAGGCAATAATGCTATCTGGGTCATAGTTGATCGTCTTACAAAGTCTGCACACTTCATTTCTATTAGAGAGGATTTCCCTCTGGATCAGCTTGCCAGGATATAGGTAAAGGAAGTGGTAATATTTCATTGAGTACTACTTTCTATTATATCTGATCTGGATCCGAGGTTAACTCAATGTTCTGGAGAAGTCTGCAGCATACTATGGTTACAGATTAGAGTTTCAGCACTGCTTATCATCCTCAGACAGATGGTCAGTCTGAGAGGACAATTCAAACTCTAGAAGATATGTTGAGAGATTGCTCTATGGATTTCAAAGGTGGTTGGGATCAACGCCTACCTTTGGTGGAATTTTCTTATAATAGTAGATTTCACTCCAGTATTCAGATAGATCCTTATGAAGCTCTCTATGGAATGAAATGAAGGACTCTAACTTGCTGGGATGAAGTTGGGGAAATAAATCTATTAGGACCTGATCTTGTTGATGAGATGGCAGAAAATGTCAGATCTATTCAACAACACATAAGAGTAGCTCAGAGTCGACAAAAAAGTTATTCCGAAAACCGAAGAAAAGACTTAGAGTTTGAAGTGGGTGATAAAGTGTTCTTACGAATGTCTCCTTGGAAGAGAGTAATGAGATTTGGAAAGAAGGGAAAGCTGAGCCCTAGGTATATCGGTCCTTTCGAAATACTAGATCGTGTTGGGAAGGTAGCTTACTGACTGGAGCTTCCACCGAATCTCTATAAAGTTCACGATGTGTCCCATGTATCTCTCCTGAGAAAGTATATACCTGATCCTTCACATGTACTCAGCTCAGAAGTTGTACCGCTAGAACAAGATCTTTCTTATTAAGAACAACAGATAGAGATTCTCGATCATAGTGAAAAAGTCCTACGGAACAATACCACTCGCTTGGTGAAAGGTTTATGGAGGAACCACCAATTAGAAGAAGCTACATGGGAGATTGAGGATATGATGAGGGAGAGGTATCCTCATCTGTTTGTTACAAGTGACGAATTTTGAGTGTGAAATTCATTTTAAGGGGGGTAGAATGTAACACTCGAGACTTTTATATGAAATATTTTGTTTTTATTTTATATAAATCATCAAAGGAATCTTTCACTACACACAACACTAGCTTGGCTTTCTTTACATGCAATCACGACCTTCCTTGATAGCTTGCATTGTACGCAATACCGAGTTTCACTAAACAACGATATGCTAATAAAATATTATTAAAACTATCTGTTATGAATAGTAATAACAACTTTTTGAAATTTTGTAAATTTTATTTTCCAAAATGGACTTCGTTTTTGGATTTGGAATATCGAAATTAGCCTAGCGTGAAATTTTGGTATTTTTCTCGAAACATTTAATTTTTGATGAATAGTGAAAACACTGGGTTACTATTTAAAACCCGACTTTTTATTTAAATAATTATTTATTTTATTTAAATTTATTTTAGGTCAAAATTGATACATAATACCTATATAAGTTCAATGTAATTAATTGGATTAATTTTATAATAATTTTAGATATATAAAAATTTTATTGAACTTTTCACCGTCTTTTACCCACCTCATAGGAGAATTTGCAAATTTACATAAAACATAATTTTACCGCTTCTATGAGTGGAATTTCAAAAATCCAAGAGACACAGTTGATGTCAATAAGTAAAATGTGGTTCAGTGAGATGAAAATAATTTTTGGTGAATAGTAATTTTTTACTTTTATTTACCACGGTTAAAAGTAAATAGGGTAATTAAGGGTAAAAATGATATTATTATTATTCTAACACATGTCCTAATTCTATTGGATAAGTGTAATTCGATGAAAAAAAACCTTAGGAATAAAATATGACCATTTAGGACCACTTGGATTAGATTAGGACATTTATTATTAATTTATTTAAAGAAGGATTAAAATAGTTAAAATCAATGTTTAATAAGTAAATAATTTTTAATATAGGGTTATACATAAAATAAATTCCACTATAAATATTAATTAGAATGATAAAACTATTTCCTACATAATGGTATTTTATTTTTAATTTTTAGACATTATATAATTAAATTTATTTATGATACAACAATGATACATTAATTATCTTATTAATGAAATATTGACATAATTGATGTTATAAATACCCAAATAAATCTAATTTGAGACTTTTATGAATTCCACTAATTTTCAAGGTTAATATGACATGTTATTATAGATTTAATTCACTGTTTTCGAACTAATAATACTGTTATGATTATCAAAAAAATCAATTACTAAATAGTGTCAAAATTTACACAAAATAGTTTTTAAAATAAATATTATATTATTAATTGTTATTTTATTCCTAAAAATCGAAGGATCGTCCAAATGGCTTAGATAAGTTTATATATATTAATAATAAACAACTTGGGGTTCAGTTGGCTTGTTATAGTATGTTTCTTAACCTTATAGTGTAAGAAAACAAAAAGACACGGTAAAAGTAAAATTATTTAAATTAAAATTAAATCTAAATGATATGGTTAAAATAGAAAACTAAACTTTTCCAAATTCTATTGGATGAGAGTATTTCGACCCATCACCACCTTAGCTTAGAAATAAATCAATTTGGAGCTATTTATAACCAAATATGGCTTTATAATAAAATAATATTTTTAGTTTTTCCAAAGGTGCCCCTCTCCTCCCTTCTAAAAGGGCACCTCCTCCCTCTCTTCCTTACACCAGTTTTAGCCTTCAAGCTTGGCCAACCCCTTCGAATTTTTCTTCTACACTTCCCTAGAAACATCCTAGAGGTCCTGGAATTCTTCAAAGACCAATTTTAGTGCCTTAATATGAGGTCTCAAAGAAGCGCTTCAAAGAAGAGGAAGTTCAGACACTTATGAAGCAAATCAGACCTATGGTAAGGGAAAATTTCACAATCTCAATTTTTATCCGAGATTGTTTATAATTCAGATTTTCTGGGGAATATTTTATCATCCACATCCATGTTTCCTCAATATTTAATATTATATCCATCCAACTACAATTTTTTAAATACAATTTTACCCTTTGGTGAGTTTTTAGTAAAAGATAGGAAAGGAATCTTTTGTCATTTTTCATATGAGATACTTTTTAACTTTTCCGACAAAAGTACGAGAAGAATGTTTTTTTAACATATACGGAATGAAGGTATTTTTAAAACATTATTTCCAAGAAGCTTCTTATATACGTTTTCATGTTTATTTTTAATCAACATATTTTAGTTTAGAATTGTATGACACGTTAGTAAAGGAAAATGTTTTTGAAGTAGAAAGGATATTTTCCTCAAGAATGGAGTTCAAGTGATTTATCAAAATTATTTTCCATTTAAGATAATATAGGGTTCTATTTATATCCCTATTATTACATTGATTATATTATGTTGTGATGGAATTATTTTTATGAATTCCTTTATCTTATATGAATTGTTTTATGATGTCAAGATGTTTAAGAATCCCATTTTTATTACATGGGTTATGATATGACGTATGGTTTATGATTTTGTGGCACACATAAGAATGGTATCATTATGAGATGGGTGGGACATATATCTCCCTCCAATGCATTGGGTAATGATTTTATATCTCATGAGATAGACATGTCTAGAACGGCAGGTTAAACCGGTTCAGTGAAACAGGACTGAAACGAGGAATGAAATCGGTTTAGAAATGGACTTTATCCAAAAAGATAGTCTTGTCAAGGAGTCTTGACTAATAAGAAATGTTTATCTATGATTATGTGTGTATGCCACAAAGTTTCATGTTTTATGTTATGATTATTGAGATTACATTTTACTACCATGATTTATCCCATGTCATGAAATTATGATCTCTTTTGCAGGGTAAGATTTCCAAAATGTTATGTTCTTAGGAATTTGATGTGATTGATATTTCTTTTGTTTACCCTTACTGAGCATTTGAGCTCACCCTTTTTTATGTTTTATTACCCCAGGTCAGGAAGATGGTTATTAAGTAAGATATTCCAAAAGGGACTATATCTCCCCTACTCATACAATGATCCAGGGATTCATAGCTTGTTGATGTGGACTATGAGGTCCAACTTTCCCAGATATCCTCAGGACGAGCTCCTGATGGGTTATCAATAGGTAGGGAGCACGTTATCCTTTTCATATGATCCACTGTAGTACCAGTGATGTTATAGGAGGAGGTGTTTAGAGGGTTCTATACATGCCATTTGGTGGTATATCATTGTGTGGGGAAGATGTACTAGGACCTCCGACATCATTACTTGTGGCCAAAGATAAACAATGTCATGGAAGATTTTGTTTCACGATGCTTCACATTTCAACAAGTGAAGGACAAGCATTTTGTCCCAGAAGATTTGGTACAACCACATGAGGTACCATAATGGAAGTGGGATGTTATCTCAATTTAATTAGTGACTGATATACCACACACATTAAGGGGACAAGATTTTATCTGGTTGATCATTGAAAAAAATAACCAAATCAGCTCACTTCTAACCCATCCTGGATCAGGGATTAGTAGAGGTCTTGGGAAGTCTCTTTGTGAAGGAGATTTTACATATTTTTGTGGTTCCTTCAATGATCATTTTAGATTTTGATGTATGATTTAGGTCATAGTTATGGAATGGGTTGCAGGAGGAGTTCACGACTCAACTGTTCTTGAGCGAAACTTTTAACCACCAGACAGATGGTTAGATGGGGCCGACCATACATAACTTGCAGGACATGGTTCATTATTGTTTCCTTGATTTTGGTCGCAGTTGGGAGGACCAGTTATCACTGGTGGAGTTTTTACACAAAAATAGAAATAACTCCACCATAGCCATGAAACAGGTTGAGGCCTTGTATGGTGGCCATGTAGATAATCTCAATTCTGGATAGACCTAGGGGAGTCAACATTCATTTGGAGTTGGTATGGGATACCACTGATAATGTGAAGATCATCTAGTAGTGGATGAGTACTTCATAGAGCTGACATAAATCCTATGTAGAAAGGATACAGAGACCCTTGGAGTTCAAGAATAGATACCATGTGTTCCTTTAGGTCTCACCCCATTGAGGTTTGCAGAGATTTGGTCAAGGTGACTTGTTATCTCTAATTTTTATCAGAACTTTATAGATTCTTAGGATATTTGGAGAGGTGGTGTATCTCCTAGATATACCCCCAATGATGCACCAGGTGCACAGTGTTTTCCACGTGTCATAGTTGTGGAGGTATGTCCATGATCCATCGCATGTCATCGACTAGGGTGAGCTAGACAATGACGATGGGGAGACATTTTGGAATTTCCTAGAAGAGATAGAGGAATTATAGGAGTGGGTCCTTAATGGATGGTAGATTCATTTGGTGCAAATTTGGTGGTAGCACGAGAATCTACAGAAGAGCACATAAAAGCATAAGGCTTAGATTCATGCTCAGTACCTCAATTTATTTGATTAGACATTGTTTTGGCTTTCAGGGACTTAAATACCTAAGGTGGGGATAATTTAATATCATTTATTTTCCATGTAATTTTTTTATATGGAATTATTTTTAGACCACACACTTTGAAAACATGTGATTCTGAGGCCCGGTGAGCCTAGAAAAGAATTTTGAACTTTTTTTTATGTTTGCTTACGTAAATGTTCAAGTTGGTTTATTCTATCTTTTAAACCAGTTATAGGATAAAAAATTCCAGGGAACCATTGAACTCATAACACCATGTTTTTCCTATAATGGAATTAAATTCTTCCGGAATGGGTTGGATGGAAATGGTAATTTCTAGTGTTTTCAAAAAATTGTAAAATAACTTAAAAAGTTATATTATTCTTCCCCCACCATTGAGCGCTGGACGACAGTGCTGCGGTGTGGCGATGAGGTGCATTAAAGGAAGCTCCTTAATGGATTGTTTTTGTACAGTGTAATGATACTTTAATTTATGCGTTACAGATACACTGTTTCATAATTGAATCATCATAATGTTGGAACGTCACAAAAGAATAGAAATGTTAAGACATGTTTTATTTTAATAAGATAATGTGTTGGAGATTGTGTAATTAAGCCATAAAAATTCTATGAAAAACATATGGAAATGATTCCCTCCAACAAAAAACAATGAATTCTGACATGAACACTAGAAAATTCGATTCATTATAAAGAATGGGAGTGGGAAGTGATGAATTACAACCGTGCAAGAATCCTCAACGTAGGAGTGCTTCAACAACGAATGCTGATTGAGGTAGGGGTTTAATTGTTTTATTTTTTCCCAATTCTTATTTTATACGACAAATGTTGATCAATCCCTGAACAGTTTTATATTTGGATTGTCCGTTCTGGAAGGAGGGTAATGTTTCTTAGGTTTTCTATTTAGAATTGAATAATTATTGATAGAAAATCATCCAAAAAACCACTCTCTATTTTAAAACTCTAACATAGAGGGCAAGGGCCGACATGAACAGGGACTGTTCTCCATTACTTGTGCAGTATTTGTGGATAAGTATTCATATTTTTGACAAGGTGAATTCATGGACTTTGTTGGGAAGGTAATACCCCACAGAGGCCAGAGGTGTAATCGGTGAATGGAACAAACCACAAGTGCGGACCCCATGGCGTGAAGAAAGACTCGCTGGTGGAGGTGGCTGCGGGTGGGTGGAGGCACCCCATGAAGGCACACCAAAAGAGATCCAAAGTCAATGGATTAAGGTAGTGTAACAAGGGCCACAGGTTTGGCTGACAGCTGGTTGCAGGTGGACGCGACACTATGTCGCATCTCGCATAGTGTCAAAGCCACATTTTAATGACCACAGATGGGGATCTGGACCCATTTATGACATACAAGGTAGAGGATGTTTCGAACATGGCTTTCAACCATGTCCCAAATAATCTAAGGGTGGTCTACCCCAGTGGGTCAGATCCATCCCTTTGGGCTGGGTCAGGTTGTGTCAGACCAGACCCAGGCTCAACATGACCCTTTTTGGATAAACACAAATATCTCTTAAACCGGGAGTCTTATTGACGTGTCATTTGTGGAATTGGAACCCTTGCGATGAGGTAGACCTTTTGTCTTACTATATAGATTAATTCATGTATTTTTAAATATAAATAATGTTATGGGGATTGGTTCTCCTGAGCTCAATCATGCTGTGTGTGGAAACATTACTGTTAGTTGAGAAACACAAAATACTTAAAAGAGACCACATGTGGATCAGATACTATTGCTTAATGGTTATCTGATTTTGTGTGACCGATAGACCTATTATGTGGAGCGACTTCTATGTGACTTGATAGAACCACGGTAATCAACAAGAGGATTACCTCAATGTGGCCCTAGGTGGGAAGCGACATCCGTGTGACTTGACATGCCCATATTGGGGAGAATATTCTATGTTACCAGACATACCAATGGTATTAATCCAGGATGATTACAAAAATAGTCCTAGGTTAGTGGGAATCAGCTTTTTTGTGACCAGGAATTCCCATTGTACTCATTGAAGAATAGTTCTCTTGAATCCCACAGTGTTTGTTATTATGACTGATAGTCTCACTTTCCTACTCCAGAATATTCATGTTGTGATGTAGTCTTGATTCATGATAATGCTTTTTCATCATATTTGTGGGTTTTTTGTGGATTTATTTTTGGTATTTCCTTTGTGTTTCGGGGTCCATACTTTATATATTTTTACTCACCCATAAATGAGATTTCCACACATGTGTTGTTTCTGGTGCAGATAACCACTGCCTTGACGGAGGACTTAGTGGCCCAGGACCCAGTGGTTCCTAGTGAGACAAGGCAGGTGGGTCATACTTATAAGGATTCTATTAGATACTATTTAATTAGCCATAAATTTGGGTTCCCAGTGGATGTATTTCAGCGTTTTATTTTTTACTTTCATATTTTATAGTTATTATTTTGTAGGGTTAGTATTATGGCCCATTTAACTTTATGTTTTACATTTACACAATGGTTATTTAGTGGCATTAATTTTTACATTTCCAGCTTTGGGACATAGTTGTGTGCATGCATGTACATGTACTTTGGAAAATGCCTTCCACTAATCGGTTGAAACCTTCAGTGGAAGTCCCTAACCCATGACATTTGAGAGGAAGGCTTGGGATATTTCATGGCACGAGCCATTAGGGACGGGTCATGAAATCAACCTATTGCGTTGAATCTCTATACAAATTTCCCTTAAGGGTTTCATATTGAGTCATCTCGGTGATTGAGAGTAAGATATTTTTGATTGAAACATGAACAGAAGATGTTTATCCCAAACACCATTAAATGCATAGAATAATATCTAAAAATATCTTATAAAGATTGAATTGTTATATTTGATTCTCCATCTACATGTGGATGATACCCAATTCTAAAAATCCACTCTCCATAAAAATCTTATTGAATAATTTTCCAAAACATCGAGGTAAACCATGGATCCCGATCAAATAGAGTTGAGGGTGGTACTCTATACACCCTTAATGCTTCTTTAATGTGTATTTAAAAAAAATGATCCACATAGAAATATTCTCTAATTGAAATTATTTGTGACTAATTTATAAGGAAATACACTATAGACCACATAAAATTATTCCATTTATATGTCTTGGGTAGTCCAACAAAAAAATATAGGGTGATGTTTTGCTGTTTCCATATGGCATGTGTAATGTTTGTAACATCCACATAGAATTTTTTCTCTGAAAATTATCTTTAAAACATACCAAGCTATAAGATACAATCTCTATAATTTCTCTCTTTATTCTATCCCAATTAAAATAATCTTTCACATCACTCTATATTTTTGTACATCCAGGATGAATAGATAAGGAAGAACAATGATCTTCCTCTAATAGATCTTTCGTCATTCATGGTACGTACAAAAAATTTACATGGTTCTTGAACATTATCATTCCTTCATGATCAAGATCAATCTCAAGAACATTTTCACTTTCTCTTCTAGCTCCATATCATACATATGCACCTCTTTTATCCTCACGTCGATAGATAGTTGAACACATATTTGAGAATGATAGTATTTTCCACTTTCTTCCTGATCTCATGATCCATCCTTTTCAAATCAAAGCATTGGCCACCATATTCTATTTCCCATGATGGTAATGTATTGACCAATCGTAAGCTATAATCAGCACAAAGTATCTTCTCTTAAGTATATTCAAATTATTATTTGGGAATATATTCTTTAATAGTTTTTTATTGGAATATATATATCAAAATTTTCTCATCAAAAATAACTCACCAAATATATTCAATGAAAAAATCACCACAGATAATTTCAATTTGGTTTGGGTATTTTTTTATCATGAACATTCATTTTTCACGAGGCATAAGACAAAACCATGTAATTTTTGATGAGAATGAATCCTAATTTTTTCTTGGATGAATCAATAAAGATTTAAAACCCATATCCATTATAATGAAATGTTAGAAAAAGTATTCTGAAAATGCTTCTCATTAATTCCATTAACTTTCCACCACATTCATTTGTTTAGAGAATCATGTCACCCCAAAAACCAGAAATCATTCCCCATGGTTGGTATGTTCCAATGCTCTATAGCCTCTATCATTTATGGATATACTGATATTCCATATAATGAATTTATATGAACCTAAAATGAATAATTTTTTATCCAATATTCATGCTTTCCAAATTTTGAATACAATTTATCCTTCCGTAGTGTCTTTAGTACAATTATCAAGTGATGTTCATGGTTTTACTTTCTCTTTTAAAAAATTTAGAAAATAAATTATAATGAATACATCAAAATAATTAAAAAATTATATAATTATTCTATTCATTTAATATATAAAGATAATATGGTAATTAGTAAGATATAAAGACATCACTATATATTCATATTGTCTATACCTTATAAGGAATCATGAATTGGTTATATCCTCTTTATTGACCATAAATTGATGATATATTGAGTTATGGTAAATCTTAGAAAAGTATTGATCTAAGTGTAGTTGATCAAAAAGGTCATCAATATGGGATAAATAATACATATTCTTGATTGTGATCTTCTTCAGCTCTTGGTAATCAATACAGAGTTGCATCAGTCCATTATTTTTTTAACAAAAAGATTAAATGCACATAAAGGTCACACAATTGATCAAATTAATCACTTATCAAGACTCTCATAGAGTCTATTCTTTAATTACTAAAACTCAATTGAGGATATACTATAGTTTATTTAAAATTGGTTTAATACTAAGTACATGTTTTATTGAGAACACAACATCATGTATCAATGGAATACTGAGAAAATATCCATAAAAGACATAAATAACTCTTATAAAATAAGAATATCATTAAAAATTATTTTCTCCCCAAAAAAATGAGATAAAAAATCTTTTTAATGGGATTTAAGATACTTACATTAGTGGAGGTTTCTGTCAGAAGTGCATATTATTTTATCAGAATGATAAAAGATGATCGGTCGATTTTGAATATCAAACACGAATTCCCTTCCTCGACAATTGATATGGTATTTATGTATTAAATCAATTCCATGAATATGATAACATTAGATTCATCCTGAAGGAGGAAAAAAATATTTATAAGAAGATCATTCCAACAAATATCATCTAAAGAAGAATTGTAATCGTTGTGTCATTAGGGGGTTTCATAAATAATACAACATATTATTATTGGAGTATTATTTTGACACCCCAATAATGTAGGTAATATATAATAGGGAGGGTAGATTCAGATTAAAATAAGACATTATCTGTTCTAGAGTGGATGATAAGTGTACCTTTTATCACTTTTTTATCACAACCTTAGTTAGAAAGAGTGATGCTATGAGATTTCCTCTTACCTATCAGTTTAATAGGTTTTTGACATCGATAATCATCATTAACCTTTTTATTTTATAATTTTTTATTATAATTCCCATAAATTATACATTTGAAACAAATTCTTGTGTGTGGTTCATTCTATATAGATTTTCCTCTATTTGAATAAATATCAATCTTATTCACATCCCATCAGCAATTGATTGCTTCATGACCTTCCGACCCATAATTATAACATTTACTAGCCCCCATAACAAAATTTTATTTTATGTTTCATTCCACACATTGATCATGAATGAAGGATCATATTATTATATCCATCGTTTATAGGGTTTCCTTTTAATTAATTATTTATTTTCTTATAAAAAACATGTGATTGACGGGTAACTACAATCTATATTTCTACCTTGATATAAAAAAATTTATTTCTACACAACTACTAATGTACCATATAGAAAACACCCTTTAGAGGATTTTTTTATTCCACTATGGATTAAATCTACCTAACATTCGGTATGGATGATAATAACATATGTGTACCTCGAATGTCTTGTAAAATATACCATATAGGTACTAATTGATTCTTTATCCCTCTTATTTGACTCCATAAATTACATCTCTATTATTGTAAATAGAATACATGGAATTTACTTGTTGAAAAATATGTTCTTAAACTCTAATAATTCCATTGAACCAATTTGATATTATTGGAATGTTTTCTTCATAAGAGTCCAACATTGATATACTCTATCTTCCAAATGATAGAAAAACAAATTGAATTTTTCATTCTCTTAACACTAGATAATGGAAGATATCATTTCAATGGTACTGATCCATTTCTCTGTAACTAGTTCATCAATAAATTCACTAAAAGATGGTGGAATATAACAAACTAGGACCCTCACTCCAAGATACTACATTTAAATCCATAACATTACATTTATGGATATGATACCAATAATTATGACCTAATTGTTTTCCATCACACCATATAACATCAAAAGGATGGCTTGGATCAGAAACATTCTAGTGGAACATTTTATTTTAGATTTTTAGATTACTTGAAAAAATCCTATATAAAAAACACATAAGTCATCAAATGAACATTTCATACATTTAACCAATATATTATTATTTCACATTAGGTAAGCAGAACCATTCTTTTAAAATACTTTATAGACATAAATCATTTACCCATATTCATTAAAACATAGGAAACTAAAACATAATAAGGGTGATCTCAAATGATCATTAAGGGAAAACATAAGCATTATTAAATTAATTTCATCAATGAGAATAAGAGTTCATAAGGGTATGATGAAAAAATAAAAGTGAATGAGTGAATAATAAAAGAACTCAAAGAAATAAATACATAGATAATAAAATATAAAATCATAAAGAATTCAAGAGTCATTCAAACCAATTATCAAAATTCATTTGATATCAACCTAGACCAGTAGAAAAAATATAAACTTATAACAATGAATAAAAAAACCATTTTCAATAACTTGGAGCATCACTTTCCTAAAACCCTCCCAAAACGCATCCATAATTCTTTCAAAACCATATTAGTTGGAATATCCATATGTTATACTTATAATATGTTTATTACACAATGAATTGGTGTCATATAACTGGCTCACTTAATTTCATATAGGCATCTCCATCATATAAGTTGTAATGGGCTTACATGACGTTATTTAGGTTTCCCCATCGTGTAAGTTGTAATGTGATCTACCAGTTCTATTTGGGCCACCCCATCAAGTAATATGTAATGGGATCCCCGAGAGATGTCTCGATCATCCATAGTGTATGATTCTTATGAACCACAACATGAATAAAAAAACCATATAAATAATCATTATTCCTTTTAAAACATGAGTAACTTCTGAAAAATAAATGGGTATAAAGTTAATATCCTTGAAACCATATTAGCCCATGGAAAATAAATAGGTTCCAAAAAAATTATTTGAAACATGGTTATACCATTGAAAAAAATGGGTCCCATCAAAACATTATTGATAAATTGTTATCCTAGGGGAAATAAATAGATTCCATAACAATATTATTGAAACAAGATTAACCTGTGAAAGAGAAATAGGTTCCTTTACAATATCATTGAAAACGTGATTTTACATAAAAAATAATGCTGGTTCAATTAATGAAAATTATATGTAATGTAGGATAAGTAAAAAAAACTTTTTTATTTTGATTAATATTAATTCCCTTAAAATATCAATAAAAAAATTCTGAAGTAAAATAATCACTAAAAATTAAAAGTTTACTAAACCACTTTGAAGCTTGTGAATAATTATCCCCGTGAATTAATATAATTTAATCAAAAATATAATATCATGAAAATAATAATAATCATTTTATAACATTTTATAGGGAAGAATATACACCACACTAAATAAAAGAGTGGTGATTATAACATAAGTCTTAGAGAAATAAATGTGAGACTATGAATCCCCTTAAAAATATGGTAACATATAAATTGGAAACCCAAAAAGTAATAATCATATAATTAAAAAATTGAATACCATAAAGATATAATATTTCATGCTATAATATATGAAAATTATAGTTGATACACAATATAAAAGAAATATGTGGTGAATATTACATTTATCTCACTAATGTAAAAAGTGAGTTGAAAATATATTACAACAGTCATATCATTAGAGAGAGAATAAATAAATGAAATAATCAATTTTTAGAAATTTAAATCCACATAATAAAAGTTAAAATATAATAATAAATTTAAATGTAATTTAACACATAATTTAAATAATATAACCCATGACATAGTAGTTTAATCCAATGAATTACAATTGAGTTAAGAAATCCCTTAAAAAGATTACATAATTGGAGAAAGAAGAAATCAATGAAATAATTTTGTGTGAAAAATGAAAATCCAAAAAATACATAAGAAAAATATTATAAAATAATTATAGGTAATTTCATATATATTATTGGCATAACATAACTGATGATATAGAAGTTTAACCAAATGAATTGAAATTTAGTTAAGAAATCCCTTACCTAGAGTCTGATTTGTCATGTATGTTCTATATAATTTGGAATTATAATAATATGTTAATTTTTTACATGATTCATGAAAATTTAAAATTTTATTAACAATTTATTTCACTTATAAAAATTTTATATACAATTAATAAATGAATAGTATTTAAGTATGATGTTTTAAATATACTCATCTTATGTATCAAAACGACTAAGGTTGTTTGACTATGGTAAATGAGGTCATTATATAGACATTTACAGAATAATAATCATCAAATTATTACAATATTTATCAATCAATTATACTTTTAAAACCAATATTTAAATATGGTTATAAAAAATGAAGTAACATTACAATCATGGATACGGTATGTCGTACGTATGCCTGAGTAACGTTCCCTTTTTTAAATTGTTCTAACAGAAAGAAGGTTAGTAAAATTTATCATTAAATAATTATAACTATATCATAAATACTATATTGTTTAATTAAAAATATATTTTTTTGTATTTTTTTATGAAAAATTAAGAATCACATAGCTTCAAGAAGGCGGTTGGCCAAATGTCCATGAACGACTTTTTAACTTTTTCAGTGTGTAAAATAGAAATAAGAGAATGATATGATATATGTATAAATATATAATTATGTAATTAATAACATGATTATTTCTTTAATATAATATATATTTATTTAACCCATCTATAATACATTACGTGTAATGTGTGGACATATCACATTTCTTTTAGGAGAGAGTTGTTTACACATCCAAAAATGATGTAATCTTATTCCCAAAAAAATGGAATTCATGAATGTAAGTGTTATATAATAATTAAATAAGTATTTAGAAACTATAAATATCATATATATAATATAAAATAATATTTCCATCATAATTCACAAACATAATAGGTGATAAAGTGAAAATGAACGACATCATTTTGCGAGGCAGTAGTTCTCCCTACACATGAACAATGATTTTATACCAATTTTATGGGGGTGTGTGTAGGTGTTGGTAACAAAATAAAAATTAAAAAATATAATTATATTTATGAGACTGAGTTTTTTGTATAATAATTTAATAATATTAATTGAATGGGTTGATAAAGAAATAAAATAAATGTGGTCGTCGAATAACGTTAAATCTTCTTCAGGTAAGTCCTTTTGGTTTGCACCAAAAGAATTCCATGGTTTTCTTTCTTCCAAAATTGAGAATTATATGATTTTATTAGCAAGTTAATGAGATTATTTTGTATGATTTTGGATAATAAAAATTAAATTAGAGTATTGAAAATGTGGGTATAGGTGGTCTCTTTTTATAGGCAAAGGATATGAGGCACATGGTATTTTTGAATAGAATGTTAGGTGTACACAAAAATTTTTCTAAAATGAGGATTAAATAAAAAAATACTTATATAATAGGGGATTAATGGTCTAAATAATGCAATTAAATGGGGTTTGGAAAATTTTAGTGCCATTTTACATCTTAATTTCAATGTTTAACCACTAAGTAAACTCGTTTTTACCTAAATCATTGCAATCAATTAAAATCATCTTAACAATTATTTTTTGTCAAAAACTATGATTAAATTATTATAAATAATAAATTATCATGATAAAAAATATTTAAACCATTTTTTAAAATTCAAATAACATATGTATCATAATTTAATTTAATATTAATCTCACAGATTGAACGAGAAAATGTGTTTTTAATGTAAAAAGTTCAAATGTTTGGAATGTTTTTAGATCCAATTTAAATTTATTATTTATTAAAATTACCAATATTGGATTTAATGATGTATAATTTAAGTAATTAGACCATATAATAAATTTAAGTCAAAGTTTTACAATATAAATAAATTATACAGTAATGAATTTTTCAATTATAATTTGGTGTTATTTAGTAATCATCAAAATATGAATGTTCATAGAAAAATACCAAAAAGTTACCCATAGAAAATTTTTATATTTTTTTAAGAAGAAATTTATTTTTTAAAATAAAATTTATAAAAGCTTCAAAGACTTGGTCTAAAGATAGTCTTCCATTAAAGGGATGAAAAACTTCCTTATAGAAAAATATATCTCGTTATGCTTAAAATTACATTTATTGATATTTTATGCCTATAAAAAATATTTTATGAATGAAAAAAATACTTGAATGAATATATTTCATTTAAATTTCATTAATATCACTCAATAATAGTGATTAGTTTGATTTATTATGATAAAATGTGTTTTTGGTCATAAAAAAATAGTTTTTCATAAAACACATCTTTTATATTCAATTTATTTTTTTATTTTTAATTAATTGGTCACTAAAGGATTAATTTTTTAAATTGTTGTAATCCTTATATTCATAATCTAGTTAATCATATTCATTACATCTACTCCAATGGCTCTATGATAACTGCCATATTAAATATTAATATTATATTATTGTTATGTAGTACTCGGTTTTGGAGGTAACACACATTATCAATGATACTCTATATTGCATGCAAAAATGGAAAACTAGAGTTTTCATATAATGCACAAGAAATTATTCATTAAATGTAACAGAAGATATCAAATAATTAAAATCAATATGAAAGAAGATATTTTTTTAAATCTATGGATGTTACTTCCCACCCACTTAAAATGAATATCATCCTCAAAATTAATATTTTTTATCAATAGATTAACATTTTTATTATTAATTCATTAATACCCAAAATCATATAAAGGATCAATAAAATTATCATTAAAAGGTAATGTGGGAGACATAAATGTCCCGTGAAGATATGCATAACTATGATTTCACATTTAGAGAATAATAGTGGGAAATTTAATGATTAGTTGTAAATAAAAAACTAATTTCCATGTACTAATAGAGAGTGACACATAACATGGTAATGATCATGTAAAAGAAAAAAAACACAGAACAAATTGGTGTGGAAAAGGTCACTGATATCCTTAGAAAAGTAAAAAATGAGATAATTTTTTTTAATATATTTTTCCAAATGTTAATGGATTTCGTTCAATAACTAGACTAAAATCCTATATAAATATACATACATGACATGTATAATTTCATAAAATAGTTAATTTCCAACAAAAACTCATATTTTTCTCAAATTTATGACTATTCAACTTGAATGTTTCTTTCTGGAAGCCCAAATATCAAATTTTAATAACTACATAACCATAAAAGGGATATTCCATCTATTCCACCTGTCTTTAGACAATAAACAATTCCAAAACAATTATAAAATAATATGATAACTCCAAAAAGGATTAATCATTCACATGATACATTAATACAAATAATTAATACTGAAAATTGGAACAAATTATTCTATAAATAACTATACCTAAAATTATTCAAAAATGTCATGATTATGTTTTGAAACCAAAATAATAGAAGGATTTGATAATATATTATTCGAAGATAAATAAAGGATCAATACTCAAAATAAAATTCATTTTTTTCATAAATAAATATAATTTTAGCATGTAGAAATTTTTATATTAACTGGGATATCACATAGGCCAGTGGTATGTGCTAGACCCATGTTACCCTTCGGTTTTGGTTTGAGGCCCCATTACCTTTCTGAATGCGAGGGGTTTTCACCCATCATATGGGTTGTTATCTTTTTATTTAAATATAAAAATTAAATACTCCAAAAAACAACTTGACGTTGATCCCAGGGGTTACCAATACCTCAACCCAAAAAAATAGTCTGAAAAAACGTCAATGATAACCACATAATTTTTACTACATAAAAATATCAAATGTGGTTTCAAAAGACATTGAAAATATGATAAAAATTCATATCATTATCCAATTAATTTATCCATAACTATTAATATGACCTAAAATAAAAACATCATAATTAACATTGTTATCTAAACTGACCTTTGATACCAACTATAATAGCCCAGGACCCACACTCCCAGATCTTAGGTTATGATCCATATTTTTACATTTTCCGATATGATGCTGATAATTGTGACATAATTTCTCACACAAAACCATATAAAAACAAATAGATAAATTATAAAAATACATTCTAGATGACCTTTTATGTTCATTGTTTTATAGAACTTAGATAAACTCCTACATAAACAATTCACATGCTCTTAAATGAACATTTCTACCATTTAACATAAATTTTATTATTTCACATTATTTTATCAACATAATCCTAGGAAAATTTTTTAAAGACATAAAATGTTCAAAAAAATTGTTTAAAACTAGGAGAAAAGGAAACATAAGAAGGGTGAGCTCAAATTTTCAGTAATAGAAAATGTATGAATAAAAAAATAAATGTCATAAATGATCATAAGAAAGAATTAGAGTATGATGACATAATTAAAGTTCATGAGGTAATCATAAAAGAAATCAAACCCATCAATACTTGTATAGTCAAATATGAAAACATGGAAAAGTAATGAGTCATAAAATATAATAATCAAAAGCTGTTTTATATCAATCTCGATCACTAGACACATTATAAACTCATTACCATCAATAAAACCCCTTTTTGGTAACATGAAAATAAATTTTATAAAACTATTTCAAAACCCTTTAAACAAGAAAAACCAAGAACCAAAATATAAGAAAATCATTACCCAATGCATTGGAGGGCTCTAACAGAATCCACTAATACTATTTGGTCCACAAATCATATAAGCTATAATAGGATCACTAGGTGCTATATGGGCCACCCCATCATGTAAGTTGTAATATGATCTTCTTGTTTAGTCTTGGTATCCCTATTATGTATGTTGTAATGTAATCACCTAACACTATCGGGGACACCACATTGTGTAATATCTCTAATTAATACAACATGAATAAAACTCATAGAAACAATAATCATTCCTTTTACTACATGATTAACCCAAAGAAAATAATCGGGTACCATGCCAATCTCTTTGAAACACAATTATCCCATAAAAATACATGGGTTCCATAAAAATCTCTTTCAAACATGGTATTCCATTTAAAATAAATTAGTTCCATCACAATCGTATTAAAACAAGGATATATCTTGGAAAAGAAAAGGGTTCCATAACAATTCCATTTAAACCAGATTAACTAGTGTAAAAGTAATGGATTCCTTAACAATATCATTGAAATAATCTTAATCAATCCAATAAAATAATGAGGATGGTATTTATTTGATATATACCTTATTGAGTATGAGTAAAAACAGAGATTATTGATGTTGACTAATGTAAAATTCATTAAAATATAATTGAAAACATTCTTAATAAAAATAATCTTTAAGCATTACAAGTGTCACATACCCCTTAGAGCCATTTAAATCACAATACCCATGAATTAATATCATTAAATTAATCATATAATATCATTAAATTAATTATATTCATGATATAACTTGTAATGTTTTAGAATATACACCACACAAAATAAAAGAGTGGTGAATATGGCATAAGTCTTGTAGAAAATAAAAGTGAGACGAGAAATTACCTTAAAATTATAGTAACATCTAAATTGGAAACTAAATAAATAATAAAAATTTAATACCATGAAGATAAATGTTTTTATGATATAATATATTGAATGGGAAATAGTTAAACCACACAAAATAATTATGTAGTGAATAATAAATTTTTATCATTGCCATGAAAACGGTGAGAAGAAAATCCATTACAAAGATCGTATAATTGGTGTTAGAATAAATTTGTTAAATAATTATGTGCCAACAATTTAAATCCATTCAATAAAAGTTTAAATAAATCATAATACAATTAGATTTAATTTAACACATTTAATTGGAATAACATATCTAATGACATAGAAGTTTAACCCAATGAGTAGAAACTGAGTTATGAAATTACTTGCAAAGAGAACATCATTGGAGAGAGAGTAAATAAATTAAATAATTATGTGTGAAAAATATAAATCCAAAAAAATAAAATTGGAAATATATTATAAAAAATTAGAGGTCATTTCACACGTATTCCTGGCACAACATAACCAATGGCATAGAAGTTTATCCCAATGAATGAAAATTGATTTAAGATATCCCTTACAAAAATTACATCATTGGAGTGAGAATAAATCAGTTGAATAATTATCTGTGAAAAATTTAATTACACACAATAAATGTCGAAATAAATTATAAAAAAATTAGAGGTTAGTTAACATGTATTATTTTAATAACAAAAGAAATGACATATAACTTTAAACCAATGAATGGATAGACTTAAGAAATCATTTAACTTCAGTCTGATTATTCATGATTTCCCTTTATCTAAATTATGTAAATCTATTAAATTATTTATAACCTTTTATAATTTTATAATTTATTTAAGTTGACTTATAAACATGTTATGCACAATTACCTAATAAAAATGTTAATGTTAGATACTTGACAATATTTGGCTTGTGTATCAAAATGACTAATGTTGGTTGACTATGGTTAGGGAGGTAATTATATAAAAATATATTGAATAATAATCATGATATAATTAATATAATTTTATTCAAAATGGATTTTCAAAACTAATCATTGATGATGTTTATGAAAAATTATGAAATGTTACAATCATGGAGACAGTAGGTTGTACATACACATGGTAACATTCCAAATTTTTAATTATCATTATCAAAAGAATCTTAGTACAATTTATTTTTCTAGAATGATCAATATATCATAGATAAAATATTATAATTATATATACATAAATATATCATTCTTTGGATGTGTTGATGAAAAAATAGAAATCACATCACTTCAAGGAGGCAGTAGTCCACACATCCACAAAGGATGTTATGACATTTTCATTGTGTGAATTGGAAAGGAGAAAAAAATATTTTACATGTAAATATATATAATTATTTCAGGAATATTATAAATATTTTATTTATATCATATATTTTTATTAAACCCATCATTATTACAATCCATGTAAAGTGTGATCATATCACATCACTTTGAGGAGGCGATAGTCCATGAGTTCAAAAAAGATGTTATGGTGTTCTCAAAAAATGGAAAGCATAATATTATGTATAATATATTAAATAATTATGTATTAATAAATTAAAAATATCTTATATATCGTATAAAATAATTATTTACATCATAATTCCGAACCATAAGAGGTGGTAATGGAAAAACAAATGATATCTTTTTACGAAGCGGTAGTTCTCCAGACACACAAACCATGATTTAATTAACCATTTAATGGACACATGAGTAGATGTATTAAAAACATAAAATAATAATATATTATTATATTTATGATACTAATGTTATTATATAAGTAGAGAATAATAATAATTTAATGGTTGGAGAAAAAAATAAAACAAATGTGCTAGTTAAAGAATGTTATCTCTTATTCATGTATATCCTTTTGCATTGAACCAAAGGAAATCATTAGTTTAATTTAAACCCAAATTGAGTATTATAGGGTGATGCGAGAAATTTTTTTTTTTAATTTATCTGTGGGATTAATATTAAATTTAATTCCAACACTTATTTAATTCTAATTTTCAAAAATTGATTCTATATTTTTAATCATTATAAATGGAAATTTATAATAATGATAGAATATTTTTTTTAAAAAAAATATTGTTGAAATTAATTAAAATTTATTGTAATTATTAAGGTAAAAAATTTAATTAGAGGTTAAACCTTTTTAATAATGAGTAAAAATGAGTTTAAAATTGTCCAAACCCCATTTTATGTTTATATTTTGACCATTACACCTATAGTTTCTAATTTTTTATGATATTTGGGATGAATTTTGATGATACAAATTATTAATTTATTAAAGAAATAATTTTACCGTATATTAAAATTATAATATAATTTAACAATATAAGTAAATTATATAAAAATGTTGACTTTAATAAAAAATTACTGTCATTCAATATTCATCAAAATATGAAAGTTCTCAAAACATTATAAAAATTTACCCAATGTAAATTTTGATAATTGGATGTTAGAAATTAATTTTATAACCTCAAATAAATTTTATAAATGTGTCCAAATCTAGTTTTAGAACAATTATTCCATTAAAATAAGTGTAAGAACCCTTTTAGAAAAAAATTCATCTTTTTATGCATAAAATTTGACTTATTCATATTTTATGACTACAAAATTTTTTATATAAATTAAATAAAAGTGTTGAATATATGACATATATATATATATATTATAATATCATTCAATAATGGTGATTCATTTAAATTATTTAAAAAAACATCTTTCTAGGAATAAAAGATAATTTTTCATCAAACAGATCCTTTATATTCAATTTATTTTTATATTCATTTCTAATTAATATTTCACCAAAGGATTCATTATATAAATATTTGTAGAGTAAATATTCAGAATCAACTTAATAATATTAATTCCCTCCATTACTATTATTAGGTGATTAATATCATATTAAATGTTAATATTATATTTATTTTCCATAAAACTAGGTCTTGCATGTGACACAAGTTATCTAAGAGAATAAATGTTGCGTATAATAAAATATAAATTTTGTGTTATGTATAATGAAATATAAATTGACAATTTAATGTATATAAAACTATAAAATAATTTAAATTAATATGGAAGAATATATCTCAAATAATATCATGATATTACTTTGAAATTTCCACATGAAGGGCTCAATAGAATGTGGTTTCGATATTTTGTCATTTCAAAGTTCTGCATGATTTATATCTTTTGAATGTTTTATAGTAATAAAAATTTTATTTTTAAATCCATATCCCATAATTTTTCATTCTCATACAGATAATAATTATATATTTCCATCTCATTAGGAATTTACATGGTTCATTTGGGTTCAGACCACTGACTAAAACCAAAAATCATTGTGTAAGAAACAATAATTAAAGTGGGAACCAAAAAATCATGAAAAATTGCTTATAGTATTTATAAATCATGAATATTTATTCTCAATATATGAAAATAAAGATATAACGTAGTTTATTCATGGTCATTATTAAATTCCATATTGATGGTTCATAAATAGTTTGTGAATTTACGAAGCATATCCACAGGGAGTGTTAAACCAACTGTACAGTATAACTAATTTTTGTACCCTAGGTGATGATCAAGTATATATCATTATCCATTTTCATAGTTATTACCCTTAATTACAACAGTTCCATATCCACATACACGTGTAGAATCCAAACAAGGAAATAATTATTTAGAATCCACTCACCCTATACATTACCAAAATTCGATGATATCTTCTCATACTTAGACATATCCATATGGTTATCACTAAGGTTTTCTCATCCCAATTTCCAAAGGTTAACCGAACCTTTATTTGGTACCAATTATAATGTTCAAGAAAACCTATAAACAGATATAAGATATTAATAAATGAATATTTCCAAAACAACATTACCATTCACTTTAGAATTGTATAGGTATAATGCCTTTTGAAGTTTAGATACATAAAAAAATGGTTCCCATGTGAACCTTATCATATAAAAATATTTTCTTCATAATTAGAGGCCTTCACAAACATATCATACCTAATAAATTTATTCATAATATATGTAAAAATAAACACATGAAAGGGTGAGATTATATTCTTAGTAAGGTAAAAAAGGGATATAACAACATAATGTGATCACTGTAGGTTCTGGGCGCAGTGAAAGAATTGTGATGGGTCATGCCCAACATTGATTATTTTGGTATGATAAATGATCAATCAAATATTTACAAAATGATAAACATCATGATATAATAATTGAATCAAAGAAAATAGAAATGAGTGAGAACACCAGAACTCGAGAGACGATCATAACATATTATTTATTATTAATTTAATTAATTATATAATTTCCTAGATGAAATTATTTCTTCATTGATGAATATGAAAATATATCAATGTTTTATGGTCATTTCATTGTAGTAATCAACGAATATTACCTTTAACAGTGGTCCACATGTGACCCAAAAATATCTGAATGTCGTCGTAGGAATCTCTTTGTGCTATCATAAAAGAACCTATCAATTTCTTCAATTTCCTTTGATCAACATTGGAACCACTTCAAAATAATTATATTTGATCCCTATTGAGTTGAGTTTGGATGGTGGAGGAAGATCGATTTCCATTATTAATAGTGTTTCTAGAGAAGGGAGATCTCCAGGGTTTGTGTAATTCTTTAAATACATTATTCACAAGAAAAAAATGAATTGGCTTATTGAGAAAATAATATAATTGGAATTATATATCGCTAAGGTTAAAATAAAATAATTTAAAAAGTTATCTTTGTTGTTTATTGAATCCTTATGGAACCCAATTTCAAATTATAATAATAATAATATTTCCTTAAATGATCTTAACTGTCCAAATAAATGAAATATTTTTTACTCAAATAATATTAAATATTTATTATTTCTCACCGAAATATTAAACCCTACCCTTCATCACTCCAAAATATTTTTCAAGACTTGAATAATGAAAATTTATTTATTAAATAAATATCACTTCATTATTGTCTAATAAATATATAAATATCATATTCAATGAATAATAAATAAATATTTATTAAATATTCAACCCTAATTATATTCTCTCGAATACCTAGTTAAAAAAATAACGAGATCAAGAATATATGATTATTTTGTCAATAAACATGTTGGAATAATATTTATTTAACTTTTTAAATGATAAATAATAATATATTATTTTATTTATTTTCTGGATACAATTAGTGTGTGGCCCTCAAGGCATCTTTCCCAGTGGAATTAGTCAAAGTAGTTTAATGTCAAAGGATAGAATCTGACAACATATAAAGTAAACCATAGAGAAAGAAGTTAATTTTGTGACAATCTGATACACGATAATAATTATTAATGTTAAATATAATCCATTTATAATGATAAATCAAATCAACCTAGTTTCATGATGGTTCCATAAACCTACGTGCTCTCTGACTCTTTCTTTGACTTTTGGGAAATTGATCGTGCCTATAGAACACCATGGACATTGATTTATTTAGCCTATATAATATTCATAAATGGGAATGATATATCAACTTTCATTAAATAATATAAGTGAAAAATCATTCCTCCCATTATATATTAATGAATTATTTCTCTTAAGGCACCCATCATATTTTACCACTGTGAGAACATCTTAGGTCACAATTTTCATCAATACATAAAATTGTGTGACTCATAATAATCATTGAAAATAATTTTTAATTAAAAGGATCAATACACATGTCTGTAGATAGACATATTTAATGTCACATATATATGTGGATTTCCTACTAGTGGGTGTAATTTTCATAGTATCCTACTGGATATTACCAAGGCTTTACAACATCACAAGGTGAATCAAATTCCCATGAGTATCCAAAAATGACATACTATATAATTTTTTTCTATAAATGATATCATATTTCTATAGAACATATATTTAATAATAGCATCGTAGCACTTCTGGGTTCTCATCATAGCATGGAACTATTATGAACATTTAGCGAGAAAAGCACTTTTAAGACATTATTACATACTATTTTATGATAATTAACTATCCTAATGTGATATGATGTTTATTAATATTAAAAATATAAATATAGGTAATCATAATGTTCGTAGATGCTCATTCTGGGGAACAAACTATATCAGACGCCCACCTTCACTAGAGCCAACTCCTAAAAAACTTCAGTCCACTAGCTCTCACATGATACTCATGCTCTTTATGATACAAGACTTTAGTCAAGGGTTCCACCATTCTCTCTTATGTGGGTACTATAATTATTATAATTTCACCCCTCTGATAGAAATCCCTCAAGATGTGATTCTTCCTGAGTATATTCTTTGTCTATTGGTGTGACCTTATCTATTTTGAAAGTTCCACCATCGTAGTATTGTCACAATACAATGTGATCAGGTCATTACTTCTAGGTAATACACCAAGTTATTAGAATATTTTTTGAATATAAATGGATTCCATGACTGCATAATTAGACACTATATACTAACACTCTACTGTAGAATCACTGACAACTAGCTTCTTTGAACTCTTCCAGCTCAAAAATCCGTTTTTGAGATAGGAAAGATATCATGATTTTGAATTTATATCATTCTATTCTATCTGAGAACTAGAAATATTATAACCCCTAATGAGTAGCTCCTATTCTCCTCCATACACTAGGAACATATACATAGTTCTTCCCAGATACTTTAAGATATCCTTAACAGTAGACCAGTACTATTCTCCGGGAACTTCTTGATATATGCATACCATACTCAATGTATATGAAACACCAAATTCTCATACATAACATGGAATACATGATTGATTCTATCACTGAAATATACAGAATCTTACACAATCTCTCTTTCCCTCTATTGTTTCTAAGGAAACATTTTATTTGAAGGAAGTAAACCATGTGACACAGTAACTAATAACCTATTGGATTATTCCATAGTAAATAGAATTAGTATCTGGGAAATATATATACTTTTACTTAGCCTAAGTATCCTCTTTGATAATAATGAATGATAATGATCCCTAGAATATAATTGTCTTCACCTAAGTCCATCATGGATAAACTCTTGTTTAACAAATTCTTAACAAAGTTTAATATAGGTTTGTTTTTTCTAATAAGTAATAAGTCAATAACATATAAAACTATGATAATGACCATATTTATTCTAAATATAATGTAAACATATATCTCACATTAATTCTTAATGAAACCAAATTTATTTATGGATTCATCGAATTTAATGTTTCATGATGTAGAAGCTTTCTTTAATCCTTAAATGGATATCTAAAACTTGAAAATGTTGTTGGCATCACTTGGAGTCACAAACCCTTATAATTGTGACATAAATACTTTTCATGAAGGTTCCCATTAATTAATATTGTTTTTTACATCCATCTCCCAAATTTCATAGTCATGGTAAGCTACTCTAGAATGTATATTTTTTATGGATTTAAACATGGATGTTTGTGAAACATTATCAAGGTAGTAAATATAGTGATGTTTTTTAATCCCATTAGCTATTAAACTTTATTTATTGTTAGTTAATTTACCTTCCACATCCTGTTTCCTCTTGAAATACCCATTTTCATTTAATAGGATTTACATCAACTAGGGAATTGACCAGAACCCATACTTAGTCCTGATACATGAAACCCATTTTAAAATTCATGACTTCTTCCCTTGTTACAGCTTCTGATCTCTCTACTACCTATTTGTAAGATATCGAATCATAAATTTATAACAATAATTATTCACCATCTTTAGTGACTAGAAAAATATATATCTATAGTTATCTTACCTCTCTTTCACTCATACACAATACTTTTATTTCAGGAACTACTTCTTCTAAGGGACATGAGGAATCTGTTCCTATACTAAATTTTGTTTATCTTGGGAATTAGCTTCATCAAAATCAATCTTGTTCCCATTGTCCTTCTTGAATATGTTCTCCCTATCAATAAATATGTCATCTTTAGAGATAGTCAATTTCTTATATGAGTGTTTTTATAGCCAGTATCCCTTGGTTTCCATCATATACCCTATAAAGATACACTTTGGTCCCCATAGAGCAAGATTGTTGCATAAAAAGGCCTTATCAAATTCCTCACAACCATAATCATTTATGTGAAAAGACATGTTTTTTTCCACTAAATAACTCAAAGAAAATTCCATTTTATACTTCACATAGTTTTTGGATTAATGTGTTTGTAATTCATATCCCCAAAAGGATAATTTAATATTTTCATGACTCAACATCAACCTTATCGTCTATACCAATATAGGATTCCTCCATTCACTAACACAATTCCACTATGGTGTTTAAGGTGGTGTGAGTTTAGATAGAAACACAAACTCCTATAAAAAGTTGTTGAACTCTTGGTGAAGATATTCACCACCTCGATCCGATCAATCCATCTTTATCATTTATCCAATTTGATTCTCTATATCATTCTTATATTGTTTTAATTTATAAATGGATTCAGACTTATACGTCTTCATGTAGACTAAGCCATATCTACTCAAGTCATTAGTAAAAATATAATGTAATAATATCCAACTATAGAATTTGTTATAAATGGTCAACAAAGATAATTTTGTACCAATCCTAGAATCTTGGTGGCCCTTTTACCCTTTCCACTAAATGGCGGTTTAGTCATTTTCCTTGTATACCAGAATGACACCTTTCAAGTTTTGTTATATTAGATCAGTCTAAATAAACATCTTGTAAGACCTTTTTCAAATGCTTTTCATTTACATAAATAAGATGGTGATACAGTAGATGGGTGTTATATGAGTCATGTGATCATGATTTTTTATCAATTTACAATACTTGGTTTTTATAATTAAATACATAAAGACTGTTATTTAAATTTACCATACCATAACATATGTTTTTCTTATAAAATAAACAAATTTTATTAATAAACCAGAAAATAAACCCATATTTATCTACTAATGAAACAAAAATTATGTTATTAGTAATAATAGGTACAAAGTAACAGTATTTTAAAATCCAAAATCATTCATGTTGGACATTAAAGGTCGTAGTCACCAATGCGTAGAGTATCCAGCCTCAACCTATTTTAATATCGCAGATAAAACTATCTTCAAGAAACCATTCAAAATCTACATGTTTTCTATATTTGGATACATATGTGAGCACTAAAAGTTGTGTCTAATACCCAATGTATAGATATTGAACGATTACACTCGATAAAGATCTCACCTTTATATTCCCATTTCTTACGGGTTCAGTTCCTCTCCTAGTGGCCTGGATTTCAACCTAAAAACACACTTCTTATTTTTTCTTTTCTATGCCAATGGTTATTTCTCTTATTTGAAGGATAGTGCCCATGAGATTTTAACTTTTTTATGAGTCTTGGTACCCTTTTCTTTTTGCATCCTTTTCATGTTCGCCATAAAGACCATGGGTTTATCATATACCGTGTACTTATCAAATTTGAGAATAAATGTAATAAGTTAATAAAGACTCTATTAATTATTTCACATATTTTAATTAGCAATAAAATTGAGGAAGGTCTTAGGATGTTATAAATGAATGATATTTGTTCCCAACATATCCAGTAATTTAATCACTATGATGTATACATGCTCAATTTGCTGATAATCATTACTACATGAGTATCATTAGGCTCAAACTATCCAAGATTAGTTTTAAAAAAAAGCATCGTATATCACATACCTCCATTGTCTCCACTTCTCATAATAGAGATCCTGAAGGTGAGGCATCATGTTATACACATCCATGTCCTCATGTTTTATCCAAAGTTTGTTGGAGATAGATGATAGCATGAAACATTTAAAATTTATGGAATCTTTCAAATGTTTCTCATAGAGTTTTTACTCTTCCTCATATACCTCATTACAAGGCACATCAGGAAATGGTTCATGCAATGCACACAATTTCATTTTACTGTGAAGGATAATTTTTAAGTGACTTTTCCACTCATGGAAAATATTTATTTTGATAAGTTTATCCCTCTCATGTGTGGATCAAAAAATTATGTTTGATGTCATTTTTCTTTGGTTTCTACAAAAATAGATAAAAATAATTTTATTAATTTATCTGATAAAATTTTGACAAATAAAAAAAATATTTTTATTAGTCAACCACTATTTTATCAAAACCCAATATCTCTAAGCATTGGCTTCAAAATATACTATTTTGTGGACATTCTAATGGAAATGATATATATTACCCTTCCTATTACACGAACATTGGTTTCCCAATTATCCATAATTGTTTTAGGTAGGAATTTTAAATGAAAACTACATTAACCTGTAGTTCCTTGATCTATTGACTGGGCTCCCCAATCCTAAAATCATTAAAATATATTTCCTCAATAATTTCATCTTATTTAAAACAAGTCCTTATTTGGTAGTCAACTCGTGATGTGATGTAATTTAAGTCAACAGAAAAAATAAAGTTATAATTCCATGATAATTTAATGAACCCAAAATTTTAATCCTCAATCACTTCAAAATATGGTTCAATTTTAACTAAATTAGTGAAAGGATACACCAAAATAATATATATAATTGGGGGAATTTATCGTTATATGCATAAATTTCAAATTATTAGCTTTCTTACCTGATTTTTAATATTATGTGTAGTTGATTAAGTGATTAACCATGTATTAGATTATATTTATGCATAAAAAAATTATTATTATTCTATATTTCATTATCGTTAATTCGTTAATTGATGGGATCATGAAAAAAACCTTAATAATGAAATTACCATGAAATACAAAAAAATAAAATAATAAAGTTGTATGATCATGAGATTTTACTAATGGTTAGTTTATATAGTTGTTGATAAATTAACAGTTGACCTAGGGAAGAAGCACCTTGAACCAATTTAGGTTTGTGTAACCAATTTCCACTTGACTACCTATGTATCTCTCTTATATTTCTTACCTAGCTCTATACTTGAACTACCACCACTAGCTTGGGATTTCCATCCATTACATACTATTTTACTCAAAAACATATGATGGAATGATGGGTTTATATAAAAGAAACCATGGGTATGAATTCCCTTAAATAATAAGAGGAGATAATTCATGCATCAAAATAATTTAATTTAATAATAAATTAAATGAACCCAATCACATACACTAGTTTGGTCTTTGATCATGATCATCCACATTTATTCCATGAATAAAGAATTTAATAAAACTGACATTAAATTCCTAATCGTCATTGTTGAATTTAAATCATTCTCAAATAAATTAATTATTCTCTGTAATTAATCATTTATTTTATCTTAATCCTCTTCCATATTTTCTTTAAATTATCATCCAAAATAATTTTAATGAAATTTAATAATTTTATTTGAATTTATATGAGTACATAAATATAAATTTTAGTAAATATGATGAATACCCTCCTTATTATACCCAACATTTATTATAATCAAATAATGTATACACTTGTGACATATGGCATACATTCCATATAAATTACCATCACGAAATGTACTATAAATGTAGTGATTAAATGAATTACAAGATTATCGGTCAGATGTTATGGTTTAATACCTGTAAAGTAACAGCTAAAAGAGGACTCATAAATGATATGAAGATCTTAAAATTTTGAAGATATTAATATATATATATATATATATTGAAACCTATCACACAGAATATCCTATCAACATAATGACAACATGAAAGAACATGTCGATATGTTTTACATATTATAATAAATAAATTTTAAAATATGAATAATTTTGTATAAGTACAAGCTGTGTAAATGGAGCTACACAGAATGTACATATCTCACCATATATATGAGGCACATTCCAAGGGACTCAGCATGTAAAAAGTACCTCAAAACAATTTGAGTAAACAGAATGTATAAATGACATCACAACATGTGGAATCCAATTTACAGTCACCAGTTGGGTAGGCCATGTATGGAAACATACAACCAGTCTGTGACTTAGCGGGACAAAAAAACATGTATATGGGATACATGGAGGTTACATTGGTTGAACATAAATCAACATGGCCCTATCAATACATTGTATAAGAATTAAATACACCACATGTCATCAATACACATGCATTGAATTAATTTCTGAATTAATTAAAGATGCATTGAACTCAATTACACAACGTGTAACTCTAGTTACACGGTATGTACTCCTAAATTACCCGGCTAAGATCCTCAACACCACTAGATGATTTCATTAAAATTATTTCACTAAAAAAATTAATCATATTTATTAGATCTATGAGAAATGAAGGAGGATGGACAAGATCTTAGAATTTGTATTAAAATAATGATTATGATTGAATTGATAACAAAATCACAAATACATAAATTAATAAACTATATTTGAATAATTCTAAATAATCATGGTACCACTATGATACCACTTAAGGTTCTGGGCATAGTGGAAGTGTGTTATGGGTCATGCCCATCATTGATTTTTGTCTTAATCAATGTTCAATCTGAGATTTACACAATGATAAACATCCTGATATATAAAATTTAATAAAGTAAATAAGAAAGGGATAGAATTCCATAATCCATGAGTGGATCATCACATTTTATTTATATTTAATTTATTTAATTGAATAATTAAATTTATGGAATTATTTCTTCAATGATGACTCTGGAAAAAGATATGTATTTTTCTGTTCTTTTGTATGAATCCAAGTAGATTTCCTCTAGTGATAATCCAAATGTGTACCCAATATCTCTGAACATCACCATATGAATCATTGTGTACTATCATGGTAGATCCAATATCTTGAGTTTTCCACATTTAATTGAATTGAGAACCACTTCCAAATTGTTCTCCTTGATCACTCTTTTCTTGAGAGTTTATGGTGGATGAAGATCACTCTCCATTTTTGGGAGCATTCTTGGAGAAGGTAACTCTCCATGTCTTGATATAATTCTCCAAATCCATTATCCACAACCAAAAAAAAGAATTGGGTTACTGGAAAAAATAATATATATAGTTTTGTATATCACTATGGTTAAAATAAATTAATTTTACAAGATCCATTTATTATTTATCCAACCCCTTGAGAATCCCATGTCAAATAATAATAATAATAATATTAATCATCTATATGCACATAAATTCAAAATTAAATTAAATATTATTTAAGAAAATAATATTAAATATTTATTATTAATCAATGGGCCATTAAACTTAGTCCACTATTACTCCATAATATTTATTAGGCCTTGAATAATGATTATTTATATATTAAATAAATATCAATGTATTATTCGACAATAAATAAATAAATATTATATTCACTAAATAACAAATTAATTTTTATTAAATATTCTACTCACATTATATTCTCCCAAATAACTGGTTATTGAATATATGCGATCAAGAATACATGAATAATTAGTAAACAACATACAAAAATAATATTTATTCATCTTGTCAAATAATAAAAAACAATATATTTTTTATATGAAATTATGGATACACTTAGTGTGTGACCCTCTTAGACTATTTATTAATGTAATTAAGAAAAGAACCCAAAAGTAAAATGTTAACATCTAATGGAATTCCATGAACCCTAAAGATAAATATGTTAATGTCGCAATATCCTGACACATAATACTGATGCTTACTATGATATATAATCCCTTTATCATGATATCTCAAATCAAGGAAATTGAATGTTGGTGACATCAAACTATGTGATCAATGTATCTTTCTTTTACATCTTGAAAATTGAAATAGCCTATTTAACACCATGGAAATGGATTTATTTCGGATCTATCATTTCAATTAACGTGATTGAGATATCAAATATAATTAAATAACAGAAGGGACAAATCCTAACTCATATTTTAAATTAATGCAATATTACTCATTACGCACCAATTATATCATACCTCCATGCGAACATCTATTTTCACTATCTTCATCAATTCATCAAAATATGCGACTCAAAATAATCATTACTAATAATCATAATGTCTAAGGGACGATACAGACATCTGTAGGCAGGAAAATCCTATATCACATATAAATTTAAATTTTCTAATGGTGGGTCACATTATTATAATATCATATTGAACATTACCAAGGACATACACCATGAGAAGGTGCCTCAAATTCCTATTAATATTCACCCATGTTATCTTGTATCTTTTTTTCCAATCAAAATTCATCATCCAGTTATGAAACATATATTTAATAATTGCATCATAGCACTTCTGGGTCCTCATCATAGCGGAGAACTTCTATAACCTTTTAGTGTGAAAACTAATTTTCGGAAATTATCACATAACATGTTATGAAAAAGAATAATCCAAATGTGATGAGGTATTTAATAATATTCAAAACTATGAATATATGTTATCATAAAGTACACAAAAGTTGGTTCTAGGGAACTGACTCTGACAAGAACAAGGTTATGAGAACAACATAACAACATTTAAAACCCATATCATATATATCAATGATAATAAACATGAGTCATGGAATAAATAATGGAAGTTCATAACACATGAATCACAATGTAATCAATTTAAATGATCCATGAGAGCAAAATACTAGCATAATACATAAATTTATCACATACAAATAAGATTAGAAAATCATTAATCTATTAATCAAAGATCATTTCCAAAACTATCATAGTGGAATGATTTCAGGACCTAAACCATCATAGTAGTTAGAGTTCAATCCCAAGACTATAATAGTTTACAAATTCCCTTACTGAACTTGGTTCACCCCCATTACAATCCTATTAAACTCATGAGATATCATGATTTTCCCAATTCATTAAAGGTTCATATAGTTCCCACCCATCCGTGATTATAACTTAAGCATTATCACAAAATTAAAACCATAAGTAAATGTTCCAAAATATCATAAAACATTCATCATATCAGAACCCATAAAAATAAATGGTTCTCATTAGCATTTCAGTATAGCATAACTCATGAGAAAAGAATTTGTTCAATAAAAATATTGTCATCAAAAGAAACTTATTTTAAATTAGACCAAAAGAATGATTTTAAACCATTTAATAAAAATTAATAAATGGGTAAATATTTCATGAAAAAAAATCATTTTATAATTGTAAAAAAAATTAAAAATTATTTAGAATACAATAAAATCAATGAAAATTTATTTTTGACCGAAGTGAAAAATAAAGTACATTTTTACTGAAAACATTCTTTTAGACTGTTGTGTTCATAAATAAAAGATAATGAAATGAAAACATGTATTTTTATGAATTAACTATATTATAATATAATTTATGATTATAATGATAAATATAATATAATATTTCAACTTCAAAACTTAAGCGTAAATAACCACGATAAATAATGAGATTATAAAATAAAACATTCACCACATTGGTATATTTTGAATCATAATACCCATGAATTAAATAAAATTAGACGAATATATATTTACCATTATTTCATGATAATAATCATAAAATACATTAATGGTTATTATATACATCACACAAAAGAAACAGGTGGTGTATAAGGCATGTGTCCCACATAAATAAAAGTGACATGAAAATCACTTACCTTTCTTATCGAATTGCTTCATAAATGTTAAAAAAGATGGTATAATAAATTTATTTTTATTATAAATATATTTAGGAATAATATATAGATATTTTATACCAAATATGACTTACAAATGGATTTTTACCTGTTTATTAATAATTCGTTATTTAAATCTTGATTTCTGTAAAAATGCTTTGTTCTTCATGAATGTTTTGATTTGGTATTTTTAGTCCATTTACATTGATCATGGTTAAATAACATACATAATTTTAAACATTTTAATAATATAATATCTGTTAATTATATATATATATTTATAGTAATTCGTAAAAGTTAAAGATATAAACGGAAATATACTACTCTTGGAGATGATAGGATGTACGTAAAAATTAACGTTGTTTATATTTTCTCAAAGAATGGAAAAAAAGGTAGGAAAATAATACATCATCCTTAAGGAGACATTATTACATCATACATATAACATATATTAATTAAATTTACCCTTATTACCTTTCTAGAAAAGGTTATGTGAAATATGAATCACATCACTTCTTGATGTGGTAGTTCGCCGTACACAAGGGAGACGTTACATTATTTCCATAGAATTTAATGTAAGAAGGTAATATATTACTTTAAGATGTATAATTTTTTTCATAAAAATCATATAATTTTTTAAATCCACCACTATAACCATCCATAAGTGGTGGTTATGGAAAATCAATTTCATAGCTTCGTGAGGCGGTACTCCACCATACACACAGTCGATGCCTTCATTTCCCATTTGATGATATAGGATATAGATATGGTTTATTAAATTAACATAATAAAATTTATGTATATTAGAGAAAAATGATTTATTATATCATCATATTTTAATAATATTTTAATGAGGTTAAATAATAAATAAAACAAAAAACACATATTTATGAATGTTACCTCTACTTCATAGAACACCTTTTGGTTTATACCTAAATCTTTATTTGGTGTAATTAATAATAAAAATAATTCCTATAAGATGTGGTAGGTTAATAATGGAAAATATTTTGGTTTTATTGGCTGAAAAATGGTTTTGAAACTGTGAAGTGGTGAGGAGAGAGCGTTCCCTTTTATATGTGGGGAGAGGACACACTTAGAATATATGAAAAGAAAAAGGCATACCCATGTTTTAAAAAATTATAATGGATAAAAAAATTGATCATTATAAATATTATATGAGATAAGGTCTAAATATGTCAAAAAAATATTTTTTGGGAATATTTTTAGGTCACTTAAATCCTTATATATTTATTTTAACCCTCAGTAAACATGTTTTAACCTTATCCCTTGTAATTAATTTTGACTGTTTTTACTATTCATTCCTAAAAAATAAGTTTAACTTATTAAATAATATGAATTATTATTATTATTATTATTATTATTATTATTATCTAATATATTTTTCCCAACTAAATTCATAGATGTGGAACATTTTAATTTAAAATTAATTCTGTAGGTGCGAAGAAAAAGTTGTTTTCCAAAGAGAAAATTTTCATAAGTGTAGAATGTTTTAATATCAAAATTAAATATTAATTTGATTATAATAATTTAAATGTGTTAAATAATAACATAAATAAACTAATTTTAATTCTATAAACCCTTTAATAAATTTTTAAAATTTTAAATTCATTAAATTAAATGAATTGTTTTAAGAAAAATTAGTATTCGTCACTATTAATTGGGAAATAAATATTTTTCAAACATTTTTAAAAATTCAGCCTAAGATAATTTTAAAATTTTTATTTCAAAAGAGAATTATGTTTTTTCAAATAAATTTTATAAAATTATCAAAAATTATTTTTAATTATTTTTCAATGAAATACAAATAATTTTCTGAGAATGATATTATTTTCATCGAATATAAATACTTTACGAAAAAATTAAGAACTTATTTATGAATATAAATTATTTATCAAAAAATATATTATTATTTTTTAATTTTTTTATTAATATTTAGAAAAAATTAATTTATATTTTATAGTAATCATTTTTAAATAATAATATCAATTGTAAGTCATGGTCTGCTAAAACTCGGTTTTTTGTGTAAGACAAGTTATCAAAGAAATAAAATTTATTCGAAATTAATTATCTAAAATTATAAGGGTACCACAAAAAATATGCTCAATAAGTAAGGTAATTAATTTAGAATTGTTTTGGATAGGTATTTGATAATATAGAAGGATCAAAATATGTTAATAAGGAAATATAATAGGTACCCTTTTATAAGTGATGGGAGAGGCACATATGAAGTTATTTAAATATTTAAATGATATAAAGTAAATTTAATGTTAAAGTGAAATAAAATGTTCAATATTTATATTTTATTATAATATAAGTAGGAAAATATATTAATATAATAATATTTTGACAATTTTAAGTTTCATTTTTACACATATCTCTTTGTTTAACCCTCGATAAACTCATTTTAACCCTATCTATGGTACCTTTTTTTATCTTTTTACTATTTATTTTGTGTAAAAATAAAAGAGGTCATATTACCAAAAAGAGAAATTATAATATCAAATATGGAATTAATTTTATAAAATTCAATTTCAATATGTTTCAAGAATTTATTTTATTGAAAACATGAAAAATGGAAAAAAATCATTAAAAAATACATTATAAGCATAAAACTATGTTTACATTCATTTTATAACTACTAAAAACAATTATAAGAATGTTAAAATATTCTATTGAATATATATTATATATATACCTGAATAATTTTTAATATATATATATATATTTATTTAATTTAAAAATGATTAATAATCATTTCACACATAAAAATATTTTTTTGAAAAATAAATCTTTTTTTCCATTAAATGATTCTATCTTCATTTATAACCATGAAATATCTAATTAAAAAAATATTATTCTTAAATTACTAATAAATTAAATTAAAATGGTCTTTTAATAATTACAAATATATTTGATTGCATAAAAAATCATAATACATAGAAAATATATATCTTCATAAAAATATGTATTTTAATTATGAAACGAGCTTATTAAAAATTTGATGATTATTTATTAAGAATTAATAATTAAATGAGACTTACAAGTAAAAAGTTATATGAATTTAAAAATGTGATAAATCTTATTTATACCATTCAATCCACCAAATAGATTATAAATGTTATATTAAGTAATGGTTTATTTAGAATTTAGGTTGCGTGTAAAAGAAAGATTGAAATACTTTTATGTTTTTTAAATGTTATACATATAAGATCACTGGGGGTTAAATTATAGACCATATATAATTAAATTCTAACACAAAACTCATTCACTTTTATGAAAAAATATAGGATATATTTACTTCATCAGATCTTAGGGTTCCAAAGTCGAAATCATGATTTTTTTATTCCTCCAAAGAACATTAACTAGGTGAGTATTATTCTTCCATATAATATTATAAATATTATTGGAGATTTTTACTTATAATTAATTACAATTAATATCATGACAATGTAGTAAAACCTCTGAATAACTTACATATAATGGATGAAATATTTACTCCCTCAAAATAGATGTGTGGAAGACATCATAAAATTGAGAGAGGATCACAAAAAGTGCCAAAAAAACTATTATCCCTATATGATAAAAAATATCTTAGAGGCCATTATACCTTGGGCTCAACATTCTCTACATTCCAAATATTATCACTTTATTCCTTGTGAACATTCATAATAATACCCCCAACCAACATAAAATTATAGATCTTTAAGATGATTCTTAGAATAATGATTTTAGCTACTATGAGTTTCCTTAATGTGCTCATGAATGGAAATTAATTTCTCTATCATTTCCATAGAAGGCTCATTTCTTAATATTTATTATTCTCTATCATCATTATAACATGTCTAATTTCTTCACTTCTTTATGTAAATGTATTCATAAGTATCCATATCAATGAGTGAGTGAAAGACACAATTATAGTAAAATTAAAAAATTACAAGGGGTTGATACCAACCACCTTTGAAATCAATATAATTAGATCCTAGAATATCCTCATAGATTAGAATATTTCCATTTTACTAATTATCTAATCAAGGATTATAGGGAGTTCAAAAACAAAATTACAAATCAAAATCTAACCAAATAATTATCCAAAACGTCGAGGTAAACCATAGATATCGATCAAATATAATATGATTTGGTTATCCATGTCACCTGACCACTTTCTTAACGTATAATAGGTAAATATGATAAAGAGATATATATTCTCTAATAGAAATTAAATGTAATAATTTCATAAGGTGACTAACTATAATAAAAATAACATTATTCATTATATATTTCATGGGGAGTCCTATAATGAAATTGATTGTGATGCTTCCCCATTTTGAATCATATGTGGGTAATGATTGTAGGATCACCTTAGAATTATGTTTCTCAGCCTTAACTTATTGGCATACCAATCCACAAGATACATACTCTGCACTCTCTATCTTTATGTTATCCCACTAAAAATTTCCATTAAGGCATCTATACATCTCCGTACTACAATGATTACTAGATAATGATGATGTGAGAGCTTATACAACAAATAACATAACAACATTCATACAATAGAGAAACTTATTATATTCTTGAACCATATCATTCCATCACAATAAAGGTTGAAATTCGGAATATTTGTCACTTTGTATTTAATCTTAAATTCATCCTTACATTCATCTTTAATATTATCATTAATATATGGTTGAACACTAAATTATAGAAGATAATATTTCTCCTCTTTAATTAATGTTTGAAGGACTATCCATTGAAAATCAATAAATATTGATTTTTTGGTCCTCATAATAGATAAACTGACATTATCCTTCATACTAAAATAATCAACATCCATGTTCACTTTTTTAGGGTTGTAATTTAATGTGCAGTAATAATCATTATTATACTCCAACTATATTCGGTAGAACATATTTATCTATTTCTAGGTGAATATTTTCTCTAAACTATTGGGATTATTATATATTTCACACCTTTATCACTAAATACCACACCTATATATGTTTAATGAATTAATTACCATTGTTAAATGTTAGTAATATGTTAGGTAATATTATTCATGATCCTATAATTGAAAAGAGGCATAAGATACCATAATGTCATTATAAATAAAGAACATCTTATTCCATTCATTAAGGCATCACTAAAAAACACAAACCCTACTCTATTGCATGATAGTGTGAGAACATGTTCAATAATAGACATTTCATTTGTATCATAGATTTTTTTCATATTAACAAATCCAATGGAACTTGGATCCCTTTAATTTTAACTTGGTGTGGGGATTACACATCCATCAGAAATTCTTTTTAAAGAATCAATAATATCCAACATTTCCATGAAAATTACAGATCTTTTTCACAGTGGTTACTACATGATAATTTTCAATGAATTTCATATTATATGGATTGGATGATATTACCTTTCTTATGATTAATTTTCTTTTTCATGATACTTTATATAACCCAAATTAATGCATTATAAATTGGGCATGTAGTTTCTCCTTCCTCATGAACATCAACACAATTTTTATGTGATCTTCATACACTTACATGATCTTGAAAACTATAAGTACATCATCTATAAAACACACTAATTTTTTTGATGTAATCTCTAAAAATTATAATTATTAAATCCATGATAATTTTTGTGTAACCAGTATAACTAAATGTAATTTATATAAATTCATAGTATATAAACTTCATACAGAAGGTTTTCATTCTAATGTATTCACTTTTGACCCTCAATTTATAGTATCAAGAATGAAGGTCAACTTAGGAAATGTATTGATCTCTTAATAGTTGCTAAAAAAGTCATTAGTATAGTGTAAATGAAAAATATTCCTGATCACAATCTTGTTATATTCTAGATAATCAATGCATATTCTTTTTGATCAATCTATAATTTTATTGAAAATAATAGGTTCACCCATGTTGATGCACATTAAAAATGATTCCCTTATCATGAATTTCCAAGATTTACATATTTAATTATTAGAACTCAATAGATGCCAATTTATTATAATCATTATAAATATGTGTAGCACCATGTAGGATTTTTGTTGAAAACACAACTTCAAAATTCATTGTAAGACTATAAAATTCATCTATAAAGTCCTCAAAAACCCCATATAATATTCATATCATTGATATTGTTTTTATCCCAAAATATTAGAGGTAAATACCATTTATGAATAGTCATAAAGACCCATAAAATAGAATAAAGTTCCATTGGAATATTTTATTTATCCTAATAATGATAAATAATCATAGATTTATTTAGAACATGAAATACGACTTCCTTATTCTATAAATTTATTTGGAATCTATGTAGAGAGAGATAATAAATGCTCAAAATCATATAAAATTCCAATACATTATAACTAATAATATTTACATAGAGAACATTCTTATAGTATTTAGTATAACATACCCAACTCTTGAGTGGCATATAAGTGGTCCTTTACTATTATGATCCACTTTATCTATCAGTATAAAGTATTCCCTTCCATGACCAATGAGTTAACCCTTTGACATAGAAATTGACTCAGATAATGATCAAATTTACCAAACATAATACATTGACTAATAAATGGTACCTTTTGATGTACTTTATTTCACTCTATTTGACTCTTCATTTTGCCCAGTAATTAGTCACTTAATTCAATTATTTTCCATACACAAACCATCTTCTCATTATATTAAGTCATTTACCTGGTCTCTTCTCCCAACATTATAATCATACAAGAATATTATTGTTTTTTCATATATAGTCTTTAACAACTATACTCCCACAAAAATATATTTTTCTCATAATATGTGTGTTCAGAATCTTATCGAAGTTGAGTTTTCAACCACATTTCAAGATAAATGGAAAGGTAAAACCACAGTGTTCCTCATTACTACTCTCATTTCATTATTTTTTTCATGAATATAGTCAATACATTAGGTGTAAAATTCATTGTTCACATGATTCATCCTAGTTGAAACCATTTAATTACACTAAAAACAAATTATGAGTATCAAACATTAATAATCCAAGTAATCACCCATATGATAATGAAATTAATTATTTTTTAACATATATTATTTAAATTTTTTTCAATCCATTACATATTATTTTTATCTCATATAATTATGGATTATCATATACTATTATAGGTTCTATCCCCTGATTAATTATAATGGTTCAGAAAGATAATTTAATTTATCAATGTAAATTCACAAGTACCCTCTATCCAGTAGTGAAGTATTATACCCACCCATTATGAATCAATGGTGACCAAGATAGTACCCAATATTCCCATTAGGATTTATCATTCCAAGTTTCATCTATTCCATAACCACATCAACTTGATAGTATTAAGACATGAATTTATTTTTTATGTAAACTATACAATATCAAATTTAACCAATATTCAGGGGTTATCCTATACTTTTAGTTATCCTATGGGTTGTAAACAATGATCCCTAATCCGAATATCCAAAAATAACTAAAACTTTCAATAATTCTAATTAGGGTGAATTAAATATTACATACATCAATATTGTATCCTTTTACCTGAAAATTTAATACATTTCACAGTAAAACACTCTTGATTATCACAAATGATTATTTTATATTGAGACTTGATTCATAATCATCTTATATCATGAATGATATTCAATATATCCCCCAATTTCTTCTCAAAATTTAAACTTCATGGACAAACCATACTTAAAATCATTCTTCAAAACATTGTTAAATGAATCACAAGAAAGGTTGGCCTTAAATACATAGTAATGGTAAACATGGGAGATATCAATTAATGACCATATGTAATCATATGATAAGAATAAGGGTATTTGAGAATGATATTAATATTTGAAAAACATAATAAAAAACTCTTAAATCCTAAACATGAATCATAACATAATGATTTGGAAGTTTATAAGTCATGAATCCTATGATAATCAAAGATCATGGGCTATGAGAATATAATTTTTCCATAAGAAAATTTCTTAAGAGAATAGAATAATTTAGGGCACAATAATTATCACCGTCATCATCATGTAAATGTTTATTCAAAGAAATTATGGTACAAGAGAACCACAAACATCATATATAGTCCAAAGTGACATGGGGCTTAGGAGGCCATTAATAATGGATACCGAGGTCATCCCCTCTAATCATAATGAAAACCTCAAGATTAAAGCTACTCAAATTATGAAAACATAATTTATCTAGACCTAGGATATCAAGTTATGCAAGGTGTCCCACAACATTGTTAAACTCACACTATGTTTGGGTCACTTTTATGTTGTGTTTGAGAATGCCATGACATTTCCTAATGACATAGGTTATTAGTCAAGGGATACCATCGAAGCCATTCCAAGTGTTGTGCAATAACATTGAATCATTTTCAGCTTCTGTGATGTCAAAAATCATTTTTCTGAAAAAACAAAGTCTGCTTAGCATCACCATAGCCTCTACCTATAGAGATAATCCTTGAACCACCTGATCAATAAATGCCTAGATGAATGACCCAATGGAATCACGAACAACCCACCTCCATGCTTGACTCCAAAGGCGCAATAACTATTAGTGCTGAGATTCAGGCCTATAAGGGGGTGGCCTATTAAACCCAATTGATCTGTGAACTACTTCTTCCAGGATCGTCCCCATGGAACCTTACATTAATCCATTTCAGAGAGGGGAAATCCATCCAATTGATCAAGATCCTAACAATAGAAATTAACGGGTTATTTTTCCTTATAATGATAAATCATCCCAATATGGATTCCCCCTCATGTATCACATTGTTCCTCTCTTGATAGAGGAAACGGCAGTTGGTATGAAACTCCGTAATACATTCCATTGTATTTGGGCCACCATCACCAAAGCCTGGGTACCCACAATCTAGAAAGGTTTTATCAGCCATGTTTTAAATGGAGAATCCAGTGAACTCATCGAATTAGTTTCAATCCTAACACACCTAGTATCCCTTTAAGAAAATATAGACATTACACGCCTCCCTATAATTCTCACAACAAGAACATCTGGATATGTTGTTAATTCAATAGTGCATAATGTTCTAATCTAGAGGTACTTCCTTGTTATTTATCCTCTATGTGAGGAAGTTGTGTTTTTTTGGTAAAATTTATATAGTAATACATTATTAAAAACATCTTCATGGTCCCACACACTTATTTTCTGATGGATGTCCTTCACTGTGAAATACCCATAGGGGGATGGGGTGAAAACACACTTATTAGGGTTCGAGTTCAACTCAATGAGGTTAAATAGGTCCGGTTGATCCCTATCTAGAATAACAATAATGAAATATGGCTAAATATTGGCTTTTAGAAATGAAATTTCTATGGTAGGGAGTCTTAGAAACCTGATGATATCCTTTCCTCAGTTCTGGGGCCAAAATGAGATATCCCCTTTCTAGAAAATCCATCGAGTTCGAGGTTTAAGGGCTCTCAAAAGTGGGAAAATCATAGACCAAATTAAAGAGGCATTTACTTACACTAACAACATATTATCTAAAGAAATAAATTCCATGGTTATCCCCATCATGGTAAATTTTTCCAGAAATACCATGTCAATTTAATATGCATTTAGAGAAAGATTCCTTCAAGATAAAGGACGTTGAAACCTACCTCTTTAATTGGCCTCACCATCTTGCCCCTGGATACCTAGTGCATTTTTCATTAGGAGAGATGATCTCATGTGAATATGGGTAGGATCATATTAATGCTATTGATGAAAACTTTTAGAACATTGAAAGATGAGAGGGAATACACTATAGTATCTAAAGAAAACTGTTAACCATTTCTATCCAACCCCCAAAGGATTGATACTTATTCCTCCAATTAAGTACCTGATCTGTGTTCTAATGAACGAGGGGGGTGGTGTCACAAATATGTATCCTACATGATGATATGGGGTAATCATGTAATCCAAAATAAGGTCCCCTTTTTTCATGTCCATATTGTGGCACACAGTAGTTATCTATATTTAGGGACAATCAGTGGGGATATAGAAGTTCCTATTTATCTTGTTAATAACCTAGAAACTCTAATAGAAATACTTCTCCAACACCCCATTAAAACATCATAATGATCTACTTGTAGAATTCATGAATATGATAATATCATCAGAAAACATGATGTGGGTCCTAGATAGAGATCTCAATATTCTATGGTACAAGAGGATTTATGTATTGATTATAATTATCTAGATAAGGCCGTTGAGGATGTCATGGGAGAGAATAAATATTCTTGGAGAGATTGGGTACCCATGATTTAGGACATAGGGTTCCATAAATAATCTACATGTCTTCCCCATGATTGTAACCACCATACAGGAGGAAGTAAAGAAGTGGAAAATAGTATCAAAATTCTTTGTGGAGAGACCCATACCTTCCAGCACCTTATTGATGAAACTATATTCAACACAATCATAATAATTTTTATATCTGTCTTGATGGACATGTTTTAACCATGAGTTTTGATGTTTAAATCTTTGAGAATTTCCCACGCTAATGTGATAGCCCACATGATCGAGTGGCTCTTCACAAAGTCACGTTGTTCCATAGAGACCCACTAAGGAAGGTGAATAGATAACCTAGAGTTAATGATGCAAGAAAAGATTCTATATGGTATGTTACACATGATAAATGTTCTATAATGATGGGTTTAAGATGTATTATTGGTTTTTGAGAGGATCATAGTGGTCACAACACATGAAATTCGATTTAAGTGACCTTCATAGAAGAAGTTTTGGATAGCCTCAATAAAATCATCTTCCATAATATATTAACAGGACCTATAAAAGGTTCTAGGGAATAATTTCAGTCCCGCTATACTATCAAGTTACAGGTTCCTCATAGCATCAATAATATACTTCTCTCTAGGCATATACCCCAATACTTCATTATACCTATCCAAAAAAGGTTTTTAATCACATCAAATAGACTTGTATTCCCTAGGTTACATGATAGTTAGGAGGGTTTTGGGACGAGTACAATGATACTTTAAAAAAGAGTTGTCCAACAATCGAACGACATCCCTATCATCATTATAAGTACCAAAATCCAAAAAATGTTTGATTTCACAAGCCTTTGCATCTCCTTGATTCAGGAATGGTAGTATTTCATGTTCTTATATCCCCCTTTAAGACATTTTAATCTCTCTTCCTATCTGTCCTGGTGTTCCTATTTCATAATCATGTCCACCATATTGTTCTTCAAAATTATGAGTTTCTCAATAACCCAGATGATCCAATCCTCTTCTATACTTCTTTCAAGTCATTCAACATCCTTCTGGGTGGCCTCCATATCTCTATCAATAGGAAGAACATACCTCATCCATGACGGGAGCCTCACCTCGAGCCGTCTCAGTTTCTTATGAAAGTGAGTCCACATATAACCATAGGAGGAGTGATTCCATGTGTCTCTAACCATGTCCTATTACCCAGGTATACTAACCCATTTCTAGTATAATATATACTATTTGTGGTGATACTACACAAACAAGAAGATTAGAAGTGGGTAATGATATGATGTTCCATAAACCAGATGATTCACCTCGGTGTTAGATTACATGGAGATGACTTTTATGTTAGGCCCACATCAGTCCATGTGACTCCATGAATGAAGGTTTCCCAATTGGTCATTGCAGCATGTGAATTGATCAAATGAGAATATAAGGTCCCTGAATCATTTTCCCTCTAAGAATATGAAAAAATATAAGATGTATTTTTGAGGGAAAGTCCCCTTTCCCTTCCTCTACTGTGGGTATCAAAAAACATTGAAACCTCACCTAACTATCCAAGGATAGTTATCTATACCAACCATAATGAGATCCTCCCAAAAGTTATCTTCTATTTTGGGGCCACAAATCCCATAATTAAAGGACATAGAGAAGGTATGTTTTCATTGAGTCATCTTAGCAGAGATTATTTGGTCACCAGCTTATACCATATTAACAGTTAAATGATTGTTCCAAAATGTCCAAATATTCTAGTTGGATGGGTCACCATGCATATAACCATGCATCTTGAGCACTCTAGATAAATCAAAAATTCTGTATAGATGTTTTCTATGTTCAAGGATGGAAAAAATAGCAGCATTATGTTTGGTAATATCATAATGCAAGAATCATTTCTTGACCTGAGTGCCAATTACATGGGAATTCCATTTGAGTAGGTGGAATCATTGATGAAACAGTGTTATAGAACTGGCTCCATAACTCATATCCTTATTAAAGTGGTAGGATGGGCTCACCTTTAGGTTCTTATATTTCAACCTTGTTCATTCACTAGTACTCTTGAATTGGAGAACTATTGGTATTTTGTAGGTATCCTAATGGTGTGGAGCTATCATTTTATGAATACTAGGGTAGGATGTTGCACCCCGACATTTAGTACCTGAATTACAATATATATATCCCACTGTAGGAAGTAGTAGGGATTCCAAGATATGAGTAGAAGGTAGTCATTCATGGGGAAAACCATTGGTGATGAGGCCTCTGGATGAACACACTCGTAGTCTTTGGAAAAAATTCAGGGTGGAACTGAGTTCTGGGGTTCCAAGGACAGAAAACTAGTGGGGTGGGTAGGAATATGTTTCTAGTCCTCTATCCTAAAAACATCGAGAGGTTACATGTAGTTGAATAAAAAATGGTGCGATCAACAATATGAAGATGGAGAAACCACCTTGGAACATACATCACCACAGAACGACATGCCACCTTATAACATTCTTCAAAAGGAGAAAGTGGAATATCATTTTGTAGATTAGGCAGGGGAAAAAAGATCACCAACAAGGACTTGAACTGCCTCTAGATCTGGTTTAGAATGATAAATATTGGGCAAGGGAATACATACATACGTTTCCCCTATAGATTTGGGTGGGGGTGGGGGTGACGCCCAATCTGGCGAAAATGACAAAAAACATAAAAGGAGTCACCCTGGGGAAGATAATGTGAGAAATATCCAGGGAACGCAGTGTAAGAAATATCTTGTTTCCAACAGAAGGAATCTGGAACCTGATGTGGGATATTTTCTAGAAAAGGATGAGATATATCCATTTCCATGAAAATAAGAGCCACTTAGGTATCAACATAACAAAAGGTCTTTTCCTCCAAGAAAATGTTGCCTCAAAGGTTGTCACCAATATCCTTGATGAAGCCATTATTCTCGAAAGGTAAAGGTATTCTAGGGAGGGTGATATAGACCGTAGCTACCAAACTCTATTTTATACTATGAATTTCCACGGAACATTGGGTTAGGCTAATGATACAACACCCCAAGTAGAAGGGAACCTTGCACCAAGCATGGATGAAGTCACACTCTGAAGTGAGGAAGTGGTAAAAGAGGATCTTATGGATCGTAGAGATTTGTGCTCGAGGAACAAGTCCCTAGGATCTTACAAAGCACTAGAAAACAAGGGATGATAGCTTTGATTCCCCAAAGAGGGATACTATTATACATTTAAAAAAGGCATTCAACACCTCAATGTTAGACACATGGACTTATAGAAAGATACAGGAACCCTCCCTTGATGTGTCCGATAGTGACATGGAGACCTCTAGGAATTAGTGTCGGGAGGAATCATGGGACGAGCCATAGGGGTAATCCCAAAAGGATAGACATGAGACAGGTTCTATGAGGGGAGGGGGGTGAACCTGAGATAATTTAGGTTTGAATGTAACATGGGATGAAGTAGGGGCTACATGATTGATATCAGAATTGGGGGAGAGAGACAATAACCCCAGAGGAGAAAATGAGGACCCAGGATCTAGAGGTATTGGTAAGGTCAAAGAGAGGTACACCATGGTGTGTTCAAATACAGAAAAAGGGTTAAATATCATTGGGGTCGGAGGAAGAGGTAGAGGCTAGATGAAGATGGATGTAATGTTTGAATTTTTTTGAATCTTTGACGGTGTGTATGTTTCATTCTCTTTGGGGATTTGCATCATTTTCTCCCTGTCCATTAATTTCATTTTCCAAAAACTCCAAACATAATAACTATAATTGAAATAATTTTTCAAGGATACCTTCCTACAGATTCATCGCATGTAGGGCTAGTGATAACCACCAATGTACATACTTTGGTTCTGGGATAACCTCCAATGTACCCTTTTTGAGCCTCGAGATATCCTTCTATGTACCCTTTGATCTTATAATCATTAAAATTTACCAAATTATTAGGAAGGACATTATATACCCGCATATCAAATTATCATAATTCATATATATATTTTCAACAAGACCATGAAAACTATTATCCTTTCTCTATAACATAACCCATTTAAAATAAAATGTCTTTCTTAATGTTATCATTATCATAATAAAAAACCCATCAAAAGATATAATAATAATGTCAACACTTTATCATATCCTTAGTAGAACAAAATTAACAATAATAGATGATATCATAGATGAAATTTCCTTTAAAAGTTCATTTGAAATATTTTTGGGTAAAATACCATTTTTATTTTGAAATCACATATTTGAAATATAAAAAATTCCAAAATATTGGGGATAAATTTTCATCAAAAATAAAAAGAGAAATTTTTTAATTAATATTCAATTCAATGAATAGTTGTATTGGTAGGAAAATCCTTTCATGTGGTAAATGTTGAAATAATTATCACGTTCAATATTTTATTAAAATGTATCACGTTAAAAAAATTAAAAATATTCCCTTTAATATTTTTATTGAAATTAATTAATGGGTGAAAATTAATTTAGCGAATTATTTTATAAAAAATAAAAATTTAATGGATACATTTTATGGTAAATATGGAAATCAAAGAATAATATTCCTGAATGAATTGAAAAACAATGATGATTTTCCTTAAAATAATTATTTCATAATATTATGTAATTAAAGATAAAAAAATTTATATAAAACTTGTAATATATATAAATTACTAGATTAAATAAAAATACATGATATTTATGAGATATAGATCATATAATTTCATCATAAAAAATTTAAGCTTAAACAATCCTAGTAAATAGGGAGATTATATCATTAAACGCTTACCTATTTGGTAAATTTTGAATTATAACCACATGAATGAAAAGATTTGAAATAAATCATTAAAAATTGGAATATAAATAAATAAATGATATATCACATTAAAATTTTAACATATACAAAACATGAAATAAAAAATGGTTATTATGGAATATATCTCAATGAAACAACAGCGAGACGATAAAATTTAACCTCAAGTCCAATCACCTCATAAAAAAATATAAAATCATTTACAAAAAAATTAAATTAATTATACATAGATAACATACCCATATTAATTCTTATAATTCCTCAAATATTTTTATTGAAAAATATAATCACTCATTTATTGTCAATATTTCATTATCATCATCATTTATGGAGCTAAGAGCTACATTTTTCATGTATGTTTTGATTCAGTTGTTATGGTGCGTGAATATTTATCATGATTGAATCATATAAAAAACATTAATAATGATTTAAATACCAGATATACTCTTTATATATACATATTTATTACCATCCATAAAATTATGATATTGAAAAATGAATTACAACATTCATAGACATGGTAGTCTATATGTATGCATGAACACTATATTCATTTTTTAAAGAAACAAAAAAAAATAAATATATTTTATCACTAAATAATCATAATTTTATAAAAAAATATGATATACAGTTATTATATCCATGATTATATTCACAAATGTAATGTGGTGATGGAAAATGTGTCATATCACAACATGTTGGTGGTATTACACACATATACACGAGGGATACAATCATTTCCCATTTGATGGAATGAAGTTGTAAATTGTTTTCATATAATAATAATAATAATATAATAAATTTAAATTTATTCAAATGTATTTAATAATTTAGGATAGATAACATTTATTTATAATAAGTATAAAAATAAATAAATTTAGAATGGGTTTGGTAAGATGATTACATATTCACTGAGAGATATACATTAAAATATAAATTATGCACTATTAGGATGGTATTATGGTATAAAGATAGGATGAATAATGAAATTTATTCATTATTATGGTTTTTGGGTGGGTATAGGATGAGATATAAGGCTTAAATTGAGTGAATAATGGACTACAAGAGGATCCCTTTATAAGAGAGGGGAGGGACACCCAAACAATTATAAAACTGATTTAAATGACATAAAGTCACTTTCATTTAAATTTGGAAATTAAAGACAATAATTAAAACCTAATATAATATAATCTATGAATATCTTTAACCAATAATATTTACAAATTATTTAGTTGAAATTTTAAACTTTTCATTTAGTTTAACACCCGGTAATGCAGTTTATAATCTAACCGTGTTTTTTTTCTTATTTTATATTCATTATGAATAATAATGAAAGATGAATCATTAAAATTGTTTTTAAAAATATGTTTAAAATTATGGAATAAATTTGATCAAAAAAAATTTCTCAAATTGTTTGAAATTATTTTTTTAAGAAATACGCAAAACCTATTGAAAAATATATTTTAAAAAATAATTTTTATTAATAAAACTCAATATACATTGTCATAACATATCCCATGGGGCCTGTGTCGTGACTACCCCAATATTTCCTTCCATAGGCTAGGTGCTGGCAACCAGCACCGAAAGGCGTATTCTTTAAAATAGGAAGGTATTACCTTTATAAACTGTAAACTCACACAAACCAAGCACACATGAAGATACAAGCACAAAGTAAACTATATAGTAAACATTATGTGTAAAGAATGTAAAGGGGCCGAAATACAAGCCCTTCTAGAAAGTACAAGTAAAACTAAAAAGTAAAAGTAAAACTGAAAATAGCTCATGTGAAGACCTTCCAAAGATCCTACCCAAAGAGTAGTTAAAACTCTCAAATTGTTGTCTATGCGGTATGCCTTGTTTAAGGTCCACCTACGAGCTGTCTTCAGTTCAGGTACCCTCATCCTCAGTCAACACTATTCATCGTCTGCACAAGACACCACAAGGTGCAGGCATAGCCCATGCATGAGTGAGTATAAAAATACTCAGTAGGGACCTCAAGACCCCCTATGGTCTCTCAAATCCAGAAAGAATAAACCACAAAACATGGAAACAACAATCATTCCTACTTAGGTATGTTCCCATAAATATACCTAAGTAATTAAGATATATTCATCTCACACGAGATAAAAGAATACCACAAAGGATACTCGACGAAGGTATAATACCACATAGGTAACACCGCAAAGATATAGTACCACACAAGTACACCATGATGATATAAGATTCACCTCACATAGGTATAAGTGATGTATAGAAGTACAGATGATTAGTCGTGAAGCTAGACCATCTTATTCTAACATGAGGCACTACTGCTAATTACACGGAGTCTGACCCACACAGGATCACTAGGTACTATCCCTTGTAATGACCCGCACCAGATCTGACCCACAAAAGATCTTTGACTGCTAAACCACAGAGGATTGATAGGTACTAACCCCTACAATTACCCACATAGGATCTAACCCACCCAGATTCGATAGGTTACTATCCTCGGTATTATCCGTCTCTAACCTCCGCCTCACTTCCAGCAACTGGATTCCTTTCACCCGGTGCACTCGAGTTCCATAGAACCTATCGATCAAGATATCAGTCATACCTTGACCACCAAGAAGTCCCATAGAGATGTATCCAAAATTTATGTCATGTTATAAAGGACCCAATGTAATAGACAACATGTCAATCGGACGCCAAGTTTGTAAGTTATTAGCATTTCCGCTCTGAGGTCCCAGTTAGATTTGGGGTTCAATCCAACCCAACCGTTCTCCAACATTATCAAAAACTCAAGTGGAGTACACAAAAAGGACCGTTTTGATCCTGGGATTTTGGTGCTATAGATGGTTCGTCAAATGGATGCCCAATTATCTTGATATGGGCACAAAGGTGTATATGGGTCTAGTGGGGCCTGATTCTGGTCCGACCTGGTCGGACTGACCCAGCCAGGCCCGACCCAACCCGGTTCGGGTTGACTCAGTTGGCCTGGACTGCGGCGGGCTTGACACAAGAAGGGGCAGCCCAACCTACTGGGTGCATCCCACCCCACACTAGGTGCGGCCCGTTGGGAATCACGGTATGCCCGAGCATGATCCAAAGATGGAGCGACCCCCTTCCATTCCAAATAGGAAAGGGCAGTGCCTTTAGGCACTATCATGTGACCCACAGGACCCAAGAGGGTCCCGCCATTCTGCTACTACTGGGCAGTGCTCCGACTGGTCCTCCTCCCAGCGGCGCGGTCGGGCATACCTGCTCCACTGCGGCCGACCAAGTGTCGGCCCCCCTTCTTCCTCCACCGCAGCCAAGTGGTTTTCACCTCCAGCTCCGGCGGTGCGGATGCGTGCCACCCCTCAGCCATGCGACCGTCAGGATGTCGGTCGCCACCCTACTTCGTCGCATCCGACATGCCACAACCTCTTACTTAACAGCTGGTACAGACACACTCCAACCTCCTTCCTCATATCCGTCTGGGTGCTGACCACCGCTTTATTTCGTGATCCATCGCGAATTTGTTCCAAGGCTGAAAATTATGACGACCACATATTCACAATCCTCAGGTTTAGCACTCCGTGGCCATATATCGCGCTCAACAAAACATTGTGTTTCCAGCCTCATTAATTTTTTGGTGTTGTCGAACGCACAAAGTACACATGAAGAACAAATGAAAAAGTGGTATGGTATATGTGTGGGATGATGGACATGTTTGTTTGGCCATCTTCGTTGTGAATCTATAATATGAAGAATCAACAAAAATCTATTTAATCATAATTAACTTTAAAACTCTTACCTTACATTTTTTGGAGATGTCGTGAGGAAGAAAATGAAGTTGATGAAGGGGACATTGGTGTTCATCACCCCCACAAGGCTCTTCCGAATTCGGTGCCTCATTCTTCGTTTTGATGTCGTTCTTCATCAGAGGATATTTATTCAAAGGTTCTCCCTAAGGTTCTCCTCTTTTTTCCAATGATTTTTTCCAATCTCATGCAATGTGAGAAGCGATCTTAATAAATTAATTTTATTAATTAATCAAATATAGAACATTAATTAAGTTAATGTTTGCACATTAACTAGGGTAAATAAACCAAGAGTCACCTCCCATTAAATAAGAGTGTTTGGGTGGTCGCCACCACAAAATTCAAAATGGGAGTTTTAAATTTAAAAAATAAAATAAGGCATGTTTATTTTATTTTCTCCCAAAAAATTCTGAAAACTAATTTCCACCCTCGACCTACTATGGGCGAGGTGATGGTCTCCTTAAGAGAATATTGGCCCTATGAGTTCAACAGTGTACTCAGATTTTAATTTCGAGTAGATTTCAATTCCGACCACCGGTTCACAAGTTAAAAAACACCGCTGGTGTGTCTATTGAACCTACTTGAAAAAATGTTTGAAAAATTATTAACAGTCACCATCAACCCACACCAGTCGAGGTTAGGCTCTATCTAAGTTAAACACGCCCCGAAAAACCCAAAAATATTCTCAGATTTCTAATAAAATTCACCGTTTAAATGTTATGGATTTTACAAAAAAATAATTGTCACTTAATTATTTTTATATATGACTAGAAACTAACATTCATTGGTGGCCCATGCTGACCAATGTTATTATCTTCATAAAGAAGTTATTCCTTCACAAGTTTAGTAGTGGTATCAGATTTTTAATTTGAGTTACAGTTTGTGAGTTATAGTCATTTGAAAAATATAATAACTCTATTTAATTATTTTATATATGGTTATGCCATTTTCAGTTCTTCTCACAGGAGGCCCATGCCGACAAAACAGAAGTCACACCTAGGGTAAACCCTCCATCATGAGCATAATGGTTCTCTCATATTTTTGATCCAAGTAACTTTTTAATATTTATTCCACATTTTGTGGAAAACTACCTATGCTCACTAATTAAACCTTAACAAAACATCGATGGATCAATACGGGAACTTCGGGTCTCAGAATCACACACCATCAGATTTCAAGGTGTCGATATAATTCCATACAATTAAAAACAATTATACGGAATTTCTGGGACATTACATTATCCTCACCATAGGACTTTACATCCCCCAAAGCCACAACAAATGAAAAACAGCCAAAAGAGGGTACGAAGAACAAATATGAGCATTATACTTCCATGTGTTCTCTTGGTGGTTCTCATGCTACCAGCGTACGCACACCAGAGGTATCGACTGCCCATGAAGGACCCAATCTTGTCGATCCTCAATCTCCACCGGGACCTCCGTAAACATCACCCCATCATCAAAGTCCAGCTCCCCATTATCAATGATGTGAGATGGTTCGTGCACATATCGCCTCAACTGAGATACATGGAATTCTTCGTGCACCCATTCTAACTATGGTGGAAGATCCAAGTTGTATGATACCACTACTATCCTCCTAAGTATCAGAAAAGGACCGATAAACCTCAATCATAACTATTCTCCTTAGTCAAATCTATGTTTTCCCCGTATAGGATAGACTCACAAGAATACATGGCCCCCTCCAAGAAATCCAAGGGTCTCTATATCTTGTCAGAATAAGACTTCTTCAAAATATGTGCAGTATTCATTACTGACAAGTGATACAAACTCTGCCACTACTCCCTTTATCCTGATCCATTAGTACAAACATCAGAGGTCCTGATAATCTTCACCACCCTAGGATGTAACACCATATGTGATGTTTGGAACTCCATTAACTCCTCTACATGTAGTGCTACTGGCACCATAGTACATCCTCTAAAGAGGATGACATGCTCTAAACTTTTAGAATATCCATCTGGTGCCTTCCCTGAGGATATCGAAGATCGTCGAGCCTCACAGTCAGTGTCACCAAGCTACGCAACCCTGACTCACTGTTGAAGTTGGGGTGTTACTATCAATCACTGGAGGTATGATGCTCCATCTCTATCTATGAAGGATATGTACAATGCAGCTTGCTACTCTTTCACTTCACTCAACAACTGTAGACTAGACCTCCTGCTGAGTGTATCTACTACCATGTTCCCTTTCTCAAGAGTATAGACTATCTCAAAGTCATAGTCATGGAGGAAATATATCCAACACTACTATCTCTGGTTCAGGTCCTTCTGAGAAAAGATATACCTATGACTCTTTTTATCAGACTATACTGTAAAACCTTCTCCCAACAAGTAGTGCCGCCACATCTTTAGTGAAAAGACCACTGCTGCTAACTCCTTGTCAAGGGTAGAATAGTTATACTTTTCTATCTCTATCTCAGCTCTTGAAAGATATTCTGACACTTCCACCTCCACAGGAAAGGCTCACCCTTTTCTGTCAAAGCTAACAAGGGTGATACTACACTAGAGAAGTCAGGTACAAATCTCTGGTAGTACCTAGCCAAAGCAGACATCCCTCTCCCTTTAGGGAATTAATCATTGAAACAGCTTTTGAAAAGATGTTCCCATTCTCTGCCACTACTGTTTGGAACTAAAGAAAATCAAAAGTCCTACTGCCCTGAGGGTAAGTCCAACTGACTCAATAGTTATTGGTTGCACACTTATATTCATGAATTTATCAAGTGTTGCTTGGGTTTCATTTTTCACCGACCAAGTAAAATCCCATTCCATCATTTTAGGTAAACGACAAACCATTTTCCTAATACAGTCAATCTGGGTATGAAATGTGGATGTCTATTACATATCCAAACTAATGTTGTGAGGCCTCGACACTGCCACCAAGAGGTGCCAAATGAAACTCCCACCTCAAGGGTTATATTACACCATCGACGTAAGTGTGATTATCAAGTCTCCTCCCAAAGGTATCTACATACATGCGGGTAAAGTCAATGGCTTAACCAGAAACTCTTGGTCTTGTAAAAGATTCATGGTAGGAAAGAATGATTGGTAACTATGTCTATTAATATGGAAGCTAGTAGTAGACACAGACTATTCATCAAATCATTCCACAACCCCTTGGGTCCAACTCCTTAACCATATGAATCTAATCTATTCCACTATCCTCCAGCTCCATGAGCCTGGTGGGGACCATAATGGGGGTGGTTGTAACATGTCAAAATGTACACCACCTCATTCTACATTGTAAGCTCTGATTCTATGTCTTTAGCCCTATAAATTCATCTATCCACAAGACCTCTTATTCCCGAAACATTTTTACTCACCGAAGTCTCTAAGACCGGTGCCGGTTTCCTACTTTTTCACTGCTAACATTCACTGGTTGTATCAAATCAACCAAAGGAAAATAAATCAAAAAGGTTCTCTCTAGAACCCTAACATAGGTAGGAATCATTATATGAATAGTACTAGCTCAGATGTCCCTAAGTACAACTCACTCAGATGTTCGATCACTGAATTAATGATCATATCGTATTCATCGAGTACCAGGAATGGTTGGTACACCTCGATGAATACACAGGTATCAACATGCCATCTTGATGAAGCTATAGAATATCTAGAGAAATCTTAGCCACCTCCTCAATCCAGTCCTTAGCCGCCTATGATTCGGGTTCACCTCATAACCTGAGGGGTATTTTATGTTGAAACATGTGTAAGGAACAAAGGCTAAATGTGTTCTCTACCGGTACTACTATTTGTAACTGCTTCCCAACGAGTAGTGATATAGATGACACACTACCCGAAGGTACTATCTTGGGAAACAGTCCATTTACTAAAGCCTCATAACTATATAGACTGTCCTCTTGGTCACTCAATGAAAAAGAATAGAATCTAAGATCAATGTATTCTCTACCGGTGTCTCAACTATGCAGAAAAATCTAGCCACATCCTCCAGCCAGTCCACAGCTTCCTGGGAATCTATCTCGCCTCAAAACCAAGGAGGAATCTACCACTGGAACTCATGCAGCACCCTCAGTCGGCATGACTCCTCTACTGGTGGAGCTGGTGGTAATGGTTTCCCAACTGGTAGCGGTGTTGCTGGTACACTACCTGATGGTGCTAACGTTGTAAGAGGGCCCTGCACTGAGGCATCATCGCTCTGTGGGCCGTAATCACGTACTCTCTCAGGAAATATTGATGTTGTATGAGTGGTGGAATCCTGATAAGGAACAGGTGCACCATGGTCATTAAGATATTCTTGTTGAGATGACTCCAACGAAATCAAAAGAAAGACTTTTCAAAAACACACACAATCAGTGTTTTCGTGCAATGAGTTGGAAATCATAATTCACAGTCCCATTGCATGGATACGTCTGATGACGCACCAACACTGGACTCCCCGAACAGAAAAACACACACAAAACATGTAACTCTATTTCTCCAAACAGAAAAGATTAGAGTCCTAGTTCTTCGGTAGAAACGAACTCTTTTGATACCAATTTTCCATGACCCGTCCCCCGGGTCCCATGCCATGACTACCCCAAGCCCACCTTCCATAGTCTAGGGGGTGGCGACAAGAACCAAAAGGTGTATTACTTAAAATGGGAAGGCATTGACATTATAAACTGTAAACTCGCAAAAACCAAGCACATAGAAAGATACATGAACAATGTTAACTATATAGTAAACTGGGTGTGTACAGAAAGTAAAGGGGTTGGAATACAAGCCAAACTGAAAAGTACAAGTAAAACTGGGAAGTACAAGTAAAACTGAAAAAATATCATATGAACACCCACCAAGGATTGAACCTGATGGGTATGTATAGATCTCAAATGGTTTTCATTGTGGTATGACTCTTCTAAGGTCCACCTCTAAGCAGTCTCCAGTCCTGGTACCCTAGTCCTCAGTCAGTGTTGTTTGTCATCTGTACAAGACACAACATGGTTCGGGCGTAGCCCGTTCATGGGTGAGTATAAAAATAATCAGTAAGGACCTCAAGACCACTTAAGGTCTTTCAAATCCACAAAGTATAAACAAAAAACCATGGAAACAATAGTCAAACCTACTTAGTTATATGGCCATAGATATACCTAAGTTATAAAAATATACACATCTCACACATGAGAAATGAATACCACAGAGGTAACACCACAAAGGTAGAAATGCCACACAGGTATAACCATGAAGATATAGTACAAAAAATTACACCCTCAGGATATATGACTTTGATCACATAGTCATAAGTGATGTATAGAAGTTCAGATGATTAGTCACGAATCTAGATCATCTTATTCTGTCAGGAGGAACTACTATTGATTACACAGAGTCTGACCCACATAGGATCAATAGGTACTAACCACCGATATGAATCACATAGTATATGACCCATATAGGATCGGTATACGCTAACCCACATAGGATCACTGAGTACTGACCCACACAGGATCACTGAGCACTGACCCACATAGGATCAGTATGCACTGACCCACACAAGATCACTGTGTGCTGACCCACACAGGATCGGTTTGTGCAGACCCACATAGGATATCTGAGCGTTGACCCACAAAAGATCGATAGGTACTAACCCCCACAATGACCCACATAGGATCCGACTTTCCCAGAGTTGATAGGTTATTAACCTCTGTATTATCCGTCTCCAACCTCCGCCTCACTGCCAACCACTGGATTCCTCACACCCAGTGCGTTCGAGTTCCAAAGAACCTATCCCTAGAGATATATGTGTTACCTAGACCACAACTAAGTCTAATGGAGATGTATCCCAAAGGTCTTACATGTCATAAGGGACCCAACACAGTAGACAACACATTAATCCGACGCCCTATCTGTAAGTTATTTCCTTTTCCTCTCTGAGGGCCCAGTTAGATTCAGGGTTTGATACAACCAGACCATACTCCAACATTATCATAAACTCAACATGTTTATACCAAAAGGACTGTCTCAATCCCATGATTCCAATTCACGCATAAAATCCATCAGATAGATGCTCGGTTCTCAATATATGGCCACAAAGTCATTTCTGGTTCTAGATTGGGCTGGCTCTAGTCTAACCTGGTCATCTCGACCTGGCCCGACCATACCTGGGTCAACCCAACCTAGTTCGGGTTGACTCGTATGTCCTGGGCCAGGGCAGTCTAGACCGACAGGGTCACAGACCAGCCCAACCCATGAAGGGGTGGCCCGACCTACTGGGCGCGACCCGGCCCGCTGGGCGTGACGTTGCCCGTTGGGCGCGAACCAGCCCGCACTAGGAATGGACCACTGGGCAGTGTGGTCAGCATGAGTTGGATTCAAAGGGGGAGAAACCACCCCTCCGTTCAGAACAAAAAAGGGCATTGCCTTTAGGTACTGCCATGTCACCCACGGGACCCGAGCGGGTCCCTCAATTCCGCTATGGCTGGCCAGTGCTCCAGCTGATCCTCCTCCCAGTAGCACGGTCACGCGCCACTACACCACTGTGGATGACTGAGTTCCGGAAGCCTCATGTTCTCCGTCGCGGGAAAGCGGCTCTAGCCTTTAGCTGCGGCGGCGGGGAAAGGCGCCGCCGCTCTACCACGCAGCTGACCGGGTGTCAGCTCCTACCCTGCTTCACCATTGCTAACGGGCCGTAACCTCCTTCTCAGCCAGCAGCTTGGATGTGTGCCACCATCATTCCTTGATGTCGGTCGGGTGCCGACTGCCACCTTCTTCTGTGAGACATCGAGGCTTTGTTCCAAGCCTGAAAAATATAATGAGCACATATTCACAATCCTCGGGTTGAGGTCTCCATGTCCATATGTCGTGATAAATAAAACATTCTATTTCCCGTATCATTAATTATTTCTCATTGATGAATGCATGAAGATCATGCGAAGAAAAAAAGAAAAAGGGGTATGGTATATATGAGGGATGATGGCCATGTTTGTTTGGCCATCTTCGTTGTGAATATAGAATATGAAAAAAAATATTTAATCATAATTCAAATTAAAACCCCTACCTTGATGTTCATTGGAGATGTCATAAGGAAGAAGACAAAGTCAATGAAGGGGACGTCAGCGTTCATCTCTCCCACAAGACGCTTCTGAAGTCCGTTCCTCTTTCTTCATTCAGAGGTCATTCTTCGTCAGAGGATATTTCTCCAATGGTTCTCCCCATGGCTCTCCTCTTTTTCCAAGAATATTTTTTCCATCCTCAAGAAATGTGAGAATCCAACATAATAAATTACGTTTATTAATTAATCAATGTTGGAAATTTAATTAAGTTATTTTTGGAAAAATAACATGGGGAAATAAACCAAGATTCCCCTCCCATTAAAGATGAGAGTCCAGGTGGTCCCCACCACTAATTTCAAAATGGGGGGTTTCAATTTATAAAAGAAAATAAAGCATTTTTATTTAATTTTCTACCACAAAAAGATTGAAAACATATTTCCACCCTCAACCTACTGCAGTCAAGGTGAATATCTACCTAAGTGAATATCGACGTTGTGTGTTCCACTGTGTCCTCAAATATCAATTTTGAGCACCGGTTCAAAAGGTAAAAAATTCCGCTCGTGTGTTTACTAAATTTACCCGAATTTGTTTTGGGAAAAGTATTCACTGTCACCCTTGACCTGTGCCAGTCGATGTTAGGCTCCGCATATGTGAAACATTCCCCAACAAGTTACCGTTTGTGAGTTATATGAATTTGAAAAACAAAATATCATTATTTAATTATTTTATTTACGGTTATTCCATTTTCTGGATTTCACATAGGAGGCTCGTGCCGAGTAAACCTAAGTCACGCCTAGGGTAAACCCCCCATCCTGAGTTCAATGATGCCCTCATATTTCTTATCTGAGTAACTGTTTACGATTTATTCCACTTTTTCATGAAAAATTCTTAGGCCCTAATTAACCCTTAAGAAGACATCGAAGGATCATTCCAGGAACTTTGGGCCTCAGAATCGTACACTGTTAGATTTTGTGGTCTCAAAATAATTCCATATAATTAAAAATATTATACAGAATTTTTGGGACATTACAAACATTCATTAAGTTCCTAGTAAAAACAATTATATAAATGTTAAAATTATTTATTAAATATATATTATCATTATTTTATTATCATAATTAATGAAATTTTGTTTATTTATTTTATTAAGATAAAAAAATGGACACATAAAAATATATTTCAAAAAATAATTTTTTTTACCTTCAACTGATTTTATCATCATTCCTTACAGTTAGAAAATTAATTTATAAATTATTACTCATATATTAAAAATTAATTTCAATAATTTTTTTAATAGTGATAAATATTTTTTTTATATAATTAATCATAACATCAAGAACAATACATTTCTCCAAAAAAAATAAGTATTTTAACCATGGAATGATTTTATTAAAAGTTTTATTATTTCTAAGAAATTAAACTGTATGTGTGAATTAAATATATATATATATATATATTGTAATGTTGTTAATCCAATTCATACACATCAATTTAATTTATAGGTTTTACATGTTAAATATATCCTGGTTTATTTTTTACATGGTTGTATTTAACGTAAGCTATTAACAACTTTAATTTTATTTCAAGGGAATAAATATAAAAACATAATAAAATAGTATATTATAAAGATTTAAATATTTTTATGTTAATGAAAAAAATATTTTATACCCAACTTATATCACTTCTCTATTCTATGGGAAATGAAAACAACACCCATTAATATGTGTGGACTACCACCTCCCTGAAAAAGAGGTTTTTATTTTCCATCACCGCCTCACAATGATGGTAATAAATATGTAATTAATGAATATATAACTAGTTTATGAAATTATTTTGAATATATAAAGATAATATAATACATAAATTCATAACCTTTCTATCTATTGGAAAATTATAGTATCCCCCATGTGTTTCTGTGGAATACCATATCAAAGAAGCGATGTGACTACTTTTTCATAACCACATATCATGGTTGTCCATAGACACAAAAATAATGAGTAATTTTTAAAATTATAACAAAAATATTACATTAAATATAGAAACTGTTATATACTTTATTTCATTTTCATCCATTATAAGAGTGGAAACATCACTTATGTGAATACACGGAGTACCACCTCTCTGATACGATATATTTCATTTTCCATATACATTTTTCATGACTTCCTCCAATAATTATTTTAACTTATATAAACAATAATGTTTTAAAAAATAAGATTATATTGATGGAAAAACCCTGAAACCATGATACCATTTATCTTATTTAACCCATCAATGTCATTTAGTACATAAAAACTATATGTTCTTAAAATACCCAACAAAAACTTAAATGTTTTATTATAAAAATAAAACATGGGAACAAATTAAATGATGAAAATTGTAATAATGGAATTTACCTGAAAAGACTAATTTATAAATTTAAAAACTAATTTAATTTTACTACTCAATAGGGTATACACAATATATAAATTTTTTTAAATAGAAGAATGACAAACTTGTAGGGGAACTATAAACGGTACCTATAAAAGTGGAGATTCAGAGCATCCCCAATAATAATGTTGTCAACCAATGAGGGAGGTGAACCAATGCTAGAGAAATATTTTATAGGGAGCTCTTAGAAGGACTTAGAAACCATAATTTTACCCACATGGTTACCTTCGTGCCACTTGTGGATATTTCATTAGTAATTATGATAGTATACATATGAAAAAATCAAGTTGCGACTTAGGGATTGAGACTTTATTTTTAGAAATATTATTTTTGATTTTCCATATTAACTCTTTTTATTTCATGACATGGTTTTTTAAATGTTTCAAAAATGTTCTTATTCATTATTAAGAGAATTATAAAGGTTATTTTTTAATATATTTTACATTATTTCTCATGAATTAAAATGCATAATTTTTAGTGTCTTCTGTATGTCCTAATATTGAATTTTTTTTAAATGTATGAAAAGAATATTTTTTAATATATAGGGCTTGAAAAAACATTATTTCCCTTTTAAAAAATATTTTTTATCAATATCACTATACACCATAACAAGATTTTTCTAAGAATATTTCATTTTATCTCTTTTGGTATTTTTTACTTTTCATAATATTTTCTAATGAATTGAAAATTTATTCCCATTTTTATGAGATAACATAAGTTTTATTACATATGCGATTGAAATAAAATTTAAATGAGTTTGGTAGTTAAAGTGAAATATACATGCGTATATTTTATTCTATAGTACTTTTTTGTTTTTTATTAAGGATGGGTGACCTAATATAGTAAAAATGATGGGTGAACATAATATAGCTCTCTAATGTATTGGGTAAAGGGACTTAATTTATTAGAGATAAGGTACTCCAATGACATATTAGAATCATCTAGTTAGGTGATTCCATTATTAAGGTTTTTAATGTTGAATATAAGGATAATTTTTTATGATATCTACATTAGATTTTTACAATATTTTATAAATTATAATTTTCAATTTGAAAAGAAACAAATGAGAATATGATTTAAAGAAAATCATATAAATTTTTTTAAGAAAATGTTAAAGGATTGTTTTTCAAGGAATGGTATAAGTATTTTATCATATTTTATAAGAAACCATTATGATTATGATTTTTATTTTATTATTACATATAAAATAATTCCTGAATGATATTGAGAAATAATTTTGTTTTCATGGAAATTTAAATAGGTATTTGGGCTCAAATTTTAATTACCAAAAATGGAAATTCATTTATGGACTGTATAGGATTGAAAATAGAGTATTGGGTTTATTTTCTTTTATGTACCTTACTAATATTTTTTTCATATCACAATTTCAAATGTTTTTCATAGTGAAAAAATAATAGTAGGAATGTTTATAAATTTAGTGTTCTAGTTATGTGAGTTATATTGAATAAAGTACGTGTTTCTTTATGAAGAACAAGTTCTGTTGAAAAAAATGGAAACTCTATAAAAATTTAAAAAATTATGAAATGCATTTCATAATATGTGAACATAAAAAATAAAAAATATCATTTGGATGTAAGTGATGAAATAGATTCCCAAAATCGTGTAATTTAAAGGATGATTATGTGTGTTGTGTCTTAAAAACCATAAAAATAACCTTGGTGTGGTAGTTTACTGGCAGTTGGTTTGTTCATAGTTAATATAAACAATGTTAAAATAATATAAGTTGTTAATGGTTGAAAATATTTTTTTCATGGTGGGATCATGATTTGAAAAACCAAAAAACCATTCCATTTGGTCTTTACAGATTCATAAAAACATTGAGATTTCATTTATGACTTCTTGATTTTAATGATCAATCTCTAATCATAAAATATCCCTAGATTAATCAATCCTAAGGATATCGAAGGAGATATCCAAACATATACTCCCTAAAATTTTATCCCTCCAATATATATTTTAAATGGTTTCCAATGTATTCCTGCTTCATTTCCCTCACCTTTCAACTCAACATTATATATTTTAATTTTTTTGGTTATCAATTCCAAATTAAATATTAATCCATTTTACAAGATAGGTTTATAGTATGGGTATATTATAACATAGTGGATTCATTATTTTGGGTTTCTAATGGGTGATTCTTTTTCTATTTTGGTGTTCTCCCTAGAAGGAAACTCATTGGGTATTAATTTTATTCTAGTTGAATTATGTGTTTTGAAGCATTCTATTAATTATGAAAATCTAAATCGTGAATAAAATTTAAAAACATCTTTTTAATTGATGTGTAGTAATATATGATATTTTGGATGAAAATATAATTGTTTTCATGGAAATTGGGGTTATGTTCTTGTGATACCCCCATTGATTGCCCCTGATATTTTTTTATTCCCATTACAGGTTGTTTAACTTTTTTTGTGATAAATTTATAAAGTGATATGATATTTTATCTTTGAGCTTATTTTAGGTGAGGTTTTGGAAATATATTATTTTTAATTTTTAATTATTTCATTTTATATCCCACCTCCAAGATTGGTTGGTCATTTTAATTCTTCAGAATTTTGAAGTGACCCATATAATTACAATCCTACTGTACATTTTTCACTTTATAAGGGTTCAATCCCATGGCTGTTGAGTGATATAGGGATGTATTATATACCCTTAGTTGATTATGGATACTGGGATGTTTATAGGGATTAACTCGATCAATATGACTACTATGGAAGGTATGTTCTTTTGTGTTGTCCCAGGGTTCATGTCACTATTTGAAGAGTTATATTAAATGATTTTTTTTCTTACAATGATGTATGTTCTTTGATAGGTGGTTCCAGGGAGTGGATTTTCATCTTCATGGTTTTTTTATCCCCTTATTCTTGTTTATAGTCGAACCATTTATTTTATTATTTATTTTCATGTTTCTTATTTATCTTGTGGTGCTACATTGATTGGGATATTTTTATCAATAGGAGGGTATGATTTTGAAATGGTTGGATTGAAATGATGTTTTAAAAAGTGGAACTTTTTTTTTATATTAAAGAAAGAATTTATAATGGATTTAAAAATATATTTTAATGAAATTATGGAATTTAAAAATGTTTTTTTTTGTTTTTCATAACATTAATTAGTTTGTATTCAAAATGAGAACCACGTTTTTCATATTGATAAGATAGTTGTAAAATATAGTAATTACGAGTATGAAAACCCTCCTCTTTATTAAACACTTAAACATGATTTATTACATAAACATAACTTGATAAAACATATAAGATTTAGTGTTATAGTGTTATTGGGGATTATGATCTTTACATAACAACTTATAACATGAAATACCACATCTTTATTGAAAACATTCTTTACATGACCACTACATTACCTCATACTTAGCATTGCATAGGATAACCTGAGGACATGAATGGGAAAAGGTTGAGCTATAAATCCTATTAAGGGAATAAAAATGGAATAACATGTGGAATATTGTACATGATAGACAATAGGCACATGAATATATCACAAGATATTCATTAACATAAATGCATGATAATGAATGATATTCTTAATATGGAAATGTTCCAACAACATTTGACATGATTTTAGCATGATCCAAGGATAATTACACATGGTTCATGAGTAAACCATCATTGCACATGAATTATCACGATTAAAACCTCATTCAACTTGACATATCATGGTACAAATCTTTACCCAATGCATTGGGGCGCAATTAGGGGCACCCTTCATAAACATTTAATTACATACATAAGTGTGCCACATGGATCATAAAACATGGAATCAATCATCATATTTTATTCCATGATAAAGATATATAAAATATATATATATATGATGATTTATAATCAATAAGTATATCTTCATAAAGGTGAATACCCCAGATAGGGAAATGGGCATGGTATTTACTACACAATGACATTGGTTTGGAAAATCATAGTGCAATTTCAGCAGCATAAAAGCGTGAAATAAGAACCCTTAAATAATAGTTGATAAGAGAGAAAAGGGGTATCTCATCATATTTACATGAAATGGATAATAATGAGGTCATATAGATATATTTTCCAAAAAATGTGATGTAATTTTGATGCATAATACTGAAGAATTATATAGATGTAAAACAGGAGAGAGAAACCTCTCATAGAATTTCGGCATGGTAACAAGTGTACATAAGCGGCATTAATGACAGATAGAGGGGTATCCCATAATCCAAAAATAAATAGGGAATTATTGTAGAGGTTCTAACTCATACCCCAACTTTTTTAATTGAAAATGAAAAGGCCATAACAACTTAACGAAACTTGGACAAAAATGAGAAAGGAAGAAATCCCTTTCTTGGAAGTGTGATCCCAATGGCTTAGGAGAGGCTTGAGAGAGGATAATTAGGATCTTGGGGAACCTTGGGAGGATTATAGGGATAGGAGGGTAATGTTTGGTTGATCTACAAAGTCTTTGAGTGAAGATGATGCTGGAGATTCGGTGGGTTTATATATGGAAAGAGTGGGAATTCTTTAATATTTAGGTTTGGGTCACCACACATTAATCTAATCAATACCACAAACCAGAAAATGGTTTTTTACCATGGTATTTTCCCAAGGGGAGTAGAAAAAAATATTTTATAAGGCCCATTTCTGATCATCTTAATATATTGAGTGTGCTTATGTGGAGGTGAGTCACACTCTCAAGGAAAACAAATTAAAAAGACAAAATGTTTTATAAGTCTTATAGTGTCTACTAAATGTTTGTAAAATTAATTAAACAAACATAAAATCACATTTATTAGTGGTAAAACATATATAGATTAAAATATCATTTATAATATTTTATTATATCAATATTGGGTCACTATGATGTCATAAAACACATTATATAATTAAACGGTATTTAATATTTACCAAAAAATTCGACTATCTCAGAAAATTATACAAAATTCACCTTTGTATAATTTATATGTCCTAATTCCAAAAATAATATTCATTTTATATAAATAATTTTCTATATATTTGAATTTTTTCTTTTAAAATAAAAAACGAACTTAATAAAAAAATTCATGGGTTTTGGCAAAAATAGCTTTCAAACCATAATAAATATTACAATTGCATTCATAAAATTATATGATAATTTAGATTTGATAAAGACTAATATAATTATAATATTTTATTAATATATTATTTAATTCAAAAATCCATTAATAAATTAAAATAGATTTTAAGTATAATATTAACTAAAAATACTATTTGTTCTTTTTGAACTATTTACAAGTAACAATAATAAAATGAATGCACATTATTTTTACAAAAATAATGTCCATAGTCACAGTGGTAGGGTATTGTTACATAACCACTTATAACACCTGCAAAATACTGAAGGGTAAGTAGTGAAATGGTGACAGACTCTTGGGGTGGCTCAGATAACATCACTTCGGTGGTAATATATATTAACTTCTTCCTCTCCCGTAGTCGGTTCCGCTCAAGCTTAAAATGTTCAAGATCAGCATGGGATTGGTCAAGAGAGATGCCCAATAACGCCACCACCTTTTTGAGCTCCAACAAATGTTCTTTGTACGGGTCAAGTATAATATATGAGGCCATCGCTTCATTTGTCTGAGTAAATTGGATTTCGTAAAGCCCTATATTTATACTGATCAAGTGATCACTGTTCAATGACTATATTAGAAATGGAAAAAATTAATAATGGTTTTTTAAAATCTAGAAACATAAAACCAATGAAGGTCACATTTTATATAACCATAATAATAAATTTTATTAGATCAATATGGATTTCCATTAATTAATGTTTCAGTTGTTACAATATTCTCTTATAAAGAATTTTTTCCTTCGAAATTTCATTTTACATTTTATTCCATAAACAGGTGTGGGTACTTTTCCTTCATTTTCTCAATGACATCTTCATTATTTCATATTATGATTGCCTTCATGTAGAAATAGTTCATGTATCACAATGCCACCCCATGGTATTTTCAAAATCATCTACTTCCTTGTCCCACTATCACCTCATGCATCATGGTTTATATCGATGGAAGCATCGATAATTCATTAAAAAGTTATTTATTATATATGATTTTGAAATAACTCAATGAACTTGTTTTTTATAAAAATTTATTAATGATTCATATTCAAATATTTCAATATAGTGCTTTGGTAAATACATTTTTTTATTTACGAATAGAAAAAAATCTATAATTTCATACATATAAGCAGCACGGAGGTCTCCCTCTTTTTCATCATATAGAAAATATTTTTTTTCTTCATAATTTTCAAATGAACGGAAGAATTTGAAAAGACCACGATGGTACTTCCAATGCTTAGAATGGTATGAATGTATAGAGTTAAATATTACCCAATAGTCTGTAATCGATATTTGAAAGAATCATGCAACGGTAGATGTATTGGATACCTAATAAAGTTGTTTGCAGGCAACATGGATATTTGAAAATGTTTCAAAGTCATTTGAGCATGACTTCAGGATGATCATTCCGAGTAGTTATTTAGGAAGAGAAATAAGGTATTTTAGTGATCTTCCTCTTCTTATATTTTAGCTATTAAAAAAATTAATACAATTAAAGTGTTTTAATACTTAGCTATTGAGAATAAAAAAATAAACTTTGATAATAAAAGGATAAAGTTGTAAATTATATATATACCCTACCTTATGACTCCTTAGGCTTAAATCTAGGTGGTCCTTGATATATTTATTAACATATATTCTTATGGGTATTTATTTATTCCCTTAATAATGGATCATACTATTCTTGTGAATTTACCACTATAGATATTCTTGGAGTGTTTTAATCCAGAGTGTACCAAAGCCCGTTGTCAAGCACCAGTTTCTGTTCGAGTCTAGCTCAAAGAGGTGTTTTTGGGTTTTATCCCTATGATACATTTGAGCAAGATCTGCCTCTACCTGCTCGTATCTAGATAGGGATTTATTTTCTTGATAAACCACTTACTCAGAACTCACTAATACATTGTGATGTGTTTATTATACTTATTCTTGTCTATAAGTCTTCACTAGGGTTTTGTAATCCTAATCCCAAAAATAACTAAACCTATACTCTGATACCAACTATGACAACCTTTATAGTTATTACACACTTAATCATTATTTAATACATAAAAATAACTTGATACTACATATAAGATCAAGAGGTCTAGTGTCTTTGGGGCTTAGGATAATTAAATAACAACTTAGAATAATAAATACAACATCTTTATTGAAAACTTCTGTTACATGACCACTACATATCTTCTTACTTAGCGTTGAAAAAAATAACCTGAGGACATGCATGAAAAAAGGGTGAGATAAAAAGCCCATTAATGGAATAAACATGGAATAACCTGAGGAATATAGTACTTGTTAAAAATAGGCATATAAATGGACCACAATAGAAAAATTAACATAACGGCATGATAAAGCATGATATTCTTAATATGGAAATGTGGGAATTACATTTAACATTTTTTTACCATGATCCAAGTCTCCTTGCATGTGGGGAATCAGTAAAACCACATTGAAATTGAATTATCATTAGTAAAACCTCATTTCAATTGATGTATCAGGATACTAATCTTTACCCAATACATTGGAGCGCTATTAGGGAACACCATTCATAAACATTTGATTTCATGCATAAGTGTGCCACAAAGATCATGCAACATGGAATAAATCATCATCATTTATTCCATGATAATGATATGTGGTATAAATACATGAATATTTATAATCAATAAGTAAATGTTCATAAAATTGAATACCCCTTATTGAGAAATGTTTATGGTATTAAATACACAATGACATTTTCTTGGAAAATCAGAGTTCAATTTCGGCAGCATAACGACTTGAAATAAGAACTCATAAAAATGGTTTATGAGATATAAAGGGGTTTATCATCATATTAGCATGAAATTTACAATAATGGGTTCATGTAGATACATTTTTCAACAAATTTAATGGAATTTAGATGCATAATATCGAAGAATTACATGGATGTAAAAGTGGAGAGAGAAATCTCTCATGGAATTTCAGCATGGTAACAGGTGTACATGGGAGGAATTAATGAGAGAGAAAGGTTAATCCCATCATACAAACATATATAGGGTACTATGGGGGAGGTGTGAATTCATACCCCAAAATTTTTAATTGAAAACAAAAAGGGCATACCAACTTAAAACAATTTAGAAAAAAATGAGAAAGAAAGAAATCCCTTACTTGGAAGTGTGATCCCAAAGGCATGGGAGAGGCTTGAGAAAGGCTTCTCAGGATCCTGGGGCACCTTGGGAAGATTATATATATAAGAGGTCAGAGGTTGGTCAAACTCGGATGTCTTTGAGTGAAGAGAAAGTGGGAGCTTGGGTAGGTTTATATAGGAAAGGAGAAGGAATTACCTAATATTTAGGATTGGGTCACCACACATTATGATAATCAATAACACAAACCAACCCATGGTTATTGCCCATGGGTTTTTAAAAAAGGGAGTGGAAAAATATATTTATAAGGCCAATGGCCGAAATTTGTAAAATATTTAGGGTACTTATGTGGAGGTGAGTCACACTATTAAGGAAAACAATTTAAAAAGACAAAATGTCTTATAAGTCTTAGAGGGTCCACTAAAGCTTCGAAATATAATTCAAACCAACCTAATATAACATTATTTTAGTGTTAAAAAATATATTTGCTGAAAAAATACTTTATAGTATTTTATTACATCACTATTGGGGAATTATGATGTCATAAAACACATTATACATTTAAACGATATTTAATTTTTACCGAAACATTCGACCCTCTCCGAAAATTATGAAAAATTCATCGTTGGATAATTTCAATGTCCTGATTCAAAAATTAATATTCATTTTATCTAAATAATTTTTTGAATATATGAATATTTACTTTTAAAATAAAAATTTACATTTATCGAAAATTCATGTGTTTTAAAAAAAATGGCTTTCAAACCATAATAAAAATTACAATTGCATTCATAAAATTATATGATGAATTATATTTAATAAAAATTAATTTAATTATTATATTTTATAAAAAAAATTATTTAATTAAAAAATCCAATAATTCATCAAAACTTATTTCATAGTTGCATATTAACTAAAAATACTATTTTTGATTTTAGAACTATTTAAAAAGTAACAATAATAAAATGAATACACATTATTTATACAAAAAATAATGTACATAATCATAGTCCTAGGGTCTTTTTACATAACCCCTTATAACACTCGCATAAGACCGAAGGGTAATGTGTGTGATGGTGCAAACTCTTGGGGTGTCTTGGATAACATCGCTTGGGTGGTAATCTCTATTAACTTACAATTCTCCCGTAGCCTATTTTCTCAAGATTAACATGTTCTTTCTCGGATTGGGCTTGGTCAAGAGTTGAGCCCAATGATGCCACCTCATTTCTGATCTCTTTCTAATGGTATTCTTATAGGGAAAGTCTACTGGATGAGGCCATCACTTCCTTCTTCTGAGTAAATTGGATTTGTTAAAGCACTATATTTATACTAATCATGTGATCACTGTTCAATGACTATATTAGCAACAATCACAATTCATAATGGTGTTTTAAAATCCAGAAACATAAAACCAATGTAGTTCACATTTCATATAACTATACTAATAAATTTAATGAGATCAAAAGGGATTTCTAATAATGAATGTTTGGGTCTTTAAAATGGGTAATAAAATTTCAATCATTATTATTTTTTACTATATTTCAATCAAGAAATAATAAAATTATTATTTAAATTTATAATACTTGGTGAGATACTCTTGGTACTATTAACTCAATTCCTGGATGTACACATGTATATGTGTCCACATTTCTCTAATGTGTTATATATGTTATTAATTTTTATTCAAGCTATACATTTTTATATTGGCCCAATGATAGTGAATTTCGATATAGAGATAATATAAGGGTTTCTTGGATGTGTTTGGGATTTCGGTTCATGTTCTATTTTTAACATTGACTAATTAATTTTTAGGTAAGATTACCTTTCATTATATTCGTTGATTTTATTTTTTTATAGCATGTTATGTATTGTTTATGCATTTCAAGAAGATATAAATATAAATGGATTCAATTAGATTCATTTATTATGTCTTGTTTTCAAATTTTTATTTTTTCCTTCTTATTTAGGTTTTTCATGGATGTCCAATGTATTGATGGGCTATGATTGATTTTTTGTAAATGATATACTAATTTTAACTCTTATTTTAGGGAAAAATCATTCCAAAGTATTTTTTATAGTGGATATAAACTAATTTGTTGTCCATAAGGATCATTAACACAATTCATGCCTACCAGCTATCTAGTATGGGTGATATATCGAGTCAACCAATTCTGATTTGATATAGTAATGCTGATGTGATGGGTTTTTAATGAAATTTTTGTAATAATCTATCACAAATTTTATGATATTATCTAGTTGTACCATATTTAAAATAATTTTATTAATTTTAATATCTTATCCAAATATAAAATTTTAGTGAAAGTTTTGAAAGTAGAACTTTAAATTTCCCTATTAGAAATATGTACAATTATTAATAGAAAGTGTCTAAGAATTATCGATAATTTCTTGGTGTCTTTTATGCTTCACTTGTATTTTCTTAATTAATTGATGAAGGAGACTATTTATTGGGAAATATTTTTTATCCTATTTATTTTTTTTAGATGTAACAGACCAAGATTCCCTGGTACGTTTCCCTTTAAATAATGCAATTGCGTGAATTGTACGCAATTTTGAGATTCTAACACACCACAACCAATCAAACTAGAAGTTTTGAATAGTAATACCTACTTTTTGAAATTTTATAAATTATATCTCTCTAAATAAACTACATTTTTTATTTGGAATATCAAAATTAGCATAGGATGAAATTCTGGTACTTTTCGGATAAATTTCATATTTTGATGAATAGTGAAAATTACTAAATTTCAATTAGAAACAACTTTTTTTATCGAAATAATTAATATTGATAAATTTTTAATTTGAGTGGTTTTAAAGTATATTTCAAATATATTTTTACCATTTAATTCAATTTTTGTCATTGGACATAATTTCACAATTAAACCAGACATAAACAAGTGCCAATCATTTGATAGTTATTATCTCTTAAAAACACACTTTTTGTTTTGATAGCGGGAATAAATTTTAATTTATTTCTGACACTTCTGTGTTTGGAATTTGTAAAAATGGATTCCATATTTGGAATCAAGATGTTCAAATTGTGTAAATAGTAAACTTTTATTTTTAGTGATTTTGAATAATTACTTCGGTAAATGTTTTATTTACTATGGTTAAAGGGTAAATCCGGTAAATAAGGGTTAACAAATAATATTATAATGATAAAAAAATTACCAAAAAAACATGTCCTAACCTTATTGGTTGATACATTTCCGACCATGGGAATTTTTGGGTTGTTTTGGGACCCCATGGTGCCACTTGTAAGTGATACGGACACTTTATTTTAATTAAGTTAAAATGAATACAAAAATGACACAAGCATATATCTTTTAGAAAATCAATTTTTAAATAGGGTTATATATGTTGTAATTTAGACTATAAATATTCATTAGAAATATAAAAAGAGTTCCTAAATAATGGTATTTTATTTAAAAAATTTAGACATTAAATAATTTAATTTATTTATGACACAATGGTGATGTAGTAATTATCATAATAGTGAAAAATTAAAATGATTGATATTGTAGATACCCGAATAAATATAATATGAGACTTTTTATGAATTAAAATAATTTTATAGGTTAATATGACATGTTAGGAATGATTTATCTAACTTATTTAGAAGAAATAATCACTTTATTATTTTTAAAAAAATAAATTATTGAATAGTGTCAAAATTGACATAAAATAATTTTTAAAACAAATATTATATTATTAATTGATATTAAATTCTTAAAAATCTAAGGATCGTCCAAGAGAATTATATCATGATATTTTTATCATTAATGGACCACTTGGGGGTCTCTTGAGTTTATATAGTACGTTTATTAACCATATAATATAAAAATACAAAAAGACATTTGTAAAAGTGAAACTAATTAACTAAGAGTTAATACATAATGATAAGGTTAATATAATCACCCAAACCTGTCTAAATTATATATGTTGAGTGGTTTTCGACTTATACCCACCCTATAATTTAAATAATCTACTTTTGAGCCATTAGAAACAGAATATGAATTTATTATAAAATAATATTTCTAGATTTTCCAAAAAGGCCCCCCACCCCTCTTATAAAAGGGCACTCCCCCTTCTCATTACTTCACACCGTAAAAGCCTTTTGGTTAGACCAACCCTGGACCAAATACTCTCTCAACTTCCTTGACTACAACATAGAGGCCTTAGTTTGATCCGAAATCTAACCTATGGAGCCCTTTTGATCAAATCAAAAGGAAGAACCCGAAGAAGAGGTAATGTTTTTACCAACCTTTTTCAAATTCTTTTCCTCTTCAACTTCTTCTTTCTTTGTCATTCCCATTATAAAATAATTAATACAGTATCTCCTATATACTATAATATTATTATAAATATGTTACAACCATATTAATTATTCTATCCATCCTTTAAATGACATGTCACCATACGTGCGTACGTAAGGCTTACCGTCTCCATGTCGTGGTGTAATTGTCATTCAAGAAATTATTATTTGGATGGGTATAATAATTATGTTTAATTCATGTAAATAATAAATATAACATGATAATTATTCTGTATATATGGTATAACATCCAATTATATATTATTTTAACATCAAAAGGTTGATATTCTCGCTCGTGTGTACGTACGGACTACCATCTCCACGAATGTGATGAGATTCATTCTCCATCGTATTAATTCAAGTATAATAATCATTTTATTATTTAAAAATAATGTTAAAGGACTTGATATCATTCTGGATATGAATAAGATACAACCTATCAATGACAAACATAGCTTACGTAACAAAACATATAAAATAAAATGTGTAAGTTAACACCCGAAACAACGATAATACTAAGATATTATTAACAAATCAATGATAAAAGATCATATATGATATCATATTAACGTAATTGATTCTTTTATAATTCAATAACAATTATTTCACCATTATACAAGAGGTTAACCTACCTTCGACCAAGGAAAAAGTACAAAGTAAGGGGTTTTCATGTCACTCCTTATTCATTAGGGATTCATTCCATATTGCCACCATTAACTTTTGTGTGGTGTATTTACTGCCCATAATTATATTATTTGTGTAATACACATTAATTTATGTGTATTTACATATCAATTGTATGATACCTCTTCCATGGGTTTTATGTTTCGTAAGTTACCAAATTGGTAAGGGTTTATTTCGTAATCTCTTCATTATCCGAGGTTGTTTATACGTGATAATCTTCTGGGATCTTTTTATCATCCACATCCATATTTCTTAGAAATATATTTCAAAAACATTATTAATATTTACAATAATATGGGTTAAAGTCATTTATACCCTTTTTTGAATTTTAATAGGTGGTTTATAATGGAATCTTTCTGTCGTTTTCCAAACAAAGTTCTTTTAACCTTTTCGATAGAATTAAGGTAAGAATGTTTTTTTAACTTATACGGTGGTTGCGGGTATTTTCAACCATTATAAAATTGTCAAAGCTTCCCTTACAACCCTATAAGAATATTTTCAAATTAAATGTTTTATTTTATAATTATGTTATTTTTAAATGATTTTAAAACAGAGATATTTTTCTCAAATATATGAAAATCCAGTGCAAATGTATACGTATTTAATGCAAGCTTAAAAATGTTTTCAGAAAACCCGACTCTCGAGTGTGGTAGATAGGAAGGGATTGGGAGAGGACCCATCGTGGCCTGTAATTAGTCGATCAGTCTCAGAATTAGTTATATTGTTTTCAGAAGCCTGTATACTATTTTCAGAAATACACTGAAGTATATTTTAGCAAATTTAAACGTAAGTATCTTCTAAAAAAAATTTCATCGTTAGGTCTCATGAGATAAACTGGTGTCTTGGAACAAGGCCTTGGAAAAATCTTATTTGTAGTCTTGGCACAAGGCCGTGGATATGTGGTTATGATATTCTGGCATTATGCATTCCATCAATATGAAAGTGGTTATTGATATTGCATGTGATTTTTCGACTACTAGAATATACATGTGAATAAGTAAATGGAATTATTTCATTTTATCTTTGCCATATTATGTTGAAGTTCAAGTTTAAAAGGCTTTTGTTTTAGTTATAAATTGCTTTAAGTGTTTATGCTTATCTATGAAAGCTTATGCTATATTGTTATCCTTACTGAGCATCTAAGCTCACCCCTTTCAATGTTTTATTTTTCTCAGGATGTGAAGAAGTAATTTATGAATGACCTGCAGGGATAGTATGAGGGGATATGAAGAAAAGATGTTGTTGTAGTTTTTTTACCTTATGATGTAATGTAAGATTTATGAATATATCTAGTGTTTCCAAGACTACTAAACTAGTCGGTCTTTCGAGACTTGATCCTTTGTGATCATGCCAATGTTATGTAATAAATCACCGACCATGGGTATCTAGGGTCGGGGTGTTACCGTTGGTATCAGAGGAAGTTTAGTACAAACCATGGAATCTATATTTAGATAAACTTTGATTAGATCACATAGCCCTAAGAGAGAATATGAGGATTTGTATAGAAGAACATACTATAATTTTGGTATTGTAGATATTTTGTGAGTTTTCCAAGAAATACATCCCTATCTAGATACGAGCAGGTAGAGGCGGCTCTGGTACGGATGTACCTAGGGGTAAGACCCGAAAACACTGCTTTGAGCTAGACTCGAACGGGAACTGCTACACGACAACGGGTCTTTCTTCACTCTTGGTTATGACACTCTCGGGGGATATGCTTTGGTAAATTCACAAGATTAGTATGAACCATTATTAAGGGAATACAAAAAAATTCCCATAAGAATATATATTGGAAAATATATTGTGGATAACATAGATTTTAATATATGGTACCCCAAGTTAGGATATATTGTTCAATTACAAGATTATCCAATTATGTCTATTTTTTTACATTCTTATTAAATAAGTATTCAAAAACCCTAATTGTATTTTCTTTTTGTTAGTTGAAACATGGAGGGAGAAATATCACGAAAAACTCTTCTCTCTCTTCTTGAAGAACTACATACAATTATTATCCAGAAGTCATGCGCAAATGATGTTGAAATTTTTTCAAATGTCCAAGTTACATGCAAACAACTTTATGAGACATCCAATACCTCTAGAATTGCACGATTCATTCAAGGATCAAGTACCGACTATGGGATAATGTTGCGCTCTCAACATTCTTACCACGCTAATCCTGGGAAGTACCATCATGGTCTTTTCAAATTATTCACTTTATCTCAAAATTACGATGCACTAAATGATTTTCAAGATGCTGCAAAAGAGGAAGACCTTCGAGCAGCCTATATGTGTCAAATTATATATTTATGTCTTTTGGGATATACGAATATTGATTTACCAAAACCTTATTTTGAAGTATTTGAAGATGAATCAGAGATAATTTTTCTAAAAAACATGTTAAAGATGATGTCTCAAAATTATATATAAGAAATACCTATTTTTTATGATGCATCGATGCTTCCATCGATATAATCCAAGATGGATGAGGAGTTTTTGGGTAAAGTAAGTAGATTATTTTGAAAACTTACTGCGGTACCATGGTGACACATGAACACATTCTACCAAATGGAAAATCCACCTAGTCTCTCCAGAGTTCATGTTGTGATCCACATATCTCCAGTGACAAAATACATGCCAAACCCAACACATGTACTCAAATATCAAGAATTAGAACTGGAACCTGATATATCTTATTGTTAAGAGCCTATCATAATTCTTCATACTAAAGATCAAGTGTTGAGAAACCGGATGACTCCTCTGGTAAAAGTTCTATGGAGAAATCATAAGATGGAAGAGGCAATGTGGGATCCCGAGGAACATATGATGAAGAACCTATGTGGAAATAAATGGATGGTGAAATGTTTAAAAGTGTTAGTTCTCTTATTGATGGGATTACATTGGAATAATTTTCTCTTGTATGTGTAAACCTACAATTTATCATGTGAAAATGATATTTGAGGAAGAATTATCTTTTCTGTTGTGGATATAGTTATATATAACCATTTGGTCTTATATGATCATTGGGTTTGAGGTAATTATAAGTTATTATAATTTGGGATGAAAATGCAAGGTTTGAGATAATATTTGTGGTAAAAATATGTTATGGTTATTTTGGGAATTTTATCTCATCTTGGTAATGTTATAAAATATAGTTTTTGAAAAAGGACAACACGCAGACCGTGTGACAACCGATCACGTCGAACAAAGCTGTGGGAATCGAACACACAACCAAAGTGCGATTGGGATTTATCGCCAACCACTGGACTATGTGAAGTACCTGGTTAGTGTGACTATTATTTATAGTTAAATGGTTTTATTGATCATTATTAATTTGATTTGGTATCTTATGTCTTATCAAATGAATAACCTTAGTATAGGAAAATGATTTGGTAATTAAGTGATAAATGTTATTTTGGAAGTTTTTCGCTTTGTAGTATGGAAAATAGAATAGTATGGGATTTCATTTGAGGAGTAATGGTGGATTTTTATCTACGTTTTTATTGTGGATTTATAGTGATTTGGGTTGTTTATGGAAATGAATAGGTTAATTACTTTTTAGTATGTGACTTTAAGAGTAATTAATGTCATTTGGAGATACAATTTAACATGGAAGACTACATTCTTATAAGTTTTGAGTTTCAATATTAGTTTTGATTATATCGAAGGATTTTAAGGAAAATTGATTGTTTAATGGTATTTATTTAACTTTGGGGTATTGATGGTTTAATTTTAGAAAATAAGATTAGAGTTTTTTTCTATAATAGAATATCCATTTAGGGGGTCATCAGATATTATACTAACCATTTTAGTTTTGATTAATCTCTAAAGTCAAGTTAAATACATAGTTTATCCTACGTGGATCATGTATTTCCATAGAAGTTTATTCTAGCTCTTCCATTGCGACCAAGCCTTCTTGAATACTCATTGTTCAAAAAAAAATGAGTTAGTGGTAAAAATTTATTAAAGAATGAAACTCTACTTAAAAAGTAAGTACATAACTTTATGTTCTTATTCAATATCATAAATTAATTCCTCGTCCTTATGTAATTTAACTTAAAACAAAAAAAATGTTGTTCGTTTACTTTTCCTACTAGGAGACTAAGGACCATTTGTCCCAACACAAGTTTATGATTTTCTTATTGTTAACTTTCTCCTGATCATGTTTTCTATCCCTCTCCATCAGAACTAAACACTATGATTATCATCCATATCCATGTTTTCCTACATGGAATCCTAGTATGGGTTATCTTGGGTGACCTTTATACCTCTCTTGCTATCTTTTAAAGTGATAGTTTTATTAACTCTTTTTCCGATGTGGGACATTCCAATATATTATCAAGCCCAATTTTAAAAAATTGAGAGGACGTAATTTATTGAATGAGTGGAGAATTTAACACCCCAAGATTCCACGGTACGTTTCCCTTTGAATAATGCAATGGCGTGCATTGTACGCAACTTTGAGATTCTAACACACCACAACCAATCAAACTAGCTGTTATGAATAGTAATACCTACATTTTGAAATTTTATAAATTATATCTCCTTAAATAAACTTCATTTTTTTATTTGGAATATCAAAATTATCCTAGGATGAAATTCTGGTACTTTTCAGATAACTTTCATATTTTGATGAATAGTGAAAATTACTAATTTTTTTAAAAACAACTGTTTTAATAAAAATAATTAATATTGGTAAATTATGAATTTCAGTGGTTTTAAAGTATATTTAGAATATATTTTTACCATTTAATTCAATTTTTGTCATTGGACATAATTTCACAATTAAACCAGACATAAACAAGTGCAAATCTTTTGATAGTTATTATCTCTTAAACAACACGCTTTTTGTTTTGACAGTGGGAATTAATTTTAAATTAATTTCTGCCACTTCTATGTTTCTAATTTAGAAAAATGGATTCCATATTTGGAATCTGGATGTTCAAATTGTGTAAATAGGTAACTTTTGTTTTTAGTCATTTTGAATGATTACTTCAGTAAATGTTTTATTTACCATGGTTAAAGGGTAAATCCAGTAAATAAGGGTTAAAAAATAATATTATAATAATATAAATTACTAAAAAACGTGTCCTAACCTTATTGGTTGATATATTTCCGACCATGGGTATCTTTGGGTCGATTTTGGGACCCAATGGATCCACTTGTATGAGATAGGGACACTTTTTTTAATTAAGTTATAATGAATACAAAAATGACAGAAGCATATATCTTTTAGAAAATAAATTTTTACATAGGGTTATATATATTGGAGTGTCGACTATAAAAATTAATTATAAATATAAAATTATTTCCTACATAATGGTATTTTGTATATAAATTTTAGACATTAAATAATTTAATTTATTTATGACACAATGGTGATGCAGTAATTACCATAATATTGAAAAATTAAAATGATTGATATTGTAGATAACCAAATAAATATAATTCGAGACTTTTTATGAATTAAACTAATTTTATATGTTAATATGATATGTTAGGATTGATTTATCTAACTTTTTTCTATGTAATAATTCTGTAACGATTTTGACAAAAATAAATTATTGAATAGTGTAAAAATTAACATAAAAGAATTTTTAAAAAAAATATTATATTATTAATTGATATTAAATTCCTAAAAATCTACTATTCATCCAAGAGACTTATATCATGATAGGTGTATAATTAATGGACCACTTGGGGGTCTCTTGGACGTATATAGTAAGTATATTAACCATATAATATAAAAATACAAAGGGACATTGTGAAAATGAAACTAATTAACTAAGAGTTAATACTTAAAGATAAGGTTAATATAATGACCCAAACATATCTAAATTATATTGGTTGAGTGTTTTTCGACCTATCCGCACCCTATAATTTAAATAATCTACTTTGGAGACATTAGAAACTGAATTTAAATTTATTATAAAATAATATTTCTAGCTTTTCCAAAGGTGCCTCTCACCCCTCTTATAAAAGGGCACTCCCCCTTTTCATTACTTCACACCATAAAAGCCTTTTGGATCGGCCAAACCCTGCCCAAATACTCTCTCAACTTCCCTCACTACAACATAGAGGCCTTTGTTTGATCAGAAATCCATCCAAAGGATCCCTTTTGATCAAATCGAAAGGAAGAACCCGAAGAAGAGGTAATGTTTTTACCACCACTTTTCAAATTATTTTCTTCATCAACTTCTTATTTCATTGTTATTCCCATTAGAAAATAAAGAATCTAGTATCTCCTATATACTATAATATTATTATAAATATGGTAAAACCGTATTCATTGTTCTATCAAACCTTTAAATGACATGTCACCATACGTGCGTACGTACGGCTTACCGTCTCCACGTCGTGGTGTAATTGTCATTCAATAAATTATTATTTGTATGGGTATAAAAATGATGTGTAATTAATGTAAATAATAAATATAACATGATAATTATTCTGTCTATATGTTATAACATCCAATTATATATTATTTTAACATCAAAAGAATGATATTGTCGGTCGTGCGTATGTACGGACTACCGTCTCCACAAATGCGATGAGATTCATTCTCCATCGTATTAATTCAAGTATAATTATCATTTTATTATTTAAAAATAATTTTTATGGAGTTGATGTCATTCTGGATATGAATAAGATACAACCTATCCATGACAGACATGGCTTACGTAACAAAACATATAAAAGCAAACGAGTAAGTTAACACCCGAAACAACGATAATACTAAGATATTATTTACAAATCAATGTTAAAAGATCATATATTATATCATATTAATGTAAATTATTCTTTTATAATTCAATAACAATTATTTCAACATTATACAGGAGGATAACCTACCGTCAACCAAGGAAAAAGTAAAATGTAAGGGGTTTTCATGTCACTCCTTATTCCCGTGAGATTCATGCCATATTGCCACCATTACCTTTTGTGTGGTGTATGTAATGCCCATAATTATATTATTTGTGTAATAAACTTTAATATATGTGTATTTACATATTCAGTGTATGATACCTCTTTCATGGGTTGTATGTTTTCTAATTTACCAAATTGGTAAGGGTTTATTTCGCAATCTCTTCATTATCTGAGGTTGTTTATACGTGATAATGTACAGGGATATTTTTATCATCCACATCCATGTTTCTTAGAAATGTATTTCAAAACATTTTTAATATTTACAAGAATATGGGTTAAAGTCATTTAAACCCTTGTTTTACTTTTTATAAGTGGTTTATAAATGAAACTTTTCTTCGTTTTCCAAACAAGGTGCTCTTAACCTTTTCGACTGAATTACGGTAAGAATTTTTTTTAACTTATACGGTGGGTGCGGGTATTTTCCGTCATTATAAAATAGTCGAAGCGTCCCTTAAAAACTTATAAGAATATTTTCAAATTAAATGTTTTATTTTATAATTATTTTATTTTTAAATGATTTCAAAAAAGAGATATTTCTATCAAATATATAAAAATACAATGCAAATGTATACGTATTTAACGCAAGCTTACAAATGTTTTCAGAAAACCCGACTCTCGAGTGTGGTAGACAGGAAGGGATTGGGAGAGGATCCATCATGGCCTGTAATTAGTTGAGCAGTCTCAGAATTAGTTATTTTGTTTTCAGAAGCTTCTATAATTCTATCAGAAATACACTGGAGTATATTTTAGCAATTTTAAACGTAAGTATATACTAAAAAAATTACATAGGTAGGTCTTATGAGACAAACTAGTGGCTTGGCACAAGGCCTTGTCAAAATCTTATTTGTTGTCTTGGCACGAGGCCTTGGCTATGTGGTTATGATAGTCTGGCATTATGCATTCCATCATTGTGAAAGTGGTTATTGATATTTCATGTGATTGTTCGACTATTAAAATATCCATGTGAATAAGTAAATGGTATTATTTCATTTTATCTTTTCCATATTATGCTGAAGTTCAACTTTAAAAGGCTTTTGTTTTAGTTATAAATTGCTTTAACTGTTTATGCTTATCTATGAAAGATTCTTCTATATTGTTATCCTTACTGAGCATCTGAGCTCACCCCTTTCAATGTTTTATTTTTCCCAGGATGTGAAGAAGTAATTTATGAATGACCAGTAGGGATAGTATGAGGGGATATGAAGAGAAGATGTTGTTGTAGTTCTTTTACCTTATGATGTAATTTAAGACTTATGAATATATCTAGTGTTTCCATGACTACTAAACTAATCGTTCTTTCAAGACATGATCCTTTGTGATCATGCCAATGTTATGTAATAATGCACCGACTCTGGGTATCTTGGGTCGGGGCGTTACACTTGGTATTAGAGGAAGTTTAGTACAAACCTTGGAAGCTATATTTAGATAAACTTTGATAGGATCACATAGCCCTAAGAGAGAATATGAGGATTTGTATAGAAGAACATAATAGAATTTTGTTATTGTAGATATTTTGTGAGTTTTCCGAGCAATACATCCCTGTCTGGATACGAGCAGGTAGAGGCGGCTCTAGGACAGATGTACCTAGGGGTAAAACCAGAAAACACCACTTTGAGCTAGACTCGAACGAGAATTGGTGTACGACAACGAGCCTTGCTTCACTCTTGGTTATGACACTCCCGGGGGAGATGATTTGGTAAATTTACAAGATTAGTATGAACCATTATTAAGGGAATAAAAAAATTCCCCTAAGAATATATGTCGGAAAATAGATAGTGGATAACCTAGATTATAACATAGGGTACCCCAAGTTAGGATATATTTTTCAATTACAAGATTATCCTATTATGTCTATTTTTTTTACATTCTTATTAGATAAGTATTCAAAAACCCTAATTATATTTTATTTTTGTTTGTTGAAACATGGGGGGAGCAAGATCACGAACAAATCCTCTCTCTCTTCCTGAAGAACTACTTACAATTATTATCCAGAAGTCATGTGCCAATAATGTTGAAACTTTTTCAAATGTCCATGTTACATGAAAACAACTTTATAAGACATCAAATACCTCTATCATTACAAGATTATTTCAAGGATCAAGTACCGACTATGGGATAATGTTGCACTCTCAACTTTCTTACCATGCTAAGTGTGGGAAGTACCATCAGGGTCTTTTCAAATTATTCACTTTATCTCAAAATTACGATGCACTATATGATTTTCTAGATGCTGCAGAAGAGGGAGACCTTCGAGCAACCTATATGTATCAAATTATATATTTATGTCTTTTGGGATATACGAAAACAGATTTACCAAAACCTTATTTTGAAATATTTGAAGATGAATCAGTGAGAATTTTTCTAAAAAAACATGATAAAGATGATATCTCAAAATTATATATAAGAAATACCTATTTTTTATGATGCATCAATTCTTCCATTGATATAATCCAAGATGGATGAGGAGTTTTTGGGTAAAGGAATTAGATTATTTTGAAAATTTCTTGAGGTACCATTGTGACACATGAACACATTCTACCAAAAGGAAAATCCGCCTAGTCTCTCTAGAGTTCATGTTGTGACCCACATATATCTAGTGACAAAATACATGCCTAACCCAACACATGTACTCACCTATGAAGAATTAGAACTGGAACCCGATCTATCTTATTGTGAAGAGCCTATCAGAATTCGTCATACCAAAGACCAAGTTTTGAGAAACCGGATTAATCATTTAGTAAAAGATCTATGGAGAAATCATAAGATTGAAGAGGCAACGTGGGAACCCAAGGAACATATGATGAAGAACCTATGTGGAAATAAATGGATAGTGAAATGTTTAAATATGTTAGTGCTCTTATTGATGGGATTATATTGGAATAATTTTCTCTAGTATGTGTAAAGCTGAGATTTATCTTGTGAAAATGATATTTGAGAAAGAATTATATTTTCTGTTGTGGATATAGTTATAAATAACCATTTGGTCTTTTATGATCATTGGGTTTGAGGCAATTATAAGTTATTATAATTTGGGATGAAAATGCAAGGTATGAGATAATATTTGTGGTTAAATTATGTTATGGTTATTTTGAGAAATTTATCTCATTTAGGTAATGTTATAAAATAGAGTTTTTGAAAAAGGACAACACGTAGACCGTGTGACAACCCGTTGCGTCGGACAAAGCTGTGAGAATCAAACCCACAACCAAAGTGCGATTGGTATTTATCGCCTACCACTAGACTATGTGAAGTCCCTGGTTAGTGTGACTATTATTTTTAGTTAAATGACTTTATTGATCATTAATAATTGGATTTTGGATCTTATGTCTTATCAAATGAATACCCCTAGTATAGGAAAATGATTTGGTAATTAAGTGATAAATGTTATTTTGGAAGTTGTTCGCTTTGTTGTATGGAAAATAGAATAGTATGGGATTTCATTTGAGGAGTAATGGTGGATTTTTATCTATGTTTTTATTGTGGATTTATAGTGATTTGGGTTGTTTATGGAAATGATTAGGTTAATTACTTTTAAGTATGTGACTTTAAGAGTAATTAATGTCATTTGTAGATACAATTTAACGTGGAAGACTACATTTTTATAAGTTTTGAGTTTCAATATTAGTTTGGATTATATTGAAGGATTTTAAAGATAATTGATTATTTAATGGTATTTATTTAGCTTTGGGGTATTTATTGTTTAATTTTAGAAATTAAGATTAGTGTTTTTTTCTCTAATGGAATATCCATTTAAGGGGTCATTAGATATTATACTATCCATTTTGGTTTTGATTAATCTCTAAAGACAAGGTAAATATATAGTTTATCCTACGTGGATCATGTATTTCTATAGAAGTTTATTCTAGCTCTTCCATTGTGACCAAGCCTTCTTGAATACTCATTGTTCAAAAAAAATGAGTTAGTGGTAAAAAGTTATTAAAGAATAAAACTCTACTTAAAAAGTAAGTATATCTCTTTATGTTCTTAGTCAATATCATAAATTAATTCCTTTTCCTTATGTAATGTAACTTAAAACAAAAAATGTTGTTCGTTTACTTTTCCTACTAGGAGACTAAGGACCGTTTGTCCCGACACAAGTTTTTGATTTTCTTATTTTCAACTTTCTCCTAATCATGTTTTCTACCCCTCTCCATCGGAACTGAACACTTAGTTTATCATCCATATCCATGTCTTCCTACATGGAATCCTAATATTGGTTATCTTGGGTGACCTTTATACCTCTCTTCCTTTCTTTTAAAGTTATAGTTTTATTAACTCTTTTTCCGATGTGGGACGTTCTATTATATTATCAATCCCAATTATATAAAATTGCGAGGACACAATTTATTTAAGGAGGGGAGAATGTAACACCCCAAGATTCCATGGTACGTTTCCCTTTGAATAATGCAATGGCGTGCATTGTACGCAACTTTGAGATTCTAACACACCTCAACCAATCAAACTAGCCGTTATGAATATTAATACCTACTTTTTGAAATTTTATAAATTCTATATCTCTAAATAAACATCATTTTTTGATTCGGAATATCAGAATTAGCCTAGGATGAAATTTTTGTACTTTTCGGATAACTTTCATATTTTCATGAATAGTGAAAATTACTAAACTTTAATTAAAAACAACTTTTTTAATCGAAATAATTAATATTGACAAATTATAATTTTTAATGGTTTTAAAGTATATTTAGAATATATTTTTATCATTTAATTCAATTTTAGTCATTGGACATAATTTCACAATTAAACCACACATAAACAAGTGCTAATCTTTTGATAGTTATAATCTCTTAAAAACACGCTTTTTGTTTTGACAGTGGGAATTAATTTTAAATTAATTTCTGCCACTTCTATGATTGGAATTTGGAAAAATGGATTCCATATTTGGAATCAGGATGTTCAAATTGTGTAAATAGGTAACTTTTATTTTTAGAGATTTTGAATAATTACTTCGGTAAAGGTTTTATTTACCATGGTTAAAGGGTAAATCCGGTAAATAAGGGTTAAAAAATAATATTATAATAATAATAAATTACCAAAAAAACGTCTCATAACCTTATTGGTTGATACATTTCCGACCATTGGAATCTTTGTGTCGATTTTGGGACCCATAGTGCCACATGTAAGTGATAGGGACACTTTATATTAATTAAGTTAAAATGAATACAAAAATGACCCAAGCATATATCTTTTAGAAAATCAATTTTTACATAGGTTTATATATGGTTGAATTTAGACTATAAATAATCATTAGAAATATAGAAAGATTTCCTAAAAAATAGTATTTTATTTATAAATTTTAGACATTAAATAATTTAATTTATTTATGACACAATGGTGATGCAGTAATTACCTTAATAGTCAAAAATTAAAATGATTGATATTGTAAATACACAAATAAATCTAATTTGAGACTTTTTATGAATTAAACTAATTTTCTAGTTTACTATGACATGTTAGGAATGATTTATATAACTTTGTTCGAAGTAATAATTCTTTTATGATTTTTAAAAAAATCAATTATTGAATAGTGTCAAAATTGACATAAAAGAATTTTTAAAACAAATATTATATTATTAATTGATATTAAATTCCTAAAAATATAATGATCGGACAAGAGACTTATATAATGATAGTTGTATCATTAATGGACCACTTGGGGGTCTCTTGGATGTATATAATAAGTTTATTAACCATATAATATAAAAATAGAAAGAGACATTGTAAAAGTAAAACTAATTAACTAAGAGTTAATAATTAATGATAAGGTTAATATAATGACTCAAACCTGTCTAAATTCTATTGGTTGATTGGTTTTAGACCTATACCCACCATAGAATTTAACTAATACACTTTGGAGACATTATAAACTGTATATGAATTTATTATAAAATAATATTTCTATCTTTTCCAAAGGTGCCCCTCACCCCTCTTATAAAAGGGCACTCCCCCTTCTCATTACTTGACACCATAAAATCCTTTTGGTACGGCCAAAACCTGACCAAATACTCTATCAACTTCCCTCACTACAACATAGAGGCCTTAGTTTGATCATAAATCCAACCTAAGGATCCATTTTCATCAAATCAAAAGGAAGAACCCGAAGAAGAGGTAATGTTTTTACCACCCTTTTTCAAATTCTTTTCTTCTTCAACTTCTTCTTTCTTTGTTATTCCCACTCTAAAATAATTAATCCAGTATCTCCTATATAATATAATATTATTATAAATATGGTACAACCATATTCATAATTCTATCCATCCTATAAATTACCTGTCACCATATGTGCGTACGTACGACTTACCGTCTCCACGTCGTGGTGTAATTGTCATTCAATAAATTATTATTTGGATGGGTATAATAATGATCTGTAATTCATTTAAATAATAAATATAACATGATAATTATTCTGTATATATGGTATACCATCCAATTATATATTATTTTGACATAAAAAGAATGATATTGTCGCCCGTGCGTACGTACAGACAACCGTCTCCACGAATGCGATGAGATTCATTCTCCATCGTATTAATTCATGTATAATTATCATTTGATTATTTAAAAATATTTTTTATAGACTTGATATCATTATGGATATGAATAAGATAAAACATATCCATGAAAAAAATTCATTACAAAACAAAACATATAAAAGAAAACGAGTAAGTTAACACCCGAAACAACAATAATACTAAGATATTATTAACAAATCAATGTTAAAAGATCATATATGATATCATATTAATGTAAATGATTCTTTTATAATTCAATAAAAATTATTTCACCATTATACAGGAGGTTAGCCTACCGTCGACCAAGGGAAAATTACAAAGGGGTTTTCATCTCACTCCTTATTCCCGTGAGATTCATGCCATATTTCCACCATTACCTTTTGTGTGGTGTATGTACTGCCCATAATTATATTATTTGTGTAATAAACTTTAATTTATGTGTACTTACATATTAATTGTATGATACCTCTTTCATGGGTTGTATTTTTCATAAGTTTCCAAATTGGTAAGGGTTTATTTCGCAATCCCTTCTTTATCCGAGGTTGTTTATACGTGATAATCTACTGGGATCTTTTTATCATCCACATCCATGTTTCATAGAAATGTATTTCAAAACATTTTTAATATTTACATTAATATGGTTTAAATTAATTTATACCCTTTTTTTACTTTTTTAAGTTGTTTATAAAGGAATATTTTCGTCCTTTTCCAAAAAAGGTGATTTTAACCTTTTCGACAGAATTAAGGTAAGAATGTTTTTTTTAACTTATACGGTGGGTGCGGCTATTTTCTGTAGTTATAAAATCGTCGAAGCGTCCCTTACAAGCATATAAGAATATTTTCAAATTAAATGTATTATTTTATAATTATTTTATTTTTAAATGATTTCAAAAAAGAGATATTTCTCTCAAATATATGAAAATCCAGTGAAAATGTATACGTATTTAACGAAAGCTTAAAAATGTTTTCAGAAAACCCCACTCTCGAGTGTGGTAGACCGGAAGGGATTGGGCGAGGACCCATCATGGCCTGTAATTAGTCGATCAGTCTCAGAATTAGTTATTTTGTTTTCAGAAGCTTGCATAATGTTCTCAGAAATACATTGGAGTATATTTTAGAAATTTTAAACGTAAGTATCTTCTAAAAAAATTGCATCGGTAGGTCTCATGAGAAAAACTAGTGTCTTGGCCCAAGTCCTTGGAAAAATCCTATTTTTAGTCTTGCCACGAGGCCTTGAATATGTGGTTATGATAGTCTGGCATTATGCATTCCACTATTATGAAAGTGGTTATTGATATTGCATGTGATTGTTTGACCAGTAGAATATCCATGTGAATAAGTAAATGGCATTATTTCATTTTATCTTTTCCATATTATGTTGAAGTTCAAGTTTAGAATGCTTTTGTTTTAATTATAAATTGCTTTAAGTGTTTATGCTTAACTTATGAAAGCTCTTGCTATATTGTTATCCTTACTGAGCATCTGAGCTCACCCCTTTCAATGTTTTATTTTTCCCAGGATGTGAAGAAGTAATTTATGAATGACATGCAGGGATAATATGAGGGTATATGAAGACAAAATGTTGTTGTAGTTTTTTTAACTTATGATGTAATGTAAGACTTATGAATATATCTAGTGTTTCCAAAACTACTAAACTAATCAGTCTTTCGAGACTTGATCCTTTGTGATCCTGCCAAGTTTATGTAATAATGCACCGACTCTAGGTATCTAGGGTCGGGGCGTTACATTAGATCTTTGGGAGTAGTTAATTATTTTGGTGAATCAATGTATTAGATAAATATTTAATATAGTAGAGAGACCACATTGGATAATATTTAGCTCATAATAAGAAAATATATCTGTATGTTTTATATTTATTTTAAAAGGTAGTGATTTCAAAATCCTGGTTAAAATATTTAATTCCTAAAAAAAGCATAGAATTTCTATGTTTTTGGATTTTTCACCCTTTAATATTTTTAGATAATATAATATGAATTCTCTTTTTTCCACCGATATATGAGAGATTCAAGTGAAAAATGTACCTTCGACCTTCATATCAATGATAGAGTATTTGGTTTTGTTGTACAGACACATATATAATTTGAGGATAATAATCAATATTTTATCATATTGTATATCTTGGTGAGTGGTTAGGTGTTCCTCATTTTCTTTGGAATTATTTCCTTTCTGAAGAAGTAAAACCACATATTTTCTTTTATTTAATCAAAATTTAAAATTTAGACATTAAATAAGTGGAAAGTGTTTTGGTGGGGAGAATTTCGACACCTTGATATCACTTATTATTATTATTTTATTTAATTATTTATTTTCATTTATTTAGAGAAGTTTATGTTTGAATATTGAAAATTATTGGAATTTTTTGTGTTGTATGTTCATTACGTCATTTGTGGATAATTATTAAAAACAACATAATTGAATCTAACATGTGTTCATTCTAATTGATTGAACGAGACATAATAGGATTAACCACAGAGCTTAGTCATACATGACCATTGGTAGCCTTGTGGAATAATTAATCAAAAAATTATTATAAACCAAGAATTTTAGCCTTAAAAATATATTTTTTTAGATCCGATTTTCTACAAACTTATTTAATTGTTAGTTTTAATAATTTGGTTTAATCTTAAATGTGTTTTTTTTCATGGCTAACACATGGTTTAGAGTAACTATAATGACTAGACTTACAAGGTGAATAGTTTGAATCTAGTAATTCTTACAAGACTAGAACATGGTTTTCAAAATATTATACCCAATCCATGTGTGTTTCTTAGTTTTAAAATTAAAAACATTTCTAATTTTCCTCTACCCTATTTTATGTACTATTACCCCATTTTTTAACTATTCTATGATTCAAGTTCTTAGCCATCTCTCTCATCTGTTCCTCCCTTCCATTATGGATTCACCACGATTTTCTTATTTTCATTCATGATGATTCTTCTTGGAATGGTGATATTAAAATATCCCTCTATTCTTATCCTTCCTTTTTAAACTTATTTTCCAACATTAATATAGTCAAGGTGACCTATGGATTGAGGTTACTAAATTTTTCTTAATTTGTTCTTAATTTAGGGATCATAAAGGCCTTCTTAGAGATTATTTAACGCTTCTGTGTATTGACGCCATTATTATAGGCATCAAAAAAACATAGGTTAGTTTTTCCATTAATTTAAATTAATGAAAAATCCATACATTATGTTCTCTTTTCAATCCTAATTTTAATGATTAAAATACTATATAGAGTGTATATATTCGTTCTATATAATAGGAAATTTGTTCTTCTCATAGTTTTCACATAGAATATTTTTTTAAATTAATGTGAAAATATATTTTAATATAAACTATGATCACCAAGTATATTAAAAAAACGGGCTTAATTTAATGGAATTAGATAAAAAATGGTTTTTTCACAAAATTTATTTTCATATAGGGTAACTCATATTCCTAAAGAATTTTTTTAATCTAATAATGTATTTAGTGTTTATAAAATTTTATTTGTGATTAATAAATTTTTGGATGTTTCCTAATGATGTTTTGAGTTTTTTTATAATTTACAATTATTTTTTGATATTTTAAGAGATGTCTTGATTTTAAATTGATTTAAAAACATTATTTTTATGGGTTTTGATTCATAATAAAAATTATAAATAGGCTATCTTAAATAGGTTATAATAGTCTATTTGTAACTTTATAAAAATATTTTCTTTTTTTATGCATACCCCTAAAGTAATCCCATTCATGTAATTATGTAAAAATAATATTGGTATTTATGTTGTGTGATTTTTTGAATTTATCCAAGTTAATGGATATCAATATTAGATGTTAATATCGACTATGGGGATACTGTTCTGAAGGGTGATTGGAAGGGAGGTAGTGTTGTTATTATTTATTATCATGTATATACATTTATTTATTTAACTTATTTATTACTCATCCCTATATATATCTATCATGGGAAGCCATAATTATATAGTTGAAAATTATAAGTATGATTATTGTACATGTTTTTTATTTTTATCTCACTAGTTTCCCCATTTATGGACTGTTATCTACAAAGGGGAGTTTATATCTCAACTGTACTAGGTATTATGAAACTAAGTGTTTTTTAGTTGAAATAATTAATGAAGCAATTATATGGATTCTATTTTTATCCTTGATTTTCACCAGAGCTCCTAGGTGTTCCCATAAATATTAATATTTTATATTCCATTGGTAATTGAATTAAGTTATTCCAAGATGGTTTCTTATCTTTGTTATTATGTCTATTACATTGGTTCTTATTAACATTGATACATCCATTTTTTACGATTTATTGATAGTAATTTTTATATAGACAAAAATTTGTTCTTTATTTCATTAATAGAAAATTATTTCTTGTAATGTTGGAAGATTTTCCTTATATATTAAGAACATGATTTTTAAATCTTTTTTTATAATTTTTACTTTAATACCAATGTTATATTATCATAAAAATATGTTAATATATAATATATTTAAAAGTGAAACCATTATTTCATTTAAGAATTGGTTTCATGAGATGGTAATATGTTACTTATTTTTTAAACTAATAAGAAATTTTCATCATTATAGTGTATTTTAAACTAGTATAAAGTAGACTAAATTATAATGGTTCTTCATGGTGATCAAGGAGGATAATTACTTGGAATTATTTTCTCATAACGATCATATTATTGAAAGGGTAATGTTTCTTCTTAGATATAGAATATGGTTCTTGGATTAATGTTTGGGTTTCATAGTTAATGGAAGTTAATATTATTCATATGATATACTGAGATATGTATTAACCAAAGAAACAATGGGGGTGTTGTTATACTGAAACCTTAACTCTTTATTCCCTTTATTTTGGATATTTTTCCCTTTTTAAATATAAAAAATAATCACATTTTATTATATTGTTACCAAATTCAATCTGATCACATGTATATATATAGAAATGTAAAATGCATGTCACTCAACAATTTTACATTGTTCACCATCACTGGGAAATGTTCTGGAGTATACAATATTCTTTGTTTCAATGTATTAATAATTGACTATACCTAAATTTTTTTGGATACATTATTTAGGTAAGATTAATCCTCACTAAGGCTCACTTCCCATATACATGATTTTGGGATATGCTCAAAACCTTCCAAGGCTCACTATATATATATTTATTTACATATATTTCACTACTTTTTTAGGCTCACTAAATCATTTTCTCTTATGAACATTATATTGGTAAAGGTTTCAATTTACTAAATTAATGATATCTTAAAATGTTTATGACATGAATGTTATTCCTCCTTCAACATTTAGTTTTCAATTAAACTGTATCATAAATTCAAGATGTTGATGGTCTAATGAAATTATCATAATTCTAAAGCCTTATATAATCACCAAATTATGAGATGGGATGATTATTTAATATTATTTCAATATTTACATTATATCAATACATAAGATATTAATTCTATAATAAGTATTATATATTAATATGAAATCTCCCCTTTATTTCAATGAACCAGATGTTTCCATGAAATCCACAAACCAAATCATCAAATATAGACTCAACAATATTTATCTATTAATCATAATACACACCTATTCTTAGTTAATTTAAATATTATATCCAATGATGTGACCAAAATTTCAAAATATGGTTTTCATTATGATCATATTCAACAAAAATATACTCATTCCAATTCATATATACATCACATCCCATATTTTAACCCATATCTCCTAGGAACACACAATTAAATTTTATTCATTTTATTTATTTTTCATCTTATTTTTATTATATTATCTTATTTTTTTATATTTTATCAACATATATAATTAGTTTGTGAAATTGTTAATTTTGAATTTAAAAAACAAACATCTTATGTAAAATCATTTAAATGGAAACACTAGATTTCCTTCAAGAAAATCACCACCATAGAACTCTATAATTCCATTTAATGTTCATAAATAAAATTTACCATTAGTTAATTAAGTTAAAAATATAAAAACATATACATAACCACTAGTTTTTCAATCACTATGTTGTGGTATCTAATGAAAACTCCCATATAGGTGAAAAAACTATTCAATATGGGTAACTCTATCATCAGTTTCCCATGTTTCACTTAGGCCAAATAAATCCAACACACAACATTCATTACTCAATGATGTGGTTCTATTTATGTTCACTTATTGAAAACTATTTAAAATAGATGGTATTTTCCTTAAAATTTTCCAGGTTGGTACCCCATTTTTCATAGGGATTTTGTAATCCCAAAAATCCCTCTACTATGACATTGACACTATCACCTGCATGTTTAAATTATTCATTATCACCTTGAACTTCTAAACACTCAATTAATCAGTCGTAATATTATTTCAACATTTATAGGTCATCACTAATTTCTTTTATCCTATTTGGTTACCAGGAATTCCATTATGCCTAGTATGAGTCTAACCATGTTCTATAAGGATTCATCCATTTCAAAATATATTGTTTTGTAACTTATCATTATTAACCCTTTTGAACTAAAATAACATTATATAGATATGGTATAAAAAATTTACCATATCAACTTCACTATAGATGTATTCTTATTGATTAACACATATCCAAAATCACAATGTCCTGGTGATTGGTGTGGTGATGGTTTCTATTAAAAACAAAGTCCATTATACTCTAGATAATTTCTTAAATATTTTGTAAAAAAACATTTCACCTACACTGCGAAGATTTTTATTTGTATATATCATGTAGTAAAATATTAAATTTTTATGGCCTTTAAAAAAAATTCTCACAACATCAAGGATTTTAAACTTAGAAATTCTTCAATATTCCTTATAATTATAACTTCAAACAACATCAAATATCTTCATCATATTTTTAACCTTCTTCAGAACTATTCAAAATTTATATATATTCAATGTATTTTATTTATCATAAACCCAACATATTATGAACACCATTAATCATAAATACAAAATATCAAGCCTTCATTTATTTTCAATCAATCCATCGATTTATATTAATTATTGTTTCTACCAATATCATACTATGATATTAAAACATCTATCTATATAAAACCATTATTGTTACAAAAATCTCTCTCATCATATATTTTTTTGAAATGTCTTTATAATGAACATGACCCATTTAGATAGATATATTATTCCTCTTCATATAGAAATCTATGATACTCGGAACATATAAATTTTATGGACCACTCCACAACTATATGTAAATAAAATGAAACATGGTATTTTCATTCACGTATGGAAGGATATTGGGGTATCTAAAATATCATTAACCCCTATTTTCAAAAATATATTTTGATCAGATTGGTCAATAAAAATAAAAAACCTATCTTACCATAATGAATTATAGATTTTGAAGATTTCATTTCCATCTCAATTTTTATTACACTTGTATAATATTCAGAAAATTTTGAGGTAATCTCATACATACCTCCTTGAAACAAAAAAATTAATTATATATGAATACTTATAATCAAATTCCATAAAGTGGTTTATCACTTGAAATTAATCCATAAATAATTCCTCTACGACAATTATGTCAAAACGTGATGCATGAAATAATAATTTTTGTTATAAAAAACAATGAAATGAATATCACTTTCTATTTTTTATTAAACATACGTATATAGTGAAATTTAATTCTTGAGGTAATAATATTCTTTTCAATTTAACAAAATAGACCAAAAACCTTTTTTTGTATAAGAATTAAAGCTCTAAAGTTTGAGAAATATCACATGCTAGTTCGATTAATACCAGTTGTAAATGGGAGACAAGTAATACCACTTGATATCATTAATATTACTTTCCTAAAAAGGCATATATATTCTCATATGATCATAAATACATAATTTAACACAACTAATTTGTAGTTATAATAAATTTCTGCTGACATGAATTTCAATATCCAAAAAAATAGATAATACTTCATTGTTAATAAATAAATAAATAAATAAAATATCCCTCTATTGTAATAGATGATACATGAACACTCTCTATATATACATCTTAATTGACTACCATCACTTGTTAAGGCCTGAAACAATTAATATAATTCCTATTATTTACCTGGTATCATTTAGAGAAACCGAAATTTGGATTTGATTGAAATTTTATTTAATATCACTCTTTGTACGATCTGGAATTTAATATATTTTCATGTATAACTATATTCACCATTGATTATTCATTGAAACTAATTTATATAACTACTTATACACCATATGTTTTTCATTAACACCACTTGAATATCTTGATGAAGATTTGAATATCCGAGTATAACAAATTTATTCTTTCAACCCCTCAACTGACTTGTAATATAAACCTTACAACATGTTATAACACTAGTATAAATAGTTTTTTTATTCATACAAAATTAATTATTTCACTTTACATATTTTATCAATATAATCACTCGATTTATTTTTATTTACCCTTTATCATTTAATATATAGTGAAAACACATATTATATTAATTCAAACATAGTGTACAAATAACTTCCATCATTTCACAAAAACTGCATGTTATATAAGTATCATACACCCATTTAATAGTATATTAGTCCAATCATCATGTGCACAAATATATCAAATGGTGATAGGGGTCCCCATAAACATCCTCATGTAAATGAATGTGGTTAGACATATGAAGTGACCCTTGAAATCTAATATTCATTGAATATTTGAATTATATAGTTCCATAATTTAAAATTTATCTTTGAAGGTTTGATCCTAGATTATTCTTAATACATTGAAAATTATTCATTTTAATAGTGATAAAAATATCATTAGAGGCAGTTTCGTTCTTTAATTTACAACTTGTGCATTCTTCTCTATACTTCTTTATCATGTAAGAACAAATCCATGGATTTTTCACTAATTCATTGTAGTTGTATTAATGAAACCACATATGCATGCCGATTTATTATATTCCATCACTATCATTAAACCCACATTAGATTCATACATCCTTATTGAGTTTCTATATGTGAAAATATTATCGGGGTCACCCTTCTCCATCTTATGAAATTGGGTTATTTCAATCACATTTTCATTGATACCCATTATAATAACCTCTTATTTGTTCCATTCTCTCTAATATTGATTTTTATTCTTCATTATAGATTATTGAGTGTATAAATACATTATTATTGACACAATTATTTTATATTTTTTTCTGAATTATTATTCAAGAACATGAATATATTCTCAATTCAGACAGATTGTACTACCTTCTATGTTATTCGTCCCTTTGACCTCTTATTATTTTATCATTATAATAGATACTGGGAATAAAAAATATTTAATACCTCTGATATATTCCATTAACCACTCAATTAATATTCAACCAATTCCATAATCCACTATTTGAATAAAACAAATTTATTCTTCCTCAATCCATATATCTGTTTCTTATTGGAGTGGGAGATCTCATCTTGATACCTTCGTTTTTTATGATATAGTACCATGCTTAATTACCATGGTTAGAATAATTATAAGATAGATCATAGAAACCATAATTATTATGTTGTTTTTTCACTTGATATTTAATTACATAAAATCATCCACCTATGATGGAAATTTTAGTTTCTATACACACACTCATAGTGTATAACAATCATAAAAAACTACATTATAATGCAAATTTAATTTTAGAATTAAATCCTCTATTTTTTGAAAAAATATACTCTATAATTTTAAATACAAGATTATTGTTCTTATGGAAAATGAAAAAATTAAATATGTGATAATACTCAATGTTTGAATTTTTTATAATAACATGAAGCTTTATCTGATGTTTATTAATCCTAAAGTCCTTATCCTTCAGTTAGTCTTCTAAATTCTAAAACTGGTAATTTGTGTTCTTGTATAATCATCATATACTCTTTATCCATCTATCTAATTGATGATGTTAATACTTCATGAAATTTCTCTTTTCTATACAAATATTCATCCCTTAAATAGGTTCATGAGTTATTTCACATTCATAATTCATTTTATTAGTCATTGTCGAAATAGTATTTTCTAAAGTCATCCTTTAAAATATTAACTTTTCACTTGATTATTTTATATCTTTATTATATGTAGAATTTATCCCCTTCAAGATTTAATAATTTTAGGTCACTTTTTAAATGATTTAAGCTTCTATTTTTTATTTCACAAGAAAAGTATAGATTTACCACATGATGTGGTTTCTATATTCTATAATCATCCTCCAATAACATTGCTGATATATAATCTTATACATTAAATTTACAGGTAATAATTACCAAAAAGTATGATTTTAAAATAAATAAGAAGTCTATTTTAATCACATTCTTGGGAATGCACAATTTATTGACTACCTTATTATTATTATAAATCATCCTCTAATTTATAAGTAAATGATATTTCTATTTGACAAAAATAATATACAAATTTTCAACTGATTCATATTCATCACTTGTAGAAGAATATTGGTTTTATTCTTTAAATACCGATTCTTCACTAAAAAAACTCTTCCAAATTCAACCACATTTTTGTAGACATATTATTGTGGGATATCTTATTAAATACATCTTATTCCAGATTATAATTTAATTTATTCATATAATAAATATCAATCTTCATATTTATTTAATATATATTACAAACTACTCCACGCTAAATTTTCAAAAAAAAGTTATTAAATATTACAATAGTTTCCAACATATACTTATATATAAGAATTCAAGTAAATTTTATATTTATAAAAGTGATTTAAAAAAATTATAGGAGCATCCAAAATTGAATCCATATCTTGGAAACTATTTATATAGTTATTGTATGAAAATATCAGGTTGAATCCACAATATGACCAACTAAATCAAAGACCAACTGTAGAAACACGAGGCACCATCAAGGAGGTGGGGTGAATAGGGGTTTTATGAGATTAAAAATTTATTTCCCTAATGTACTTATTCATGATATTGTTCACTTTTTAGAAAGCAAAGGTATTCATCATTTTCATATATCCTTACTCAATCTAATAGAATCATTAGAATATATATAAATTTTTTTAATTTTAATGAGGAAATATATTTTACGGGGTTAATCCTCATTGGGAAACATCTTAAGAGAATACAATCAATACTATTTCTGTGCAGTTATAATCAATTATAACTCACTATTTTTCTAGATACAATATTTAGGTAAGGTCACTACACACCAAGGCTCAATACGTGTATATTATTTAGGGATAATCTAACTGCCATTTATTTGAGAATTTAGTAGTCTCAAACTTCTAATTTTAGATCTAATAACACAATAATAATTTTAAGAAAATGTTTTTTGAACATTAGAAAAAACATATTCACTTAAATTGTAATAATTTTATTTGGTCTAAATATTTGGATAATTAGTAAAATTTATTCCAAAATTATCCTACTCAGATATATATATATTTTTCAATCTAAAAACTTTTAATAAAACTCCTAATATAGTCTAAGAAAAACACATACAAAAAAACAATCCAAAAATTTTCTTACATTGTAAATTTCTATAGTAAAAAAATTGCAATACATGGGGTGGGAAAAAGGTTTAATATAGGGTTTTAAAAACCAAAACATCAATTTCATTGAAATTTCCTACAATCTATTTTGAAAATATTTTCCTTGAATACCATAGATTTTATTAATGAAACAATTGTAAAAAAATAAATTGTATTCCTCCATCTAGAATCCAGAATTGTTTTGTAGGAAAATCCTATAGAGATAATTAATTTTAAAAAATTTAAATAATGAAAATCTCATTCTTCAAATGAAATTTTTTAAATTTGTAAACGTAATAAAATATACAATATATATTAAAAGAAATAATATCTAACATAAATCTCAATAATAAATAATTTTTTTTCTTGAAATCAAACGACATTCTTTGAAAAAAAATCATTAGATGATTTGGAACATTGAAGGCTAGATATGGACCACCCATCACATAGTGGAAATAGTATCTTTATGATTGGGTTCACCCATATTCCTTATATGTTTACGAAGTCTCATTGAATATTTTATTAAAAAAAATATAGATTTACTTTTTATTTTCATCTACAGTTTTCTATTAGTACTATATTTTCTAAAAAAATCATTAACAATTAACATATTTATCGAAAACACACAGACACAAATATGTAATTTCTAAAAAAACGAGGAAACTAAATTAAATTTTATACATGTGTATTATTTTTAAAAACATATATGAAACACCGATTAAATGAATAGAATTCATAGCCTTATAATAATTCATACAACCCTAATATCCATGAAAATTAGATATAATATCAAACAAAAAAATGATAACATTATAAATCTATAAAACCCATAATTTATTTATGAATAATATTTTAGGAAACTTCAAATTAGTTAATTATCTTTTAAAATGTTTCCCTTGTACCCAGAAAAAGGTAATAATAATTCACACATGTTTTAAGATTATTTTTAGATCATCAAGACATTTGAAAAATAGTAAAATTTAGATTCATTTTATACTTATAAGTAAAATATTAAAAAATGATAAATTATAATAAAATATAAATATCAAATATTGTTTATATTTTAGTAGTTTTTTATAAATAATTACCCTTACGTGATGCCAATTGAGACTTCCTCATTGGATATAAATTTTTATCTTCTTACTCTCAGATTCTACCTCTCTATATGTAGTTGACACTAAAGTAAATAAATATGTTTTTGATAAATCTTAATAAGGGAATGCTCAAGGATGATGAGATATTTTAGAGATACAATCACCTCTATGAAAATCCCACATATTGTTAAAATTAATATATTAATTTTTTAATTTAAAATAAAGATACATGGTGGAGAAGAAATTTATAGAAACCCATTTTTCTTGAAAATTTTCCAACATTACATTTCCTTTATTTACCTTCTTTTTGGTCTCTATTATTTTCTATAGGCACAACCCAATCCCCAAACAAGGTCTTCTTCTATAGGCACCACACACACAATCACAAATATTTCACTGTTATTTCATTTTTTAACTCATTCACCACATGAGTGTGATATATATATATATATATATATTTCATTTTCTCATGTAGTATATATATATATATATATATATTTATAAATATTAAATTTTTTATTCTATTTTTTTCTTATGAACCACACACTCTTGATTAATATATATATATATATACATCACTAACCCCATTATTATAATTTATTACAAACACATACATATAATATCATCATTATATATATGTATATATATATATATTCAAATAATATGTTTATAATTTTTAATTAATGTAAATATATATAAAGATAATACTTCAAATATTTTTATAAGTATTTCTCTAAAATTTTAAAAATACTCTAATTTATAATTAATTTCATATATTTCATGACAAATATTAATATTATAATTTTTTAATTCATAGAATCCTTTATATACACAATTAATTATTTCATTAGTATTTTGATTAATATTATGTATATTTTTTAAAATTTTTAAATTTTATTAGCACTCATAATCATTTTTTGTATTATAAAACTTATTATATTGACTTTGTATATATTTTAATTGTATATCCTTTACATTATATGTTTTATATTAGTATTAAAATATATTCATCTAATAAAACATTATACACAAAAATATAATTTCTATATCTAAATAAATAAACATAATTAAATATATTATTTTTTCACACACCATTGTAAATATTATACTATCACTTCATACGATTAAAAATTTCTCTTTTTAGTTTATTTGGTTGTTTTATGATTTTTATTATCTTATATTTGAAATTTTTTATATTATAAAAATTCTATATTTTTTTTATTCATTATCATTTGAAATAAAATAATGTCACGACCCTCCTTTGGCATTATGAGGGAAGGGGAAAAAAAGTACCCCACCTTTCCTCCCTCAAGATGATGACAAGATAATGAACCCTCAGACCCGCATCTAGTAGGCACTGGAGTGGTGACAAGCACCAAGGTTATATATATTCAAAATATGGGAGGAATTTTCCTTTTTTTATTTTAACAAGAATGAGATAAAAGAGAATCTGACCACCAAATAGTAAGGTACAATATGTGTAAAAATAATCACAAATCCAAACACACATGCATGTTTTAAACAAAACTGAATAAAATGTACAAGAATATCCAAAGTGAAATACCAAAAAATAAAAAGTAAAACTGAGCAGCAGTAGGATATGTGGATGGTTGTTTCACATGTGTGTGCATGCAAGATATGGAAGTGGACCATGCATGGAGGGGGGGGGGGTTAATGCGTAGGATATCTTGATGAATAGTGGAGGGTGGTGCAGGGTACCCTATATTGATGTTCTATACTACTATATAATTGTATTTCGATATTTGTGGAGTGTTCCTTGTGAATCTGGGTGGTTAGTTTCCTTGCTCAGTTCCCAGTTACTTCGATTTTTCACGGGGCATTAGAATATATCCCCACTTATGCACAAGAGATTTAGGTTCCCTACTGAGTATACTTGAATGCTCACCATACATTTACTTTCAGGTTTCTAGGGGGACTTTGAGGACTATGCTGGGCCCTAATAGTCTAGATGTTGGGAGTTGTTACAAGCAAGTTCTCAGTTATCTTGAAGCCGCTCAGTTTTTATTTTTACCATTTTGGTATTGCACTTTAGATATTGTTGTACTTTTGTTTCAGTTTTTTTAAATATGAATGTGGGTTTGGATTTGGTGTTTTTTAGACATAATTTACGTTGGTTTTTGGTGGTTGGTTTTTATTATCTCCCAATCATGATATAATAAAGAAGGGTAATGCCTCCAACATTTTGAAAATATATACACTTTTTGCTAGTCGCCACTCTAGGGCCTACTAGAGGCGAGACTCAAGGGGGAAATTATCTCTCATTCGTCTTGAGGGAGGAAGGGAGGGGTACTTTTCTTCCCCTTACCTCATCTTCCCAATGGTGGGTCATAGAAAAATGGTATTATAAGTGATGGTTGGGAGATAGGATGGAGTCTATAGTCATACATAGTGAAAATTTCATGGGATAGTAGGGAAACATTTCTAGTAAATCTTGGTGCATGGCATAGGCCAAGGAAGACCAACTAGGACACAAAAAATTAAGGGCCCCCCATGATTCGATGCAAGGACTCTGAGCCTACTAAATGTCCCAGTGAGCCTACATTCATTTCTGGGTAGAGATCCTAGAAAAGTAACATGAATCATAATTTCCTCTGTTATTACATGGATTGGGGTGTGTTTGGGATAAAAATTAATAATATGATTAAGAAATATTATGTAAAATTCCTTGATACTTGGGCGTATGAATTCACTATTTACCTTGAAGTTATGGAACTCAGATTTTGCAACATGTGGCATGGGAATTTGAGGCTCAGTAGGTTATTTTGGATGATAAGAAAAGGGATGATAAAGAGGAGAAGGATGAGAGGAGGCTACACACACTGTGTTACTTCGAGTGATAGACACTCTAGAGGTACAAGGGTAGCATCTCCGACATAGAAACAGAAGGGTGGATTAAAAAGATGGAAATCACATTCACTCTGATCTATGCTCTGAAGGAGTACTAGGTCTCATTGGTGGCCATCCATATCAGAGAACAAACATGTTAGTGGTGGATGCTCCACCTTGGGGAAAAGACAGAGACATAGGTTGGTGAGGCAGGTGTTCTTGTATCGGAGGTGGTGTAGAGTACCATAGAGAATGTTCATCTTGTTCATGAGAGGATGAAGATAGATCAAGAATGTAATAATTCATGTGTATATCATAGGAGGAGGCCTTTAGAGTTTGATGTTGGAGACCATGTGTTATTAATGTTTTCCCTCATCGTGGGCAGTCAAGGTTCTGTCGCGAGAGTAAGCTTCCTCCCCAGTTTGTTGGCTCTTTTGAGGTATTGGCTCATGTTAGAGTTGTGGCATATCAAATAGCACTTATCCTGTAGATGATCTGGATACATGATGACTTCCAGGTAACACAGCTCCGTTTTTATCTTAATGACAACTCACAAATCATCGATTGGAGTGAGATCGATGTTGACGATGATGTGACCTTTGAGGAGTGGCCGATATAGATCCATGATCGCAAGAAGAACGTGTTGTTTGGGTGTTCTATTGCTTTGTTTTTTTTCTTGTGGAGACATAGTAGTGTCTAGGAGAGTAAATGGGAGTGGGAATCCCAGATTCATGTCCAGTACATAGATTTTTTTAGTTGTTGTGCTGAGTTTTTCTTTGATGCTTTTATTTTTTGTACCTTTAATGTGAGTATATGCTTGACTTGTTTGGATATGAAATTATTGTTCCATTGTCAAATTTATTTTTGTGATGTGTCTGAATGTTTTTAGAATGGGGGAACTGACTCTTAATCAGGACACATTAATGTGGATGTGATTAAACCTGTGTGAGAAAGTCTGCGATACCTAAAGTATATAATATCCTAAAATATTTGAAAGAACTCCATGACCCATGTTTCTACACAATGTGATCTTTGGGGTTGGTTTATCTATTTAAAAGTGATAACTCTTGGTATGAGTGTTATCAGATGTTGAGGTTTTGTTACAACTTTCGAACAACTAAGGGTGGTTTTCCCCTAAGAGGTATCTCACTGGGTGGCTGTTTGGACCCCTCTTTACATTTGGGTTGGTTTTCAGATCTCGGGGATGATATTGTTTTGAGAGATATCTAATGTAATATACTATACCTCTTAAGTCCATTATATTGCAGAAATCTGGTGTTTGAGGTGTTCTTGGTGGTCATGGTAACTTATTCCCAATACATTGCCATATTTCTTGTTTACGAACAATATTTCTAGAACAGTAGACTATTTAAAATAGTAAGAAATTTCATTTGACAAATTTTTAGTTCATGAATTGTGTTTCTATAAAAGTACGTTTATTTACAATAGATTATTGTTTCCTTTAAAAAACTTCTTGTTCATAAATAGTGTTTCCAAAATAGTAGGCTATTTCCAACAGCAGGCTTTTCCCTTTTCCAAATTTCTAGTTCATGAAAAATGTTACCATAATTGTAGGCTATTTAAATTTGATGGCTATTACCTTTTCCAAATTTATAGTTTCTAAACAGTGTTTTCAGAATATTAATCTATTTCCATTATCATGCAATTTTCCTTTCCAAATATCTTGTTCATGAAAAGTGTTTCCATAATTTTTGTCTTTTTCCAACAGAAGGATATTTCTTTTTTAAAATTTATAGTTCATCAATAGTTTTTCCCGACCAGTGATGTTTCTTAACTAGTGAGGTTATATAGTGTTTCTAAACTAGTGTGGTTTCCAGAATGCTGATTCATCCAACACTTTTTCAATTTTTCATGTTAGTGCATAGTGTTTCTAGCTTCCTTAAATTTCTCCCCATTGGCATTTCCTTTCACGTAAAATGAATTTAATGCAACATTTTATGGACTCTAAGGCCGATTCAAAGGTCATAAATCTATTTTTAATTTTTTTGTAATGTTGGGGAAACCATTACATGGTAAAACCATAGTGTTTAATGCAATACCATCATTAATGAAAAAATTTAGTGTATCTTAAATCCCTATTCCGTTAAATATTATTAATGGATGATATATCCTATTTTTCCTTTGTTCTTCCTTCTTGTTCCCTAGTGCAAGACTCACAAACCCTTCCGCTATTACCAATATGTGATGGGATTAATCTGCACTCCCCTAATCTTTACTTCCTTGGGTTTTTACTGCTTTTATTGCACCCCCTATTTTGAGGAAACTGGGAGGTATCGATCGAGTTCCAATATAATTTTTTGACATGAGGAGGAAACGATGAGCATTGATAATTAAGGTAAGAAATTATACCTTTGTCTCTCTTTTACGTGAATTATGTTGGTGGGTATAACAGTGTTTCCATGATACAAAGTTTCAACCAAACCTCTAAAAAGGATAATAAATGGTTGTTAAATGGATGGGGTGGTGAATAGATAATGTTGTTTTTTTCATTTTTTTAATGTGAATTGTACTTTTTTAAGCCTACTGAAAATGATTGCCATTGGTGGTCCTTTTTTCACACTGGTAATGCTCTTTTTTTCTAGTCATGGCAATGATTAAAAAGGTGCAACATGAAAAAAGGTTAATAATATATTCATGGATATTTAAATGGATTATTGATGAATGTAACCCCTTGTTTGATCACCCTAATTAAAAAAACAAAAATAGGGAACATGGTGACTAGTTTTAGTCGAATATGTATACTTCTTGATCCGTTTTAATGATATACATGTGGAATCTGTTTGGTGCCCTATATGAGTTATGTGGTGGTGTTGTTGAAATCACCAGGTGGAGCTGGTTGTGGAATAAAACCTAATATTGAGAGGTTGATCGATTTTGGACTAGATGGCCTTGAAGGTAGTTGAACTGCCTTTGGTTGGGTTGTGGCCACAAGCTGGTGGTGGTGTGGTTTGAGGCATCTCTATTTGTTTTTTAACATGATCGTGAGATTAGAGAATCCAATCACTAAACAAAAAGTTATAATTTGTTAAAAAATAAACCCAAAGCCAAAACAACTTGTATGTTTTAATTAATACTAAAATAAAACAAAAATAATCTTCAATGTGAGATACCAAAAAATAAAAATAGAAAATAGAGGAGACGTAGAAACATTTAGCAGCGTCCAGCAACAACACCCAATGTCTAGACTGGTAGGGTCTTGCACAATCATAAAAGCCCTCCTGGAAACCTAAAATTAAACGTAGGTTGAGCATACAATTATACTCAGTAGGGAACCTAAAGATCTTGTGCACAAGTGGGGAGACATTTTAGGGCTCTATGAAAAATAGAATTAATTGGACACTGAGTGAGGAAACTAACCACCCAACCTCACAAGGAACACTTCCCAAATATTGTCAAATAATTATATGATAGTATATAACATCCTTACAGGGTACCCCGCACCACCTTCCCATAGGTTATCAAGAAATTATATGTGTCAAACCTCCCCTGAACGTTCAGTTCTATATCCCACCTCCACACACATGGGTTATAACCATCCACATATCTTACCCGCGAAAACCTAGGACACAACATCCCAACCTAACCGAAGGAATCTCTTTCATATCTCAGAAAAATACCAGACAATTCTACCCCCACACACCTATGCTAAACAATAGCTATACATAATGCTTGAAGACACTAGGGCCTCACCCCAAAGACACATGGGATACTATAACCATAAATCTCAGCCGAAGACACACGGTCCTCATCCCGAAGAAACATGGGAACAATCTTCCTGAAAACACCTAGGACTCATATCCATAATAGAAAACCTCCTCAAGGTTCTGGGATAAAAAAACACCATGCTCGAAAAGTCTTGGCCTAATGTATCCACCTTTGACCATCACAGCCTCTAGAAGAAGGAGTAGAAATGAGATAACGACCAAGGGAAACACCACCCCATGGGATGGAGTTTTTTGGAACAAAGTGCTCAATATAGTTGGGGTTCACTATAAACATGAAGAAAATAAATGAATAATACTGAACAAGCACTATTCCCCTCATATGTATTCTAAAAAAATATCCAAGAATGTTCCACAACACTGCAACCCCTATGACATGCATAAAACAACAATCCTGATACTACCTGTTGATGTTATCGTGTTTGAATATTTACAGTTCATCTATTCTTTTACTACTAGGCTAATAACATGCACGACCATAAACAGGAACGAAAAAAAACAGAAACAAAAAAGAAGTGATTTAATAGGTCACTTGTAGTTTTTATTTTATGAAAAAAAGTGATATGCCTCAAACCACGTCCCCGCCAGATTGTGGCCACAACACAACCAAAGGAAGTTCAGTTGAATACAAGATCGTCCAGTCTACATTCGATAAACATATTAATAGTAGGTTCTATTCCATAACTAGTGCCACCCCTTAATCTTAACAAAACCACCACATAACCCATACAGGTAACCAAATAGATTCTTCATGTATATCATTAAAACAAATCAAGCAGTTTACCTATTCAACCAACAAAGGTCACCATGTTCCTCCTTTTCGTTTGATTAACCGAAGAGATCAAACATGGGATACATTCATCAGGAAATCATTTAAATAACTTGGTATTTTTGATTAACCTTTTTTTTAGGTTTCACCTTTTCTGTCACTACCATGTCCCGAACAGAGCATTACCAGTGCACAAACAACGACCACCAACGACAACTATTTTCTGTAAGCCTAAGTATATACAATTCAAAACATAGAAAAGAATAACAACAACATCTTCTTTTCCTCATCCCCCTTCCAGTTAATAGCAATTTATTATCACTGTTAGAGGTCTGGTTTCAACTATGTCTCGTCTTAGTCTTGAGGGAGGAAGGGCGGGGGACTTCGTCTCCCCTTCCCCCGTCTTACCAAAGGTGGGTTGTGACAAATAATTACAAAAAATAATTTAATTAATATAGTACACATATGTTCATCTAAAATTAACTACATATTATCTCATATATGAAATGAAAATATTATTAAAAAATGAATTTGTAATAAAAAATATAGTTTAAATGATAACATATATATTTTACATGAATGATAAAAATTAAATCATAGAAAATAAATATATATTAAAACCTCGAGGCCTAAGACTCACCTACCTTAAATAAGTTATTCATTCTCAATTTTAATTATTTATGAAAAAATTTACTTGAAAATTAATAAAAGATTGAATATTTAGGTTTTTAAATTTCTATTTCTTGTCTTTTTAAAGATAATGTCATAGAACAATTATAAGTGATTAATCAATGAAATATTTTCCATCTAATGTTCTTTTTACCTATCCATGATAAAAACACATAAACCATAGAAATGCCATATGACTCTCCATTTGATAACAAGGTCTTTAATATTCCGAGTCAATAAAAAAGATAACTTAAAACCATAGAAGAATATATATAACTCACATATTATCCCTGATATCATAATATGAAATTTTTTGTAAACCAATTATTTGATTCCAAATGATAAATACATAGACTCACACTCCAAATACAAGGTTTAGAAACAATGTATCTTGTTTCTAAATAAAATATTTAACATCATTATAAAATATACAGTCTTAAATTCTAAGGATTTCCTAGGTATTGTTTTTTTGTAGGATTTGGATTTCTTTAAATAACTATCTCACAAAAAAATACATTTTTTAACTAAATATTATTAAGACAAATCCATCTCTACTCAGACTATAACACCCAATCAACAACTGACTACGAAATTGATTCTACTCAGGAAATGAAATAATTAAAAACATTTTCAAAACATAGGGTTAGTAAAATATTTAAAAAAGTGTATTAAAAAAAGTTATATATATTTTTTGAATATACCATATATATATTTGAAAATAATTTCCTTTTTTACATTGAAACATTATTTTTGATAAAAATTGTAATAAAATAAAATCTAAAATTTGAATTATAATATATAAGTTGTGTTTAGAAAAAATACATATTAAGAAAATTATTATAATTATTTTTAAATATTCAAAATATCATTATATAAATCAAAGCTCTATATTTTATAAAACCAGGAAAATTGATTTATTTTTAAATAAACAAATCAAATACAAATCTGAAATTTTGTCTAGCGGATTCAAGAAAAAACTTCATAGGATTGGAAAGAAAAACCCATTAGGTGACATGGAAAATTAAAGGCAATATAAAGAATACCTATCACTTGGTGGAAATAATAACTTGAGGACTATGTTCTCTCCCATTCATCATCTTTTAAAATGTACGAGGGCCAATTTTTTAAATTTATTTTTATAGCTTGTCATTTTTTTAATTATTTTTTTCCATCAAAATATTGTTTTTAAAATCAATAACAATAGATATATTTTATGAAAACACAAATAGATATATATATATATATGGCTATATGTATACTATAAAAAAATGGGGAAACTATTGTAAATTTTTTACTTGAATTCATATTTTCATAACAAATAGGGAATATCAATCCGAATAAATTAATTCATGGAAATAAAATAATTTAGACATAGAAAATATCCGTTAAACGTTAATTTTTTTAAAAAAAATAAAATGATAACTTTATGAATCCGTAAAACACACAATTAATTAACTAATTTGGCTTCAGAAAATTTAAAATTTTAAAATTAACACAAAAACATTTCCCCTTTACAATAAAATGATAATAAAAATTCAAACTAGTTGTTATATTATTTTATGACAATGAAACATTTGAAAAAGAAATTGAAAATTTTTTCCCCATGAAAACCAAATTTGAAAACAAATCAGAAGAGAATTTTTATATCATTAAGATAATGGTGATATTTAAATTTCATTAAATCAAAAGTTTTTAGATATTCATTCTTCTTAAGTAATGATAACGGAGACTTCCTATCAAGAAATTAATTTGATATTCTTCATATAAAACTGTCCCTTAATATTAGAAACCACTACTAAACTAAAATCATATTTTTTATGAAACATGCTATAGGAATACTCAATAAGTATGAGATCCATTATATTTCCAAAATCCTACCACAAGTCCCATATATATATATATATATTATTTTTTTATTTCATTTGTTATTATTAATTTTAAATTAAAAAAAAGATTTGTGATTGAGATGAAATGTATATTTACCCATTTCTCTAAATGCGTATTCTATCCTCCCCACATGATTTTATAATTTTTTTTGTCATTATTCATTTTCACTGTTTTTCATCTTCTCATATTTCCCATTAGTATAACCTATTTTCAAAATGTGGTCACCCTCTGTGGTCATCCCACACACATACATCTGTATTTTTTTTTTATTTTTTACATAATGTTTCGCATGTGGGTGATATATACATATATATATATTTCATTTTTCTCACAATTCATATATATATGTACAATACTTTTCTTCTTTTGTTTGTTATACACATCACTCCCTTGTATGTATGTATATATAAACGCATATTTATATATATCAAACCAGACTACTATAATCCATTACCAACTTATATATAAATATATATCATTTCATAATTATATATACATTTATATATATTCATTTCTAATATAATTTTCTTATAATTTTTAATTATTATAAATATATATAATACTAATGCTTTCTATGTTTTCAATCTTTATTCACTGAAATTATAAAAATATTATTATTTTAAATTAATATCTTTAATGTCATGATAAATACAACTAGTATAATTTATTAATTTAATTTATACTACCACTACACAATTAAATCTATCATCAATATTCACATAAATAAATATTTTATATATATTAAAAAAATTAATTTCGAGTGTACTCATAATTTTTTTAATATAATAGAACCGCTTATATTATATTTGTTTTTGTTTTAATTTCATCACTATTGTACAGTTATTATTATATTACTGTTAAAATATACCCCACTTATAATATTTTATACATATAAAATATATTTTCACTATTAAATTCTATAGAAATAATTAAATATATCAATATATCACTCTTCATAATAAATATTATTTAATGAATTTAGTTAGTCAAATATATATACTTAACGTTAATATAGTTGTTTTATAATTTTTGTTATCATTTTTTAAAAATATATTATATAATATTTATAAAAATTAAAATATATCATTATTTATCAATTACCATAAAATTATAACTAAAAAATAATTTTATTACTATTATACCTAAATGATCATAAGAAATAAAATACTAAGTATCTCATTTAATGAATATGGATACTATTATAATATGAATTAATAATAAAAAAATATAATTTTATGTAAAAACATTATATTTTGTATTCAATGATTTTTTTTAAATATACATATTAATATATATTAAAATTCCTGGTTGTTAAAATAAGGCCCACTACTTATACATTGATTTAGGGACACCTCACTTAATCCAATAGCTCACTACCTCTCTTACTCCTTTGCAAACTGCTTTGGTGAAATTATAAACACATAAATGTATAGATCTCATCAATGTCTAAGGACATTAAGGTTATTCCATATTCACCATGTAGTTGAGAAACATTATTTATCCTAAATTATATATGTTGATGCTTTAATAAATTTTATATTCCTTCCCAATCATACTGCCTCATATAACAACCTCCGTGTGAGAATAGATAATCCTTTACTCTTACTCCTAAAAATTTTATAACCATAATAAACAAGATAATAATTCCATTACAATATATATTATTTAATATGATATATTCTATTTAGTTAAATGACATTTTTGTCTCCATGATAATAAAATAAATGATCATCAATGATATAATCAACATCTATTCTCAATCAAATGATATAAAAAATAATTCTTACTTCTATTAAATATGAAATTCAATGATGAAAAAAAATAATTTTCAATTTTTAACACTTGAAATATTATGTTTACTAATAATAAATCTCCAAAAATTAAAATATTTATTAAATCACATGTTTATGACACCCTTTCTCCCCTCTAGGGAGACATAATTACTTTATCTTATTTATTTATAATTTTGATTATTGAGTTCTCTTCTCTTATCTTTATTTTTTTGAAGAGAGTATTATAATATATTATATGAATTTTGAATTTTTAGTTCCAAATAAAAAAACCAACTACCAACTAATAAGACTTAGAATAAAAACAATTTATTTACTTTTTGAAAATAGTCACCAAAAAACTCTATAAACTAATTAGATGATCAAGCCATAAATTCAATGTAGTTTATGAAGCACCAATTCCACCAAACCAGGCATAAATTCTAGTTTTCCAAACACCAAGGAATGTATCTAATCAAAAATCTCATGTAATATAATATGAAATTCAATATAGAAGACTCTATATTAAAATACTCTTTTTGAACATTGAATCGTGAATACCAATATGGAAAGTACCTTCAACTCTAGTGTAGTTCTCTTTAAGTGCATAAATTGAATACTGATTTATATGGATCCTAATAGATTTTAAATAACCCATGATCGATATCCAGATTTTTAATATGGATATTATAATTCTAAAACACCATTTTCATTAAAAATATAACTATCAATTATTTTTTATACTTTATTATTTATCCGCACATTCTTATAATATCTCAATTAAATTACATGATTTGCATTTCAATATTTATATTTATTCACTAATTTAATAAGTCCTGCATGTCTACCATGATATCCATTACACACATATTTTGTCTTCCCAAGTTGTATAGAGATTATTCTAACTCAAAACTCAATCTTCTATAGTGAAACCTTATTGATATTTTCGAAATAAAATAATCCTAGTCTAAAGTGGTGTACAAAAATACCCATATCTAAATCACACCCAATATTTTACTATCAATTATGAGTAAAACATAATACTCATTGAGTGATTAATGATTCTTCAACCAAACCACTTCCATTCAATTGTAGAAACATAATTTTACATTTTCACCAAAAAAATATATATTAATCTATGAAATATTGTTTTGAATAAAAAACTCCATTATAATAAAAACAATTGTACCTCCAAAATAAACCTCATAACATAAGTGATTATCAACAAATAAAATATTCAACATTAAAACTGGTCACAAAATTACCAAAATTAAAATATATTCATTTGGTTTATAATATTATTTAAACCTATTAATACTTTATATACACTCAATATATTAAAATTCAAACAACCTAAAGCACTTGAGAGAACTATTTTTGATGAATCCACAACATCAAACATTCACTAATTTTCAAGGATTACATTAATATTTTTGTATTATTATTTCTATAAATATACTTCTATTAATGTAAATAAATCCAAAAAATATAAACCTTTAATGTTATAATACAATTTCCATGTATATTTTGGTGAAGAGTTATTCATAAAATCTATTCACTATGTAGATTGAGTTAATATCACCCCCTTTCTATTTTAATTCATGATACTCTTAACATAGGTATTTTATGGACCTCCTTTATCTCCCCATTTGTTTATAAAAATTAAATGAACACTTTCCTCCTCCTTTGGAAAGGTAATTGGGTATTTAAACTATATTTACTCCCTTTACATCAAAAATGAATTTTCACCAGATTATTCATGAAAAATATGCATCTAGTAAAATATCTAAGAATTAAACATTTATATTATTAGAATTATTCATTATTTTTTATTGCACTTGTAATATATGAATACAACTTTTTAAGTAACATCATCCAGAACATATTGATTCTTCTACAAATTTTATGCATCATACTTCTCGAAACATTTGAGTGAGTTTCCATTAACTTGTCATTGAGCTATCCATAAATCCTATAATTTTTCTTAGTCATAACCTAGTGTATGAAAAAAATATTTCTTGGTAATAATATCATTTTGGTCTATATCACACAATATTTTTCATTACAAACATAATTCCTTATAATTTTTTTTACATAAAAAATAAATTGCCTATGATTTCAATCACATTTTGACAAAAAAAATTATTTTTTATGAAATTAATATTTAATATATGATATATACCACCTGTTGAATAAATTAATACCACTTGTAAAAAGTAAAAAAGTGGTAAAACTAGATATCCATGATCTTCCTTTCAACAATATTTTTTCCATTATCAAATGATCATTACGAATTATACTAACCCAAACATTTTCTTCCCATAACAAAATTCTATACAATAGTATTTTAATATATTGTAATAAAATGACTAGATGATACTACATTGTTATTTAATAAAAAGATAGAAAAAATTATTGACCATGATTATAGACACGTATTGAACAAGTAAGGTATATACTCTTTGGGGACTTCCATCACATGCCATGGTTTTCTACTATTAGTATTGTTCATAAGATTGGATTATTATCATTTAAAAAACACAAATTTGGCTTTATCAAATATTTCACTTAAAATTAGTCTTATTAAAATATAAACATAAATGTCTTATAATGTATTGATATATTAATCATTTAGTGATAATGGTAACTTCATAATGTCATTGCAGATATATCTTAAATCTCAATTATATAATTAAAACAACATAAATTTCATAATCACTACCTGAATCTCTAAATAAATGTTATTATTTTAATCTATGAAAAAAATATAATAGATAATATATATTCTATTATTTATTATAATCCCACTTACAGAGAGATATTTTTTTAATATTTTATTCCACAATTATTTTTTTTATTCTCCATATTTTTCCAATGATATCAATCCATCTCCCTAAATTTACCTTTAATCAATACACAACAAATGTATATTCATTTCCCATATGTTCATATAAAGTGAATATTTTCCATTGATTATATATCCAACATAATCTTCAATTATTATAATTATAATATATTAAAATATAGTTTAAGTTGGGAGGGATACCTCAAAACCTCATCATATTGATGAATCAGGTTGGACATATTAAACCAACCCTTTACTTCTAATATGCTTCCAAAATTTTCTATGGATAATTACACCAGTTAAAACATCTCTTAAAATTATTGATCTTGGTATCTTATTGGTACATGGATTGATATTAATTTTCCAAGTGATAATCAACTCATTAATGCGTGTTTCCTTCTCAAAAACACCATTTTTGAAATCCTTTCAATACATATCTATCCATATAGAAAAAAAATCCATATTTATCAACTCATTACTTGTAGTGGTATGTGTAAAACAACTTATATATGTCCACTACTTCTCTTTAATGGAGAAAATTAAATCCAATGTATATTCATCTATCCATGATTATTTTTTATTTATAAAACTATTTTTTTGAATGTCCCACTCCATATTGAATAGTAGTGATCTTTTTTACACCCACTTTGACACCCATGTTGGAACACTATTCATTCTTCTTTTCACTCCATGATTCTATTATCAAATTAATGATATGTTCTATAGTGTATACAACCTCTATTTCATAATACATGACATTTTTTTCTTTCTTAAAAATTATTTTTATGAAACATAAATATATTCCCCAGAAAAGTATATTATTATACATTATATGTTATTATTCACATTGAAATACTATTATATTTTTTATATATTGAATTCGGTGTATAAGACATAGTGAAAATGTTGTAATATTTTTTTCCCACTTAATTTAAAACCATAAAATTCCATTAATTTTGTTTTTGATAGAAAAATGTTACCCATCCACCATCTATGTATTCTTTTAATTATTTGAATATTAGATCTCATATTGTATCCTTAAATTATCTAATTTTTGGTTTACCTTTCTATATGAAGAATTTTTAAAAACTATAACATCACCTGATAAAATAAAACATCATATAATGTTGTTTTAAATGACATTTCATTAAAAAAATATCACTCTTTTGTTTATAAATATATTTTACATATACCCACACATATATAATATCTCCCAAATGTCTGTAGAAACATAATTGTAATCAAATATTATTTTGAGAAACATATCGATAAATTTAGAAATATTTTTTAGTCTCTTTCCCAATTCTATACTTCCATTATTTTTTCTATTAACTAAACACTCTTTATAATAATCCTAACTATTCGACTTTTTCTATGAAATCATGAAGCTCTCTCCCACATTTCTCAACAATAAAGTCCTCTTATAGTTGTAGATCATGATTCTCTAATTGATATATATATTTATATAAATATATTAGATATTTATAATGAATTTAAATTTTTGACATAGGAAAGATAATGATACTTCATGAAACTTATTCTTTTAAATTCATAACTCTATATCATGAATAAGTTAATTAATAAAACCACTTTTTTCTTTTATTTTATTGTTAATTATTGTAATGGGATCTTTTAAATTCATATATTCCTTCATTTGATTATTATTTTCCTTTTCTAGATCTTCTATGTTATTAGAGTATTTTTCTCCTTCAATAGTAAAAAATTTAACTGTACTCCTCAAGGAATGAATCTTCTCTTGTTATTTGTACACAAAACTATAGTTTTATCAAATGACATGGTTTCCAAATTAATAAATTAATACATTAAGTATTTAAGTAATATATAATATTCAGCATTATTTTAAGGATAAATAATTATAAAAAGTCCAACTCAGAAATAAATTTGGGATCAATTATGGATTCATCCTTAGGAATGCACAAGTTCATAACTACATTCTTACTAAACTTTTTTTTCTGCTTCTCCAAGATTATAAGTTCTTGAAACTCATCCTCAATTTATTTCATATCCATATATTAAACTGTTTTATAATTTTCACTTATATTAGTATCATCGTCTTCTAATTTCAATACAAATTCATCACAAAAAATTTAACACCCCAAGCTTCCACGGTATGCTTCCCATTGAATAATCCAATAGCTTGTGTTGTATGCAACATGGAGTTTTAACATACAACGACCAATAAAACTTGCGGTTATGGATAGTAATACACAATTTTTTTAAAATTTATAACTTTTATTTTTCAAAATGGACATTATTTTTGGATTCAGAATATCAAAATTTCTAAAGGTGATTTTCTGTTATTTTTTTAAAAACATTCAATTTTTGATGAATAGTAAAAAACTCTGCGTTATTGTTTAAAATCAACTTTTCATTTAAATATTTAGATGTTTATTTAATTTTATAGAAGGTTAAAATTTATTCATAATACCTATATATGTTCAATTTAATTCATTAGATTCATTTGATAATAATATTAAAATTATAAAATTTTATTGAACTTTTTACCGTCTTTTACCCACCTTCTAGGCGCATTTCAAAATTTTCATAAAATGTAATTTTACTGTGTATGTGAATTGAATTTCAGAAATTAATGATACAAGTTTGAAATAATTATGTAAAATGTGGCCCCATAAGAAGAAATTATTTTTTGGAATAGTAACTTTTGACTTTTATTGACCACAGTTAAAATTAAATAGGGTAATTAAAGGTAATAAATGATATTATAATTACCCTAACACATTTCCCAATTATATTGGATACGTGTACATCTACTAAAATCAACCTTACGAATAAAATATGATCCTTTTGGTTCACTTGGATTAGATTATGATATATTTTTTTATTTTATTTAAAGAAAAGTAAAAAGTGTTAAATTCAATGTTTAATAACTAAACTATTTTTGATATAAGGTTATAAATAAGATAAATTAGACTATAATTATTATTTTTAAATATAAAAATATTTTCTACATTATTATATTTTTATTATAATCTTTATACATAAAATAAATATATTATTTTTTGACACAATAATGATGCAGTATTTTCCTTAGAAATGAACGAATCAAATAAATGATGTTGTAAATTTTAAAATAAATATAATTTGAATATTTAATGCCAACGAGAACTTTTCTAGGTGAATATCACATGTTAATGTTGATTCAATGTATTTTTTTCAAAGTAATCATGTTGCAATGACATTCACAAATACCAAATACTAAATAGTGTCAAAAATGACATAAATGAGTTTTCAAAACAAATAATATATTATTAAATTATATAATCGTCCTAAAAAATATATGGGTAGGCCAAAGGACTTATATAATAATATATATATCATTAACGAACAACTCGAGGTTATCATGGAATTTTATAGTATGTTTACTAACCATTTATTATAATAATACATGAATACATGGTAAAAGTTAAACTATTTAACTAAGAGTAAAATATTAACTATAGGGTTAATATGGTGACCTAAAACTATCTAAACTAATTTTTTGAGAGGTTTTCAACCCATCCCCACCTAATTATCATAATAACTAATTTTGGAACCATTATAAACTGAATATGACTATATAATAAAATAATATTTCAAGCTTTTCCCAAAATGACAACCACCTCTCTTAAAAAAATGGTACTTACTATAAGGACCCAGCCTTAAACCTTACATAATATTGAATTAAATGAATAATTCACGTTTATTATCTTTTCAGGTTTAGAGTTTTATATAATTAGGACATAACTATTACATATCAAAAGTTTAAAAAGTAGACACTACTACTTAGTATCCATATTTTTCATAAAAAAAAAACTCTTAAAAAGAAACATGTCTTGTTCCATATTTTAGACAGTATGATTTTCCTTGATCCCATCATTGACCCAATTCTACATTATGTCCTGTGAAAAAAATTTAAAAAAAACTTGGGATGAGCATAAAAATCTCATTAACGGATACAAAATTAAGGAATACTATTAGTTTTTCAAAACATTAGGTAAACCATGAATACATTATCATAAGTAAAACATATCACATTTATGAAGTATTAAATACTCTTCACTGAATAAAAGATCATTACTTACCCTTTTGTAGCCAAAATATCACCATGAAACCCATATAAAAAACACATAACATATAAAGGTAACTTGGAGCATAAACATACTTAAATGGAATAACCATACGGTCTACTTCCGCACATATCACTAAATGGAATCGCCATACGGCCGACTTCCATACCCAATGCATTGGAGGTTATAACGTAACCACCTGTCCTGGAATTCATGGCACCACCCATCATATGGTTTATCATATAACCACCCATAATATGTTCAAGTACTAACATAAAATATTTCAAATTTATGCAGTCCATGAATAACATTTCATTTTTAATCACAATAAGTAATTTCATGATATTGAAATAATCAATCCATTTTCAAAAACTATTTAAAAAAAGATTTTTTGAATCTAAGTCTCCCATACCACATTGAAGATTTTAAAAGAATTAATATTTTAAAACAATAATGTCCATATAAATAAATCCTTAAAACCATTTTTAAACATGGACATTAATGATAAATATTTATAAGAATAAATCTTTAAAACATTTAAAACGATATTTTAGTTAAAGAGTTTTTTTCAAAATGAGAGACGCTTTAATATAAATAATTGAGGAATAAATTTTAATCAGAAATTTATAATATCATGAGAATAAATGGATTCATGATATAATATGTCAAAGAACAGTATATACACCATATAAGTGGGAACTGGTGCATAACAAAAATGAAGTCTCAATGATAATGTAAATTGAGATGAAATCCCTTATAAAGATGGTATCCTTAAATTAAGGATAAATCAATCTCATAATTATGTGTGAAAAATATAAATAAACTCAATGTAAGTGGATATTAAGTGTTAAACTTTCATATTTCATTCAAACATATTCATAGGATGACATATTCAATACGTACAAGTTGAACCCAAAGAATTGAAATTGGGTTATTGAGTTCAACTATAAAAATTCGACAGCCTAACGACGTCTCTTTAAAATTCAGAAAATGAGTTGATTAGATAAAAAGGGTATCTCATCACTTGGACATATATTTGACATCAATAAGGATATATAAGAATATATCCCAACATAATAATATGCAAATTTAAAGACATAACAAAAAGAAGTCTTTTTAAAAAGAGGAGGGTGAAAGGTTCCCTTACTGATTTGGTAACTTACAAAAAATATGCCACATGAAAGAAGGATCATACAATGAAGATTTATATACTTATAAATGAAAGAATATTACATAAAGAGTAAAATAAGGGGAAGTACATACACCACAAAAAAAAGTAGTGGCCAATATAGCATGCATCTCATGCGGATAAAAAGTGAGATGAAAACCCCTTACCACATTGTAATCAATCGAGTCATATGAACCAAAGTTAATAAAAACCAAATGAATCATATAATACAATGAATATAAGGAGAATCGTGATAATATACATCAGAAGTCAATACAGAATACACCACATTCAATAAATAAGTGGCGAATAATGGGAATCTCATAGAATTAATAGTGAGATATGAAATCACTTAAGAACATTCGACATCCTAACGACGCCACTTACAAATTATTAAATTGAATTTATGAGAGTAAGAGAGGGTCTCTCATAATATGAAAATAAAATTTTCTGTATGGTGGATATAAAATACAGTCCTCCAACATAAGAACATGGAGTATTAATGAAATGACATAAAATAGAGTACTTGAAAAGAAAGAGAGAGGTCGGATCCCTTACCTCGCGTCCGACTTGACTTGACCGTTCATTAATTTCTTGAATAATAATGTAAAGTTAATTTATAATTTCTTATGAAACTTTTTTAAGTTTATTATTTCTTTTATATAAATGTTTACCAAGATATAAAGATTATGTAATCATTTAAGTTAATAACGTTAATTTTGTCGATATTTGGTAATTGAGTAAAAAATGAACAACTTATATTTACAAGTTGTCCATATGTCCAATAGTCCATTATATACAGAATGATATTAATGATTTAAATATCACATATATAATATATATTCATTATATACATGTATTTATAATAGTACATAACATTTGGACGTAAGAAATGAAATGCACCGTTCATGGAGACGGTAAGTCGTACGTACGCATGAACGCTACTTTCATTTCTATTTATTATTTTAATGGAATTAAAACATAATGATACTTAAGTATATTATAATTCCAATATAATATTATATATAATATCATTAACTCTATCCTTTATACATCCCACATAAGGCATTAACGAGTCACATCACTTTAAGGGGGCAGTAGTCCACACTACCTCAAATGAGATTATCATATTTACCAACTATGGAAACCATAAAGACTTGATATAATTGGGATGTATATAAGAATAAGGAAATAATAAACTTAATATATAACATATATAAATAGATTTCCATCTTAATGGCCACCATGAGAGGAAGTAAGATGTAATTGAACAATCATCATTTCATGAGGCGTTAGTTTTCCATCCAGAGAAACATTATGTTCTTCATCCATTAGATGGAGCTGTGTGTAAGGGTAGATAGAATCATTCTCATAACAACATCCTAGTAAAATGAGAATACTGAATTTTTTACAAAATAAATGAATTAAAAAAGTTTATAGGTTGGAGAAGTAATATAAAAGAAAACAATTTAAGAGAAACTATTACCTTTAATTTGAGTAACTTCTTTTGGATTGAACCAAAAGGACTTCTTGAAGAGCCTTCAGCATAAGGTAAGGCTTCTATGAGGAGGATAGGGATGAAGGGAGTGTAATTGGGAAATGTTTAGGTGATAAAAATTTCCTAATAGGTGTGAGGATTTGGTTAGATGTGGTCTCCTTATATAAGGGAGAGGAGGGCCTCTTTAGGAAAGTGTGAAAATATTATTTTATAATATAATGAAATTCGGTTTCTAATTGTCCGAAAATCATTAAGGTAAAAGATAATATGACTAATATTTGAAATAAAATCATCCAATAATAATTGGACATGTTTTGGATAATAATTTAATCATTATAATCTTATTTATTTAAATTATTTATTAATGAGGTAAATACTCCATCATTATTATGTCATAAATATTTTAATTTATTTGTTGTCTAAAAATTATTAAAAAATACCATGATGTAGGATATATTTTTAGATTTCTAATGAATATTTATAGTTGAAAATGTAACTTATATAACACCATATAAAAAATAATTACTAAAGGATTTTTTTTAATGTAAATTTTGCCTTTACATTAAATTAATTAATCTAAATTGTCATTTTTGCACCCAAGTGACTCAATGAGGTCCCTAAATCGACCCAAAGATGCCCATGGTAGTTAATGACTCAACCAATAATGTTTTTACAAGTGTTAAGGTAATTTTTAATTATTATAATATTCTTTTTACCTTGAATTAACCTATTTACCTTTAACCGCGGTAAATAAAAGTCAAAAGCTACTATTCACCAAAAATTATTTTCATCTTAATGAACCACATATTACTTCTTTATAACAACCATGTATGTCGGATTTTTGAAATTCAATTCACATAAGTGGTAAATTTTCATTTAAATTAAAACGTCAGTTTTTTTAACTACGACTAAGTGGTTTCACTATTCATCAAAAATTGACGTTTTTTAGAAAAATACCAAAAATTCAGCCTAAGATATATTTGATATTCTGAATTCAAAAATGATGTGTATTTTTAAAAATTCAAAACATATATGTGGAATTAATTAATTATAAATTTAATTCTCATTATCAAAATACATAGCGTGTTTTTAAGAAACAATAACTATAAAAAGATTGATACATCTTTATCTCCAATTTCAAAGTGAAATTAATTCCAATGATCAACATTGGATTAAATGGTAAAAATATATTCTAATTAAACTTTAAAACCAATTTAAAAGATAATATATCCATATAAATAAATTATATTAAAACATAGTTTTGAATTAAAATACAATATTTTTTACTATTCATTAAAAAATGAACTATATCTAAAAAATTCCAAAAATCTACACAAAGTAAATTTTGATGTCCCCATTCTAAAGAAGGATTTTATTTGGTCATATATAATGTATTAAAGTGACCAAAACTGTATTTAAAAAGGGTTCTCCATTAAAAGGTGGTAAATCGACCTTTTAATGTAAATTATGCTTAAAATTAGATTCATTCACATTTTATGCCTCTAACATTTACAGGATAAATTTAATAACATTTAACAAACATTTATAATCATATTGTATTTAGATTTTTTCATTCCCACCAATAAAACATCTAGGAGTTAAATACTATTTAAAATAATAATATTATATTATTAGTGTGCAACGTAAGATTTCCAAGAAACATGTTGTTGTGTATCAGGTACGCTATCAAACATAGAATCCACTTTAATATAAAATTAATATTTTATTCAAAAATATTAATAAATATGAAAAGTGTCTTATTCCTTATTTATCTGGAATGTTACACTTACCCTTATCTCAAAATCACAACTCCAAAGACATTTGGCTCGGCCAAAAAATTGTCAAATATCCTCCCATCTGCCCTAAATTTTTACTAGAGTCCTTAAATTGATTATAAATCCAATCTAAGGATCTCTTTTGATCAACTCAAAAGGAAACACCCGAATAAGAGGAAATAATTTCACCACCCCATTCAAAGTTATTTTCTTCTTTCACTCACTCTGTATTTGTGATTTCCATATCCAAATTATAACTCCTGTAACATATATATACTAAGATGTTATTATAAATATAGTGAAACCATATTCATTATTCTATCCATCCTATGATTGACAAATCACCATACGTGCATACGTACGACTTACCGTCTCCATGTTGTGGTGTAGTTTGTTATTCAAACACTTCATTACTTGGATGGGTATAATAATCAGTATAACTGATGAAAATAATAAATATAACATGTTAATGATTATTTATATATGATATAATATCCAATTACATATGATTTTACCATCAATAGAATGATATTGTCACTCGTGTATGTACAGAATACCGTCTCCACAAACGTGATGAAATTCATTACCCATCATAACCATTCAAGAATAATTTTCATTTTATTATTAAAAATATTTTTTAAGAACTTAATATAATTATGGATATGAATCATATACATCCTATCCATAATAAAAATGGCTTACATAACCATTTATATATAAAGGAAAACGAATCAGTTAACACCTAGAATGACGATTCTACTGAAATATTATTAACAAAGCAATATTAGAAGATCATATATGATATCATATTAATGTATGTGGTTCATTTATAACTTAACAAAAATGATTTAACTATTATAAATGAGGTTAACATACCATTGATCAAGGAAAAGTACAAGGTAAGTGTTAATTCTACAATAATTTCTTTATATGAGGTTATTTATTTGTGAGTATATAATGGGACCTCTTTATCATCTACATCTGTGTTTCTTAAAAATGTATCTCAAAACTTCTTTTCTGTTTCCAAGACTATGGGTTAAATTCATTTAAACCCTTTTTCGACTTTTATGTGATTTTTATAAATGAATATTTCTGTCGTTTTCCAAACAAGTTCCTTTACGACATTTTCGACAAAATTAACGAAATAAGGTTTTTAACTTATATGGTGGGTGAAACTATTTTCTTCCATTGTAACCCCTTCAAATCTCCCCTTACAAGCATATAAGAATATTTTCAAAATAAATGTTCTCTTATAAAATTACATGACCTTTAAATGGTTTGAAAATAGAAAGGGTTGTTTCTCTCAAGTAGTTTGTATTTCATATATATAAATATCCTTTGTTCGATTTTATACTTGTTTAAAGTTGATTTATTATGATACATTATTCCATATTATATTGAAGTTTTTGTTATATGTTTGGATATTGATGTGATATTTTCATACTATTCATGGATTAGGGTTAAAGTACTTACATTTCATATGCTAGTTTTAATACAATTGTTTGTGTTATGTTTCAACCTGTTTATATGAGGAATTCATTGGACTTAGTAAGTGATGGGTGGAGTATGCTATAACTCCTCGATGCAACGGTAGGTCTAAAGAGACAAAATAGTGTCTTGGAATAAGGCCTTGAAAAAATATTTTTTAGAGTCTTGACATGAGGCCTTCACTATGTGGTTATGAGGTCCTGTAATATGTATTCCTTCATTATGAAATTGGTTATTTATATTACATGTGATTATTTGACTAGAATAATATCAATGTGAATAAGTAAATGGTGTTATTGGATTTATATTTTCCATATTATGCTTAGGTTTAACATTAAAACGCATGTGTTTTATTCTGATACATTGCCTTTAATGATTATGATTATTAATTTCAGTTTCCACTATATTGTTATCCATACTGAGAACCTGAGATCACCCCTTTATGTGTTTTATTTTTCCCATGATGTGATGAATTTTATTAAAACTATCCTGCCGGGATAGTCTGAGGGAGATTATTGTTTTAAAAGGAGACAAAATGTTTTTTTATTTCATGATGTAATGTAAAACTTATGTATGTATCTAGTACATCCAAGGCTACTAAACTGATCAGTCTTTCCGGACATGATTCCTTGTATAATGTCAATGTTATGTAACAATGCAATGACTCTAGGTAACTAGGGTTGGGTCATTACAGTTGGTATTAGAGGAGGTTTAGTACAAACCTTGATAGATAGATTTAAGAAAAACCTTGATTAGATAACATTATCCTATGATAGACATTGATAATTTGTATAGAAGAACATTTTTGAATTTTAGTAATGTAGAGATTTTGTGAGTTTTAGACGAAATACATAATTTTCTGGATACGATCAGGTAGAGTTTTCTTTTGAATAAAAGTACCTATGAGTGAAAAATATGACATTGAGTTTAAAGCATGACCTAGGGTATTCTGGTACACGATAACAGGCCTTGCATCACTCTTGGTTATGAAACTCTCGGGGGATATGGTAAAGATAATTCAAATTTATTAACAAACCATTATGAATGATTTATATATAAATAATTCCTCAAAGAATTTTTTTTATGATTATGGATTATATCTATATTTTTTTGAATTTATGATATGTGTTTTACATGTTTGGAATTATGTATTACGATTCACTTACTAATATAGTGTGTACCATTGTATAGAAATGGTGCCTAGTAGAAGGAATAGAAACCGTATCATTGCACGTAATCCATGTAAGGATTTTCCTCCAACTCAATATAATTATAGTGGAGATGGTGATGCAACTGGTGCTGATTAGATTATCACCATAATGGGATAACTAACTCAGGTTATGAATAATAACGATACCCATTTGGAGCACCCTAATCCACAATGTGTAGGATAAATATTAGACCGATTCATGAGGCACAAAAACCAACATTCAATGGGACTAGAAATCCATTTGTTACTGAGTAGTGGATAAGTTCTGTAGAGAAAATATTTCATAGTTTGGGGAGTTTTTAATGAGTAAAAGTTATCATAGTATTTTATCACCTCAGAAGAGATGCAGATAAATGTTGGTCATTAATTAAAAAAAGGAGGATGAAGAAGTATAAAATATGAAATGGAGGTAGTTTAAAGATATTTTCATTGAAAAATACATTCCTCAGGACCATCAAGCGAATATGGAAAGACAATTTTTTAGTTTGATGCAAAATGATTATTATAATCTCAAAAAGTGTGAGGCTAACATTACAAGGTTAGTAAATAATGCATTAGATTATATACCTAACCCAAGGAGTAATAATGATAGATTCTTTTATGGGTTGAAACCATTTCTCTATTGAGAATTAGTCTTATAATCCTTCTCATTGTACGATGATATTGTCTTATGTGCAATCAAGAAAAAAAATGAATTCTCTATGTCTTATAAATTGAATGCAAAGGAGGAGATAAAGAGATTAGCTGGAAACTTTGTAAATGGTAATAAGGGGAAGAATGGAAAATTTTAATTTCCATCTTGTAATAAATATATAAAGAAACACCCTGGTACATTCCATAAGGTAATGGAATTCGGTTACAAGTGTGGTGAAAAAGGCCACCAAGATCTCGATTTTAATGGAAACAAAGAGGCTGTCAATGTTGAATGATACAATTGTATAGAAATGGGGCATTATAGGAAAGAATGTCCTAACCAACAAGAAAACATACCTTATAAAAAGCGAAGGGAGAAAGTCCAAACTTATGTGATCACTACTACTAAGGTTAAAGATCTGAAATACGTGGTGGCAAGTAATTTAATGGTTTCCTCACATTGATATAATGATTTATTTGATTCTAGATCATCAAATTGTTCCATATCTTCCCATATTGTAAAGAAAATTAGTTATTTCTAATATTATCTAACAAGGAAGTTGTCAGTAAAAAATTTTAAGGGATGTATCATTGCAACAATGTATTGTGAATTAGTTACCATTATGGAATATAAATGTTCTTTATCTTCTAATCTCATTGCCATACCTATGACAGAATTTTATATAATCCTTGGTATGAATTGTCTTTCGAACTATGATGTGAAAATTTATTATAAGAAGAAAAAGGTTACAATTTTTGATGATGATAAGGAGTACCTTATCTTTATAGAAAAAATGTCACTGTATGATTCTTATCTAGATCCACCCCCCGTAGCTATACTAAATTAAATTATTTGGGAGGAAGAAAATGAAATAACTATGGGTGAGGTAAATAATGTTCGAATAGAGGATGAACCTATTATACAAAATATGTTGATGTGTTTCTAGAGGATTTACTTTGAAATCATATAGAAAGATAAATTGAGTTTTCAATTGATTTAATTCCTAGTTCAAGGCCCATATTGAAGACCCTTTATAGAATGGCCACTGAGGAATTAGTGGAAATAAATAAAAAACTAAAGGAAAAGAGTAATAAAGGATTTATTATCCCTAGTGATTTTCCACGGGGTTCCCCTATTATTTTTGTTATGAAGAAAGAAGGATATATGAGGTCGAGCATTGACTATAGGGAGAACAATTCTATAATAATAAATAACAGGTATCCCCTTCCTCATATTGGTGATTTATTCGATCAACTTCATGGATATCAATATTTTCAAAATATTGACATTCGAACTGGATGTCATTAGTTGTTTGTGAAGAAGGAATAAATTCCAAAGACAACATTTCATACCAAGTATGGGCATTACAAGTTAAAATTAATGCCTTTCGGACTGACTAATGCACCCTTTGTTTTCATGGATCTAATTAATAGATTTTTTAAGGAATACCATGATAAATTTGTAGTAGTATTTTTTGATGATATCTTGTTACACTAAAAAATATATGAATATCATGAAAATAATTAGCACACTATTTTGAAAAACTCAGAAGAAATGAATTATTTTGGAAGCTAAGAAATTGTGAATTCTAGCTTCATGAAATTATTTTTCTTGGCCATATTATCTCTAAATATTTAATCTTTTTTGATCCCTCTAAGTCCAAGGAAATCCAAGAATCCTATGCACCGACAAGTATAATTGAGGGATATAGTTTTCTTGGTTTAACAAGTTATTATTGGAGTTTCATCCTGATTTTTTCCCGATTGGAAAATGCATTAACCAATATCACATGTAAAGGGGTTTTTTTTTTTTGGAAAAAAGAGTGTGAAGAATGTTTGGATGAACTGATGAGAAGATTAGTCAATGCTCTTATCTTTACTCTATCATCGAGGAATGAAGGGTTTTTTATTTATAGTTATGAATTAATGAAAGGAATTGGTTTTGTCTTTATACAGAATAATAGGATTTTTACCTATGTATCATGACAATAATAAATTCGTGAAAAAAACTATCCCACTCATGATCTTGAGATAACATCTATAATCATTGTTGTGATGATAGGGAGACACTATATCTAGGGTGATAAATGTGAGTTATATACATTTCAGAAGAGTTTAATGTATATTTTCCCACAAAAAGAACTCAACATGTGGCAATGGAGATGGCTCAAACTACTTAAGGATTATGATTGCACTATACACTACCACCCAGGGAAGTCAAATAAGGTGGTTGATGTTTTGAGCAGAAATGATAATGGAGTTTTGAACAAGATGAGAGTTTAAAGGGATCATATGTTATTGGATCTAGTAAATATGGATATGGGAATAATCATTGTTGGTGAAACATCAATAATTTTTCCATTTGTTTCTAAACCATCAATATTTGAAAGGATAAAAAGTTCTCAGAACGATGATGATGAGTTTCAAAAGAAAATTAAAGCTGTGAATGATGGGATATTGATTGACTTCATATGTGAAGATAGAATTTTGAAATTTGGGAAATGAATTTATATTCCCAGGATACCAGATCTAAAAAGGGAATTATTGGATGATTATCATTGAGATAATTTCTCTATACACCATGGTAGCACTATGACGTACAGATATTTGATGGAACATTATTGGTGGGAATAAATAAAGACAGAGATGTCTGATTATGTGTCAAGATGTATGGTATTTCAACAAGTTAAAGATGGAAGAAAACATCCTAGAGGATTCATGCAACCTATTCCCATACCTCAGTGGAAATGGGATGATATTACGATGGACCTTTTCATTGGACTACCAATAAATTCTATAAGTAATGACACAATATGGGTCATTGTTGATCATTTTACCAAGTCGACTCATTTTTTTCTATAATAGAATATCTACCAATTGAATTTTTATAAAGAATATATATTAATGACGTTTTAATAATTCATGGATTACCTCAATCGATTGTTTCCGATAATGATCCCTGTTTTACATAATGATTCTGGAAAATCATTAGAAGGCCCTAGATACTGAACCTCATTTGAGAACTGCCTAACACCCTCAAACTGATGGAAAATCAGAACAGACTATTCAAACCATTGAATAAATGTTGAGATCTTTATCACTTGACTTTAATGGTATGTGGGATCAATATTTTCCTATGGTAGAATTTTTCTTTAACAATATCTTCCATTCCGAAATTCTGATGCCCCCGTATGAAGCCTTATATGGAAAGAGATGTCACACACCAACTTGTTGGGTTGATGTTGGTGAAAGATAACTCGTAGGCCTAGAACATGTTGAGGAAACAATGGAAAAGGTGAAGGTTATCTAAACCAACATCAAAGCAGCTCATTGTAAGTAAAAGAGCTATGATGATAACCGGGGAAAAAATTTAAAATTTCAAGTAGGATATCATGTTTTATTGAAGGTATATCCATGGAATGGTGTTGTAAATTTATTTAAGAAGGGTAAATTTTGTCCTCGGTACATCGATCATTTCGAAATTTTTGATGTAATTCGGGTCGTAGCATATCATTTGGTAATGTCGCCAAGCCTCTCCAATGTTCATGATGTGTTCGATGTATCACAGTTGAGAAAATACATGCATGACCCAATGAATGTAATCACCTTTAACGAAAAAAACTGGAACCCGACCCATCTTATTGCGAGGAGCCAATCACAATTCATGATACCAAATAACAAGTGTTAAGAAATTAGACGAATCTTCAAGAGAATGTTCTATAGAGAAATCAAAAGATATAAGAAGCAATGGGGGAACCCAAAGAACTTATGATGAGGAACCACCTAAATCTTCTTATACTATAATATTCTAGAAATTTCATTTGAGAAATTATTTGAAAGAGGGGAGAATGCAACACCCCAATTTTCCACAGCATGTTTCCCTTTGAATAATGCAGTTGCTTGCGTTGTATGCAACAATGAGTTTTAACACACCACAACCAATCAAATTAGTTGTTATGAATAGTAATATCCACTTATTGATATTTTATAAATTTTATTTTTCAAAATGGACATAATTTTTTGATTCTTAATATCAAAATTATCTTAGGGTGAATTTTTGGTATTTTTTGGAAAACCTTCAATTTGTGATGAATAGTAAAAAAACACTACATTATTGTTTTAAAATGACATTTTATTTAAATAATTATTTATTTTATTTAAATTTATATTAGTTAATAATAGATACATAATTATTATATATTTTCAATGTAATTCATTGGAGTCATTTAATAATAATATATATATATATAATTTTATTGAATGTTTTACCCACATTCTAGGTGTATTGGAAATTTTGCATAAAACATAATTTTACCATTCCTATGAATTTAATTTCAAAAATTTGAGACACACAGTTGATATTAGTATGTAAAATGTGCTTCAATAAGATGAAAGTTTTTGGGAAAAGTAACTTTTGGCTTTTATTTACCATAGTGAAAACTAAATAGGGTAATTAAAGGTAAAAAATAATATTATATTTACCCTAACACATATCCTAATTATATTAGAAAAGTGTATTTAAAAAAAATCAACCATAGGAATAAAATATGATCCTTCTGGTCCACTTGGATTCGATTAGAACATTTATTATTAATTTATTTAAAGAAGACTTAAAAGTGTAAAAATCAATGTTTAATAACTAAACCATTTTTAATATAGGGTTGTACTTAAGGTAAGTCCAACTATAATTATTCATTAAAAATGTAAAAATATTTCATATATTATGATATTTTATTTATAATATTTAGACATAATATAAAAATATTTATTTGTGACACAATAATGATGCAATATTTTCCTCATTAATGAACAAATCAAATAAATGATGTTATAAATATTAAAATAAATATAATATCAAATATTTGATTCCATCCACGAGTTTTTTAGGTGAATATAAAATTTTAGGGTTGATTCAATCTATTTTTTCAAAGTAATAATTCTATGATAACATTTAAAAAACCAAATACTAAATAGTGTCAGAATTGACATAAATGAGTTTTAAAAACAAATACTATATTATTAAATTATTTAATAGTATTAAAAAATTAAGGTTTTTCCAAAAATGTTATATAACAATAGATATTTTACTAATTAACCACTCAAGGTCCTCTTGGATTTTTATGGTATGTTTATTAACCATTAATTAAAATAATTCAAGAATACAAAGTAAAAGTTAAACTATTTAACTAAGAGTCATATCTAAAATAAAATGTTAATAAGGGGAACTAAAACTATCTAAAACCTGTTTGTTAAGAGGATTTCAACCCTTTCTCACCTTATCCTTATAATAAATAAGTTTGGAGCCAATATCTACTTAATATGATAGTATAATAAAATAATATTCCATGCTTTTCCTAAAGTGACCCTAACCTCTCTGTTTAAATTGTACTTCACCTTATCTCAAAATCACACCTACAAATCAATTTGTCTCAGCCAAAAAATACTCAAATATCCACCCAACTACCCTCAAACCATCTTATAGGTATGAATTTGATCATAAATCTATGCTATGGAGCCCTTTTGATCAACTCAAAGGGAAACACCCGAAGAAGAGGTAATAATTTCACCACCTCCTTCAATGTTCTTTTCTTCTTTAACTACCTCTTTCATTTTTGTTTCCATACCAAAATAATAATACAATACCTTATACATAATGTGATGGTATTTTAAATATGGTAAAACCATATACATTATTCTATCCATCATATGAATGAAAAGAAACCATACATGTGTATGTACAACTTACCATGTCCACATCGTGGTGTAGTTTGTTATTCAAACACTTCATTACCTGGATTGGTATAATAATGAGTATAAATGATTAAAATAAAAAATATAAAATTTTATGTATTATTATACATGATATAACATCTAGTTACATGTCATTTTTCCATCAATATAATAATATTGTTTCTTGTGTGTACGTACAGATTACCATTTCCATGAACGTAATGGAATTCATTCCTCAACATAACCTTTCAAGAATAATATAAATTATATGATTAAAATTAATGTTTATGAACTTATTATCATTATGGATATTAATCAAATAAATTTTATCATTAAAAAACATGGCTTACGTAACCATGCATATAAAGTTAAACGAATCAGTTAACACCAGAAACATTGATACTACTGAAATATTATTAACAAAGCAATATTGAAATATCATATATGATATCATAATTATGTATTTAGTTCTTTTATAATCTAATAACATTGATTTAAATAATATATAATGGTTTAAAATAACCTCTATCAAGGAAAAGTAAAAGGTATGGGTTAATTCTACGATCTCTTCTTTATTCGCGGTTTTTATACACGAGTATCTACTGGGACCTCTTTATCTTTCACATCCGTGTTTATTAAGAATTTATTTTAAAACATTTTTAATATGTCATTGACTATGGGTTCAAGTCCTTTAAACCCATTTTTGACTTTTTATGAGATGTTTATAAATTATTCTTTTCATCATATTCCAAATAATGTGCTTTTCAGCCTTTTCGAAAAAATTACAGAAAGAATGATTTTAACTTATAAGGAGGGTGCATCTATTTTTCACCATTGTAACACCTTTGAAGATTCCCATTCAAGATTATAAGAATATTTTTAAAATAAATGGTTTCTTTTAAAATTACAGGACTTCTAAATGATTTAAAAATAGAAAATTATATTTCTCTCAAATAGTTTTGATTTCATATATGTCAATATCCTTTGCTAGATTATATTCTGGTTTGAAGATGATTTATTATGATACAATATTAAATATTTTATTGAAGGTTTTTTATAAGATTGATTGTGAATGTGATATTTTTATACCATTCACGGTTTATGGTTAAATTATTGAAAGTTCTCATGCTTGTTTTAATATGAATTATTAGGGTACGTTTCAACCATTTCATATTAGGAATGCATTATACTTAGAATGTGATGGTTAGATCCAGCTATAGCTCCCTGATGCATTGATATGTCTCATGAGACAAACTAGTTTCATGGGACAAGGCTTAGAAAAAATCATATTTGTACTCTAGGAATGAGGCCTCTTCTATGTGGTTATGATGTCTGTCATTATGCATTCCATCATTATAAAACTGGATATTGATATTATATGTGATTATTAGACTAGTAGAATATCCATTAGAATAAGTTAATGGAATTATTGTATTCATCATCGCTATATTATAATCATGTTTATCATTAAAAGGATCGTGTTTTAGTATTATACATTTCCTTAAATATTTATACTTATTTATCAACATTTCTGCTATATTGTTATCCTTACTGAGCACATGAGCTCAAACCTTTATATGTTTTATTTTTCCAAATATGTGAAGATGTATATTATTACTGACCTTCAGAAATAGTCTAAGGGAGATGCTTGTGTTAAAATTAGACCTAATATTGTTTTTTTATTTCACGATGTAATGTAAAACATATGCATGTATCTAGTACTTCAAAGGATACTAAACTTATCGGTCATTAGGGCCATGATTCCTTGTATGATGCCAATGATATTAAATAATTCACCGAATCAGGGTAACTGGGGTTGGGGCATTACAAAAAACACCTCTATCCACATCCACATTTCATTAAAAGTCTATTAGTGGGATATTTTATTGAATAAATCTTTATTACAATTATCCTTTAATTATTTCGTAAAATAAAAATCAATATCGATGTTTTAATATTATATATATCATAAATTATTCCTTTATTAATTCTTAAAATAAATCTAGTAATCAATTTATATCAAGCGATTCCAGCAATTGCATTTAGGGAAAACATGTTCCCTCTTTTAAATTTAGAAATATTATTTCCCCAAAACACATGATCCTTCACAATTGTATAAATATATTGGATAATTTTTAGATATTGAAAATCATAAAAATTATGTTGAATCCAAAAAATAAAAATTTGAATTCGAAAATAATTATAGGACACTAGTATACTTTGATAATGGTGGATTAGGGTGTTAACAAATACCCAACTTTTCCCCTGAGTCTGTTTATGTTGGATATTATTCTATTATTACGAGGAATACTTATTCATCAATTTATTATCTTAATAATTAATCCAATAAATTCAAATGTACAAATGTAGAATTGTAAAATGAAATGCACATAGTTATTTTTTGGTTGACCCACACTGGAAAACATCAAAGGACGATACAGTAGACATTATGTTAGTGTAAAAATAATCAATTATAAATAACTATTTGTTTTAATACTAGATTTATGTATGGTTTCTTTCCACTAATGCTGACCACATGTACATCATTTTGGGATAACAGGACTACAATATATGGCTCACTGTCTACATATTGATTTATTTATAGTTCACCAATCCTAAGAATCCCTACATTTACTTCCCCTTTATACCCTAATTTAGTGGAGGAATCTATTTATAGACTTATAGAAATATTCTCAATTTTATAACATGTTTTTTATTTCATCACCAACATTTAGGTATGATTTTAACTACATCATAGATTTTAGATAATTATGACCTATGGAATTCTATGTTATTCTACTAATTCCACTACCTGATACTATTGACTTATTTTAAGAAGAGATAAATCATTATTATTATATCAAACAATACATAATATTATTATACCAGGTAATAATTACATTCCATGTATTCTTCATTAATTTGATCTATTATCTTAGCTTTAGTGAACTATATGTCTTCATGATATCCAAAAAAGTAATTTTTGATGATATATTCAACACCTATTTTTTATAAAACATGAATAAAAAAAATCATAGATATTTTTAATTTTATATTTAAGGAGTTTCATATAAATTTTAAATCCTTTTCTTTAGTAAAATCATATTTAGGAAAACTAATTTCCCAATAATTCATATTTTCATTAATGCCCATATTGCCAACACTTTTACTCCTCTTCAGGGTCAAATCGCTTTTTATTAATCTCTATTATTTATTATTACTATACTTTAAAATATCTGCTATTTTTTCAAAATTGATTATATCAAATATGGGTAGTTTTTATATCAAAAATTATAATCACAAATGAACATAAAACATATATTCTATTTAATATGAACCTTGGAGTTATTTTAATAAAATTTTAAAAAGGTAGCTTCATAAATTTAGTTGATGTTTGAACCGTAACAACCATGTAGATACTTAATGTAAAAATTAAAAAATGGATAATCCACAAGTTCTTTGAACACCATGACATTTTAACTAATAAAAAACACTATTGTAGTTGAAAACCCCCTTTAATAAAACTAACTCTACACTGAAAATATCATATTTCACATTGATTTATAAATATTTATACACAATATACCTTTATCCATAAGATTTTATCATTAAGTTCATTTTTTAAAATATATCATATAGATTATAGTCGACATTAAAATGATGATATTGTTATCAAAGAATCACATAGGGATTTTTTTAATCCCAAAACTTCTTTATGATTGAACATGGATACCATCACCTCTATAATTCGTGTTATTATTTAATATTATTGTCTTATAAATTATTACTGAAACTTAATTAATTTTTTAAATATATTTCATGGTCTCCAATGATTCCATACCTCCTCTATGGATACCAAGAGTAATTTTACACCCCTAATGGGTCACCCTATATTGTACAAGGATTCTTACAATTCAAAACTCAATGTGGCATGACATGGACTTATTGACATTTTCAAACTAAAATCAATCATAATTGAAATAGAATACTAATTATCCACATCAACTTCAATCCATCGAATATTCATGTCCATTATAGATTATCTTGAATCACCAAGGAATGGTGAAGGTTTCCATTAAAAAACTTCACCCCTTTAACTCTAGATACATCCTTCAATATTTTTCACAAAAAAATAATAATTTTGGTAATTTTATTAGTTTTTAATTCTAAAAAACAATATTATATTAAAAAAAATATAATCTTACCAATTAAACCATCTCTCAACTTCTGCAATTCTCTACTGATACAATATTCGGCATTCCAACTTGTCAGAACATCAAAAAACTGTAAACACCTTTATTATAATTCAATCACATTTATTTTATTTTCAATATTCATAAAACCTATTAATAATTTATGAATAATTTATGTACAATAGTGTTCAAAAATTCAAACCCTCATAAACACCATTCATCAACAATACACTACTATGATCCTTCACTAATTTTCAATCGTGACATTGATCAACATATAAGATTGTTTATATTAACCCCCCAAAAATATTTTCAATAAATAAAATAATAATAAACAATCGTGGTTATAAAAATATAGGTTTTCTGGGTTTTTTTCGTTGGATATTGATCAGTTAAGTTCAATATTTCCGCTTGTGTATGAGTCCAATTTACTTTTTATAATTTAGTGCCATTCATTTTTTAGTTAGGGTTTTAAATAAATTTTAATAATTTTTTATATTTTTATTTTTTTCTGAATTTTATTCTGTATATTTTTAATGAGTTATTCCCTTATCATTAAACATTGTTTATTTTTATCACTTTATTAAACCTGTTTATTTTTATTTGGTTGATTCCTTAAAATAAATAGTGCTAATTAATGAGTTTTAATTGGAATTATTCTTTTTTATTAAATAGATAATTGGGTTTAATTATTATAAACATTGTATAAATTATTACAGAAACACTAGTTTATATCTTGTGGTGATTAATAATGCACTTTGGGCCCTACAATGGGATAACATTAAGAATTAGGTATGAATTACCTAATTTGGTTCATGACTGTGGCCCTATGTGTCTCTATAGCATTCATAATATAATATTAATTCCTAAATCCATAATTTTACGAAAATGGAGGAATCTAGTAAGAAATCATTATTACATGATCTACAAAGGGGTATAGCATGATCTAAATAAAAAATTATCATATCTATATATAAAAACGTGTGCTATAATATTTATCATTGTAAATTATATGAAAAATTATATAATACCTTTATATAATACATAGATTCCCCAATAGGAATGAAACATGTGAACCGAGTACATGCCTTCTCATATATTAACATCTCTCGAAAATATATAGAATAGTTTAAATTAATATATCATTTTTCATTCTCTAAGTATACAAAAACATCACATGTTTCTCAAATAAGAATATCCCTAAATTCCATTAGTCTAATTTAATTGAGGGCCAAATGGTATATTTATTTTACAATATGAAAATTTTCATCACAGTTAAGGTCAAACAAATACATGATCACCAATATACCCAACTCCGACATAATTAGCTATGCCACAAGGATACAAAAAAAAGGTATCAAAATTTGAAGGTTTACATTGTTAGGATCTTCCCAATATCTGTTAATGGGGAATAATATAATAATAAAACCCTACATATATAACTTACCATATGATATTCTATGTGATATAAATTTACGGGTCCTTCAATATAATAAGTCTCCATTTATTATCTCATGAGTATTTTTTTTCATATAAAATAATATAATCACGATAATATCAAGATATTTCTATAATAAAAAATACTCTATGATCTTCATTTATTAGGGGGAACTCAATTTTTTTACATTGAGGATATTTTTTTAATTCACTATTCATGTAATATACACAATATATATGAATGAAAGATAAATTTACATTTCCAATATATAAAAACCATGTTATATTTACATTGAAAATAACCATTATAATAATTCTCTCAAGTTTTATATACCCAAATAATTTACCTATACCACAAGCTACTATAATAAAAAACATAGAAAGTGGAATTTTTTTTGGTTTTAATAGTAGTTTTCACCCGTTATTAATGATTTGGTTTAGTTCTTTTTAAACCTCTATAAAATGACGTGTTGTTAAATATCCAAGAAAATTTTCCTTTTTCATGATGGTTATTTAGTTCTCTGATAAAACATAAATATATAATTTTATTTTTTAATAAATGAAGGGTTTTATAATTAGTGATGTGTATTCTAGAGAAAATAATGCAGTGATAGTTTATAAAGACTCTAAATATAGAAATTTAACATATTATATGCCAATTTTATCCATTTCTATTTTATTCAATATAGTTATAATCACACAAAAAATATTTGTGGTTAAAAAAAACACTTGTTATGCAGTTTCAGAAGCAATATAATTCATGTCCACATGAACACAAAATACTATACCTCAAAAGATATATAAAAAATATTTCACCAACATAGTATAAAAAAGAAAAAAACATTCATACATCAAAAAAATTAAATTAACTATAATATAATTTTAAATGTCCTCATAGTTCACAAAATTTCACATTTCAAATAATTCCAAAATGAAAATTAGTCTCGGATACTGTACTTAGACGCATGTGCCTTAAAATACAATACTCGATCATGCTACTACCCATCACCTTATTCCACAAATCATACCGTTGATGATAGAATTTGATGAAACTTAACACATATATGTAATGAAAATATTCAATGAAAAATAAATTATTTTTAATAAAAAAGATATATGATTTGATCTAAATTCAGTTTGAGTAATAGTATAACAGTGAATAATCGATATTCATTTAAATTCCCAAAAAAATAAGATGAGCAATTATATGATTCTTGAGATACACTAATGAATATGACCATCATAATTATTTATGATAAATATAAATAGAAATATATAAAGGGATCCATCCAATGTCAAATATCATCATTAATTTATTTTAGGGAATAAGAACATGATTTATCTAAATAATATTTACAAAAAAATCATATAGATATAAGATACATACTTTGGATATAATAATCACACCACCAAAAATTTTTAGTAAAAAATTAATATCCAATATTAGAGGTGGTGAAATAATAATATTATATGAGTTAAAGGATGTTATGGATTATGAAGAATTAAAGTCAAACAAGATTATAGTTGTTACTAATTGGATAACAAGTTCACAATTCAACAATTCTTTATCATGAACAACTTCGATGGTAGTGATTGAATAAGATATTCCACAGTTATTTAGTTTTAAATATTCCTGTAATAAATTATCCTTATTATCCCATTAGTTGGTGCATTGATTTTCATAATTCTCAAACTCATTGCATTTAAAGAATTAGTTTACAATGCTGAGTGGATCTTTAAAGATTTATATATGTTTTTATAATTAGACTCACTCACTTTGAATTATTTATTAATATTTTATCATTGTTTTTATTTATTTATTGTTATGTTATTCAATAATTTATTCAATGGTGTAATGTTGTTTTATTTCATATTCACTATTATTAATTTTTTATACTTATTTTAGTTCTTTTTTATACACTGATAATAATTTAAAATTATTATAGATGTCATTTATTTTGTTACTGACATTTTATTATGCGAAATGCTACTTGGAAACTATTCTTTTGATTCAAAAATGAATTTGGAAACAGATAATTTTATTATTATATATTTTTTGAAATTGTATATTTAATGAATCATACAATTTATAATGTTACATTTACATTATTCTTCACACAGAGTTAAGATGAACTTAATGATTTATAGCATTCCCTCTTCCAACTATTGAGATATGAGTGTTTTTTAAATTATAAGACATTCATTTGTATAAGGATAAATATTCATTTTTCATCTATAGGTTCTTATGTTTAATTTTTTGAATTCAATATTGATTTATATGGTAAAGAATGTTTTACAATTATGTTTGAAGATATGTTTATAATTTTTCAATATGATGACTCTTACACCAAGGAAATGAATTATACATTATTCTAATTGATTTCTATGTGTATGATGTATTTTTAAAAATTTGTCATTCATTTGATAAAAGTAACCATTTCAATTTATGTGTTTACTATTATAGGTTTTAAATAAAATATTATTTAAATAAATCCTGAAATTGTTTTTATAGTAAAAACGAGGCACTCAATTATGGGAACACTAAATGTCGGAGAAAATTACAAAGATATCATAACATTGTATATGGTTGCATTTTAATGACTGTAGATAAACATATGGGAAAACTGGAAGAAAAATGTGGTTTTACATGTATAATAGAAGATAAAAAAACATGAATGAGAGATAAATTAATTTTTCCCACATTATATTGAAATTCATGTAGTTACTACGAAGGAAGTGTTATATACACACTTCATATTATGATATTAGTTCACTAGAAGATGTACCATGGATAATAGAGAATATTTTATATTATTAACAGAGAATGGATATAACTTATTAATGATGGTAATTATTATGTGATGAACTAAATTATAAAACTATATATCAGAACATATATGAAATTATATTATTTGAAAACATGTTTTATTCTCTCCAGTTGAACTATTCCATAACTATTCATTAATTCTAACGATTCTATTTAAAGTAGTTCTAATGATTATTTTTGAGTCTAATGATTTATTTTTTGTAGGTATTGATCAATTAATATGATTTTAGAATATCTTATTTATAATTTGTGAGGATATAAAATATGTTGTGAGGAAAAAAAATTACGCACTATTATTTATTAATATAAAAGGATATGAATTACGATGTAAAAATATAAAAATCGAATCATTGATAAAAATTATTATGTATCTTTTCTTTTGATTTCATTATATAGTTTCTTCTAATTGTAAATTAAATTTCATAATATTACAGAATCCTACTTGTTATAATAATTATAGATAGATCAAGATGTGGACTACTTAAACCAACTATTTGAATAAGTTTTGTTGTTTAGCCTTACATGTTAATTTTTTAGTTAAATGATGATGAAAATTTATTTACTGGTTAAGAGTTATAATTTGATTCAATATTAAATGGTTTGTATCCTTTAGTGTCTACCACGTGTATAAGATTAACTATAAAGCATAACCATGTTGGGTGTGTATCTCGAATCTAATGGTGGTTGCCAGAATAGTGAAGGGTTTCCTAAATCTTATGGACAAACCATGTGAGTTTCCTAGTATTAATTTATATAATATTTTCCAGTTTCACCAACTCTATTTTATGAACCTCTAGAACTATTTTCCACCATTCAATGTTTATAAGTCCTAAAAACCTCTCCCATCCATTCCTCCCATCCTTCATGGATTATCCATGAATTTATTTTTTTACATTAGTGGTAATTCATCATGGAATGGAGATATAAATATATCCCACTATACTCCTACTTCCTTTTCTGCATAACATCTAGAATTTTAATATTCTAGGTGACCTATGGTTTGATGTTACACATATTTAAATAAAATTCTGGATATAAAATTCATAACAACCTTATAAAAGATTCAATAGCCATTTTTGGGTATCAAGAATAAGTGGATGGTTGGTCCATCAATTTACATTAAAAAAATACATAAATTCTTTCATATTTTCAATCCCTACTTTGACTATTTAAAAGACTATATAGAGTGTATATGTTGAATATATATGATTGGAAATTTGGTCTCTCTCTATTTTCATATGGCTTAAAATTTATTTATGTTTTATTTAATGTGGTTATCTATTTTAAAATAAACCATACACACCTACATTTTTTTAAATCAAATGGGAATTCTTTTAAATGAATTAGATAATTAAAGGGTGGGTTTAGATACTCTATCTATTTTTAAATAGAGAAACTCATGGTCCTAATGTTTTTTTTCAATGTATGTCTATGTTTATCTTTTATAAATTTATATTTCTACTTTATTGATTATTTGAGTTTTATTAATTATGTTTTCATGTCATTTATACATTATTGGGAATTTTATTATGTTATTACTGAAGTAATTTTTTTTAATGTTTTCTAACTATTGTTTTTATAGTTTTGATTTCAAAAAAAGAACTGATAAAATAGTTTGTCAAATGATTTTCTAATAGCTTATTTGAAACTTTTATGATAATAGTTTCTTGATAATTAATAGCCTTTAAGTGAGATCATTTATGGTTTTATGTAAAAATTAAAGTGATATTGATGTTTTGTGATTGGATGAATTTATCCAGGTTAAGAGAAATTCTTATTACATGTTAATATCGAATTCGGGGAAATTTTCATGATGGATTCTTCAAGGTGATGATGTTTTTTTATTATTGTTTTTCATATATATACATTTAAATATCTCAATTATTGATTAATCACCACCATTTATCTGTCATGGGAATCCATAAGTAGATAGTTGAGAATTATAAGTATGAGTACTGCGATAGTTTGTGACTCCACTCTTTCGAGTGGCCAAATTTATGGATTATGCTCTTTTTAGGGGAGTTTTCAACTCAGTCATACAAGGTAGGATAAAACTGATTATTTAGGTAATATAAATTAATTAGGAACTAATTAGATGGATTATTATTTTTTTACTCTATTTTGACGATATCTCCTAGGTTTTCCCTGGATGATTGTGATTTTATGTTCACATGGTAATTGAAGATGGTTATTTCAAGACTATTTTATATATTTTTTAATAAGGATATTACATTGGTTCTTATTAACATTGATCCTTCCACTTTTGTTATAATTTTTTAATATCATTATTTTAATATAGACATAAATGAGTTCCTTATTTCCATAAAAAAATGAGTTAATTTAAAAATGGTATATTTTCCATATATGTTATGTACATTCATTTCTAAATACTTTTTTAAATTTTTCCCTTACACCTAATGTTATCTTAATAAAATAATCAGTGTAGTATGTTTTTTTATTAAAATATAAAAAATTATATCATGGATTAAATGGTATCATGAAATGGGCCTATGATACTATTTTTAAAAACATAAAGGGGAATTTTCTCTTTAAAGTGTTTAGGAATCTAGAATAAAAAGGATTTGATTTCAACGTTTCAACGTGGTAATCATGGAAGATACCTTTTAGGAATTATTTTCTAACAACTATCATATTATTGAGTTATTATAGTTTATTCTTCGATATAGCATATAGTTCATGGATTCTAGTTATAATTTCTTGGTTATTTCATATAAGAAATATTCAGTTGATGCATTGATATGTTTTTAAATACTAGATACTTGGGGGGGGCGGGGGTAAATTATGGTTTTAGTAGATTAAAAAATTTCCTTCTTATTCCATTTATTTTGGATCTTGTTCACTTGTTAGATTAAAAGTTATTCAGCATTTGTTTTTTTCTTGTTACTTAATTCAATCAAACAACAAGTATATATATAGATATTTAAATTGAAATTCACTCAAATATTTAACTCGATTCAACAAAAATGGGAAACATCCAAGGAGTATACACTCATCATTGTTTTAGTATTCCAAAAATCACCTATAACTTTCTTTTTCAGTGGATACCTGATTTAGGAAAGTTTATTCTTCACCATGTCTCATTTCTTATATACAATATTTATGGATAATCTCACTATCGCAAAAATATCACTGTCTATAAATAGATTTAGGGATATCTCACTGCCTTTGAGGTTCAATACTAGTTCTTCTCCTCCACACACAATTTTTTTGAAAGTATCAGTTGAATGACATGATGGTATCATCAACATTTAATGAAATTAATGTAATTTCATATTCAATGTGTAGTTTTTTAGAAAATTACATCATAAATAATATATTTTGATGCTCCAATTAACTGATCCTAATTCCACTATCATATATGATCACCTCTTTATGAGATGATATGATTCTTTAATCATTTATGAATATTTAAATTATATAAATATTCATGATATTAAATAAATTATAGGAATTATTCTTTTAATATGATATGTCCTCTTTAATTTAGTGAACCAGATATTTTCCTGATATCCATGAACCTACCCTTCATTGATATACTCAACACCCATTCACTGTTAAACCTAATAAAAAAATTCTTCCCTATTTTAATTATTATATTAATTTCTATTTACAAAACATTATAAATACATATTTTAGTAATATCATGTTCACTAACAATAAATCCCTTATAATTCATATATGTATTAATGCCCAGGTTTTTAACTCCCATTAGTGTCTCAAAGAACACATAGTTTTTTTCATGTTCTTTATTTTTCAACTTATTTTTATTTTACACACTTATTTGTTTTAAATTTCAAAAACATATTACAATTTATTTATTTTTTTAATTTTATTTAAATATATAAACATCTAACTTATATTCCTTTAAATTGAGAAACTATATTTCCTTCTTGAAAATCTTCACTATAGAACATTATAATGTAACTTGAAGCCCAAGTTGTAATTTATAATTATCTAATAAAGTTATGGTCTAAAAATATGGTAATAAACTATAGTTTTCCAATCACTATGATATAGAATCGGATCAAAATGCACATGTAGGTGAAAATGTTCATAAATATATGTGAATCTATGCTCAATTTCTAATGTTTCACATCGAAAAAATGAACCCAATACACCAAATGATTTCATCTATGATGTGGTTGTATATAAGTTCCATTTTTAAAATATCATTAAAATGGATTTTAATGGATTTTAAAATTCACATGTCAGATACCATATTTTATATTGGGTTTTTGTAATCCAAAAATCCCATCTACAACAATATAGACCCTATAATCTCCATGTTTCAATTATTCTTAATCACCGTGGTCTTCTAGACACTCATAGAAATTTTATTCATGCAATTTCAATATTTTTAGGTCATCATTTATTTCATGCATCCAAATCGATTACCATTAATTCCATGACAGCCATAATGGGTCTCTCTATGACGTACAATGAGTCTTCCAATTCAAATTTTATTGTTCCATAAATAGTGTTCTTTACCATTTTGAAAAAAAAACATTAGACTAAAATTGTTAAAAAGATCCCAATATTAACTTTTCTCTATATATTTTTAGGTCAATTACATCTTATCAAGAATAAAATGTCCTGGGGAATTTAATGGTGATAAATTCCATCAAAAACTAATTCCATTCACCTCTGTATACTTCCTTCAAACCTTTTCACCCAAAAGTTTGACTGAATTGAAAAATATTTATTTTTCATATCAGAACCAAAATAGGAGAATAATATATCAGATTCTAAAATATATCTTCTCACAATATCAGTAGTTTCAACACATACAATATTTAACATTCCATCAAATAAAAATATATAATTACTTCAAACATATTCTTTTGATTTCTATTTTCATTAAAAATATTCAACATATATGCAGATTTTATGTGTTTTATTTCTCACAACCTTAATCTATTATGAAAAAATTAATAATCAATCCACTTTATAAATCCTTCATTGATTTATAATACTTCTATAAAATTCCATTTATTATTGTTTCTACCAATATCTTTCAATGATTATGAGAATATATAACTAAATATAACCTCTATGGTTGTGAAATTCTCTATCTTTGTATTTTTTTACAATGAATTTCTAAAATCAATGCACCATATATATTGAGATAATCTCTCCGCCTCCTCTTTGAGTCTACGACGCAATGAATATATGGATTTTAAATACTAATCCACAAATGAAAAGGGGTATTTTCATTATATTTGGGAAGGCTATTGTGGTATCTATAATACCAATATTCCACCTTTTTCAATAATATCATTGCACCAAATTATTCAGTAAAAATAAATATCCAATCATATCTAAAATATTTCTAGATTTTGAGAATTATAATTCCTATTTTTTTCATTTGACGTGTATAATGTAAATTAAATGTTTTATGTAATTCATCCATCCAACCTAGAAAATTTAAACTCCATAAATACGAGTACTTTTTAACAAGTCGTACTATGTGTTTTATCACATGTAATTGAGATGTAAATAAGTCCTCTAAGAATATTGAGTCTAAAATTGAAGAAAAATAAATAAATATTTTTGTTAGAAATATTAATGTGGGGCACACCAATCACAAATTTTCATTAACTGTAGAATATTGTGAAATTTAATTTGTTTGGTAACAAATTACTTTTTTATTTTAATTACATTCACATAAAACTTTTCACTTCAATCGAAATTATACTATAATGTGTGATAAATTCAACATGTCGAATCAATTAGTACAAATTGTAAATGGGTGAAAAGTGATATAAATTTATAGAAAAGATATTAATTTCATTATAGGAATTATTAATTCTCATATGATCATTACTACTTATAATATCCCATCAAATTTCTAGTCATAATAACAATATTTGAACAATAATATTAGTTTTCTGAAAAACAAAAATAATTTGAAACAAGATTTTTAATAAATAAATAAATAATGAAAATATTAAACTATTATCAAAACTGATACTTGAACACTATATACATATACTTCTTCATAGAAAAACAACCCATGGTAAGGCCTGATATAATTAATATAATTCATATTATTTACTCGATATCATTTAGTAAAACAAAAATTATTTTTTGACCCCTATTTCAATAAAAATCAATCATTATACCATATATAATTAATTATATCAACTTTTATAACTATATAAAACATTGATTATTCACGATAAATACATTATATCATTATAAATACCCCTTATATTTATTTTTTAGACTTAACAACATAATAATTTCATCATCCCTATATGAACCTATATATAATACAATGTTATTCTTTCAATATGTCAACAAAATTATAATCTAGGCCATTTAATCTTTTAATACAATTGATAAAAATGTAGAGGAATTTTTTTAATTATATTTATAATAATAGTTATGGAATTTTATACATTTTATAAATATAATAAATACATATCATTTCATTTACCTTTTATCATTACACAGATAATGAATATGTAATATTTTATCATTGCACACATATTGTATATTCTACATCAATCAGTGCCCAAAAAGTGTATCTTCCACAAGGATCAAACACCTTAATCCTACATTAATTATGTCATCATGTATAGAAATAGAGTACATGGGGATCGGTGTACCAAATGGTATCCCCAATTAGATTAACGTGTTTGGACATGCTGAATCGAACCTTGAATTCTAATCTATATCCAATAATTTTTTGTATAATTCCATTAGTTCAAAAATCTATTTTTATATTTTATCCTAGATACTTCTTCTTAAATAGAGAATTATTCATTTTCTTATAGGGAATCATCTCATAAGATCTAGTTTCCTTCATCAATGCCCCATTTTTCATTATTCTCTATATATCATTATATATGAAGAAAAAATATACATATTTTTCTCTAATGATTTCTAGTGGTATTAATGAAAAAACTTATTAATGTCTATTACTTCTCATTCTGGACTACCATTAAACCCACTTTAGATTCAAAAATTATTAATTATTTTTCCCTATACATAAATTATTTGGAACATCCTTCTCCATATTAAACAATGATGGTACTTCATTCATATTTTATTTAATACCTATGATAATAACATATTCTTTATTCTATTCTCTCAAAGATTGTTTATTATCATTCATAATAGTTAATTGAGTTTAAAAATCATTTGGTTCTTGATTCAATTCTTACTTCAATTCTTCAGAATTACCAATCAATATAATGGATATTTTTTCTTGTTAGATAGATTGATCTACCTTTCATGTAATTTCTTCCTTATCCGTATTATTTTTTTATATCCAAAATTGACTATATGTTTAATTCATCCTCCTCTAATATCATCATTCTCCCTCTCAATTAATTGTTAAAAAGGTCAATAAACCATCTTAATAAAGTAAAATATATACCCTTCCCCTATCCTTGTATCAATATTTATTATAGTGGAAGATTTCATCCTGATGACTTCTTTTGTTTTTGGATATAGTAACTTGATACGTGACTATTTTTTCACAATTATTACATCCATTAATGAAATAATAAATCATATGATGTTTTTCCATATGCTATTTCATTACGAAAAATATTACCCCTATGTTGAACTTTTCATGTTTCTATACACACTATCATTGTGTATCCTAGACATAATAAAGTTCATAATGCTACTTTTTTTATAGAACCACATCCTTTATTTTTAGAAAAAATTTACAATATATTTCATATTTCTAAATTTTTATTCTGTTATATAGTGATTGAAGAATGAATATGATAATATTCATTGTTTTTTTCAAAACGACATGAATATATCTCTCATGATTTTAAATCATCAAGTTATATTCATTTATTTTAATTTATAAATTATAAAACTAATATTTTTTATACTGTATAATCTTTATCTAATACTTACATAACTTTATTATGGAATACATTTATATATCATGAAATTTCTCTTTTTCCATACATTAATTCATTCCATAAACAAATTTATTAATTATATCACACTGTTTTTTATTTTCCTAACTCATTGTTATAATGGTATCATTTTAAGTCATATCTTCCTTCATTAACATTCATTTTCATTTCTATATATGTGTGTTTGAAGAAAATTATTTCCATTTAAGATATATGAATTTTATATTACTCACTAGGGAATTAATATTCTCTTATTTATTACATAAGAATAATTTTTATTTACCACATTATGTGGTTTCCTATTTTCTATATTCATACTCCAATTAAATAAGTGATATATAATATTCATCAATAAATTTATAATTAATAGTTACCTTAGATTAGGATTCCAAAATAAATTATAAAACTATTTTATTCAAATCATTATGAATACAAAATTTCTAGATAAACTTATTACCATATTTATTCTTACTCCGGTTTATAGAAACATTAAATACATATTTTACAAAATTTGTATAAATATTTTCAACTAATTTATTTTATATACATGTATAAGTAGCCTAGTTTTCTTATTTCAAAATTTTATCACCACCAAGCATCTCTTTCGACCTTATATATTTTTAAATTGATGTATTTTATTAAGATATCTCATTGAATACATACCATTTCAGAGTATACTTTAATGAATTCTAATAGTAAAAAATAAATCTAAATATTTCTTCAATCCATATCATAAAATATTATAAGGTATCAACAAAAAAGAAACATGTCACATAAATGTTACAAGTCTTTATAATATATACTTAATTAACTCCATTATATATTGAGAAACACAACTTCCAAATAATGTAGAAGCCTCCAATATTGAATCCATATCTATTATATATTATATATATATATATTAAAATAATCCGGTTGAATCCATAATAGATCCTATTGAATCTAATACTTAATATTGAAACATGAGATACCCTAAAGTGGGGTGGTGAATTGGGGTATTAGGAGCTTAAAACATTGTTTTGATAATCTCATTCTCATAGATCTTGTTCCATTGTTAGATGGAAACTTATTAAACATTATCCTATACTCTTAATCAATTAAAATTAATCAAATGAATAGATATATTCACATAAATTGAAAGGCACACATAGATTTTAATTGGTCCACTCTCATAAGGAATCATTAAAAGAGAACACACTCAATATTGTTTTAGTGCACCAATAATCCACTATAACTCACTATTTGTGTGGGTATAATATTTAGTTATGGTCATTCCTCAATAAGGATAACTACCTATGTATGATGTATGGATAATCATACTACCACATAATTATGAATTTCCTAGACCCATGATCCCGATTCTTGAGCTAAAACAATATATATTTATAATTTAAATTATTAACATCAATATGAAATATAATGTGTTAACAAGTAAGGGTTTTCTAGGTCTTGAAATTTAGAGGATTATTAATGTTTTAAGAACTATTATCTTATCCATATATATATATATATATATATCCTAAATACTTATAAGACAAATTTATCTATAGTCCAAATACAAAAAATCCCAAACTGACACAACAAATACTTATAGGTAAAAAATTTCCCTATGAAAAACATTTTCAATACATGAGGCGAAAAAGGCCCAGTAAGGGGTTCTAAAAATTGAGATATCCATATCATTGAATATAATGACAATCTATTTAATTTTTTTAAAAACATAAACTTTTATTTTGACAAAACATCTTTTTGAACAAAGCTGTTACACCACACATTATATTCCAGAATAGGTCTTTAAAAAAACATATCAATATAATTCATTGAAAATATTTTTTAAATAATAAAAATATTTTACTTTATATGAAATCCAAAAATTTAGTAAAGTCAAAAATTGAGAAAATATTTTAAAATAAAAAAAATGATTCAAATCTAAAAATATATCCATTATTTTCTAAAAAACACTTCAAATTAATCGAAAATAAAACCATTTGGTGACAAAAAATTTTAAAGGATATATAGGGCCCACTGATCACATGGTAGATAACTTACCTTATTTATTTTCTTCTCCCCGAGTTGTCACTTTTTTTATAATTTTTTAGTGCTTATTTTATCAAAAATAATTTTATATATTTCCATTATCCTTTCCACTGGGGTTTTCTTTTATAAAAATATTTTTAAAAAAATGTGTAACCATTAACATATTTAATGTAAAAATAATATGTATACAAATTTATATACATATAAATATATACCGACATATATAAATATATATATATATGTCTGTGTGTGTGTGTTTGTGTGTTTTCATTCCCTGAAAATGAGGAAACTAAATTATATTTTAGACAAGAGTAATGATTTTTAAAAAATTCTTGGAATGACGATCGGGATAAAATATTTCATGGAAATATAATAATTTAGTCATAGGAAATATCCATGAAATTAGATAAAATTATAATCATATAAAATAAAAATTTAGTAAATACATAAAACATAAAATTTATTTATGAAAAATATTTATGGAAAACTAAAAATAGATCATTAAGTTGAAAATATTTACCCCTATACACAGAAAAGTATAATAATAATTCAAATATGTAATTATATTACATTTATAATATAGATACATTTTTTAAATATAAATTTTGAACATATTTTACCATTAAAAACCAAATATGGAAAAAATAAAAAGATGAATTTAAATATAATAGAAATAGAGGAGATGTTCGAATTTTTTAAATAGAAATTTTTTGTAAATAATTCCTCTTACCCAATGTTAATTGAGACTTATTAGTAGGAAATAAAATTTTATCTTCATAATCTTAGACTCTCCCTCTCTATAGTTAGCTACAACTAAAGTAAATACATATTTTATTATGAAGAATGACCTATGAATAATCTAGGAGATTGTGATCCTTTATAGATCCACACACCTAATATAAATCCCATATATTATTAATGTCAATATTTTATTTTATTTATATCTTTTATTTAAAATAATGATCCATAATTTAGAAGAAATGTATTGTAACCTAGTTTTTCATGAAACATTTCCATCCATACAACTTTATTATATTATTTTGTCCTTCAATAATTTTCTTGCATTATTTGTATCTTCATATTTCTTATTTGTATAACTTAATACCAAAATGGGGTCTCTTTCTTTTTGATACAAAAAAACACATATCACATTTGATTAAATTTGTTAACCCATTCATTTCATTAGTTTGATATATATAAATATTATTTCCTTTCATTTTACCTTCCAATATATATATATATAATATTTTTTATTCTAATTTTTTTCTTTGTTATTCACCCCACAAAGTTGATTAATATTTATATTCATATTATATAACCAATAATTATAATACATTATATAAATATATAAATGTATGTATATATGTATGTATCAATGTATATGTGAATTAATTACACACAAATATGATTATATATATCATTTCATCATCATTATATATATGTATATATATATATATATTCATGTATAATATAATACTATTAAATTTTTTAATTAATTTATATATATATATATAACAAATATTTTTTTTATAATACTTGTAACTATCAAATTATTAAAATATTCTAATTTAAAAATAACTTGTTATATTTTATGGTAAATATTATTATTATAATTTGGGTATTTATAGTATCATGTATGTACCCAATTCAATATTTAATTAGTATTCATATTAATATTTTGTATATTTTTTTAATCTTTTAATTTTAATTACACTTATTAGCAGTTTATATATCATAACACTTCTTTAATTAACTCTGTATCTATTTTAATTTAATCTAATTTCCATTATAATTATTATGTCACTACAAAAATATAGTCCCCCTATAGTATATTATACACACAAAAATAAAACATCACTATTAAACTCTACAAACATAATCAAATATATTAATATTTCACTTACCATAATGAATATTATATTACAACATTCTGCAGCTACATATATGTGTATGTTTATAGTGAATATAGTGGTTTTATAATTTCTATTATATTTTATTTAAAATTAACTTTCTATAATATTTATAGTTTTTTTAATGCTTGTTTTCATTTACCATAAAATAATCACTATAAATTAATTTAATTCATATAATACAATTTTGTTAATAGAATATTATCTACTTATTAGGTTATTTAATAAATACAAATACTTCTAAAACATGCATTTTTATTTAAAAATATATATTTTAGTATAAAATTAATAAATTACTTGAATGATAAAAATTGAAATTTACAAATATATATATATATATATATATATATATTAAAAACCTTTGACAGTACATTATCACACCTTAAATAAATTGTGTCTTCAAAATATTAATTATCTATGATAAATTTTACACACTAATTAAGAAGAGAATTAATATAGGTGTTTTATATTTTTTTAATACATATTTTATTAAAGATAATTTCATAAAGAGATTATAAGAGATTAATATATGAAAGTCTTTCCATATAAAGTGGACTTTAATTCATCTTATATCAAAAACTCTGAAACCCAAGAATGCACATACAATTCTTCCTTAATTCGTAAGGCCAATAATCATAAGATTCAGCTAAAATAAATATAATAAAACCATAAAATAATATTTCAATGTGTAAAATTATCATCGATGTTTTAATATATTATATTTTTTAAAAAAATTGGCACCAAATGATAAATAAATAGAATCAAACAATCAAGTATCCTTCTAAAAACACTGTATTATTTTTCTAAATAAAATATTTAGCATAACTAAAATATTTATAATCCTACATTCTAAGGATCATGAAATTTTATAGTTTTAAGGGAATATGAATTTTTATAAAATATATATATCTAAATTATTAATCACATTTTATCTAATTACTTTTAAGTCATCCCTGACTCCACTCGGACTAGAACCCCTAATCGAGATCTGACTCTAAAACTGGTTGTACTTAATAAATAGACCTATGAAAAATATTATCAAAACATGGGGTGAGGAAAAGGCGCAATAATGTTTTTAAAAATTAATGATATCAATATTTTATTTAAATACCAGGTCTATTTTTGAATATATTTTACTATTTTCCTAAAAAATTTGATTTTGATTAAACATTTTTAAAAACATAAAAGTTATGCTTAAATATAGAATCTATAAGCGGTTTTTATAAAAAAAATAGTTTAAAAGATATTCATTTTAACAAAATTTTAAATATTCAAAATATCATTATTTAAATAAAATTTGAGAATTTTATAAAACTAAGAAAATACAAAATATTTTTTAAAATAAATCTAATCAGATATAAATATCAAAATAAATCATGTGGTTTGAAGAAAAAATATCCCATGTTTAGAAAGAAAAACCATTAGGGGACTTCTAACTTTAATGGATATAAAAAACATATATATGAGTTGGTGGAGGAAGTCCCTTAAGGATTTAGTTCATCACCCATTTCACATCTATTTATAAAGTTAGAGTACAAATTTTATCAAAAAATATTTATGGATTACTCTTTTTTCCATTTATTTAATACATAATTTTTTTTAAAAAAAATCATTAACCGTTAATATATTTAAAAAATCACACTCAAACATACCAATATATATATATATATATATTCTCTAAAAATGTGCCAATTAATATACATTTCAAACATGTCTAATTATTTTCAAAACATATATTGAATATCGATCCTAATAAAAATATGTGTTTGCATAATAGAATTTAGACATAGAAAATATACATTAGAATAAAATAAAATATTAAAAAATGAAATCATTAGAAATAAACAAAACCGACATTTCTTTAAAAAACTATATTTTTGGAAAATTAAAAATAGAACATTAACCAAAAAACACTCTCTCCTTTCCCATAAAATGATAATAAAATTTCAATCTAGATGTTAGAATTTTTTTATAACACATTGCTATTTAATAAAATAAAATTTGATAATGTTTTTCCATAAAAACCAAATTTGAAAAAAATTATATGAGAAATTTTACTATTATTCACATAATATAGATTTTTATATTTTTTAATATATGTTTTCGGTAAAACATTCCCCTCACCTAATACTTTCTGAATCTTCCTTTTAGAAAATATAATTTCAACCCCCCTCTAAATCACTACATCTGTATTACAAAACAAAAATAAATGAAATTTTTATATTTTATCAAATAAGGGTAGAATAATACTAAAGTAGGATGTGATCCTTTATAATTACAAATTCCTACCACATGTATGATTTATATTTTTTATCTTTATTTTCATTTTGTTGTTTATAATTTGTTAATTTAAAATAAGGATATGTGATGGAGAAGAAATTTATAGTCACCCATTGCAATTAAAAATATCTATCCAACCCACTTTATTCTATTTTTTTGTATTTATTGATTTTCACTCTTGTTTGTCTCTTCTTATTTCCCATGTGTACACCCTATTCCTGAAATAGGGTCACCATATTTCAGAGACACATAGAAAAATTTCAATTTTGTTTCACTTTTTTTTTTCTAATGTAAAACTTGAGTCTAATATATATATATATTATTTATTATTTCGTTTTTCCATTCCCCATATATATGTGTATATATTATTTTCTTCTTTTTGTTTTTCTCATTGTAATAAACATCACACCGTTTGTATATATATACTACAAACAAAAATTTCATAATGAATTACCTATATGTATGTATGTATATATATATATTAGTTACATATATATATATATAATTTAATCATTATATATATGTTTTTATATAGTTTTTTATTATAATATTCTTATAATTTTTAATTAATATAATTACATATGAATCTAATACTTTATATGTTTTCATACTTATATCTCTCAAATTATAAATAAATTATATTGAATTAATATTCTTAATATATTGAAAAATATTTCTAGTTGACATCATGTATTTACTATATCTTAAATTTACTTAAATAAGTCTATCATCGGTTGTCATAAGAATTTTTTTTATATTTCATTAAAATTTCAATTTTCATTGAACTCATAAACAATTTTTATATCATATCAGTTCTTATATTATATTTTTATTTGTTTTAAATTCATCACCTTTTCTGTGTAACAATTATATTACTATTGAAATATGGCCCACTTATAATACTTTATACATAAAAATTCTATTTTACTATTAAATCCTATAATCATAGTTAAATTAATAATTCTTATACATTCCATAATTAATGTTATTATACCAATCAAGATAATTAAACATATCTGTGTCTAGTTAATATAGTTATTCTAGAAGTGTTCTTATCTTTTATTTAAAATATATATGCTAAAATATTGATAAAAATTTATTTGTTCATTCATTATAATTTACCATAAAATAATTACTAAAAATTATTTTTATTTTTATAATACACATAAGTTTATCAGAAACTATATACATTGGATATCATATAATAAAAATGAATATTATGAAAATTTAAATTATTAATACAACGCTATATTTTTATTTGTGACATTTATGTTTAAATTGAATGAAAAAATTACTATATACATATAAATATATAATTAAAACCTATGTCTTTACAATAAGTATCACTACCTAGAGATTGATTTAGGTACATCTCAATGCTTCCCAAGGTTTTTTTCCTCTTCTCATACTTTTCATTCTATATTGGTGAAGATAACAATATAAAAACTTATATATATATATATATATATATTATCAGTTAAAGGATATGAACTTCATTACATCTTCTCCATGTAATTATGAAATTTACTATAATAGAAATTATAGTTTCTAATTCTTTAAAAAATTACATCACCTACACCCAATCCTACCACCTGATAAAACCACAACCTTTTGAGAAGAGACAATCCTTTACTATTCTTTCAAAAATTAAATAATTTTGATACACAAGATATTAATTCCATTATAATATTTATTCTTTATTATGATATATTATATTTACTTTAGTGATCCAAATGTCTCCATAATATCCATAACCATAGTCATCAAAGATATATTAAACACTTAATCTCTATCAAACCAGATAAAAAATAATTATTAATTATTCTGAATCTGATATTCAATGATGTGAACAATAAATTAAAATTTAGATCTACAGTATGATCTGGTTTAGAAATAATACTTCCCTACTAATTTAGATATGAATTAAATCCCATGTTATTGACACCCTTTCTTATCTCTTTGACAATACAAATCTATCTTATTCTATGTTTCTTATTTTGTTCTCTAATGTTTGTTCTCTTAATGTTTTTTTCAACATGATAGATAATAATATATTCAAGAAATTTTATGTTTTTAATACTAGATTTAAAAAATCAATTACCATCTTCGACATTTACAAATAGAACAACTAGATCCCCTTTAAGGGAAAAGTCACCATTGAACTCAATGAACTATGTTGAAGTTAGATCCATAATATCTAAGTAGTTACTGAAGAAAAAAATCAATAAAACTGGGTGTAGACACAATTTTTTCAAAAACTAAGGAATGATTTATGATCAAAATTAATTCATAGGTCAACAATACCATCAATAAAAAAATTATTTATTCTTCTTCTTGTGTTGAACATTGACTCAAGAAAACACCTTCCTATGAAGTTTAATTCTATTTATGTGCTTAATTTTCCAACTCATTAATACAGATCATAATGGACTACAAAACACTCATGTTGGGTATCCCATTTTTACTTGTGGATTTTGAAATATCAAAACACCCTCTTCTTCAGAAAGATAACTATCACCTCAATGATTCACTTTAGTACTTACAAGCACAGTCTTATAAAAACTCAATGAAATAAAATTATTTTCATTTTCTAATTTATAGGTAATTACTGAATTTTTAAGTCCCCCATGACTACCATGACTTTCATTAAACCCATAATAGGTATCCCCTTGTGGAATAGAGATTCTTATAATTCAAAATTTGTTATTCCACATGGCAAACCTCTTGAAAAATTTTAACTGAAATAACCATAGACTGAAATAGTGTAAAAAACTCCCATATCTACTTCAATCCACCTATTTTTATTATCCTTGTGGATTAACATGAATTAACCTATTGCAGTGAATTTTTCTTTCACCGAACCACTTCCATTAATCTCTAGATACTTCCTTCAATATTTTTCAACCAAAAAATTTAAATATCTATATGAAATATTGTTTTTTTATACAAAAACTCAATTTTAATAAAACTATATTTTCATAAAAAATAAACCTCACAACATAACTGATTATAAAATAATAAAATCATCAATACTTTAATTTGGTTCAACATTACACAAACTATAAAATCTTCATTTCATTTATAATATTCATTAAACCTATTCATATTTTATATATATTCTATTTACTATGATTCTAAAAAACTCAACCTATTTTTACCGTTGTTCATCATGAAGCCAAAACATTGGTCCTTCCCTAATTTGCAATGATTCCATCAATATTTTTCAATGGTTATTTCCATCGATGTCATTTTATGAATAGAAATAAACACAATAACATACAACCTTCATAGTTATAATAATATTTTTAATTGAAAATACCTTCTTAAAATCCATTCACTATATATATGGTAATAAAATCTCTTCCTTTCTATTCCAATCCATGGTACTATAATCATAGGGATTTTATGGACCTATTTTCTATTAACTATTATTAATAAGTTTTAATGGTTTATTTTCCTCCTACTTTGGAAATGTTTCTAGGTATTTAAAACATTATACTCCCTCATTTTCAACAATATTTTTTCACAACATTATTCAAGAAAATTAAAAATCCAGTCATATCTCTAAGAATGAAACATTTAGAGAATTAGAATTACCCATTCTATTTATAGCACTTTTATAATATTAGTAAAAATTATTAAGTAATCTAATCTTGAAATCATTGAAACATATAACTGAATAATGTTGTATACTTTTCAAAAAATTCAATTGAGTGTTTTATGAATTTTCATTGAGATATCAATAAATCCTATAATCACATTGAGTCTAGACTTACTAAAGGATACATGAGTTTTTAAAAAAAATATATCAATGTGGTTCATATAACCCACTATATATCATTAATTACTTACTAATTTGGAAATTTAGTTACATAAAAATAAAAAGCATATTATTCAAATAACATTAACAGAAAACTTGTTAGTTTATAAGAAATTAGTCTCTAATTTTGAGATATACCACATGTTTAATCATTGTATACCACTTGTAAATGGAATAGAAGTTATATAACTAGATACACAAGATCATACTTTCTTTAAAATATTTTCCCATTATTATATGACCATTTAAAATTCTAGTAACCCAACCAGTTGTTTGTCATAATACAATTCTTCACAATAGTATTTTAGACTGTTGGAGAGAAAACAATTAGATGATACTACCTTATTCATTAATAAATATATAGGGAAAATATTCCTCCATGATTATATCCATTTCAGGAACAAGATATCCATCTAATTTTTTAGGGACTTCATCCACTTTCTAAGGTCTGATACCATTAATTTATTCAAAATATTTTCTTCATATCATTTATAAAAAAACATTGGCATTGTAAAAGGTATCACAAAAAATAGTTCTTCATAGAATCTACAATTAAATATCATAGCATGAATAACTAGATTAAAAATTGACTCTTCATGGTAACTAATTTATATCACTAAAGATTAAAATTTTAGTTTTTCTATGTCTTTAAAACTAGGTAAATTTAATTTTCACTACATAAAAATATAAATAAAATGAAGATATGATTTATATAATTAAATAAAATTATAAATAATATCGTTTATTACTTAACTATTGGAGATAACACTTGAAGAATATGGTTTTTTTTGTTTCCAAAATCTATTTATTTCTTTTTTTATTTTATCAAAATAAAATAAATTATACTTCTAAAATTTAACATCTATCAATGTACAGACAATGCATATTACTTTTCTCTATGTTCACATGAATTTTTTAATTCCCATGTGTTATTTATCCCACTTAATCATTTGTTATTCCAGTCATCATGGTCAAAAATAATATATAATAGGAGAGGGTGCCTCTATAAATACTCATGTCGATGAATGAGGTTAGATATATATAACAAACCCTTAAATTCTGATATGATTCCAAAATATTCTATGGATAATTCCACAACTTCAAACTTCTCTTAGAATATTTGATCCTAGAATATTCTTCTTATATAGATAAGAATTCATTTTCATAGTGAGAATCATCTGACTAATGATAGTGTCCTTCACTAATCTACCATTTGTAAATTTATTTGAACACTTTTTTATATGTGTAGGAAAAAATCTTCATTTTCAGCTGATTACTTATAATGGTGTGGATGAAACCACTTATGTATGTATATTAATTCTATTCAATATCCATAACTAAAATCACTTTATATTTATCCATCCATGATGATTTTTTCTTTATGAAACTATTTTGTGTAATTTACATATCCATTTTGAATAGTGGTGGTCCTCTATTTACATTTACTATGATTCCATGATGAAGACCTATTATTTCTTCTTTCCTATCCAATGTTGTTTCTTCTCATTATAGGTAGGTCTTTATTTGTATACAGGCATTGGTTTTTGATATAATTTCTGATTACATTATTCAAAATTAATTTTCCATAGTAGAAATATATTCATTAGCAAGATAGATTATACTAATTTATTAGTTATTCATCTCTTATTCATATAATAATTCTCTCTCTATGATAAGTGGTGTTAATAAAAAATATGGATACATCCGGAATATTCATTTCCCACTCAATTAATAATAATAATATTCCATAATTTTTTGTATGTTAAAATACTTATTCTTCCTCCATCTATTTCTCTTTATTCATATTGGAGTATTGAATCTCATATTGTTACCATCTTTTTTCTTATTTTTGGAGTACCTTTATATATGAACAAGGTCACTTATACTATAACTTCTCCAAGTAAAGCCATTCCTATTATAATTCTATCTCAATTGATATGTCATTTAAGGAAATATTCCTTCTACATTGAACATTATAGTTTCAAAAAACTCACTTATAGAGTCTCTAAAATGTCTATAGAAACATAATTATAACGAAACAATTATTTTAGCGTAATAACAACCATTTTTAGCATGACTATTTTGTCGCTATCCTAATTCAATATTAAAAATCATTTAACTATTAACTAAACCCTTTTTATTATAATCTTCCTTATCTTATTGAATAAATATTCTTCAAGGTTATCCTATAATTATTTACTATAATACTAATAAATATCTATATTAATTTCAACCATATTATAATCTATTCAATACTAAATTATTTTATGAAATACACACACCAAATTATTTCATGCTATTTAAACATATAATTCAAGATAAAACATGATCTCATTTTACAAGTTTGAACAATGGTTTCTAAAAAATAAAATATCCATCACAATTATATCTAATTATTGGATTTAATTAGATATTTAAAATCTCAAAAATGATGTGGAATCTAAAAAATAACATGTTGGATGTAACAATTATTGTAGGAACTCATGCCAATTTGATAACGAGGAATGGGTGTGTCATCAGATTAAAAATATTTCCCTCATTACAATTATTTTGGATCTTTTTCAATTATTATAAGTAATAATTTCTCAAAATATTATTATCTTCCTAATCAATCCCACAAATACATAACTATATATTTTGAAATGTACAATACAAGGCACATAGAGATTTTTTGGTTCACCCAAATATGGAAACCACAAAGGATAAAATTCAAGAAATTATGTTAGTGTCCCAATAATCCACTATAAATCACTATTTAAATTGATACCATATTAAAATATAGTTAATACCCACTAAGGACCATAAACTATACAAGATTTAGAGATAATCTAGTTATTATGGAAGGCTCACTACCTACATATTGATTTAGGGATTAATCATTACTTCATAAGGATCAATATATTTTCTTCTCATGTACACACAACTTTATTGAAAGTATCTATTTATAGAATAATACTTACATTATAAATTAATTAAATAATGGTCATTCCTTCATAATAATGTAGTTAAAATGTAAAATACATCATAAATTTTTAATGTTCATGATCTAATGAATTCTATGTGATTATTTCAATTCCACTACATTATATGACTAACTTATTGTCAGAATAGATGAATATTTTTTCTTATATCAATCATTACCTAATAGTAATAAACATTAAAATAATTACATTACATGAAATATTCATTAATGTAATATGTTTTCTATACTTTGGTGAAGAAGATGGTTCGAGGATATAAAAAATGTAATCATAAAAGATATAGTCAATACATATTCACTATAAAAAAATAGGAATAAACTTATTACATATTTTTTAATTTATATTTATTTAGGATTATTTTTTAAATATTATCTTAAATAAAATCATATTATGGAAACAATTCCCTCCGATTTAGATGTGCATTGAAGCCTGTATTTTTTCCTTTGTTACACCACTCTAGGATCGAAAAATATATATTCCTTATCACTTAATTTTCTCCTATAACAAACAATATACTACCTTTTGGTTTTTTATTTTCACAATAAAATATAATATATTTGGATTTTTTTAATTTTATATTCAAATAAAAAATAAACTTAGATATTATACTTCTTTGAATATAATCATTGGGTTTATTTTGGAAAAATGATAATAGAAGATTTCTATAAAGTGACTTAAATTATGAACCATAAAAACCATGTAGTTTTTAAGGATAAAAGAAAGCAAGAAACCACCATTTATTCAATAACCATTGAATTTTATTCATGAAAAATTCTAATATAGGTGAAAAATCCCTTCAATAAAACATATTTCATGATCACCTTCTCATGTTTCACATTAGATCATGAAATATTATACAAAACATAACCTCATCTATGAGGAGGTGATATTTAGGTGGCTATTTTAAAAAATCCATCATACAAATCATATGGGCATAAAAAATTCCCATATTGGGTATCCTCATTTTTTATAGGTCTTTTGTAATCCCAAAACAGCATCTGATTTAGCATGACCACCATCACCTTCAGGTTTCTCTTTAGTCTTTATTAGGGTCAAATTCTAAAATATTTGTAAAAGGAATTCAAGATATTAATAAATTTTAGGCATTCAATAATTTCATACATCCTAAATGTCTACCAGATTTACGTTATTCCTATAATGGGACTCCTGATATTTGACATAGATTCTTCTAATTTAAAACTCTATGTGACATGACATGGCCTTCTGGAAAATATCAAACTAAAATATATCTAAAATAAAAGGAATAAAAAGCATCCATATCAACATCCCTAAATCTATTTTCATGTCTATTATAGATTCCCTAGATTCAACATATATTGTATAATAGATTTTTGAGGGACTCCTTCACTAAACAATTTCCATTTAACTTTATGAAGATCATTCAATATTTCACCCCAAAAAGTGACTAACTTTTTTAAGGTTTATAGATTTTAATACGAAGAAGATGTATTAAAAGAACCAAATATGGCCTCAATAAATAAACCTTATCACAAATTCAATTATTCTCAAATAATACAATCATTAACTTTCCAACTAGTCACAACATCACAAAAATTCATACAACACTATTTTATTTCAAATATATTTTTTTATTTCTAATATTCTTCAAACCAGTTCATAAATTTTCTATGATAATTGTATATTAGTTCTCATAGTTTCAACCGATTTTAAATAGAATTTATCAATAATCTAAAAATTATATACTTCAATAATTTTTAGTCCTTCTATTAGTCTCCATCTATGATTGTTTCTATTAATCTCAATCAATTATTTTAAATAAGTACAATAATATTCAACCATAATGGTTTTAATAATATGTGTTATTTAGGATTCATTTGGATATTGATCAGTTCTATTTATTTTTTATCCTTGTGTATGAATCTAAATTTTAATTCATACTTTATTTCCATTAATTTTTTATTTCATGTTTTTTAACTAAATTTGAACCATTTTTTATATTGCGATGTATGGATGATTATTTTATGATTTACTTAAATTTTATTGATTTATTCTTTGACCATTATACATTAATTATTTGTATAATATTATTAAAAACGTATTTATTTTCATATTTATGATTCCATAACATATTGAGTGGTCATTCCAAACATTCAGGTGGAATTACTCTTTTTGTTATAGTGTTAATTGGGAAGATTTATTTTGAACATTGTGTAAATTTTTGGCACATACACTAGTTTACAACTTTTTTTGAATAGAACGGAACATTGGGCCCTAGTAGTGGAAAAAATAGTGTTAGGTATAGATATCCACATTTGTTTTATGATTTTGACCCTATGAGCCTAATTATCATTCCTAAATTAGGAATTCCTCAATCTAGAATTAAAAAGGAACGCATAATAAAAACTTATTTCTAATTGATATTGAAAGGGGATAACATGATCTCAATCAAACACACTCATATAGCAACATACACATGTGTTCGAAAATATCTTACACTATACATTATATAAATGCTAAAATAATACCTTTATATAAGACATATAGTTCCTAATAGAAATGGTACATGTGAATTTAGTATCTTGCATCTCGTATGATAATGTTTCTCTAAAATATACATAATATTTTAAATGAATGCATCATTTTTTAATTAAACTTGGTATTTAAAAAGCACATGTAAATTAAAAACTCATAGCCCTAAATTTTGTTAGTTTAATTTAATTAAGGGCCTAATTATCATACTTTTCATATAAGATGAAAATTCCCATCATGATTAAAAACAAAAAATATACATGATCGTCAGTATACCTAACCACAACGTAATTAGATTATCCTAAAGGATACTATAAAATAACATAAAATTATGAATAATTACATTGTTAGAGGATTATTGATCTAAGGTAATTAAGATTTATATAACGATAACTAGCTCTATATATCAGTGACTATATGATATTCCCTATGATATAATCTTGTGGTTCATTCCATATGATATTTCACCATTTTTTCTCTTATAAGTATAATATTTGTCAAATATAAGATTTTAAACATGTTAATAAAAAATGATTACAAAATACATAATAATATGGGATTATTGTTAATTAGGGGAACTTTAAATTATTACTTTGAGGGGATTTTTTCATTAAACTATTCAGGTAATTGACATAAAATACAAGAATGATTGATAAATTGTGATTTAGAATTTTAAGAAAACAAGATAAATATAAATAGATAGTGAAAATGATAACTTACCTCTCATGTTTCATTTACCAAGATAATTTACATGAACCACATTCCACAATTGAAAAATAGAAGTTAATGATAGTTTATTGGGGTTTGGTAGTGGGTTTAACAACCTGTTAATGGTTTTGTGGGTGTTTTTTTAAACTCAAATGGAATTTTTTTTGTTAAATATGAAATTATAGTTTTAATTTTTTTCCATTACATTTTTTATTCTCGAACAAAAATTATATTTAATAGTGTTTTTGATTTAATTAACAACAGTTTCTCTAATTATAAACAGTTTTTATATGGAAAAATATTTAGCGGAAGCATAAACTCCTATTAAATATAACAATCTACCATATATTTGACCAATTTTATCAATTTTTATTTTATTTTCTGTGGTTAAAACCACTGCTAATTTAATAGTTGGGGTTAAAACTACCACTAAAAATGTCGTTGAAAAATAAGTACAACTCATAGCTACCTGATCTACTAAATACAAGTACATAAGAAATATATACAAAAATAGGTAAGTGATATATTATAAAAAATTAAAAAACTATCATATATAAAAAAATAACATTATAAATAATATAAAGTTTAATTAAATTATATTGTAAATAATTTCATGTTTCACGACATTTCAACACAATCATGAGTCTTGTATACTGTATAGACATGAATGTGGATCAACCTCCATTACATAGTCATGTTTATGCCAATAACCTTCTTCCCCACTTCCCACATATGGTTCCTGCAATAAAGGAAGTTAAACACACATTGATAATTATAATATTCAATGAATAATAAATTATGTTCAATTAAAATGATATATGATTTGTTATAAATTTAGTTTGAGTAGTGGTACAGTAATTAGTAATTGGTATTAATGCACATTCCTAGAAAATCTCATGATACAATATATGTTGAATTAGCCTCACTGCTCAATTCAACCAAACACATAGATTTAGAAATTATAAATAGATCTATATAAAAAGAGAAAATCATTATAAAATATTTTATCATGTTATTTTATGTTATGAATAACTATATTTATAAGAATTACCTTTCCTCAAACAATATATAGAGATGAGTTACATACTTGTGATATAATCATCACACCAATAAATGTATTCTCCCATAAATCAATATCCAATATTAGAGTTAGTGAATTAATAATTGTATAAAACATTGAAAATATGATGTAGTGTGAATAATTGAACTCAAATAAGATTTTTATAGTTTCTGATTCGATAAAAAGTACACTATTCAAGAATCTATTATCATGACCAACATTAATAGTAGTGATTGAATAATCTCTTCCTTACCCCATTTATTTTTAATATTCCTATAATAAATTATCATTATTAACCCTTATTTGCTACATTTATTTTCAAAATTCCCAAACAATTTCATTCAAAACATTGAATCACTGTGTTTAGTGACTCTATATAGATTTAATTATGTTTTTATAAATAATGAAACACATTATAATTTAGTTTTTTTGTATTCTAATCATTATTATTTATTGGTTGTTATGTTAATAAATATGATTATTCATTATTGTAATATGGTTTTATATGAAATTAATTATTATTCACGGTTTATATTTATTTTAATTCATTATTGTTAAATTATAATAATTTATAATAAATAAAGATGTTATTTCTTTTATCATAAAAATTTTATTGTGATAAATGATAATTAGAATAGGTTATTTTGATTTGCAAATGAAATTTGAAACTAAAAACTACATTATTTTAGATGTATAAAAATATTCTAAGTCATGAATATTACATTTTGGAATGTTAAATTTACATTATTTTTTACACTAAGATGAAATTAATCTAACATTTTAAATAATTTACTCTTACAACTACAATGATATGAGAATTTATTATATTAAATATATTTATATGTATAGGGAAAATGATTACTATTACTTTTATATATTTTGAGTTTACATTTATGTATTCAGAATAGATTTATATATTAATGAATTTTGTACCCATATGTTTGTAGAGTAATTTATAATTTATCAATCTAATGACTCTTACACTATGGAAATTAATCAAACATCATAGGAATCAACATGTATGTGTATGAATTATGTGTGAAAATTTCTATTACATTTTACGGATGTTACCTTTATTGTTTTATAGTTTTTTGTTATTATTTTTCATAAAATATGGTCAAATAATAATAATAAATAAATATGAAATGAAAAAATGAGTCACTGAATAATAAAATACTAAAATTAGTAGAAAATTACTTCAATACCATGTTAGTGTATGAGGTTAAAAATTAATGACTCCAACAAAGAACAAGGGAAAAACTGCATGAAAACATGGGTTTACATGTATAAATGAAGATAAAATCATTAATCGCAGTAAAAGGATTGTATTACACAATATATTAATAATCATGGAGTTCACATGGAGGATTTTTTATATATAAACTCCATTTTATGATCCTATTTCACTAAAATTTGTCTCGTGAAGAATAAGGAATATTTGAAGATTAATATAAAATGGATATAACCTATTAATGAAGGGGAATATGATGGGATAAATAGACCCTAAAAATAGATATTGAAAGATACATGACATTATATGGTATGGAAAATACTATTATATTATGAGAAAAAATAATATCCTATTTACATAACTTATTATTATTTAAATATAGATTTTATATCTCTAATTTTCATTTATTCGATCGACTATACTTATGGTGGTTCTAAAATTTCCAGTATTGAATGTAATGAATTATTTTTTATATTTATTTATCATTGATTAATTTTTTATAATATCACATTTATGCTAAATGTGAATTGAAAATATATTATAAACAAAAATATAATTCACACATTGAAATCTTTATATATGAAGATACGACTTTCCAAATTAAAAATATTAAAAAATTGTATATGATATAAATAATTTTGTGTCATTTATTTTGAACTACTTATTTATTAATTATATTGGTAAATGAAATTTCATAATATTATCAAATATGACATGTTATACGAATTAGGGTCGATTATAATATGAACTATATAGAGAATTTATGACCTAATTTTTTGGGAGAAATAATGAAATGTTTAAAGTAATTTGAATTAAAATATTTATTGTATAATATAATAACTACTAAAATAACTAATAAAAGTGTAAATTTATGACATTTATTTCTATTACACCCCTAATGAGTGTTTATAATTCTACATGAATAATTCCATTCATCGTTTGAATCACAATAGAGAACACACTATCAAATTCCAAGGCCCAATCAATAAGTGTATTAATAAGAGATTCAAAATATTTAATATAATTTTAAATTCATCAATTTCATTTTGTACACTTGGATCACTAAAACCTATAATCCCCCACCCACATACATTATCTAGGAATATATATGAACTCTATCGAACAACCTTTATTGAGGAGGTTCCCAAACCATCCCCCTAACAAGGTTAGAATACACATTACCAATAACTCGAGCCATATCATAATCCAAGGAAACTGAAATTTACAATGGAGGGTTGTGGTCCCACACTTCATTTAGTTTACACTATAAATGAAATTTTCTTATATTATAAATTACCTAAGTAACAATAACTAATAATTAAAATTAATTACCCATATGTTTTCTGTAGGGGTGTTGACATAACTACCATATTTTTTATATGAACATCAAACCAAAATTCTATCCTTCCAATAGAATGAACTACATTATTCCCCTATTTAAAAAAAATTAAAGGTAATATTTTTAAAAGATAAGTTATAATAAGAATTATAAATATATATTGAAATAATTTGAATGGAAACTTTCAATAATTTTTCCTTGAGAAACTCATTGACCCAAAAGTGTAGAGAATTCATTTCTTATCTTGATTGATAAAATTTATCATAAAAATCCAATGAATGTATTATATATCAATAAAAATTTAGATTTTATTAAAATTATATAATTAATATACTTCCATTTAATAAAATACCTTATGAGATTTAGTAGGATGATGGTCAAGGAATGTTTTCCCTTGGTCTCTTGGTGTACCTTCAAGGACCTTCTCAAACATCTATGACAATAATATAGATCCCATAATCTACACATGAAATAATTCCTTCTATTTTTAAACTTTTTATTGTATATTATTGTGAAATGACATCAGGTGCATCAAAATTTATCATCAACTATAAATAAATACAAAAAAGGCATTAAATTATTAACACATTTTATACTAAGGTTTAATTTAATATATATTATTATATAATAATTATAGTACACTTATTTTAGAATAATTACTCATTATTCATGGATAATGGAAAAATTCTATATTTTTAATAAATAGTAGGGAGGGATGCCACTTTACACTCTAACCACTCTACGAGCAAACAAAATATTTTTTCTGCATCCTAACTAGGTACCATAGATTCATATAATGGAAAAAAACATCACCTGATTAAAGATCCAAATATATTGACTATAAATTTTTCTAGTATAAATTATTATTTATATATTCTTAAACAAGAAAATTAATAATTAGTATCATTATTCTAGAAAGTTATTTTATCACATTACATTACATACCGATGACTATAACATATAAATAATATCAGGATGGATAAGGGCTATTTTCCATTTTACCATATAGATCCATAATCATTTTACTATCCAATTACCTTACATCATCATTAGAAGTAATAAATATAAATTAAATAATTTTAGGATATTATGAAATAATATTAAAAAATTGATAGTGTATGTGACGAATTTTACCTTGTGTTATAGAGGGAGAAGGGGGATAATTTTATATAGATAATGTAATATCAGTAAACCTCTTCAAAAAATATACCTATAAAAAAGATTCATTCATCATTTAATTAAAAAAAATATTCATTTAATTTATTATTTTAGTAATATTACATGTATTTAATAATAAAAAATCATAAAAATTATATTCCTATATAGTCATGTTTTTATCATTTTTCATTGTTAACATTATTTCTTATAAATCTATTTTTTTCTATTTCATATACTTTATATTACATGATTAAATATTTTAATATCATATTGTACAAAAAAATCTCACTTTTTTTTATTATTGGTAGGGTTTACTATAAAAAATTACTTCACCTTCATCACTGATATCATATATATCTTAAAATTTGATGTATAAAAAAACAATCAAACCACTATCCACTATATTATCAACATAATATATGATTTATTATTGGGTTTCCACAATATATAGATTGTGTTCTTCCCACAGACATGTATCAATACACATAGATAAAGTGACATCAGTAAATTTTAGAGAATCATACTTTTTACCCCTATTAATACTAAACAAATTACATTTAAATAAAACTAAAAAAAATTCTATTAATAATTAAACTTGAAAATACCAACCAAATTTATAGAGTATCATTGATTTAAAAGTTTTAAAATTCCACTTATATTTTTCAAACCTTCCCCCTGATCACTATTACTAAACATCAAACCCGCAATATTTTAATAATTGAATCTTTTAGAATGATTCAATGTACCTAAAACTAATAATCTCAAATATTAAAATAATTCAACCTTATTGTCACCATTCAATAACAATTCATATTTATTTAATTTTATGTACATAATTTAGATAACTGTTAAAATATTCTAACTATGTGTTAGATTAAGAAGATAAATTATGTGAAAATAATTCATAAAATTATTTTGTAAAAACATTTAATATATGTATCTCATTTCCCATTCAACTCACAAAGAGTATTTTTATTTGTTTCCATATTTATTTTATATAGGTATTAAAGACATAAGTATTAATTATGACATATATATGTGATTTTATTAACATTATATTGGTAATAGAAAATGAAGACTTTCCAAACATATGGACCTATAGTTATAAAGATCGGTAAATAATTATTATCCAACAATTGATATCTATTATTGTAGAAACATCTAACTCAACCTGACCTTATCTCCATTAAGTCAAAATAACATGAAAAGATTTTTAAAAACTCTTTTTCTAGGAAACGTTCTTCAATAGTGCCTTCAAGATGAGATTTATTTTTACAGATAAAATATTACATGACCCAGATTACTAATAATAAAATGTAACAAATTAAAAAATAATGTATTAATATAATAAATAAGTAAAATATAATTTTTTAAATGAAATAATATTTATATGAAATACCCCTTAATGGGACACATCCATCGACAATGTATGGCTCCTTTAATTTTAGCTTCATAAGAAAAATGCATCATTAGTTGGATTATTATTGTGAAAAATTATTATGGAAACAACATCACAAAATGACATAGTGTCCACACAATTATTTTTGAAATATTATCAAATTAATTAGGGTTTAATTTATTCTCATAATTATCTATAGAGATTATGATAAATATTATTATAATTACAATAATTTTTATACGTAAAAAATATAAATTTCTAAAGGTTTAAAATCCTTCAATAATACATGAGACCCATGAATTTTGAATCCAAATGTCATACATTTATTCAAATGAAATCATCATGAAATATTAATATAATATTAATCAAGAAATTTCACATTATTTAATTATTAATAGAAAATATATTTCTAAAAACATTTCATGAAAAAAATATTGTATACTTTCCATCCTCATTTTTTCATAAATAACATATGATATTAAATGGTTCTATGTCTTTATGACCGTTTAAATGATCCTTTGATTTCCACATTTCATTAATAAATTTACACTACCTATTATCACACGTTATCTTATTGATATTTATAATGTTTAGATTATTACATAACTAATTAATTTCTCTATATGGATGTTACAAAACATGGGTTTTTCTTAAATTGTTGTTCTAAAATTATAATTGAAGGTTTTCATACTGTATTTCAACATTCTATTAAAAAAAATATTTTCCAAAATAAATACAAATATTTGATATTTTTTCATTGATTTTTCATCCTGAAAAAAAGTTACCTATTGAGACTCAATATTTAATGTTACAAAAATCAAAATCCAAACTAGAGTGTATGTTTAAATTGAACAAAATTTGAAGTATAAGAAATTTACTATTGGTCCACATAAGGGTAACATGCTTTCTGAAAACATTAATGATATACTAATCCTATGTTTCAACACTATCATTCCATAAATTCTATAATTAACGAATTATAGGTTGAATGTAGAAATTAATTTAATTTCCATACATTTTATTTCTTGGAATAATCATCAATATAGTGAATGATGTTTGTTTCATATACATACCTGGGGGTATAATATAAGTGATCAAAAAATTGGTGAAATGATATAACCTTACTTAAAGTCCCAAAAGGACCAAGTCCATAAACTTCTAATTTTAATTATACATTTATATGATCATAATAGAAATATGGATATAATGAATTGAATGTTTTCCATTTAGTTGATTTTCTATTATTTCGAATGACCTCGTCTTGATTATTATGAAAATAATGACACATTAAACGATTAATAGACTTAGATGAAATAGAAAATCCTTGAAACCATGTTTATAATGGAATGTATCATTAAAAATTAACCAAAATTTCACTTTTATTTTTTTATGGTAGTATATATATCCAAAATGACAGTATTATTTGTCGATTTCAATATATAAGTATATCATATTTTCACTTATATCTATTTGAATCATCTTTCTAATAAATCATACAATCATTAAGAAATATATGTATCTCTATATAATTGAATAAAAATTGGTAATGATCTTCATAAACATATAAAATAATATAGTTATCATTTCATATAAAATATATTTCACATAAATTTCAATATCATTGATATTACATTATTTATAATTCCACCTAAACTCTTGATAAGGTAAAATTTCAATAGAAAATATAACTTTTTAAATTTAACATTTCCTTCATATAATTCATGATTTCTATTTCAAATTATTTTAAGAAATTAAGTTATTTTCTCTTTTTAGTTTTCCATTGTATTAGTATCATCTTAATCATACATTAATATGTCATCACCATTAGTAGGTTTTTTTATTGTTCTTAAAGAAACAAAAATATATATAAAATAATCATCTTAATCAACTAATTTCGTACATTATTTATGGGATTTACTTAATATTCTAAATGCATCATTTATAATTTTTTGAATTTTATTATCCACAAATTAGGGTATTAACATGTCCATCTTGATAATATATATGACTAATAAAATTTTCTATAACATTTAAATCTCTATGCCAAATCCAAAACACAAAATACGAAGGAAATTTATTATGTATGAAGTTCTAAAATAGTATATTTCTCTTCAATCATCTTCTAAACTTTCATTTTGGTTCATGGATATTCTATTCATCTATACAAGGGTGTATTTTCAAATGAAAATTCCAAAAAAATATTCAAATATGTATCATACTAATACGTGTTCATAGCTATGGTAATATAACTTTAAATATATAATTGATTCCCTATATTATAAAAAAATTTATAATTGATATTGTGACAAAAAAAAGAAAACGCATAGATGAAATTTTAACAAAAATAAATAATTTATATACAGGTAAATGTGAATAGTTGCATCACCCACGAGTAAACTACAATAAATCAAAAGACAAAGTATAAAATATTTTCTATATAAATATAGTGCCTTGATGTTACGTAAAACAATAAAACCTTGTCTACAATAGAATATATTTTTTATGAATAATGTATGTAATGATAAAAACTAAAATTCCAACACATCCCAAATTTATATAATTTTAAAATAGACCCTGCTACACAAATATGAAATGATTACAAATAAGACCATTCCCCACATATGAAAATCATGTAATTTTTAATTGAAAATTATATATTTTTAATTATTGTTCAACATGTTATCTTAATTTAAAAAAATATATAATTTTATAAGTAAAATAATATATATATATATATATATATTAGTTCAATTTAAGGAATCACTAGAGAGTGCATAACATATGATGGATCAAAGAAAAGTGATCCCAATTCGAAAACATTCAATCCTAGATATATAATTTACAAATAATAGTGTATTTCTATAGTATCCACTAAAAAATATTTATAGAGAAACACTAAACTAGATATTTATGAGTGGAGATAACCACACTAAATAGTCCTTTTGACCATAAATTAAATAATTTAACATATGTTAATTTACTAAAAAAAATTAAGAACCAAGATTTATGTTAGAAGGGAATTTATCTGTGATGGGGGTTGAATGTTGAGAGGCATTGATATTTTTAGTGGGGGGGGGGGTCTAAAACCAGGTGGTGTCACGAGGTACAAGGTTTCCATATTTAGGGGAGATAATTTCAAGTGAGGGGAGATGATTTTAGGCAAGGAGGCGTGGGTATCGATGTTGGGTGTAGTGTTTGAGGGAGAGGGTGTTAGTAATGCTGAGGGGGAGAGGGAGTTAGTGGAATGGGGGGGGGGGGTTTGGTGGTGTTCTGGGGGACATGGTGTCAGTGGCGTCGATGGGGTGTTAGTACTATCGATGAAAAAATTGTGTTTCTTGTGAGAGGGCATCAACTATGGGGGGTGCTTGAATGATATTTTTTGTTTTTTAGTTTAAATATTTTTAGTTTGATAAAAATACTTCTAAAAAAATATTGTTATTTTCTATATATATATATTTTATTTACACAATCACAAAAATAATTTAAAAATGTGTTGAAAATTTTATATGAATATTTAATGGAAGTTTTGGACACCCCGTTTAAAAAAAATCGACAATCGACAATATCTCATATAGTGTAATTAATTTTAATTAATGTATTTTTCAATAGATTTACTACATTCTCCTTTATATCAACCACTAAATATTTCCATCTTCCATCTAATTGATTAGTAAAATTATTTACTATTTTCAAAAAAATTATTCATTTGGTGACATTGGGGTTATTTTTTTTAAGTTATATCTTTTTTGTTTTTATAGTAAACCTTTAGTCCCCCATTAGAGGAACCACCCTATGAGTAGAACAGAACATTTTTATCTAAATAGATACATTTATCGATTAATCAATTCTCTATAATACTATTATAGAGTCTATCATGTTGGATTATTTAGAACACTTCCAACTTATTTCTCCATAATTGATGTAAAATACAAATATGGTATAGATTTCATATCATTTAAAACAATTTAGAATAAATAAATTCTGTATCTATTTACAATGAGTTCATCCTCTCCTACAAAGAAAACAAACACATGATTACTTCTTATCAAGTATATAATAATATAATTTAAACTGATCCATTGACTCTCTCTCTATGATTGGATTGGAATTTAATGATAATACTAAAAAAACCAGACGTTGATTTGAGTAAATTTTGTCATTATATGTCTCAATCTAAGAAAAAATAGTAAATAAACTTTCCCAGAGTTATCCATTCTAAAAATCCTGAGGAATTTACACTATATGATTTCTAAATTAATCTAATAATCCTATATGAGAGATATATTTAAATCTTCAAACCTGTTATGTAGGTAAATTTAACATTTTCATTCATTTAAAATCATTTCTTTAACCATACCTTTATATAATGTTAATCTAGGACATCATTTTCTATAATTAGTATGTTATCTATATAAAAACCATTAAATACAACAACACTCCCATTAAGCTTCCTATATAAACAATAATCAAATATGGTATTGATAAAATAAAACACTTTATCTTCATCATTGTGCTAGATATTCCAAATATGGGAATCTCCATTAAATCCATAAATATATCATTATAACTTGAAATCCATAAAATAAATAATTAACACCTTAAAACATTTTATTTTTATCATACACACATTCTTAACAAAATTTGAATTATGTAAAAATGAAATTTGAACTATTTTATATATCTCATCATCATAATGGAATTTTATGGAAATAAAAAATCTAATGGACATTATCACCACAAATGGTTCAATGGTATTTCATTATCAATACCAAGATAGTTTTTATAACCCATTGTCACTAAATGGTGATTATAGATAGAAACTCCACTCTAAATGTTACTTTTCTGAGATAAACACTGCATATACCCTATGGATCTTTCCCATTCAGGTTCATCAACTATGTTCCAATCATTTTTGGTATACAAAGAGAGTCTAGCTATTTCATTGAATCAAATCTAAATTTTTTTCCTTATATGTAGTTTTTTAATAAAATATGAATATAAATTCATCACTATTTTCCATAATAATTATATGTCAATTTATCTGTTAAAAATTCCTACCATACATTTGAGGATACTACAAAACTCGAGTCAGCTATACTTTCTTATCTTTTTTAGGAACCAGATCACATTTAATATTAGGAACCATAACAACTTCTTTTAAAATATTCTCTAATTTCAACTTTCCTCCCATTGTAACCTTAAATAATATAATCATTTTCATAGAAAAAACCATATCAGAAAACAAAGACATTGTATTTAGTAGTATTAAAAAAGTATTATTCCATAATATATTTAGGATAATAATAAAAATTAATTTATCTAATTCAGTGATAGTTTTATAAAAAACGTCATATGTATGATAAATAACCCCAAATCCATATAAAACCAATTTTGATTGTATTTGATTATATGTCTCAAATGTTGTCATTACGATTACATTAAAAAGAATATGATTTACTATAAAATATGATCCTCCATGGAATGTACCAATAATGATATAACTAGATCACATTTACTCATCATTGAAAAAATATATAAAAAAGTATAAATCATGTTCCATGAAATTCAATTACATTACAGTGTTTAGGGGAAAGAGTTGTAAAAAAATTCAATGATCTCTCATATAATCAGTAAATTCTTCAGTTAACTATTCAACATGTTGATCTGAAAAATTGAATCTCACTAATTTTTCTTAACTGATATATAATACCATTTTAAACTCTTTTTAAAAAGTATTAAACATATGATTTATAAGACACACATAACTATATTGAATTAATTCACCAATTTATGTTAATAACTACTTATATCTTGCACTTTCTCGAGTAAAGATTACTTCACATATATCATTTTGTAATAGATGAAATATCTCGGTATCCCTCTTTCCTTTTTGATAAGAATTTTATTTTCTATTTTTCCTATATAACAATTATTTATAATTTTAATGTTATTCATAATTTTTTGATTCAAAAAATATGTATTTACAATGTAATAGAATGAATTTCCTATTTATATATTAAATTTGAAAATACTAAATATTAGTGGGGTCAAAAAAATTACTATTCATATTGAATGTTATTAACTAAATTATCAATAACTATATTTTACAAACCATTCATGATATTCAAAATTAAAAAAAAATATCATTTATATATATATATATAAATTGTTTTTTATAATGAATAAAAATCCAATTTTGTTTAAATGATATATAGAATTAAATTGTTTTTATCGAAAAAATATTACAATTTAATAATTCTAAAACTTTATCCCTGTGTATATTTATATTATGAACAATTGCCTCCATTGAGACGATGTTTACAAAATTTAAAACACATATATTCACTTATCCTTTCATCAATTACATCATATCAATGAGTATTTATACATCATCACAAATATGTGTTGCATTCCCTTTATCTAATACAATTGATTAATTATTAAATAAATTTATTTCTATAACATTCAAATCTGTAGTCTATGTATGATTATTATTGGGAAGAGTTCTCAACTATAGATAGTAATATATTAAAATGTATTACTAAATTATAATAAATATACAAATAATGTTCATGAAATATTCTATTATCTACAATAGTGTATATCTCTATATGAGTATCTTCTTTTTTATAATTTTAACAATGAATTTTATTTAATAGAACACAACTAAAAATGATGACCCCATATATGATATATATTTAATTAGAGAAAATCAATATTCTATCAAGATATAACCATGCATACATTGAAATTAAATCCATTATTATATCAAGATGAAAATCATGTTAATCATATGAAATATATCCTTAGGGTATTTAGGTGGAAAATATGTTTCCAATTCATTGTATGAGTTACCCTATCATTATTTCCATGTACAATTAATAATTATGATCACTTACTTAAATGTAATCCAATTTTCATATTATAAATAAAAATAAAATTTTATTATATCAAAAAATCTTCTTTCAATTTTAAATATAATTTATTGGACACTAGAAATTAGTTCTACCTATACATAATGATCAAGGTCATGAAAAGTTATTATTTATGATGGAATTTCATATCTAGTTTTTCACGGGGTTTTGTTAGTCTAAATGTTTCTATATGAATATTTAGTATATTATTTTTAACTAATAGATCATATTACATTTTTATATCTCATTTAATCTATATATTTATTCACAATTCTATATTTTTAGTTTATGAATCATATTACATCAATCAAATTAATTTATTAAAAAATATTACTTTATAAAACCTTATACAACTCATAATTTTAATTAAAAAGATAATAATTAAAAACAATTGTTTCCAAATTTTAAAAAATAAAAAAATTAATATTAAATCAATTTCATTATTATTAGAAATCCTGAATTTTATATTATAGAGTTATATTCATTATAGTAACACTAAATATATTTTCAATAAGAAATAAAATAATTTTATTCTTACTAAATTCTTTACATGTAATATATAATTTTTTTAAATTAGTATTTAAAAAAAAATTAATTTTAATTTCCCAAAAAATATATCATTCTTGATATCATAAATTCTAAATTACCTTAGAGTGATTTTTTTTGTGAATTTTCATAAACAGTTTATTTTTAGGCAAAAAATTGAAAATACTGAGTTCAAGAAGACATTCATTTATTTTCATATATTTACATTATTATATATATTTTGATTAATTTTAAAATTTAATTAGTTCAATTTTGTTAACCATAAAAAATTAATTTCGTTATAATAAAAATTATACAAGAGTTTGGTACAATGTATTTTTATATGTATAATGTATTTTTTCTAGAAACCATTTTTTCATTTCATAATGCAAGATTATTTTAAAGTAATTTCCAAAACATATATTAGTTTAATTTTATAAAATAGAATCTATGTTTTTATAATATAAATTAAAAAAATTTAATGTGAAAATGATACATTTTGTCCATTATGATTAGAATTTTTGGTAAAAAATTTTGTTACCATGATAATAGTTAAACAAGGTAAAATTGATAAAATTGAATTGATAAAAATTAAAATAACCTATTTTTTTCTAATTCTAGTTTGATATTAATAACCTCAATATATATCGTCGATTATTTTCATATGATTCATTATGGAGCCAATTTTATTGATAACAGAATTAATATGTTTTAATCTTTTGAAAAATTCTATGTTTGTCATCTCCCTCACTTATAAAAGGACTCCCACTCTCCTATATTATTAAGACATAAAGAGACTCTTATATCACCCAATACCCACATAAAAAAATTTCAAAACAATAATAACCACGTCCTAGTGGTATTAATTTTATTATAATATCCTCCAATGAATGTATTAGGTAAAAGTTATGAAAGTTGTCTGAAGATGAGGTATAGTTTTGAACAAACTGATTTCTTTTTATTTATTCATTTTCCTCATTAAAATCTATCCTAAAAAGAGTTATATAAGAAAATAAGAATGTAAAATATTATAAAATATTATAATTTTTATGGTATAACTCGTTTTCATCTCCGTTTTCATCTTAGATAATTGGAAACAACACTCATGTGTATATGTGGATTACCTCCTCCATGAAGTGATGTGTTAAATTTTTCATCATCAGATCATACAGTAGGTTACAATGATGGAAAAAATAATATATATAATATTAATGACATAATTATCATTATTTTAAGATAACATATCATTCATTTTTTTATATTACCATCTATTTAAAAATGATTTTAATATTCATGTATATGTGTAGAATACCACCTATACGAATAAAAGCAAAAAAATTTACATTTTCACTTTTTAAATATGTTCATAAGGATGGAAACAAATAAATAGTAAATGTATATAATACTTATAATTCTTAAAAACTAAAATATTATCAAATTAATATCTATTTTACCATTTAAAAAAATGAAATCATTGTTAATTCATGCATAAAATTTACAATATCTAAGAAATAACATGGTTAATTTTTCTAGACCGCATTTTGTGGTTAGATTTAAAAGTATATATAATATCTAAATATAATAAATATTACATTATTAAAATTCTTCATATAATAAAAACAAAAACCATTTTATGAGTTTCAATACACTGATGTAATTTTGAGGTTATAAATCAAAGGACCGTAAAACAACCAACTTGAACTTTATAATGTTAGTTACTAAATAAAACATGGTAATAAATGTAATAAATGTAATAATAACAATGACATTAAAATAGAAACTATTATTAAGAATGTATAAAATTAATATAATATAATTATTCTAAAGATATAGAATATATAAAGTTAGAAGAGTCATACATTGTGAGATTTTCTGATAAAATGTGGTTTGAAAAATTTAACCGATTTTTTTAATATCTATGTTCTTTTGAATGTTTCAAAAATATTAATTTTTACGATTAAATGGTTTATAAATTTTCCTTTTTAGAAATATTTTTTTTCATTACATTATTTTAAAATTGAAACATTTCAATTTATTATGTGTTGTTTAATTTTGAATTTTTGCAAAAGTGAAAACATATTTGTAAAACATATAAATCTTGATAAAAATTTTATTCCTCCATACCCATTATTAATTACCATTATTCCTATAAAAGATAAGATGGATTTTCAAAGAATTAAATTTTATTGATATTTTTGGAATTTCCCATTATTAATAGTTTTTTAAAAGGAAGATATATTTCCTTGTATTTTTATTTTTAATTGGAAAGTGATTTACTTATGGATAAAATGTGTTTTTCAAGGTTTTATAGTTTAAAAATGAAGAGTTGATTTTTTTATTATAGGGTACAAGGCGATTATAAATGAGGGCATGTGAGCCCGATATAGATTATATGATATGTGATCCTGATATATCATATATGTAGGATGATATTGATATAATTTAAATGATGGGTGAGTGAAATATAGATATAAAATGCAATGGGGAGTTTTTAATGTATTCAAAGAAATGAATTTGAGAGTTAACTAGGGATATTTCAACAGTGGATTTAATTGGTCTCATATTATTTATGACATTAATGAATAGTATATAAGAATATCAGGATCTAAAATAACTATAAGGGTTTTAATTTTCATGTTATGGGGTTTAATGGTATTATCTGAGAAAAAAGTGTTTTACCTATTTGGATACGGTTTATTTTATCCAGTCAATGAATATGGTGATAAAGGCAAATATTTTATTGGTTTTCATGTTTTTCACTATACTAACATATTTTATTCATTATATATGAAACAATGTTTTTTTTCTCATACAACATTTTGAAATGTTATTTATATGGTTTAAGATGTATACAGGAAACTGGCAAATCATTTTGAAATTTAGGATGATTTTTCATGGAATGAATTGTGTTGCTTTTTAAATGTTTTATATTTTTGGAAAATGGATATGAAGTGGATGTTTCCACTTATTAATATATTTAATTTTTATGTCAGAGTTGTGGTGTAATTCACTAAAACTATAAACTATAAAGGCCCTAAAATCTATAAAAATGAATTATTTTCTAAAAAATCAATTTTATGTAATTTCATTGGTCCATGCCCATATAGTTAGTAGTAAAGAAAATTTTCAGATAACTATAGATTTCTAGATAATATTAATATGTTACAGTAGAATTATTCTAATTTATGGTTATAATGACATGATATAACATTTGAATATTTCTATTTTTCTTTATATATTCTATGTCCATTCAGAATGGGTTTACACAAAAGAAAATATGGAATATTAAGAATGAATATATCAGGAGAGAAATTTCCATCAATATAGACAACCAAAAGTAATTGTAATTATAACTAAGAAATTTATTGTAGTGATTACTTCATTAATATATGAAATATATGGTTGTGGAATACATGCTAGAAATATAATAGTTTTACCATAGATAAAAATGTTCATTTTATAGAATTTTATGAAATACGACCCTCTAGAATTCGAAGGAACCTCATATCTAGTGGTCACTGGTGGGAGGATCAATTATCAAGAAAATATGTTTGAAATCATGGGATCTTTATAATATTAAAAGGCAACCATTACTATTTACTCTATTGAAGGTGAAACTAATCAAGTGTGTTTGTTGGTTAAAAATACCAGGGGGAGTTGATATTAATTCTATGTAATAAGATAAATGTATGAATAATTTCATTCACAAAGGTTTCCCTAAGGATAATATAATTATATTGAAGAAACAATTAATTTAATTATGGAAGATGTTGGTGGATTTATTATACTTTCTTGAAGAAAATTTAAAATATTTGCTAGCTACGAACAAAAATTAATTCCATACCATGATAATAATATTTGTAGATTTTAAATAGTATTAAAACCATGATTAATAATAAAATTTTCAATAAATTAATTTAAAATTAATGTGAATGTTTTTTTATAAAAAGATTGTTGATATAGTGTTTTTTAACACTTATAAACATTATGATGACGAGAGGATGAAATATAGAATGGGGAAATAATTGAAAAACTGTCAACTAAGAAATTTGGATGTAAGAACTAGGCATATTATATATGGGGTAAAATGAAATTTTAGTGAATTTTTTACCGTATATTGAATGTGTTACTAGTGTGGTATGTTTCATTACTTGTCTCATGAATATAAAGAAAATAGTTATAAACAATCCCTAAATGGGGTAAAACAAAGTCATCTAATGATGATTTGTTTTACATTTAGTTAATTAGACAATTATGATAACATTTATATAAATTTTTCATGTATGAAACATATTCTCATGTTTTAAAACTATGTGGTGTAATAATTTGTTATTTTAAAATAAATTTTCTTTTTAGTGATCTAATAAAGTGATGTTAGGTACAATATTTGTTTATTTTAATTATATATAAGTATTATATTACACTAGATCATAACAGTCATTCAGTAATGATTAATTTTAATGTGAAATAGGAATATCACATCATTAAATAAATATTAATCATTTGGTAAGAAATTCTAATTGAAGTATTAAATCATCTAATAAAAAAGTATTTTCTTATTAGTATCAGTAAGATTGGTTTTCATGAAAAAATTATTAAAATACCCATAGTAGTGATTGATGATATTCTATGTTTTAATATTATTTTAGATAATCATAATAATATATATTATAGTTATAATAAAATTATATTCAATGATTTTTATCTTTTATAACCTATCAAGATGTTAAGAAATTTATTGAAGGTGCAAGTGAAAGATACATGGCCCATACTATTAAAAGTGATAAATCTTTTCAAATTAGTGATGTTCTAGTGGTGAATAAATATATGGATTCATTTCCATGTTATTTTACTAGTGATATAGAAAATTTGAATGTTTGGTTTACTATTATCTTGGTTCCAGATGATAATACAATTTCAAAATGTTCTATTCATATGACTGAAGTATAACATTTGGAATTGAAAAAGTGGAGGTATGAGTTGCTTGATAAAGGTTTTATGTTTCCTCGAACATCACCATGGGGTTAGTCTATTTTATTTTTTAAAAATAAATATTTTTCAATGAATATATTATTTTATTATATTGTATTTAATAAAATTAAAATTAATAACAAGTTTTATTTACCCTATATTAATGATTTTATTGATCCGTTCTCATGATTTAAAAAGTATTTAATAATTGATCTCAAGTCAGGATACCATTATATGATGGTTATGGAGGATTTATTATGAAGTTTAAATTCCATATTAGATATAGGAATGGTTATTTTGTATTCACTTTTGGTTATAAAATGTTAAAACTATATTAATTTCTCTTATGAATTTAGTTTTCCATGATTATTTGAATAAGTATACAATTTTTTATCGATTATATTTTGATATATTATGAAATTTAAGAGGTTCATTAAATACACCTAATTTTTTTAAAAACATAATAGAAAATTATTTATTTTGAAAATTTAAAAAATATTAATTTATTTTCATCAATTTCGTTCTGGGAAATATATTTTTGAAAGATGACATAAATGTTGACCTATTCAAAAATAATGTGGCTGACAAATGATGTAGAACTAAAATTTTCACATAGATCCATTGTTTACTTAGATCAGCTAGTTACTACTAGTATTTTTTTAAAAACATAACTCCATTCTCTTGGACACTAAGTGAGATAACTCTAAAAGGAGTTAAATTCATGTGGATGAATGTGTGTGATGAAATATTCCTAGAACTAAAAACAATTTTGAAAAATACGTCAGTTTTGGACCTCGCCTCTAAAATGGGGAATTTTATTTCTATAATCATGGTTCTTGAAAGGTACATGGTTTTGTTATGAGGCAAAATTATCAGATAATGACATATTCTTTATTTCAATTAAAACCACATTAGATAAATTATCATATAATGTTTCTTGTACTATATGAAATATTATTTATTTAAATGTCTTGATTAATCGTTTATATAGAGTAAAATGTTAAAATATATACTAATCATAAATGTTTGAATTATATATTCACATGGAAAGAGTTTCATAAGGTTTATATAATATGGATTGAACTAATAAAATATTATGATTTCCCAATTTATTACCATCGATGAAAATAAAACAATATAGATGATTATTTAAATAGATATGACAATGCATCATTTACAATGATCTCTTTAGAACATGATCCTTTGGTAAATAACTTTATGAATGTTGGCCTAAAAATTGAGTTTGTGGCAACATACTTTAATTTTTTATATATTTCAATGTAGTTATCATTGTAATATTTAATTAATAAAGTTCATAATGAATATGGGAGAATATTTTTCATTTTATTCAATGATTTTTTAATGCCTTTTTGGTGAGTTGGAGGGATTGATTATGGAATTTTTATGGATTCACATTATCTCATTGGATGTCAGGCATGGTTATTTATCCTTTTATATGTTATTATTGACTTAAATGATCTTAATTACTTTGGGTATGTGAAAAATGAATTATAAAATTAACATTTTTTTTAATAACTATGAAGAAGAGAAGATCATGGATTAATAAGTGTTAAAGATATCTTTGAAAAAAAATATTGATCTATTTTTTATGAGGAGTTTTATATTATGAAGGCCTTAGAAATTAGTCATACATTTAATCATGATGAGAAATAATGAAGATGGAATTTTGGATTTTCTTTATTAATTAATTATGTACATATAATATTATATTCATTTTCATGGAGGTATTATTAAAAATAATAGAAAACCATACTAGAGAGCATATGTTAGGCTCAACCAATGTATTTTTGTACAAGTAGGTTATAAAATAAGAAATGAGGAATCTAGGGAGATCTCTCAATGAAATAGAGGTATATGTTTCCAAGGTATATTCTTGCATGAGTGTGATCAAGTGATATAACTTAGGCTAGGTTTATTGTGGGCTTACATTGGTTAGTGCAGCCTATGAGGAATGTGTGTGTGTTGTTAGTGTTGATCCCCCATTTATAGCTTGAATAAGTGTTATAATTTATTTAATTATTATGAAGTGATAAACTAAGGAATATAGTGACATGGGAAAAGCATGATTCACAGTACTATTCCCCAACATTAAAAGATATGCATATAATGATTTCTACATGATCTAACCTTTTATAGAAGATTCTTTAATCTATGAAATCATCTTTAATATCCACTACACTTACGACATCCCCAAAATTACTGGTTCTATGCCACATCCTAAAAATGATAGATAACCTTCTTTTATAATCGATATCATGTCTAGAAAAAGAGGGAACAAGTCATCTTGATATCATACTGGTGACCTCATCTTGAAATTGACATTTTATCAAAAAACATGATACTTCCAAATTAAAACAAAGGAGCATATGGTATTTTGAACATAAAATATACATGGATGTATTTTATCTCTTAAATATTAGGATAATACATCATGAAGGAAGTGATACAATGATATTAGCTGCATATAAATGGAAAATGTGTTTGATAATAGGAACCCGAAGGTGTCATATAGTTTTAAAAAACTTATGTGACATGAATAGAAAAATAAACATTCAATGAGTCTTTTTTCTGGTAGAAAAAATTGTGTGAGGATTTTTTTTCATATAAATACTATGTAATGCAACCATGGAGTACAAATACTTTTCTTGAAAAGTACTACTGTTTTCCAGGGAATTAATGCCACCGTGATTCAATGTTTTCACGAAGTGGAGAGCCACGAAGCACACTTCTTGCTTGTTTAAGAGGATAAAAACTTTGGTAATTGGACTTCTGAAAAGAACACATGATTTTATTCATGAAGAACATGTTTCGTGAAAAAAATTGAGATAAAATGATTCCCTTACATGCTTCCTCACTAGTATGTGGAAATAACATTGATATTCACTAATAGAGGTTACAGAAAGTGTTTCGTGACACCATGAAATGTAAGAAGTGAATTTGTGAGATGAAACCATAGAATATGATGATTTTTGTGCACTATCATGATCCCACCTGGGTGGAAGTGAAGAAGGATGTTCTTATTCAGGTTTGAATGAAATAGAAAGTTCATGCATTCATTCATGAATAAGTAAATAAACACTTGTACAACATAAGATAGAATAATAATACAATCCTTTAGGTGTTTTCACAAAACAATGGAGAATGAATAGTGGAAATTTATTCATACATATTAAATATATGCATTCCTAACCATTTGGGAAGATAACTAAAATAAATTAAAAAATAAGACAATACAATTGTTGTGGTTTTAGAAGTTAGGAGCCATTCATTACACTTCTATGCATGATATGATTTCTATATGAAGATGACGATAAATTAAAAATGAATTTCTTTTTATAAATATATATTTGAGATTGTATTTTTATAATCATTATATTTATTTATATATATTTACAATGTTCAATGTTTTTTGCAATCTCCTCAATAATATTATAAATCTATCATGTTAAATGATATAGAAAATTATTTTTATGAATAAAAAAATGTGGATATAGAACAAATGATTAAGATAAAAGAGGATTAAGGAGACAAGATAATATCAATTGAGAATGAGAGGAATTCCCTCAACATGATGTTTTAATAATTAAAGGTGAAATTAAAGAATAAAAAATCCCCAAAATCCAGAATACCTAAAATCTTTGGATAAATAAATATTAGTACATATGATTTCACTGAGAATCATAAATTCAAGAGGAGAATAATATTATTCTAAAAAAATAGAGATATCCTATATGAAAAAGGTATGCTATAGCCTTAAAATAATTTTACGTAGTAATGTATTTTCAAGTGAAAGTATAGTTTTTTAATCAAACTCTTGGAAATTATGAATACTTAAATATGTTGATAAACCAGCCATTTCATGGGTAGATATGAAAAAAACAAGAATACTTGTTCCTCTGGAGGTTTCCAAAAGAGTGATAGCTCAACTCAAAAGTAATTGTGTTCACAATCTAGGAAATCTAAATAGACGACACTAAGAAGGAAGAGAATAAAGGTCATAGGATATTCTTTTTGTTGAAGTATGTTATTGAAAAAGGTATCTGAATTTTGAGAAAAATAAAAATTAATGAAAATAATGGAAGTCCTTCAATTAGGGAAAGCAAGGTTAATGAACATAGAAGACCTACATAAAAGATGATAGATCCATAGTAAATGATAGGTGATATGTTAACCTTAGTTTGTGAACAAAGAAATAATATTGTTAAGAAAACTACTTCCAAGAAGAACAATGGGAGATACCTTCCTAAATCATAAGTAAATATAAATATGTTGAGAATATCACATCACCTTTTGTAAAACAAGGACCAGTTTGTTTAATTACTAATACCAGGTGACTATAAATAATGTATATCAAGGTGGGGAATTTAGGTTAAATGGATTTTTAGATCTATGAAAAATATGGGCACAAATTCTATTCTTCAAGATGTAATGATTCATTACAATGAAACCTTAATTAATAAAGGGAGAGTCACGTTGAATTTATGAGAAGAAGATCTCATAGAATGAATGTTGGGACCAAACATTTATCAAAGATACTAATTTATAAGAGGTATGAATATTTAGAAGATGTTTGTGGAATATGTCAGTAGCAATATCACAAGGATGAGAGATGTATGAAAAAACAACCAGGATGCAATCCTTATGTAAAAGGGAAGGGGCCTCAATAGAACAACAGTATAAAGTCATGTGTTTAATCCGATAAGATAGATAATTCCAAGAATGAATATGTAGTTCTTTTTATATATCAACTGAAGTGGGATAATTAATTAGATCAGTATTTAAAACTTGATATATATAAATAAAATCATGTGGCAATAAAATAGATGTTTATAAAGATATTCCACACCAATATAAGGTGAAATTGATAGAAATTAGGAGAGAATAATATCCCAAGTTAAGAGGTAGTTATTAACATAAATGTTATTCGTAAATAAAAATAAGGTCCCTCCTTATTCGTCTATATATATGTATATATTTATCTATACTGACATGATGTTAATTTAAGGAGATGGATGCATCCATTTAGGGGAAACATTGATTATGATGTTAAATCTTCACTACAATGTGAATGTGGAACTTTTGAAGAACTTTTTCAAATTGGATGATGAGTTTGGCTAATCCCAATTTTATCCCATATTCTTAATTTCATTAATAATATCAATTAAGCGGGACTGTTTGGATGATTTATAAAATGAGGAAAATGGGGATTTGTTTCATTGCTTCTAATATTATTGATGATTTTATTAAAGTGTGAGCATGATATTTCATTGAATTAGAAAATATGATTTTGGGTACCCCTTAAAAGATAATTAATAATTTCACAACATGATTCCACCATAATGGTAGTTTATAAACATCATGGAAACCATTTTTGTTATTTATCTTATTTTATACAATATTTTATCCCACACACACATAGAGTTGATTAACAAAAAAAGTGATTTTTTATGAAACTCATGTGAGAGAACCCCTCTCTTAGAATTGATCATGAAATTCTCTTGTATGGAGAAGATAATGTTTTTTATAAAAAAATATATAAGATAATAAAAGTCCCAATTAACTTATTAATTTTATTTTCCTTCATTAGATAATGCTTTGAACACAAATATTTAATTTTAAATATGTGAATAGTTATTAAAAAAATACAAATGGGAACCTTTTTGGCCATAGAGTTAAATTTACATTCAATTATGTTTCAATATGTATATTGTGATTTGGTGGTAATTCTTGGATAATTATTACGAATTCAGTTAATGTTATTGGATTCTATTCATCGACAGTTATCTTTAGAAATTTGTTGATTTATTTACCTAACATTAATTGTAAAATACATTTGAAAAGGGAATTAAATAATTCACTTATATTGAGAAAAAGATAAAAAATAGTAGAATATGGATGTAGAAGAGTTGAATATTTCCATGAAAAAACATGTTCATATATTTAAAAAGAGAAGTATTACATTATAATGGCCGTGAAAAAATTTCATAACATTTTTCATGATGAACTATATTTAAGTAGGAATTTAAGGTAGGATTTTTTAATGAATTATATACATATAATATTTAATGTTCTTTTTAGTTTCATTATTTAAAATAAGAACCAACAACAGTATATAGTATAAACTAGGATAAATTGAATCATTATGGGACCAAGAGGTCAAACACACACAAGGGATACATCTAGGGACAACCTATATAGAATTAGAGGTAGATTGGGCTTGAGTATAGTCATATAGGTTCACACTTAGATGAAAAAACTTATGCTAGGGTGTAGGTGGGCCACCATTGGTTTCCTTAGACCATTAAGTGAGTATGTGTGTGTGTTATAGGTTTTTGGCCCCCACTACAAGCATTAGGTGGTTACCATATGAATTTTCTTATTAATATGGATAAAATAATGCACTGAGTGATTTCGAAAATGTTGGATGTGTGTTATTGTTCCAATTTGTTAAAATATATACACATAATGAAGACCACTCGATCAAACCATTCTTGTCCATCTGATAACTCCAGGTGACCATCTGAAACCTTCAATTCACTCTTTGACTCTCCAAATTATTGGATTGGTTCCTCATGATACACCAAATAAAAATCAATATTTTGTGATCGATAAAAGATCAAAAAATAAAAATAACTTGTAATCGATATCTCATTCCTACAATTTCATATTTTATGCACGTTGATTTTGAATAACATAACTGTGTGCAATGAAAATTGAGTTGAGGAATGTAGTTTCAACATCTGATATTCATGCATTTGTTTGGGATTATACAAATGAGATGAATACAAGAAAGATATAACTAATGAGATGATTATTGGATGCAAAAAATTTGAAAACATCATTCAATAATATGGTCCACGAGATCTTCATGAGTTTTAAAAGAGTTTTTACACAACATAAAAAAGGGGAGTCTTGATGTGAAATGATTTTGGTAGAAAATTTTGTGCAAAGTAGTGACATTTTTCATATAAATAAAAAATCAAGAAGGTGAAGAGTGAAATTACTTATTGTGATAATATCTCATGTTTTCTAATGAAATAGAGCCAAAATGAAACCATCATTTCAGGATGAGGAGATCCATTAATAACTCTTATTTCTTGAGGAAGAGGAGAAACCACACAAGAATTCAACATGTGGAAATAACACTTGATTTAATTTTTGAAGAGTATGTTCCATAAATAATCTTGGTATAACATGATACCCATACACATAACATCCCATTTAATTTATGAAGAATCTTTAGATTCATATATACTAGATATATGAAATATGTTGAGACACTGCATATAGTATTTAGTCACATTAAATGTTGAAAACCATAGATATCATGATTCTGGTTGTATGATCAAGATCCCACTCAGGTTAAAATGATGAATAAAATGTCTGTTATATTTTTCACAAGACTTACAACATAAGCATGATTTCATGCATAAATATATAAACACTTTTATAATAGGAGGAGAATAATAGTGCACACCCATTCAGGTTTCTGCACATGATAGTGAATATTGGACATTTCATGCATATGTTTAAAATAAATAAATTAATAATATTTTGAGAAGAGAAATGAAACATGTTAAATAATGGGAATGCATATGTTCTAGTGTTTCAGATGTATTGTACCATTCATTACACTTCAATTCATGATTTTATTTTGAATAGAATATGTTGATAATTTAAAAGGATAGATAATTTTACATTGTGAAATTATGTCTTTTATAAACTATTGAAGAATGTGTGATAACCATTTTCAAAAATATAATGAGGCTATGAATTAAAAATTATAAAGAATAATTATCATCATAAGTTTTATTCTATGGAAAAAAGTTCCAATATTGATGATCATATTTTAATAAGAAATACAAGAAATCTGGAGTGTTACTTGAAACAGTACACAAGGAAATTTGATTCAATAAGCTCATACCATAATATTAAATGTTCATCATATAATGGATCATGCATTAAAGAAATGTGGTATATCATAGTTTTTTTGGGGAGTTTGTGATGTATTCTAGTTGGTTCTAACAGAATATGGATTTTTATAGTCAGTACTAGGATTAGCTGATGTTATTTGGTTTGTGACATGGGTAGAAGGAGAATATTGGTTGGAGTTAGTGAAAATAATTATATATGTTGGAACTAGTAGAAAAATAATTTTCTTGTGTAAATATATAGTAGGATAGTGTAGAATCTTGTAACACTATGGGATACAATATAATTAACCTATTATGGTGATACAGGAGTAGATACAGTGTGTTTCTCTATCAATAATTTCAATTGATTAAAAATTTTATTGTGGAGAATCTATATTAGGGGTATAACAAACATAAAAAAGAGTAGGCCTTTTAATCTAAAATTAGAATTTTTATTTGCAATATCAATATTATTTCCAATGCACATCAACTGATATTGATAAGAAATGAGTTTTGTGATTTGGACAAATGATGTGTGTGCCAACTATCTCCCTGTTGAAAAAGGATTTTTTGAGTAATTCTCATTGCTCTCCCTTTTCTATTTATCCCAATAGTACAAATACTTAAGGAGAACATTGGGAGTACTACTTGTGATATTGAATGAAGAGTTATATTTTAGTATTTACCATGAAATTTCTAAATTGTCAAAATGTTACGTCCAAATAAACATTATTTGATTGTATAGGTAACCCCTTTCCATTACTAGAGTGGGGATGGGGAAAAATATCCATGGATCTCATTGTGGGATTTAAAAAATTATACACATGTAATAATATAATTTGGGTTATTTCTGATCAATTAAATAATTATAAACATTTATATCCTACTCAAGATACTATTTATATAAATCCTATTTATTTGTTGTATCCCAATGTGATAGTCATGTTACATTGATTTCACTTCACCATTGTATCTAAAAAATTATCTCAGGGTTACTTATATTTTTTAGAACGTCCTTCATAAGTCATCGGGTATTGAATTAAAATTCAATAAAACATTTCATCTTCAATATGATGTACAATTAGAGTGAATGATTCATAATTTTAAAGATAGTATTTGATTTTATTTAATAGAATAATAGGGAATCTGTGATCATAACCATTAATTCTTTTACATTTCTTATTATAATATTTTATATTATAGTAAAAATATGGAACCTTTTGTTGAATTTACAGAAATGAGTTTTGAATTAAAATATTTTAGGATGATTTAGGTGTAAGGAAGTTATTGGAACTAATGTTGGTACACTATATGGTTTAAAAGGTAAATTAGATTTAGTATCATTTTTGGGTGTCTTTGAGTATATAAAATAGTTTTTTAAATAACTAGAGTAAAAAATTTCATTCCACTTAAGTGATCCTTTTTTTCATAAAGTATCTCTATGGAAGAATGTTTTGAGTATTTGTAGAATGGAAAATTTAAGTGCATCATTCATTGAACTCTATAGAATTCTGGATAAATTTGTATTAGTTACTTACCTAGTGTCCTTACATCCAATTTTATATGATGTATGTGATGAATTACATTTATCATAATTATGGAAATATATGCTTTAAACATTTCCTGTTTTTGTCCCTAGGGTAGTACAGATAGAAAATAATATTTTATATAATGAAAAAAGTTCATATTTTTGATCATATAGAGATTTTTTTTAATGTATAATGTGATTCATCATGTTATTGTTTTTTAGAAACAATACTGTTGAAGAAGAAATATAAGAATCATAAAATTCTATAAAGGAAATATATCCCCACTAGTTGAGGTAATAAATGCTGGAAAACGGATGAAATTTGAAAATTGGGTGATGAATGTGAAAACCTAGGTAATTTAAAAAGTAAATCAATTTAATTCCTTATTAATATTATTTAATTATATTTTATAGTGTTTTTTTTATTATAAAAATATAATGTAATATCTCATTAAAAAATAAATAGATTCATTCCTACTAAATTTGTTCATATATATTATATGGTTATATTTTAATACTAATGTATAAATTATATTTTTTAAATTTTAAATTATAGATATCATTTTTTATATAATTTGGTCAAAAATATTTTAGAGTTTTTTTTTGGGACAATTTTAAAAAATTAGTTTTTTTGTTGGATCTTATAAAATGCTTAATTTCTAGAAACCAATATTTTTATTGTTTATTTATTTATTGGTTTAAAAATTTAGTTAATTATTTTTGATTAATATTATTCTAATAAATTTCATTAGAATAAAAATTAGACATTATTTTTAATTAAAAATTTCAAGTAATAAAATCTTTTTTTTAGAAAACTATTTTTCAACATGTCTTAAAGGTATAATTTAGAAATAACTTATTTAATATATAGAAATTAAATTTGATAAATTGGAATCCATATTTTGAATCAGAACTTTCAAATTTAGTAATGTGGTAACTTATAGTTTTGGTCATTAGGAATAGTAACTTTGGTAAAAAAAAATGACAGTTATGAGAGTAAGAGGTAATCATGTTAAATTAGATAAAAATAAACTATTAGGGGTTTAAATGATGTTAAAATTGTATAAATCTTATAGGCTGATCATATTTTTCCCCTATATCATATCTTCTAATATTTTTCATTTTCTATCCATTTTTCTTGAATATGAAAATAATATATTTTAATCATTTTAAAAAATTTATGTGTCTCATATTTCTCACTTATAAAAGGAATCATCACTCATCTCTTATACACACGTAATTATTCTTTTATCTCGGCCAATTACTTGATCAAAATTCCCTAAAATCCTTCCTCATGTATTATATGTATTAATATGATCATAATATAATCCTAAAAAGGTTTTAGATACCAACCTATGGAGGTTGTTCGAAGAAGAGGTATAGTTCTTAGACTAATATTTTCTTTTCTTATGTCTTTGATTAACTCCTTCAATCCTCTCCTAAACATTGTGATATAATGACATTAGTACCTATAATATACCTAATTTTTGTTATTTTTTGTGGTACAAAATAAGAACCAAACCATAAAAATTACATAATCTTGAGTTCTGATCAAGAATTTACCTTCCTTCACATTGAAGATATTTTTAATTTTAGAGGATTAAGAAAATATACTGTATCCATTACATTGAATATCAAAAATTACAATATAGACACTACTACTCTATCGAATTTTGTTTACAATAATAAAAATCTATAAATAAAACAAGAGTTATTTTCTAGATAAAAATCATCTCAAATTATTCTTTTATTTTAACCTTCATTATACCTTGTGAAAAACACATAAAAACATTGGATGAGACTAAAATCATCAGTAAGGAATGTAAAACATGGAATACAACTGTTATTCCATGAATATTTAAAAACCATGAAAACATTTTCATAAAATCATTCTTCTCACCCATAAAACATAAACTACTTATCCTATATAATGTAATCTTAAGAATCCTAAAAAACATTATAGTAGTCATAAAACATTATTGTAACTTTTGGAATTCATATCATAATTAACTTGTAGCTTTCATACCTATATACAGAGAAACATTCATTTTAATGTTCGGAATACCCATAACTGTATATTCCCTAAATCTCTTTGGTGAATTTTATCTTTTACCTAGGTCCCATTGACCAATGGATTGGAGAGCTATCACAGGCTCACCCATCATAGGATTATCATAGAACCATCCATATTTGGTTTATCATGTAAGAACACTTAAAATTTCAAGTAACATTAAATAATCATAACACATAAAACATTGAAATTATCAACATTTCACTCATTAATCTAAAGAAATCTATTCATGATATTATACTATTCAATACGTTTCCAAAACCATAAAAAAACTTTTAATAATGGTAATTTTTAATCAAAGTATCCCATTACATTTTTAAATGTTTAAATGTAATTGAAACTCAAAAACATTTAGTTCCATATAAAGAAGACCTTAAAATCCTTTTTAAAACATGGACATTAAATAGAATGATTTATAGGATTTAATCATTAAAACATTTAAAACAATGTTTTAGTTAAAAATACCCTTTCCACATGAGAAAATAAATGAATAAAAATAAATTAAAATTAAAATTAGAAAACATATAATTTCAGGAGAATAAGTATATTCATTATATAATATGTAAAAGATATTTATATACACCATAAAACAGAATTGGTGAATAACAGAAAATAATTATCAATTGATTGTAAATTGATATGAAATCACTTGAATTGATTATATCATTAGATTCAGGAAAAATAAATGACATAATTATATGTGAAAAATATGAATACACAAAATATAAGTGTATATTTTGTATAAAACAATCATAGGTTATTCATGCATATTCTTGGAAAAAAACCAATGACATGGATATTGAACTCCTTGAAATGATATTGAGGTAAGAATTACCATAGAATATATGTATAAATGACATATATATATATATATCAATGGCGTGATTATGTGTATAAATATTATATAGAAACAAATTTAAGTTTAAATTACACAATAAATAAGTAAATAGTTATTCCACACACAATCTTGGCATAATATAATCAACGAAGTATGTGTGCAACCCAATTAGTTGAAATTGAGGTTAGAAATTCCCTTACAAAGATAATTTTTGTAAATAAAGTAGATGTATTATGTGTATTCATTATAATTACTCATAATGAAATTATAAATACAATATAGGACATATAATTTCACTTCTCACTAAACCATATCACGACCAAATCAATAAGTATAGGATTATCTCAAAGAATAGTAATTTGTTTAAGAAGTTCCCTTATATTGAGTCTGTCTTGTCACATAAATTCTTTATATTCTTGAATAAAAAATGGTTAACTTATACATAATTATCAACCTTATTCAGGTTTTTATTCATTTTATATTACTTAATATAATACTATAAAAATTACACAATTATTTAAGATCATATCGGTCGGTTTTTCATTATTTGGTACTTGAGTCGAAAATGAAGTTGTTTGATGTTTGTTGTCCATGTGGTCAAATTTCCTCCATCTCCAGAATATTATAACTGATTAAAATATCATATATATCAATGATATATTGAATTATAATTTCAATAACATTTGGTTATAATAAATGAAATGCACCATTTATGAAGACGGTAGGATGTACGTACACATCAATGCTACAATCATTTCTTTTCATATTTAAAGAATAATAATCAAATATTATAAATATATATTATAATAATAGTATTATATTCATGTTATGTGTATCTAATAGGTTAAATAAAACTATATTTTATATGTTTCTTGTATATCATTAATGAGTAATATTACTTTGAGGGGAAATATTCGATACTTCTGAAATGAAATTATTGTATTTAAACATCATAGAAAGCATAATGGTATACTGTAAATAAAAATTAAATAAGCATTGAGACAAAATAAATATAACATTTATCATAGATAAATACAGTTATTACATAATGTCCACCAGGAGTGGTGGTATGGGAAAATTGAACAATCATCATTTCGTGAGTAAATAGTTCACCGTATGTACAAAGAAAATGTTTGTATCTATTACATGGAGGTGTGTGTTAGCGTAGTTATAATAATTCTATCAAAAACAGACTAGTTTATTTAGGATACTAGTTTTTTTATGTAATCAATTAATTATAAGAGAATATTCTATGTATAAGGAAAATAAAGGAAAGGAACTTGAGAGAAGACATTACCTCTAAATCACGTAACTACTTTTTATTTGAGCCAAAAGTCATACAAGAATTACCTTATTCAAAAGATAACACTTCTTGGAGGAAGGAAGGGATGATGGGAGATTAATTTTATATAATTTATGATGATACATGAGGCTGGAGAGGTTTGAGTAAGTGGGTAGAGGTGGTCTCCTCTTAATAGAGGGAAGAGGGGAACATTAGGAAAGAATTGAAATATTAATTTATTATTAATTAATTATCAATTAAAAAGGGTCCAAAATACTTTAATTATATTATAAGCAGATTTTGGTTCTAATGAAAATCATAAAAAAATATTATACATGTTTTGGGTATATTTTTTATCTTTATCATTTTTGTTTAACTCTTATTTTACCCTTTTTGATCATACACTGATATCATGTTATTTACACAAAGTGGGATAATGTATTAACCATACCAAGTCCAAAAAACCCATAAAAATGTCATTTATGAATTATTTGATCTTATCTTAACCATTTCCATGAATATTAGTTGTAAATGAATATAATATCATTTATTATACAATTTTATATTTTATATTATGAATTATGTCAATTTTGGACACTATTCAAACTTCATTTTTTACAAAGTCATAACAACATGATTCTATGGAACAAAAAATTCAATCAATCCAAAAATGTCATATTAAGCTATATAATTCATTTATGATATTAATTATTTCAAATAATATTTATTTTAATATTTATAATATCTATTATTTTAATATTTTATTAATGAAGAAATCATTGCATCATCATTGTCTAATAATTAAATTTATTTATTTAATTTGTAAAAACTATAAACAAAATATCTTTATGTAGTAAATATTTTTATATTTATAATTAATATTTACAGTATATGATATAATTTATATAAACCAAATTAATTTGTTTAATAAAAGATACATGTTTATGTAATATCTCCCTTTTCTTTAAATTAAAAATAATAAAAGTTCACTACCACACACATGTGGATGCATGTAGTCATAAAATCAACACATGGATACCCATAGTCAGACATATTTCATATAATAGGATTAAGACATGTGTTAGAGTAGTTTAACATTATTATAATATTATTTATTAACCTAAATTATTATATTTACCCTTTAAACATTTTAGAAAAAAATAAATACAGAAAAGTATATTCATAATTTTCAAATTATGAACTTGTCAATTCAAAGACATTGCTTATATGGGGAATGTGGCATGCACTTGGTATTAGTTTCACACCCCAGTTGGGTGTTGGTGTTAGCAACACACATTTCATATGGATTTGAGATGATGTGATTTTTCATATGGGTATGTTTTGAAATAGGATGAGTCCTTCCATGAAGAAATGATCTTCTATCATCCTTATGAAAGGAATGATTATGGAAAAAGGAATGCAACAGATGGAATGGAGTTTTGAGAGACAAGTTTAGAGAATTTTGAAAATCTACAACCAACAACCATAATCTCCGACCACCGATGGCGATACCATCATCCCTGACGCGCATCTCTCGACTCTACTTCCGCCTTAAAACCATAGTGGCATCATCATTCTACCCCTTTTCCGCATCCTCACATGTCTTGTTTCTTAGCCTTTCTAAAATATATTTATCTCTTTTGACATCCTGTTATCCACCAAAACTCAACTTCTATATAGTTTACACTCGTCGAGCTTAGATTTTCGCTAGTCGCCAAGCTGAGGAGTCCCTTCCCTCCCATCGCTATCGATGACTAACCATGATTTTAGTGCTCTACTGGATAATTTTCTTTGGTCTTAACCAACCAAGTTTCCTAGTGCACCCATTTCATCGAAACTAGGGTTTGAAGAATTTTTAATCTACAAATTTTCCATGGATGAGGTAAAGATGAAGGAAATGGATGCTTCCAATTCTGATAATTATCTTCACCTGGAAGAATCTAATCCACCCCTGGATGCAAAGGCCGGTGTTGTGACTTGAGAGTGTAAGAGAAGAGTATCATCTGATAGAATCTTTGATGGTAGGAATGTCTTTCTAAAAATGAACATTCTAGTGAAGAAGTTAAATCATTCTACATTTTTGAATAAATTACAAAATGGGAAGTCTTGTATCTTGACGAAGGGTGGAGTTCATCATCCTAAATTAGATGGTTCATGTGGGATAGTGGTCTAACTGAACACGCCCTAAGTGTGGCCTTAACTTATTGTTTGTGACATGTTGTGATTCCTAGTAAATATTAAAAATGTAGGGAATACAATAACTCCTCATCCCATGTAAACTATCTTATTGATTTATTGTTTTGGAGAATATACTAAACACGAAGAAATATTTCAACGTATGATTAAGTGTTGTAGTGGAATCTTTCCTTTTGGATAGAATTATTCCACGTTGGATTCCAATTCACAGGTTATTTAGAGGGAGTCATGGGAGTACATAAAAGATGATGACATAAATAAGGCTTCTGCCCATTTTTTGGGGGAGATATAGAAGGTTCCTCCTCTGTTCTCTACTATCAATGTTCAGGGAAAACGATGTATGTGAATGATAGAAGAGTGGAAATCATGGATTTATCAACGTAGAGGATAACAATATTAGAGTTCATGATCGATTGTATCTTATATGATAGAAAAAATTGGTTTTTACAGGTGAGGTTCTCTAAATAGAAAAATATAAGATCACTTTGTGTAGATTTTATAATGGCTCTTGGCAGATGCTCCCATTTAACTTCTTTAAAAATCGACACCATTGGGAAATACTCTATAGAAGATGCATGAGAGTTTAAGGAGCTATCAGATAAAATCTATGGAGGCCATCTCAAGTAAATTTCATGAATTTATCAAGAGTATCTAGATGTCATTTGGTTATGTTCATGTTATTAATTAGCTGATTTATTTCTATATTTATATTATTTGATCATAAAAGGGCATTATTTTTCACTATTCAAAAAAATATAGATTTCATCAAAAAAAATACAATAATTTCAAACATAGTAGATTTGATATCCCTCTTCAATAGAGGATATTTATTTTTTCAAATAGAATATATAAAATTAAAAAAAACTAGATTTAAAAATGGTTCTCCATCAAAAGTTGATAAAAATTCATTTTAAAAAAACACTTATTTTACAAAAAAATAGAATTTTTTCTTATATCATATATAGAAAAAAAATATGATGAATTTAAAACATTATATTGAATATATATAATATATTTATAATTAAATAGATATCCATAAATGGTGATATTATTTTATAAACACAATTATTCTCTTTTTTAAATAATTTTTCATCAAAAAAACATCATTTATATTCAATTGGTTTATATTTACATTTACAATAAATTTGGTAACCAATGAATCATTATTTAATAATGTGTTAAACATAGTTTTATAATTCAGTTGATATTATTCATTCCTGCCAATCTAATTGATATCATTAAATAATAATATTAAGTTATTTGTATAAGCTCGATGAATCATACCTTGTATTACACTAAACATAGTGTTTCTTTATGAATACATGAGATGATACATCATTCCCACTTTTGAAATTTGTATCCTCAAAATTTTGAAATTTCGCTCGGTAACTTCATTAAAAAAATCTGACATCAGAAAAAGAGTTAATAAAACTATCACATTAAAAGAAAGAAAGAGAAGTAAAATGGTGACCTGAGATAACACATACTAAGTTTCCATGTAGTAAAACATTGATATGGAAGATAAAAAACACATCTTTTTCTAATGGAGAGTGATAGAAATAATTATTAGGAAAATGATGACAACCATAAAATCACAAACTATTGATGGGTTAAATTGACATTGATTTCTCAGTAGGAAAAGTAAATGTACAATGTATTTGTTTTAAGGTTTTTTATAATGTTGGTGAATTTTTTACTACATAGAATAAGAAAATAAGTTAATATGTTTACTTGACATGTATATTTTTATCCATTTGTTTAATTCCACCACAAAGTGAACTTTTTCCAAAATCGATGAGTATTTATGATAACTTGGTCACTCCTAAATCTCTAGAATCAAATTCTAGAGAATCACATAATCCTAAAACAATAAATGATACATTTACCATGTATTTATACAATATCCAAAACCCAAATTGTTAGTACAACATCAAATAATCCCCCAACAAGAATAATCCTTTTTAAAAATAAACACTACTCTTATTCTTTAAAATTCATCAATCAATACACAATGTTCGATAAAGACAATTCAATAAAAAATTGTCACTAAAAATCATTAAATTAATCCATAAATATATTTAAACCAAAAATTTAGAAGTATTTTTTCACACAGTCTTCAACAATAAATCTTCACATTTATCTCCAAATAATGTCGACTAGTTTTAATGGCTCATAATTAAAACTAATTAACTTAATAACATATTCTCCATGACAGGTTTATCATTTCCATAAATAACCAAAATCTCCAAATGTCCATAATAAAAACATATATTATTGCAACATAAAATTCAACCATTACTTCTTAAATAAGTTCCCATAGTATTCTATTTTCCATAGGTATATTTTGTTCCTAAAAGGGAGAATGTCGTCCAAAAAACCATTAGCATATAATCACCAAAGCATTTTTCAATTCTAACACTACTGGAAATTCGGGATATAGCCACAGTTTTAAACTGTGGCTATAGGACCTCAGACCTTGGATATATGTAATTGCCACTATTGGATAAACTGTGGAAATGATTTGTGTGGCTATAGGACAAGACTTATAGCCATAGTTTGGAACAGTGGCCATAGTTCTAGAGCCATGGTTCAATCCCTAGAAATAGTTATACTACCACGGTTCAAACTGTGGTAATATCACTATATCCACGGTTTAGAACTGTGTCAGTAGTAAAATATGGACACCATTTATTTCCACCGTTAGAAACTGTGGCATTAGACATATATCCACTGTTAAAAATTGTGGCAATATACCTATATCCATGGTTAGAAACCATGGATATATGATATAAAACCCATAAAGCATTCCCCCACCCCCTACACAGCCCCATGGACAGACCCGCTACAGTATCCCACCACATGGAAATCCCCCCTCCCCCCTAAAAAGCCCCTTGGACAGCCCCCTCCCCTTGCAATGCCCCCTAGGACACCCCCCAGTAGTCCCCGAACTCATAGACACCCTCCCCCTCCCCTGGACATCCCCCTCCCCCTACAAAGCCCCCTTCTTGGAAAACCCCTTTCAGACCCCTCCCTCCCTCTTGGACATGCCTACCTCTTGGAAACTTGATACCTCCACCCTACATAAACCCCCTCCCCCTCACCTAGAATGCCTCGTCCCCATAAAATTCCCCCCTTGTAGACCCCTACCTTTTGGACACCATCCCTAAATCCCCTCCCACCTACAAACTGTACACCCCAACCCTACATAAACTCCCATACACCCTCTGTTTTATAGCCCCTCCCTCTAACAAATCCCCCCCCCCCCCCCGCAGACCCCTCCCCCTTGGACACCCACTTCATCCCCCTCCCTCCAAGACACTAGACACACCCACCCTACATAAAACCCATCTCCCTCCCCCGAACAGCCCCTACCCATACCAAGCCCCCTCTTGGACAACCCCCTCTATCCTAGATGCCCTTCTAGCCACTAGAAACCCCCACCATACAAAAACACACATTCTCTAGAAAACCCCCTCCCCCTTAAAAGACCCTTGTACAACCCCCATATAAATCCCTCTTCTGGACAACCCAATTCTAGAGACCCTGCCCTCTTGGACACTGGAAACCCCACACCCTAAATAAACCCCCCTCCTCCCTCCCCTTGATAGCCCCATCCCCCTGCAAAGCCCCCCCCCCCCCCCCACCCACATTCGGTCCCCTGCCTCTAGGAAAACCCCCTACAAACCCACCCCCCCTCGACATTGGACCCCCCCCCCCCCACATAGCCCCACCCCTGCCCTAGAGAGCCCCCTTCCCTCCTATAATCCCCCCTCCTGGACAAACCCCCTCCCTTCATGGACACCCCCTAAAGATACCTCCATCATATAAAATACATACCCCGACTCTACATAAACCCCCTCCCCTAAACAACCTCCCTCCCCCCATGGAAACCCCCCTGCAAAGCCCCACTCCCCCTGCAAAACCCTCCCTCCTAGACACCCACTCTCTCTTGGACACTGGACACCCCCACCCTACATAACCTCTCACCACATAGACACCCAAACCTCCCACTCGAACACCTACTTCCCCCTGCACACCCCCTTCTCTCCCCCCTCACCCAACCCCCTCCTTCCTAGACATCCCCTGTAATAGATTTTTCATTCTAGAAAAAAATAGGTAACCTACATATTCAAATCCTCTCCTTCCAAAAAAACCATGTTCCTGCATAAATGAGAGGAAGCCTCAGGGTGGAACACCCAACTCATCCCCCCTCCCCCCGCACACCCCCTTCCCCTTTCCCCCACCTGCACACACACTACCCCTACCCCCTGCACCCCCACTTACACACCCCGTCCTCCTACCCCCAACACACACCCCTGCCCCACCTGTACACCCATAGCCCATGCCCCCCCACCATTCCCCCCACACCTGAAAATTGCCTACCCCTAGCACACCCACGTCCCCTACCCCCTTCCCACCCCACACACCCCCTGAAGAAGTTCAGCATGAAGAAAACATTATTGATACAACTGTTCTTATTCCTATAAAAGGCCAATTTTGACTATTCCTAGCGTTTAAACTGCAGAAGGAGGAGCTATTCTAGAGTTGAAGCATCATTCCATGGTTCCAATTATCTTGGATCACATGCTGATGGAGATTGAACAGATGATGTGGTTATAGAAACTATTGAACATTCTTATACCACGCTTATACCATCACCACCTCTTATTGTGCTTGAGGAATAATCCTCAATTAATAAGATCTCATAAAGTTATATAATGAAATATTTTTCCTCTGATATTATAAATGAGTTTGATAATATTTGGGGATATTATAATGAGCTAAAAAAAGTTATAATATATTAATGATGAGATTAGAGAACACAAGAAGTCATCTATTCCCAATGTATATTTTGAAAAGTCAGTTGGGTTAATGAGTACCCAAACAAAGTTGATCGGGAGTATCTAATAATTGCATCCTATTCAAAAAAAACTATGAAGTAAGCTAAAAAGAGTATAAGGATGTGAATAGTATAGATAGATATTTGATGGATGTCTATACTACGAAGGCTTATTTCAGTGATCTTGGGGTTATGGTTGTATCTCAAAAGTACATGTTCCCAAATCATTAAATGGTGCAATTAGACATGTCTCATGATTTTCTTGATGAGTTTAAGTCATTCAGGACGAAAATGAAGGGAATCATGCATGCTTTATAATGTGTTGTATTATGATAGTTTGAGTTCATCAAAAATGTTTCAACCCTATATAACATTCAACTCATAACCTACAGTTGTTCCAGTTTTTTAGAGTGGAGTTGATCAATTTCTCTTAAAATTGAGTTATGTATCCCTACAGATTTAGTCCTTATAGTCTGATATGTTCACACCATTCCTTATAAAATATTTCTAGGGGAATATTATGGAAGTGTTCCATGATACTAGAGAAAATTTTAAGAATATTGGTAATGGAACTAATAAATCTGTAAAACTAAGTAGTGGTATTTTTTGATGAATTTGATGGGAAGATGAATAAGATCATGATTGTCTCTAATAATGATCAATGTTTAGTTTTTAGATCTATTTTTCTAGTATCTAGACACTACTATCATTTCATAACCTCAGGGAATAAGGGATATATTCATATTATTCCATGAAAATTCTAGTTGTTTTTAGAAAACCATTTTTTAAAACAATAAATCAATTATGGAAAAAAGTTATTAAAACAGTTAGGTAATTATAGACTTCAAATTAATGTTTTAGGCAGAGGGAACCTACCTCAACCTTATGGCGTGCTAATTTTGCCGACAACTTGAATCTCATTTTTTCTTCTTGCACACATATACAACATCACATATATATAAGGATACTTAGACCCTATGTACATATTTTCATGGCCAAATATTCACAAGAGGGTCCTTAGATGTATGTTTATACTTGCATATACCCCTTTACACTTTCCAATGTATGAATTATTCTTATCTATCTATAATCACACCCAGCCACAATATAAATATTTTCACTACCATAAGTAAATGTATATAAAGGGGAAATTATATATGTTTATGTCCACCTATGCATACACATGTATTCCTTCATCAAGGACGAGTCGAATCTGCCTCAATGAAATCCAAAATGCAAAAAAAAAATTATAAGCATCACAAAAATCACAAATTCCCTAAATAAATTGTGTCTAAAGAATAAAAACATAATAAACATTACCTACATATGATGTTGAAATCACTATTATTGATGGTGGTGGATAGAACCAAACTCATCATAAGAAACCTCCTATAAAAAAATTCTATAAAAAATGAGATATAATGAATTAATACATATATGTGACTAGTGTGTCAACTGTACATGAAAAATGATACATGAATCCATAACCAACAATGAAAAAATAATATTGATATTGATATATGACATCCCAATACTAAATAACATGATCATTAATAATCCCTTATTTTTCAACCATCACCTTCAATTGCATATTCAAAAATAAAAAATCACCAAAATATGGGAACAAAGTAAACATGTATCAGAAAATAAATGTGAGAAATAGGGATTAGATATTGTTCCTAACCCAAAAAATACAATCCATGAATGTATAAAATACTTAAAACAATTCATTCATATATCCATATTGATTATTAGATTGAGACCTCATTTTTTTAATCACGTTATTCTTCTAGAATTCACGTTTATTATTCATTTATATTGGTTTATCAATTTTATAAAGTAGGGAATTTTCATTCATTTATTCTTACTCAATCCCCTAACCCCAATAAACCCCCACCCCACCCCCCAATACTAGACTCCCCAAAAACCAGTCCCCTCCCCCCAAAACCAGTTCCCCCCAAACCAGTCTGCTCCCCCCAAACCTAGTACCTTCCCCCCAACTCCCTAAACCCTCCCCCTTATACCTCCCTTTTCCCCCTAGCCTGCACCATCCCTCCAACCCCTAGCCTGCACCAGCCCCCACACCCCCAAACCCCTGCACCAGCCCCCCTAAACCCCCTACATCACCCCCACCCATTCCCTTGTATAAGCCTCCCCCTCAAACCAGTCCCCTCCCCCCAAAACCAGTCCCCCCCAATAACCTCCACAAACCCCCCCCCCCCTACACCATCCCCCCAACCCCTAGTCCACACCAGCCCCCCAATTCCCTCTACTTATATTATGATATAAATATAAATGTTTTCTAATTTTTCATATTTATAGTGGTCTTTGTTGTAATTTATTTGGGTATTACCTACTTAGTTTCATGTTAATGTAGTATATTTTATTTTATTCCATCTGCTACTCTGATATTACATCTAGTTTGGGTTTTATTGTATTTCATTAAATTAATCCTAGAGAACTTGTTGTATTTGTTTCGTATTCTGTAGGTCATTATCATCTCTAGGAAAATCATCCCTTAATGATCTAGTATTCCCCTGGAACATATTTATAGACTTCGACATTCTAGGGATTCCACCTAAGGTTAATAAAACATATTACCATTCCAAATCCAATAGGTAAGAGGAAGGATGTCACACCGATGGGTGGAAAATTTATTACATATATGGAAGATAAATTCATCATATTTGAGGCCTAAATCCAACTATAATCATTGTTATAATTATATTTTATTGACTTTCATCATGTATTTATTTTGGGCCTATTTATATTGATCAATAAATAGTTTGAATCAGAACCTGAGTACATTGTTATTGAGTGTGAAGGTCAATCTCTAGGAACATCAGGATATAGGATCACCCAAAAAGACCCAAAAAAGGGGGAATCTATTTCCCAAGACTAACCATATTTACCAACCCTCACTTTGGATGTGTGGTTTTACAACATGGATGCCTCTATCTAGTTCCATATCGATCAAATTAATATTCTATTATAGGGTTGTATGTTATTATTCACTGAGCCACTAGTACACCTCTTTTATCTCCCCAAGACCTCCCTGGCCTTGTAGCCTTCCTCTTACAATGACTTGTCAACCCATATTCCTATTCTAACTGAAATTAGTAGCCCAAAAAGATGACACTATATTCAAATTCATGTTAATATCAACAACCCGACTACCCAACGTGAGTATTTGCTGGCTTACCAAAGCAATGGGAAGGGACAAGCCACCAAAAAAGGTGAAGAGAACTTCTTTTTTAACTATAATACCCAAAGTAGAACTTATTTTTAGATTATAAAGGTACTTAATGAGTATACGTTAACATAATCTCTAACACAAAACATGACTACAATGTAGAGTTCCCTAGTAGAATATGAGTAAGTTTCACCCAGTACCCCGGAATTATTCACCATCTCAAAAACTACAATATTATGAGATAAGAAATATATATATAAGGTTTCTAGTATTGAATAATTATTCACCATCCCCAAAACACTCTTTCATCAGGTATAACATTCTGTAAGAATAGAAATATATATAAGTATCCTCTAGAAGTGCACCCATCCTATCTAGATCAAGATGTATGCTTACGAAGACCACTATAGCTAGAAACCAAAATGATTGAACTAACACCTTAGCCACCACTACATCTTTATGGTCCATTAATAATTGTGAAATATTATTTAAATAAAATGAACACCCACCCAAATCATCATAAGTGGATACATACTCTTCCATGTGAGCATTGTAGGGACCTCCTCATTTTTTTAAAATTAGAATGTGTTGCCAAATTAATCCAATGAGTGAAAGGAGTGAAGTTCCACATATAATAGAGTATTATAGGGTATAATACCTTGACAATAATATTTTATCCAATTTCTATTCCCTTCCAGGGAATGCTCACTAGAAGTCAGTAAATCGAAAATGGTTCTTCCCCAAGGGAAATAGCCCCCCTCATCTTGGATAATAGACATGGGAATTCATTATTATTGGTCTCCCAATTGCCAAAAAACACTTCTCTCATTATTGTATCATGGAGATAATATTTATGGGATAAAAGTAGTGTTTTTTCATCATTATCCTTCTATTATATGAACAAAAATATAAAGGACTTAAATATATTATCAATGGAATCATGTCCCTTTAAACAAAGTAGTGAGATCGGCCTTCCCAAAACCTGTATGGGATAGCCAAAATTCATCATGAACATTTGAAGTGAGCTCAGAACCACTACTCAGTGATACAAATATGAATATAAAAATAGAACATTAAATAAATATGATTAATTTATTCATATAATATATCATTTTTATAAAGAAAATAAGAATTTATTGTATTCAAAAGTCCATACATAGGGATCAACTATCCAACCATGATACAAACCAATGTACAAAAGATCAAATATTCTACACTCAAGAGTAAAATTGAAATCAACAATTCTGTAATCATGGTTTATGCCAAGTAAATTTGATTAAAAACACAAAAAATGGTTACTAATGTCTTGATGAAAATGGTTTAAAATAATCATTACCTCCTGAATTTTATATTCACGTCAATCTTGGTTGCAAGTCATGGGAGAAAATAAATTTCATCGGCTATGTTCTCTTGGTGTCTCTATATGTAAAATGAATCACTATCATGCATACTATTACAAGTCATAAAACCCACAATAATGTCAGTGAAATCAATTGAGTGGCCTACTCAAGCATAAAATGGAAAATTGGACTACATACTGTCTGAGGTGTATTGGAGGAGATAGAGGGGCCTCCTCAGAGTAGCATCGTCGAGGAGGTACGTTGGTCACGTCGGAGGAGGATACAATTCAATATATTTACAATAAATCATAACTACTACATAAACAAATATATCTCCTAATATCATAATTCAATATATGTAGAAACAGTCAGAAATTCCATAATAAAATTCAGTATTACAATATTCAAACCTCGTGCATATTAACAATACAAAAATTAACAATTCAAAAATACAATTCAAATCAATAGTGACTCTTAATATTATTATCATCAGATTCATGATAACCCTCATCCATTCCTCCTAAAGAAATACCTTTAGCACATCTCACACCACCGACATCATCATCGTCATATGTATAGGTAATTGCAACGACACTGGGACCGGTTCCAGCTACAGCTCCGACTCTACCTTCAGCTCCAGCTCTTGCAGAAGAATTTACATTAGATGAACTCATCAAAATAAAATATGCAGCTGCATCTGCTTCTAGTGAATGTGTTGATGAAATGGCAGATATAACATTCTTTATATATTCAAATATCGTCGTTTATGCTTATTGAGTTTCTTATTTGATTGTGAAAATCATCTATTCCACAATGACCAAACTAGAACTATTACTCAATGAAACATTGTCAGTATACCAGTATTGATATGGTATAATCTTCTTCCTAGGTTGACAATGCCCTCTGCCCTGATGATCATCTCGTAATACCTGATATAGATGATCGTTCGGGCCCAAATTATCAGGTTCTTTTTCTTCCAATTTCTCCAAATCATTCTGTTGATTGATATATAACATAAATTAAAATGATAAAATAATATAAGGAATTAAATTCAATCAAAATAAAAGAAATTTAAATATAATTACTATATCCTTCTCGGTGTCATTATTTGGAACAATGAAAAATTTCTTTTTTCTGCATATAAAAATCAATATAGTGCGAGGAACGGTACCCTCGATATTCAATTCTTTATATTGAAAAAAAAAATGAAATAAATAAAAATTGGATGTCAAAAAATTACATTAAACGAAGAAAAACATCTTAAATATTAAATTATTCGTGTTTTCTCATGATCTGGGAGTGAAGAGTGTCCACGAGTATAAATATGTTTTATTCCACTATTATTTATTTTATTTTTATTTTCATTCTCCTATAAAAAAAATTTATATAATTTTATCAACATAAATAAAACTCGTTTTCAAATAAATAAATTAATATATATATATATATAAATTTAACAAAAACCATAAACTCTTGACTCTTCAAATAGATGATCATCTATTTGTATTATGATATTGGGAAATCATGAATCACTGATACTTCTTCAAGCTCTGTGACAACACTCTTTTTCCAACCAAGATATATGTCATACTTGTACGCTCGCAACATTTTACCTAAATCCATTAACCTTTCAGCCTTGGCATTTTTTCCTTTAGGAAAATTATATCGAAGGTACAATAGAAAAGATATATATTAAGAAAATATTATAAACTAATATATATAAAAGGTGATTAGCATTACATACTCAGTTCTCTGCCCAAGCATTTTCCTTTAATTTTTCTCCAACTTCCCTCCAACTTATTAGTTGAAATGGAATGATATTTCTGTGTCTATAAAGCGTTCCCATAAAGCTTCTACATTTAGTAGAATTTTTTCATTATAGATCTATCATCATTATATTCAAACATGATTTTCATGTATCAAATCCAATCCTATCGCATAATTTTGTGGCCTTGACATCTAGTGTAGACTAGAGATAATCCTGATAAAAAATTAAAAAGGATAATAATATATATGAATTTATCATTTGTATATAACAGTAATGTTTAAACACATACCAATAGATGGGGGATCTGCTAACACCTGAAGTGAAGAATCTAGAGGGGGAGTAACCTCTGTGGTAGGTGGGATATCTTTAGTATAAGTAATCTATACATTAAATGGATAACACTATACAGATGAGGATGGATATGGATATGGATATGGTGGTGGGATATAGGAGGGCACAATGCCCTGTATAGTGGATGGTGGGAATGAAAAATAAGGAGGCATGGGAGTCTGAGAACTACCATCTGATGTGGGTGCGGGTAGAAATTGATATTGAAAAAGTGGGTATGGATAATATTGATGTGGAATAATGGGCGGATGACATTTTGGTGACTCAAGTGGAACTGTAGTAGGCTGAATTGTAGAATCAATACCCCCCCGCCATACTATAATCATCAATAGTATAATCCAACCGTCTCCTCATCGATGTATCCTAATATAACATAGATGATAAAATATAATGAACAATAACATGATAAATAATACGAAGACCATAATATAAAAACATAAATAATACTTACAGTGTTGGCCAGATGAGACATATGTTGTTCATTTCTTTGTATTCTTCAATTTATTCTAATATTATGATATTCAGACATATTGGCCTAGAAATTTAATATAATATTTTAAAATAAATAGAAATAATTCAAAATGCTAAATAATACAATTGTATCATAAAAATAATTAGATACATTTTAAATGTGATATTAATATTGATAAAATATCAAGACTTTTCTTTGTTCAAGAATTACTATAGATGTGCTTAAACATAAATTGGTCAGACTATAAATAGTTTTATATTTGAAAATGGTATAAAATATAAAAGTTAATTTGATATCATGTATGGATGTTTAAAAAACACATAAAATATTACGATAATGTCAAGTAAATACATAAAAATGTGTCAACGTTATGCGTTCTCTGTGACAATTTATAGTTCACAACCTATTCTAGTAATTGAGTCATATATGTCATCAAATGCATCATTCGAATAAATATCAATAGGTTCATCCACCACATAATTTTCATCCATGTATTTGTCAAAAATATTTCATGGAATGACATCAATAATAACAAAAAATTGATGTTTTAACATGTTATTGACATAAAACACCTGTCTAGCCTATGATACATGAAATTAAGGTTCATCGGTGTGAATCTTGCGATTCATATCAATCACTCTAAATCCAAAATTATCAATATACATTCCTTGTCATGTAATTGAATCAAGCCACATAACTTTCACCATTGCGACATGACCTTGTGCATAGTAATATAATAAAATCATTATTTCAACAACACCATAATATTATATATTCTCTAATCATTGTTTCATATCTGAAGTACTCAGATAACAATTTGGTCTGGTTCTTTTTGGACACATTCATGATCTATTGCAATTTTTTCACAACTATTTATAAAAAATTTAAATCCATCGACAACCATTGCTTTATAATCCCGTACCACATCATTTGGACAAAAGGATAACACTCTTACTTCATATGACACTTAATTAATTTTTAAAGTTAAAACCTAAAATATTCCCACATTGAATATTAAATAGAGACATGTGATTATGTTATGACAATAAAAATATATATTACCTTTGACTTTAACCAAGTAGCAAATTCTTTAATAAGAAACAGTTCATTCTTCTTAATAGATAGAGAGAGATATCCCTTTTTTATAATTCTTAAATGTTCTCCACAAATATTAAATCTTAAAAAATTTAGAAGATATGAATATATAACATAATGAAAAAATTTATATTTATCAGTCTACTTGTTATAATCATCAAGCACACCACTATTGAATAATACTGTACGATGAGCTATTTTCTACTCTTCCCTACATAAACTACAAAACGAGTATGATCCAGATATCCCCCTATTTGGTGTAGTGAAATAAATACAGGTTCAATGGGATCATATTTCTCATCTATAGTTCTCAAAAGTTGATTATACCTCGTGCTGACATTAGCCAAGTACGATGAATGGAAATCAATGCATTCTTGTGGTAAATAACATTTCACAATAGAGAATTTGGTGTGATATTTATTTCAATCTTTTGATTTCAATGTAAACATCATTAATTCTATAGGATACATCCACTGAATTGAAATAGGACCACCCAAAAGATCTTCTATGGGATGATGCACAGTCCGATGTAATATACAAGTGAAAAATGACGGTGGTAAATTTATCTTCATGTTACAAAGAATAATCATTGAATCTTTCTAAAAGTTATGAAAAAAACTTATTCTCAGTCTTTTGTCACAAATGTATCATTAAAAATGACATAAATCAATCACAATAACTTTAACATCATGTGAAATTAAATTTTCAATGGAAATAGAAATCAACTCATGTAACAAGACATGGTAATCATGGGGTTTAAGAGATTTTAGTTTCACATATTTTGTATTCACACTTTTCAAAATATTCCAGGAATAACCATCTAGAACCATAAAAAATTCCAAGACCTAAAGAAATTCTTTCTTCTCAGAATTTGTCATAGAATAATAGGAAATACGGACATTCCCCTTATTTTGACTAACTAACTCAGGGTAATGTTTTTCTCTAATACCCAAGTCCTTCAAATCACAACGAGACTATAAATAATCTTTTCTTTTATCCTTTGACATTTGAAATATTATCATGTAACATCTCAAAAATGTTTTTCTCAATATGCATTACATCCAAAAAAAATAAACCAATAAATACAATGACCAATACAAAATCTCCAAAAATATGATTTTTATCTAATTTTTATTGGAATTATAATTAATATGTTTTCACTTTAAGATATTTGATTGAATTTTACCATGAACATAATTCAAATCATCATGTTCTTTAAAAATATCATTCCCTGACATTCATTGAGGTGTCTCATCAGTCTCAATGACATTATCAAACTATCTTCTATTCTTCTTGTATGGATGATCCAACAGTAGAAATTGCTAATGCCTAATGAAGGTAAAAGTTCATCGAAAACATAATCATTAGAAACATGTATTTTTCATAAAAATAGGATAGGATATTATCCATTTAGTACTCCAACCAATAATCATTTTGTAGGTGTGAAAATCATTTATCATCCATAATAATGTTTCAAAAAACATAAAGTACTCCATCCTGAATTGCATTGTACGCCTGTGCACCAACAATTCAAATCCCCTTTAACTCCTTTATTAATGGAAAAATGTATATTTCAGTATCATTTCCAGGATCACTGGGTCTAGACATAAATATTATCATGACATTAAAAGGATTCTTCAAACACATCAATGAATGAAGGTTATAAATGTGAATGAAAATAGGAAAAGTACTATGTGCAATATACATTTGGTGAAATGGGTAGAAACCATCACAAGATAATCCCAATATATCATTTTGTGTGTCATATGGAAAATGAGGATTCAACTTATCAAATTTCTTCCAAGACAACCCATATATAGGATGAAATATTTAGAAATTATCTTTATTTATCTCATCTTCATGACATCTCATATTCTTTTCCATTTGTTCTAACATAAATTAATTTAGAAGTCTATGAATTAAAGGGAAGTTCCTCATCACATTCTCTAGTATACGAGATTGCGTTTTATCTTTATAATTCTTCTGCCATTATGTGCCACACTTTTTTCACTGACTTAACTTTGTATTTTCCTTCTAGAACAGGCAACAATCTTTGGGGTAGGAATGAATCTTAATAGATGAAAATCCAAAATTTTCAACAAAATTTGATGCCATGTAATAATTTTTCGGAATAAAAGAATCATCAGGTATAAAATACATTATAAATGTAAGTAGATAGTTGACCACAGTATCAATAAATCCATACATTGTGTTTCATGATATAATCACATTAAAAACTCATCTTTTCTCATTTTTCACATGCTTCATATGTTGGGGTATTTTCGTCTTCCTTCATCGTTATAACACTCTCAGTGTCATCGTCCAGATTAATATATGAAATCTGTGTTTAGGTATTCATTTCCTATTTTAGTAGTCTACATGAGAATCAGGCATTAGAAACAAAAAGAAATCAATTGGAAATCTGATTTTTCATAACAATCCTTTCTGCTAAATCGATGTCATTCACCACATGTGAATTGTTTTCTTTGTGATACCACACATGATAATTGTTTATGGAAACCTTGTTTAGTGATTTTATAACTCACTTCCCCGCATGTTAACCATAGTCTTTCAACACAGTTTTAACAGAGGGATCAAATCAATCCACCATCTGAATCATTAGTGAATGAAAAGTTCAAGAACCATCGTAACTCTTTTTGAAATTAATTAGTGATCCGATTAATGTTTTACATCCATTACCCATCCATTATGAGGTATATAAAAATACATTTAATAAATAATAATGAAAATGAATTAACATTATATGTATTATTTCATAATATAATAATTAACCATCAATAACATGTCAATAATAAAATCGAAACAAATATTATGTTTACGGGAATTCATAATTGTTTCAAAGTAAAAATATCATGAATAGTCACACCTTTTTATGACCACATATGATTATTTTGGTGTACCTCCAACACCCACATTAAAACCTAGATTTTTTATCAATGACCTATTATGTTTTTTATAGAATTCTCTGATGGGAAACCAACTCTGGGACACCCCTCCCCCTCCACCTTAGACACCCACAGACACACCCTACCTCTAGGACAACCCCCCCACCCCCCCAACACCCCCCGACCCCCATCACCCCTTAGACAACCCCCTCCCCCTACACACCTACACCCCACTCCCCATGCCCCCTCCCTACCCTTGCACACTACTCCCCCTGACCCCTTCACCCCCTCCTGGACAACCCTCTCCCCTTGCACCCCTACCCCCTTCTATGCACACTGCCTCCCAGACACCCCCCTCCTAGACACCCTCCCCCTGGACCCCCACAACCCCTACACACCACACCCCTGCTCCCTACCCGCCTACCTATACACTTCCCCCTAGACACCCCCTGCACCCCCTGTCGTCTTCCCCCTGCACCCCCACACCCCTTGCACATTGCCCCTAACCCCATCCTAGACACCCCCTCTAGACACCCCTCCCCCTACTCCCCTACACCCCTAAACCTTTACCATTGCCCCACCTCCCACTCTCTCCATGATATCCCACTCCCCCTACACCCCCTTCGACCTCCCTGCACACTACCCCCTAGACACCCCCCATGCACACTTCCCCCCAACCCCACCCCGGACACCCCCCTCCTAGACAACCCCCTCCCCCTACACCCCCTGCACCCCCACACACCACACACCCTAATCCCTACATATTTCCACCCCAACTCCCACCCCCTCTTGGATATCCCCCTCCCCCCACACCCCTGCCCCCTCCCTACACACTACCCTACCTGGACACCCCTTCCATCTGCACCCCCACTCCCCCTGCACACTTCCACCCCAACCCCCACCCCTGACACCCCCCTGGACAGCCCCCTCCCCCTTCACCCCCTCCCCCCTTCTAGAGAATCACCAACACAATAGATGGATAAATCTAGCTCAGAAAAAGACATTACATGTAATACATAGTCCAAATCGAAGCTCCATCTAGAAACAAATCCATACCGAGTTCTCCTATAAATGATAACACGTAATAAATCATAGGTATAAACTATAATGAAAAATCTCAAAAAATATGTTCAAAAAATCAACAATAAATAAAATGAAAACCTATAGTAAGAAATACAATATCTTTGTTTATTCATAAAAAAAGGTTAACCATATAAATTTCATAACATTTTATAACAAAATAAACCTATTATATTTGTACATCATTAGTGAAAAGATGATCTCTACAAGCTATAGATCAATATTTTTGATATAAAAAATAATAATATAATAATATATTCTCAATCATAAAAGATACAATTGTATGTATTAGAGACTCTTCCATCTATACAAAAAGTGACTCATGCTCAATCACTTGACATAGGGAATTCCCCCTTACAAAAATCCTTGATAAAAATTTATAAACATGCACTAAGGTACCCATGTAGGTTGGGATATTAAAAACTAGTAGAAAAACACCAACCAGACCTTAGATTTAGGGTTGATATATGTGTGAGTTCATTCACTAATGATATCTAAATGAGAAATCAGTAATGTACCAAATTCGGGACATCGTGCACTAACCATGTTTTGATGAACCCCGACACTACCTGATTTTCCCAATGTAAGAAGGAATAGACATCCTATATAAAAGAACCATTACCAACCACATAGGTAGTGGATAACATGGATGTAATAATATATAAAACGTCCCACATTGGAAAAAAATAATGAAAATTAATAACATAACCATACTTCTATATATGAAATGGATTCAGGAAAGGTATAAAACAACAAAACTATTATATAAAAACTTCTTCCCAAAGGAAGTTATAACATAGATGACGTCCCATATAGGAAATCATTCATAATGAAGGAGTAAAATAATCACCCTATTATATAAGAAATAGTTCAAGGGGAAGGTGTAAAAAATCCAACCTATAATATAATGAATTATTCATGATGGAGGTGTAACATAGATAACCTTATGTATAGGAAATGAATCATGAGAAATGTGTAACAGAACCAAAATCTAATACATGTAATGATAAACTGGAATAATATGCAAGGAAAACCCATTTTGTAAGACCTATGGAATGGTCCCAAGTAACCAAATCATCCCCAATATGGAATTTTAATCCAATATGGACTAATTAAACTTTGAATACAAGGTATATCCATGATCTAAACATATGATTTATGTTCCATTATTTGAATCACCCATTATAAGAAACCAAGACTATTGGATAATTCTGTGACTGCATCTCATCGCTATATACCATATCATTTATTCTCAAGACCCATATTATTCATAATTGAGGAATTACATGATCCATAATAATAGGTCATGATAACCACTCAAGATGATGTAAAAAACTTAGACATCCCACTTTAGGTCTTAAAAACTATGTTTTAAAAACATCATAAAAACAATCACAATATATTTTGGGTTAGTTATGAAAAAATATAAATCACATAACCCACCAAAATTTAGGTTAATTCTATAATTTAGAATCTGTCTAAGATCTAAAATATTGGAGTTAGAAGAACCAAATTCATATTCATGGACCTACATGTGTGACAGTTTATGTTATCCCATATAAATGATGAAGCATGATAAGGAACTCCCACATCAATCAACTAAGAGTTACCATTAATTTTGGCTTCATCCATTTTGAGTTCAATTAATCATCTTACAAAACCTTGAAGAAACCTACATAAATTAAGGATGTAAGAATATAGAGAGAACGATGAAATGAAAACAATTTATAAGATTTCTTGCTGTCAAACATACTGAAATGGAGTGAGAATAACTTACTATTATTTAATATGGAAACAAATGTGGTGAGGAATCTCTTGGAACCTTGGGGGACAGAAAAAGCTGTTTCCAATCATGGTTATGCCGAATGAAGAAGGAATAAAAGGTAAAAAAGAGTTTATAAGGTGAAAAAATAGTAATTTTATTAATTTATCCACCCAAGATGAAAAAAAAGGTTCCTAGTTCCCTATTGGTCATTATTTACAAAATAACCAGCAGGCCAGTGGGGCATCAAGATGTAATTCTCTCTAGAAAGGTCATTAGGTAAACCGATGGCTCTTGCTACTTTATTTCTATTTTAGGACTATGGAAAACCATTGTTGAATTACCGCTAACACATAAAACCCCAAATCAAAATAAAACTTTAATAATAGAACAATGATGAAATTAGATGGTATAAAAAACCTATGTTGATTGGATGATTTGGGGAGGAGGGTGGCACAGTGATAGGTCATCGGAGAGGAGGGTTCTGCGATGAGAGAGGTCTATCGTGAGGAAGGTGCCACTGTGAGAGAGGTCTTCAGGGAAGAGGGCGCCACAACGGGAGAGTTTGTCAGAGAGGAAGGCGAAATGGTGAGGAGAGGTAGGGTAGGAGAGGTAGGGTAGGAGAGGTTTGGAAGGAGAAGTCATCGGGGAGGAGGGATATGCGTTGAGGAGTGTTCGGGGAGGATAATTCATCGAAGAGGATAAGTCATCAGGGAGGATGGTGCCATAGTGAGGATAATTTGTCAGGAGGAGAACTTGTTGGGGAGATTAGTTGAGATGCGAGTATAGAATTGGGGAGGATGATCCAAATACCAAATAATTGACAGAAAAGGTATATCCATGGTGTATTTATTAAACTATGGAAAATAGAAATTTATAGCCATGTACCAATAAAACCATGGCTATAGGTCAGTGGTTATAGCTTTAATTTATATTAGTGTAAATATATCCATTTGGTAAAACATAAGTTCAAAAAATCAACTTATTATAAATCCATCAAATCATTTAAATAAAAAAATAACTCATACTAACTAGGGAAATCATATAGGCCAGTGGTAGGAGATGAAACTCAATTAAACTTTCGTTGTGGGTTATATTCCCACAACTTTGTTAGATGAGAAAAAATATCATACGGTCTGTGTGTTGTCCTTTTTCAAAAACTATATAATTTTATTACATTACCAAAAATGTGAAAAAATCCTCAAAATAACCATTAAATATTTTAACCTAAATGGTTTTCTCAAACCTCTCATTTTTCATCCCAAAAAGTAATAACCTAAAAATTCCTCAAAGGTGAATGTCTCTAAAAAATACCATTAGTAAAATTAATAATTTAGATCATAAAGGAATCAATGGGGTTTTTAAAAAATTGAACATAATATCATTCATAAATTTATAAAACCCTTAATGGTTTCGTTGTCTCTTAAAGAAACATCATAATCTCCAAAGTTGTCTAAATACTCCCCCTGATACAAAAAATAAGGCTTCAGCCTTAATCCTTACATAATCTTCAGTTTTTATCAATAATTTACTTTATTTCACATTGAGGATCTTTTCAGGTTTATTTTTTTAGAGAATTAATACATAAATATTACATTACATCACAAAAATTACAAAGTACACACTTCAACTCTATCCAGTTTTTTTACAATAATAAAACTCCTAAAATAAAACAAGAATTATTTTCATGATTAAAATATTCTTGAATTGTTCCTTTATCTTAACCTTCCTTATACCATATAATGAAAAATTTCAAAAACACAAGATGAGACTATAATGCACATAATGGAATATAAAATAAGGAATAAAACTATGAGTCCATGAATATTTAAAACCCATGAAATCATTTTCACAAAATCATACTTTTCACCCATAAATCTTAAACTACTTAGATTAAATAATGTAATCACAAGATTCTATAAAAAATATTATAGAAGTCCTAAAACATAATATTAACTTGTGGAATACAAATTATAATTAAGTTTTAGGTTTCATAGCTACATTGGGAGTAACCTTCATGGTTACGTTTGGAATTCCCATCATAGTATATTCCCTAAATCTTTTAAGAAAAACTGTATCATTTACCATTATCAGCTTACCCAATGAATTGGAGAGATCTCACTGAATCACTCATCCTAGGTTTATCATTGAACCACCTGTATTTGGTTTATCACGTAACTACCCGTCAAATATCCATGTACCATTACATAAGAATAACACATAAAAGATTGAAATTATCAGTATTTCACTCAACAATGACAAGAAATAAATTCGAGATATCGTTATATTCAATACATTTCTAAAACCATTTAAAACACATAATAATGATATTTTTTAATCAAAGTTTCCCATACCAGTTTAGACATTTAAAATAAATTTAAACTTAAAATTATTCATGTACATAACAATAAGTCCTAAAAATAATTCTCAAAATATGGACATGAAATAAAAGGATTTAAAATATTAATTATTTAAAACATTTAGAACGATATTTTTGTTAAATAGTTTATGACCACTAGAAAAAATACATTAACAAAAATAAAAACACAATAAAATTAAGAAAAACATTTATATCATCAAAATAAGGAGATTCATGAGATGATATGTCAGAGGGTAGTATACAAATCTTAAAAGTGAATTGGTGCATAAAAACAAATATTTCTCAATGGATTGTAAATTGAGACAAAATCACTTACAAAGATAATATCATTAGATTTAGGATAAAACAATATCATAAATATCTGTGAAAATATGTATACACACAATATATGTGGATATTAATAGTAAAACAATCATAGGCCATTAAAACATAATCATTGGAAAACAAAACCAATGACATGGATATTTAACTCAGTGAAATGATATTGAGTTAAAATTTCCATTAAAAAGTTCATATAAATGACTTAAGAATTTATCAATCGGGTGATAACATGTAAAAAAGTATACCCAAAAATATTAAGTTTAAATTACAACATAAATAAATAGTGATTTCGTATATAATCTTGGCATAATATAATCAACGAAGTATTTCTAAAACCTAATGAGTGGAAGTTGATTTTAGAAATTCCATTACAAATATCATATTATAAATAAAGTAGATCTATTAAGTTTATTAACTATAAGTACAAATAATGAAGTTTTAAATACAATATAGGACATGAAATGTTATTTCTCAGATAATCATAGAACAATATAATCAAGAAGTATAAGATTAACCCAATGAATATAATTTGGGATACGAAGTTCCCTTACTTTGAGTCTTACTTGTCTTGTTTGTTCATTATATTCATTAATTATAAATTTTTTGTTAATTTATAATTTCATTAGAACATTTTCCAAGTTTATAATTATTTTTATATTACTTATCATCATGTTATAGAAAGTACATAATTATTTAGGTTTATATTAGTGTATTTTTCCATATTTGGTACTTGAGTTAATAATGATTTTTTTAATGTAAATTTTCCATGTGGTCAACAGTCCATTATCCCCTGAATGTTATTCCATATTTAAATTATATACATATATTGTATATATGTATTTATAATTTCCATAATATTTGGAGATAATAAATGAAATTCACCATTATTGGATATAGTAGGTCGTATGTACACATGAACGGTACATTAATTTGTTATTCATATTAATAGATTAATAATAAAATGATATAAATGTATATTATAATAACTATATTATATTTATTTCATGTGTGTTTCATAGATAAAATAAAATCAACCTTTATACATTTCATGGGGAGATAGTCCACACTTCTTAAAAGGAAATTACCGTATTTACACATCATGGAAATCATAGAGGTATGTTTTAAATAAAAAATACAGAAGTATAGAGACAATATAAATATAACATATATAATATATAAATATATTTCCACCATAACGGACACCATGAGCGGTGGTAGGGGAAAATTGAACAATCATCATTTCTGGAGGCAGTAGTTCACCGTACAGAGAAATAGTATGTTCACATCCATTATATAAAGGCGTGTCTAAGTGTAGTTAGAATCCTTCTCATAAAAAAATCATAGAATATTTTGGAAACTTTTTTTTAGGTTATTAGATAATAAGGTGTCGATAGTGAGTGGAGATAGAAAATAGAGGGAAGGAACTTGAGAGAAGACGTTACATCTAAATCTAGTAACTTCTCTTGACTTGATCCAAAATGCTTTCTTGAATTACCTTATTCCCATGTTAAGGATTCTAGGAGGAAGTGAGGGATTTTGGGACATTATTTGATTATAATTTTTATGATCCAATGGTATTGAGAGGTGTGAGAAAATGGGAAGAGGTGTTTTCCTTTTATATGAGAGAGGAGGGGCAATTTAAGAAAGTCTTGAAATATTTATTTATTATAAAATCAATTTCAATTAAAAATGGTCCAAAACACATTTAATTTTAAAATAATATGATTTTGTTTATAATACCCATAATCCAAGAATTTTTAGACATGTTATGAATATTTTTTTATGCATATCGTTTTGAATTAACCGTTATTTAACCCTTTTTAATCTTATAGTGATATCAAGTTATTTACACATTGTGGGTTAATGTAATTACCACATCCTATCAAACGTCCCAAAAAAAGTCAGTTATGACATATTTGGAATTATGTTAACCATATGGATGATTATTGGATTTTTAGGAATTAAATATCATTTAATAAACTATATTATATTTTATGTAATGAATTATGTCAATATTGGTAACTATTCATACTCGTTTTATTCAAAATCCATAACAATATTATTCCTTCAAAAAAACATTAAATCAATCATATCATGTCTTGTTCAACTATATAATTCCTGGATGAAATTAATTAGGTCAAATAATATTTATTTTAATATTTTTAATATCATTTATTTGAATCCTTTATTAATTAAGCAATCACTCCATCTTCATTGTGTCATAATTAATAATATATATATAATATCTAAAAATTATAAATAATATCATGATGTAGAAAATCAGTTTAGATATAAAATTAATTTTTATTGTTGAAATGATAATTTATATAAACCAAATTAAAATTTCTTTAGTAAAAAAATTCAATTTAATGTTATATTTCCCTTTTCTTTAAAATAATTTTTTTAAAGGTCCCTCTCTCACCCAAGTGGATCAATGGGGTCCTAAAATTGACCCAAGGATGCCCATGGTCAGTCGTATGTCATCGAATAGGATCGGGACATGTGTTAGTGTAGTTTTATATTATTATAATATTATTTTCCCTATATTTACCAGATTTAACAATTATCTATAGTAAATAAAAAATGTAACACCCCAACCTCAGTTACCCAGAGTCAGTGCATTATTTTAATACATTGAACTGATTTCAAGGAATCAAGTCCTAATAGACCGATCAGTTTAGTAGTCTTGGAAAATAGCTTAAATACCTGAACGTTACATTAAACTTTCTCACATACAACACAACCTAAATAATATTTTGAGAATGCCATAGTTCCCTTAGCTTAACCCTGCATCTAAATTATAAAACACTTCTTCGGATATTGGGAAAATGAAACAAGAGAAAGGGGTAAGCTCAGATGCTCAGTAAGGGTAAATAATATAGCAGAAGCTATAAACTTTTAAGGAAATATGTGTAATAAAAACAAGAAACTTTTAAACACAAACATGAACATAATATGGAAAAAATAAATCAAACATTACCACATTAACATGAACAAGGATATTCTACTAGTCAAATAATCACACGTAACAACTAATCTCATAATGAGGGAATACATAATTCCGAACTATCATAACCACAGAGTCAAGGCCTTGTGCCAAGACTACAAATAAATTTTTTTCAAGACCTTGTGCCAAGACACTAGTTTGTCTCATGAGACCTACCGATGCATCTAGGAGCTATAGCGCGCTCCACCCGTCACTTACTAAGTCCAATTCATTCCTCATATGAAAAGTTTGTAACATAACATAAACATTCATATTAAAACTAGCATACGAAATGTCAATACTTTATCCACAAACCATTAATGGTATAAAAATAGCACATCCATAGTAAAAAAAACTCCTTCAATAAAATATGGAAGATTTTAATGTATTATATTAACCTCAATTGAGAATAATGAAGGATATTTACATAGTTGAAAATAATCCTCAAAACTATTTGAGAGAAATACCCCCCTTTTTCTTGAAAACATTCAAATGTCACACTACTTGTCAAGAAGCCGTTTTAAAATAGATTTTGGAATCAAAGTGTCCCATAACACATTGAAAAATATAAAAGGAATTTTAATTTTAAAACATTAATGTCTATATAAATAAATACATACAACCATTTTTAAAACATGGACATTAATTAGAAAGATTTAGAATAATTATTCGTTAAAACATTTAAAATGATATTTTAGTTAGAGTTCATAACCAAAAAAGAGACACTTGAATACAAAAAATTGAGGAAATCAAAACATTATAATATCATGAGAATAAAGGTTTTCATGATATACTATGTTAAAGTACATTATATAAAACATATAAAAGTGATTTGGTGTATAACAACAAAGAAGTATCATTGAAATGTAAATTGAGATGAAATCTATTATAAAGACAGTATTTTTATGTTAAAGATAAATAAACAACATAATTATGTGTCAAAAATATAAATACACTCAGTATTATTGGATATTAAGTTTAAATAAATTAGAGTTCATTCACACATATTCTTGTAAAAACAACACCAATGAATTGGATATTTATCTCAACCAATGTAGATTGAGTTAAAATTACTCTTATCAAGTTCATATTGATGACTTGAGAATTTATTAATGGAATGATTAGGTGTATAAAAAGTATATCCACCGAAAGGGGAGTGTGAATTATGACATAATAAAATGAATAGTGATTCCACACATAATCTTAGAGTAAAATAATCAATGAAGTATTCTTAAAGATGAATGAGTGGAAATTGAAATTTGTAATTCCCTTACCAATTTGGTAACTTATGAAAAATACATCCTTTGAAAGATGGATCATAAAATGGAGATGTAAATACCCATAAATTAAAGTATATTACACAATGAATACAATCTTGGGCTGTACACATGCCACATGCAATAAATAAGTGGTGAACAATGGAAATCTCACGGAATTAAAAGTGAGATAAGAAACCCCTTACCTCAAGTCTGAATTGTCTTGTGTGTTCCTTTTTCTTCCTGATTAATAAACATAAGTTAATTTATACTTGGTTAAGAACAATTTTAAATTTTATTATTTATTTTATATCACTTCTTAACATTCTATAATAATTAGTTAATTATTTGAGTTCATATTTGTTATTTTATTGATGTTCTAAGTTGAGTCAAAAATGAACTTGTTATAATTAAAATTTGTCCATGAAGTCAAAATTTCATTATCTAAAAAATGATATAAATTATTTAGATATCATATATATATATATATTATATATCCAGTATATATATGTATTTATAACAGTACATAACATTTGGAGATAAGAAATGAAATGCACCTTTCATGGAGATGGTAAGTCATACGTACGCATGAACGATACTTTCATTTCAATTTTTTATTTTAGTGAAATTAAAACATAATGATACATAGGTATATTTTAATTCCAGTATAATGATATATGATATATGTTTTACATAATTTAATTAACTCAATCCTTTATACATTCCATGAATGTCATGAAAGAATCATATCAATTTGAGGGGGCGGTAGTCTGCACTTCCTCAAATGAAATTATCATGGTCACACATATCGGAAAGCATATTAATGGTTTTTAAAATGCAAATTACAGAAGAATAGAGAAAAAATAAACATATTATACATATTATATAAATAAATTTCCTTTGTAATGGCCCCCATAAGAGGCGGTAGGAGATAATCGAACAATCATCATTTCGTGAGGCGTTAGTTTCCCATCCACAGAATCATTATGTTCTTCACCCATTAGATGGAGGTGTGTGTAAGTGTAGATCAAATAATTATTATAAAAACATAATAGTATATTTAAAATACTTTTTTGTTACCAAATAAAGGAATAAAAAGTGTTTATGGGGTTAGAGAAGTAAAATAAAAGAAACGAATTTAAGAGAAACTGTTACCATAAATTTAGGTAACTCCCTTTGGGTTGAACCAAAAGGATTTAATTAAGTGAATTATTCTTAATTTAAGGCTTCTAGGTGTAGGGGAGGGATGTAGGGAGATTAATTGGGTAGAGTTTGGGCGAGCCAAAAGGAATGAGAGGTGTGAAGAATTGGTTAGAAGTGGTCTATTTTTATAAGGGAGAGGAGGGGCTCTTTAGGAAAGTGTGAAACTATTATTTTATTATAAACATATCTTCAGATTCAAAAGGTCCAAAACATATTAAAGTCGGCTCTTGGATGACTAATATTCAAAATAAAATCATCAAATCAGAACTGGACATGTTTTGAGTAATATTTTAATCATTATAATCTTATTTATTTAAATTATTTATTAATGAGGTAAACATTGCATCATTATTGTGTCAAAAATAATATAATTTATTTGATGTCTAAAAATTATAAAAAAATAATATGATGTAGGAATTATTTTTATCTTTACAATTAATATTTTTAGTCGAAAATAAAATTTATATAATTCCATGTAAAAATTAATTTACTAAAAGATATTTGTTTGTGACATTTTTGGCTTTACATTAAATTAATTAATCTAAAGAGTCATTATCACTCTCATGTGGCTCAATGGGGTCCCAAAATTGACCCAAGGATTCCCAATGTTGGTCATGACTCAAACAATATGGTTAGGACAATTGTTAAGGTAATTTTGTATTATTATATTATACTTTTTACCTTGAATTACTCCATTTACCTTTAACTGCACTAAATAAAAGTCAAAAGTTACTATTCAACAAAAATTATATTCATCTTATTGGACCACGTTATACGTCTTGATATTAATCATGTCTCTAAGATTTTTGAAATTAAACTCACAGAAGAGATAAAATTTTCATTTAAATGTAAAAGTCACTTTTTTTAACTAATACAAAGTGGTTTCACTATTCATCAAAAATTTAATTTTTTCAGTAAAATACCAAAGATTCAGCCTACGATTTATTTGATATTCCAAATTCAAAAATGAGGTCTATTTTTTCAAATTCAAAAAATAAATGTGGCATTAATTAATTTAAAATTAATTCCTTTTGTTAAAATAATTAGAGTGTTTTTAAGAAATAATAACTATCAAAAGAATGACACTTGTTTATGAACAATTTTAAATTGAAATTATTTCCAATGACCAACATTGGATTATATTGTAAATATATATTCTAATTAAACTTTAAAAAAATTAAAATAAAATCTAACCATATAAATAAATTAGATTAAAACACAGTTTTGAATTAAAATACAGTATTTTTCACTATTCATCAAAAAAATTAATTTTATTAGAAAAATACCAAAATTTTACCCAAAGTGAATTTTTATATTACAATTATATAGAAGAATATTATTTTGTCAAATATAACATATAAAAAGGACCACACCTATATTTAATAAGGGTTGACCATCAAAAGGCGATAAATCACCACTTTAATGAATATTAGTGTATTTATGCTTAAAATCAAATTCCTTTCTAATTTTAGCCTCTAAATTTTTTTGGATAAATGTAAAAACATTTAACTAACACATATAATCATATTTTAGTTATTTATATTTATTTTCACTAATATAAAGGCTCGGTGTTATGTACCATTTAAAATAATAATATTATATTATTAGTGTGCAACATAAAATTTCAAAGAAACATGTTGTTGTGTATCGGGTAAGCCATCGAACATAGAATACCCATTAAATTAAAATTAAAATTTAATTCACAAATATTTATAAATATGAAAATTTATTATTATTTATTTATCGAGGATGTTACATCCTTCCCCCCTTTTGGGAATTGTGCCCTCACAATTTGAAAATTGGGCTCGGAAACTTCATTGAAAGCCCCACATCAGAAAAAGAGTCTATAAGACTATCACATTAAATAAATTCAGAGAATGAATAAGGTTACCTGAGACAACATATACTAGGATTCCATTAAAACATGTATAAGGAGGGGAAGACAAAGTGTCATGTTCTTGATGGAGAGGGATAGAAAACATGATTATGACAAAGTTAACAACAAGAATCACAAACTTATGATGGAATAAATGGTCATTAGATTCCCAGTAGGAAAAGTAAACATATAATGTTTATTTAAGTTCCATTTTATAAACTTGAGGAATTAATTTATGAGATTTACTTAGAACATAAATAGATATATATTCTTTTTAAGTAGAGTTTCATTCTTTAATAAATTTCTACCACCAACTAATTTTTTTTTCAAATGATGACTATTCAAGATAACTTAATCACACCAGAAGATCTAGAATAAAATTCTAGGGAACCACATGATCCAAAAAAGATATAAAATATATTTACCTTGTCTATAGAGATTTACCATATTCAAAATGGTTAGTAAAATATTAGATGATCCCCAAAAGGATAATCCCTTAGAGAAAGGAATATTAATCATAATTTCTAAAATTAATTCAATAATACCCAAAGTTAAATAAATACCATTAAATAAACAATTTTACATACAATCCATCAATATAATCTAAAATAATTTTGAAACCCAAAACATAGAATATTTTTACTACACAGTCTTCCACGTTAAATTGTATCTCCAGATGTCATCAACTACTCTTAAAGTCACATACTTAAAAGTAATTAACCTAATCACATATTCTCTTTTATAGGTTAATCATTTCCATAAATAACCCAAATCACTATGAATAGACAATAAAAATATAGATAATAATACACTATTACTCCTCAAACGAGATCTCATATTATTCAATTTCCTTGGGCATATAGTGTTCCCAACAAAGAAAACATCTTCAAAAAAACATTTTATCACTTAATCACCAAATAATTTTCCTATACTAATTTTATTCATTTGATAAGTCATAACCACATTGTCAAGGCCTTGTGCCATGACTACAAATAATATTTTGTCAAGTCGTTGTGCCAAGACACTAGTTTGTCTTATGAGACCTACCCATGCATCGAGGAGCTATAGAGGGCTCCACCCATCACTTACTAATTCCAATGCATTCCTCATATAAAGAGTTTGAAAAAAAACATAAACAATTGTATTAAAACTAGCATATGAAATGTCAATACTTTATCCACAAACCATGAATGTTATAAAAATAGCACATCCACAGTAAAAAATAACTCATTCAATACAATATGGAATATTTTACTATATTAGATTAACATCAATCTAAGATAATGAAGGATATTGACATAAATGAAAATAATCATCAAAACTATTTTAGATAACCCCCCCCCCTTATCTTGAAAACATTCAAAAGCCACACTACTTGTCAAGAAGCTATTTTAAAATATATCTTTGAATAAAAGTTTCCCATACCACTTTGAAACATTTAAAAGGAATTTTAATTTTAAAACATTAATTTCCATATAAATATATCCTTAAAAACATTTTTAAAACATGGACATTAATTAAAAATATTTAGAATAATAAATCTTTAAAACATTTAAAATGAAATTTTAGTTAGAGTTCCTAACCAAAAGAGAGACACTTGAATACAAAAAATTGAGCTAATAAAAACATTTGAATATCATGAGAAAAAGGGATTAATGATATAATATGTCAAAATACATTATATACAACATATAAAAGTGATTTGTTGTATAACAACAAAGAAGTCTCAATGGAATGTAAATTGAGATGAAATCTCTTATAAATATTGTATCCTTAGGTTAAGGATAAATCAACGACATAATTATGTGTTAAAAATATAAATACACTCAATATTATTGGATAATCAGTGTAAATAAATCAAAGGACGTTCATAGATGTTCTTGTAAAAACAACACCAATGAATTATTATTTAACTGATCAAATGGAGATTGATTTAAAATTACTCTTATCAAGTTCATATCGATGACTTTAGAATTTATCAATGGAGTTATTATGTGTATAAAAAGTATATCCACAAAAAGAGGAGTGGTAATTATGACATTAGAAAATTAATAGTGATTGAACACATAATCTTGGAGTAAAATAATCAATGAACTATGCGTAAATCCGAATGAGTGGAAATTGAAATGTGTAATCCCTTACCAATTTTGTAACATATGAAAAATACATCCCATGAAAGATGGATCATAAAAGAAGGATTTAAATACCCATAAATTAAAGTATATTACACAATGAATACAATCCTGGTTAGTACACACACCACATGCAATAAATAAGTGGTGAATAATGAAAATCTCACAAATTTAAATGTGAGATAAGAATCCCCTTACTTCAAGTCTGAATTGTCTTACGTGTTCCTTTTTCTTTCTGAATAATAAACTTAAGTTAATTTATACTTGATTAAGAACACTTTTAAATTTTATTATTCCTTTTATATCACTTATTAAATTTCTATAATAATTAGTTAATAATTTGAGTTCACATTGGATATTTTATTGATGTTTGGAACTTGAGTTAAAAATGAACTTGTTATAATTACAATTTGTCAATGTGTTCAAAATTCCATTATCTAAATAATGATATAAATTTTTTATATATCATATATATATTATATATCCAGTATATATATATATATGTATTTATAATAGTACATAACATTTGGAGTTAAGAAATAAAATGCACCTTTCACGGAGACCGTAAGTCGTGTGTACGCATGAACGCTACTTTCATTTCTATTTTTTATTTTAATGGAATTAAAACATAATGATACATATGTATATTATAATTCATTTATAATATCATATTATATATTTTTTATGTAATTTAATTTACTCTATCCTTTATATGTTCCATGATTGTCATGAATGAATCATATCACTTTGAGGGGGCGGTAGTCTGCACTTCGTCAAATGAAATTATCGTGGTCACACATATTCGAAATCATATTGGTGTGTTTTTAAATGAAAATTACAGAATAATAGAGGAACAATAAACATAATAAAATAATATATAAATAAATTTCCATCATAATGGCTACCATAAAATTCGGTAGGAGATAATCGAACAATCATCGTTTCATGAGACGTTAGATTCCCATCCACAGAAATATTAAGTTCTTTACCCATTAGATAGATATGTATGTAAGTGTAGCTCAAATACATCTTATAAAAACATCCTAGTATATTTAAGATACTGGTTTTGTTACAAAATAATGGAATAAAAATAGTTCATGGGGTTGGAGAATTAAAATAAAGGAAATGAATTTTAGAGAAACTGTTACATTTAATTTGAGTGACTCCCTTTGGTTTGAACCAAATGTACTTCTTGAAGTGTTTTATTCCTATGTTAAGGCTTCTAGTTAGAGGAGAGGGATGTATGGATCTTAATTGGGTAGAGTTTGGACGATCCAAAAGGCTTGAGAGGTGTGAAGAATTGGCTATAAGTGGTCTCCTTTTATAAGGGAGAGGACGGGCTCTTTAGGAAAGTGAGAAACTATTATTTTACTATTAGCTTATTTTCGGTTTCAAAAGGTCCAAAACAAATTAATGTCAAAGATAAGATGACTAATATCAGAAATAAAATCATCCAATCATAATTGGATATGTTTTGGATAATAATTTATTCATTATAATATTATTTATTTAAATCATTTATTAATGATGTAAACACTAAATCATTATTGTGTCATAATTAATTTAATTTATTTGACGTCTAAAAATTATTTAAAAATATAACTATATAGGAAATATTCTTATATTTCCAATGAATATTTATAGTCGAACATATAACTTATATATCCCCAGGTAAAAATTAATTTACTAAAATATATTTGTTTGTGTCATTTTTGGCTTTACTTTAAATTGATTAATCTAAAGAGTCATTATCACACTCAAGTGGCTCCATGGGGTCCCAAAATCAAACCAAGGATGTAAATGATTGGCCATGACTCATAAAATAAGTTTAGGACATATGTTAAGGTAATTTTTTATTATTATAATATACTTTTTACCTTGAATTACCTTATTTACCTTTAACCGTAGTAAATTAAAGTCACAAGTTACTATTCACAAAAAATTATATTCATCTTATTGAAACACATTTTATGTCTTGATATTAACTGTGTCTCTCATATTTTTGAAATTATAATCATAGAAGATGTAAAATTTAATTTAAATGTAAAAGTCACTTTCTAACTACTACTAAGTGGTTTCATTATTCATCAAAAATTGAAGTTTTTCAGAAAAATACCAAATATTTAGCCTAATCATTATTTGATATTCTGAATTCAAAAATGATGTCTATTTTTTCAAATTCAAAACAAAAGTGGAATTAATAAATTTAAAATTAATTCCTGTTGTTAAAACAAATAGCGTGTTTATAAGAAATAATAACTATCAAATGATTGACAATTGTTTATGTCCAATTTAAAAGTGAAATTAATTCCAATAAACAACATTGGATTAAATGGTAAACATATATTATAATTAAACATGAAAAAAAAATTAAAAATATAATCTAACAATACAAATAAAATAGATTAAAACACAATTTTTAATTAAAATACAGTATTTGTCATTATTCATCAAAAATATTAATTTTATTAGAAAAATACCAAAATTTTACCCAAAGAAAATTTTGATGTTATGATTCTAAAGAAGTATATTATTTTCAGATATATAACATATAAAAAAGGCCAAAACAATGTTTAATGATGATTCTCCATCAAAAGGTGGTAAATCGGCCCTTTAATGAATATTACAGTATTCATGCTTAAAATCGAATTCCTTTCTTATTTTAAGCCTCTAAATTTTATTAGATAAATGTAAAAACATTTAAGAAACATATATAATCCTATTTTAGTTATTTCTATTCATTTCCACTAACACAATGGCTTTGCATTAAGTACCATTAAAAATAATAAAATTATATTATTAGTGTGTAATGTAAGATTTCAAAGAAACCTATTATTGTGTATCGGGTAATCCATAGAACATAGCAAACCATCTAAATTAAAATTAACATTTAATTCATAAATATTAATAAATATGAAAATTTATTATTCTTTATTTTCCTAGGATGTTACATCCTTCCCCCCTTTTGGGAATTGCGGGCTTGCAATTTTAAAATTTTGCTCAAAAACTTCATTGAAAGCCCCTCATCAGAAAACGAGTCAATAAAACTACCACTTTAAATAAATTAAGATAAGAAAAAAGGTTACCTAAGACAAAAAATACTAGTATTCCATGAAAACATGGATATCGAGGAGAAAAAAAGTTGTCATGTTCTGATGGAGAGGGAAATAAAACATGATTAGGAGAAAGTTAACAGCAAAAAAATCAAAAACTTGTGATGGGATAAATGTTTATTAGTTTCCCTGTAGAAAAAGTAAACGAATAATGTTTTTTTGTATTATGTTACATTTAATAAAGTTGTGGAATATATTTATGAGATTGACTATGAACATAGAGATATATATATACTTTTGACGTAGAGTTTCATTCTTTAATAAATATCATCCACCAACTCATCTTTTTTTCAAACGATGAGTATTCAAGATGAATTAGCCACACTAGAAGATCTTGAATCAACTTCTAGAGAATCACATGATCCACAAAATATATACAATATTTTTACCTTGTCTATAGAGATTAACCACCATCAAAATGGATAGTACAAGATCAGATGATCCCAAAAAAAGGATAATCCTTTAGAAAAAGAAATAATAATATTATGTTCTAAAATTAAACCAACAATTCCCAAAGTTTAATAAATACCATTAAATAAACAATTATCCTTAAAATCCATCAATATACTCTAAAAAAAATTTGAAACCCAAAATATAAAATAATATGATTATACAGTCTTCCACATTAAATTGTATCTCCAAATGACAAAAACAACTCTTAATGTCGCATACTTAAAAGTAATTAACCCAATCACATATTCTCTATTATAGGATAATAATTTCCATATATAAACCAAATAACTATAAATCAACAATAAAAACATAGATAAAAATCCACAATTACTCCTCAAATGAAATCCCATAGTATTCTATTTTCCTTGGACGTATAGTGTTCCCAACAAAGAAAACGTCTTCTAAGTAACATTTTATCACTTAATCACCAAATAATTTTACTATACTATGGTTATTCATTTAAAAAGACATATGATCCAAAATCAACTTAGTATTAATCAATAAAATCATTTAACTAAAAATAATTAGACAAACCAACCAGGGAATTCACGTAGTCCAGTGGTAGGCGATAAATCCCAATCTCACTATGGTTGTGGGTTCAATTTCCACAGCTTTGTCTGACTTGATGGGTTGTCACATGGTATGTGTGTTTTCATTTTTCAAAAAATATATTTTATAACATTACCAAAATGAGATAAATTCCTAAAAATAACCAGAACATAATTTAACCAAAAATGTTATATCATACCTTACATTTTCATCCAAAAATATAATAACATGTAATTGCATCAAATCCAATGATCATATAAAACCAAATGGATATTTATAACTATATCCACAAGAGAAAAGAAATTTTTTTTCAAATATCATTTTCACATAACAAACTACTGGGTTACAAATGCAAGAGAAAATTATTCAAAAGTAATCCCATCAACAAGGATCACTAATACTTTTAAAAATCTATCAAACCATTTATTTACACATATATTTTTCTTGAGCAAGAAAATATCATATAGAATAGGACATCACGTGTGTAATTTATAGGTCCCCTACATTTACAGAAAATGACTGTAAATGGATTCTTGGGATCATTTTTATTTTGTTCCATATTACTCTTCATTTTTCCTCGCCAATTCTTCACTTTATGTCCTTCTTTCCCACATTTAAATCATTTCATTATTAAATTGAGACACTTTCCTGGGTGTCTCCTTCCACATTTCCTACATGATGGAAATTGAGGATTCCTTTATCCATGGTCTCCAAAACCGGAGCTCTTATCATTCATCACCTTTCTCTTCTTTATTGATTCCTGGAGTTGGTAAATATATATGTTGTAGATCATATTTTTGAAAATATTATTTGGCATGAACATGATATCTTTTATGGCTATCAACATTCCATTTTTTTTTCTCATTTCCACCATCTTTCCCTCCTTGTACATCATTATTAAAGTTACTATGACTTCCTTGAAATCCAGTCGTTGACTAAAACCAGAAAACATTGTGTGAATAAAAATACTCATAATATTATTTATAAAATATCATCACACCTGATTTTTAATAAAAATAACCCTAGTATTAACCAAGGTTATTTATTCTCATCTTATATTAACATCCTTAAAATCAGTTTTTAAATAAAATGTAAATTATCCTAAGCATATCCCCTGGGAGTGTCATAACCAAGAGTGCAGCAACGCCTGTTTTCGTGCACTAGTTCCCATTTGATTCTAGCTCAAAGCAGTGTTTTCAGGTTTTACCCCTAGGTACATTTGTGCCGGAGCTGACTCTACCTGCTTGTATCCATATAGGGATGTATTTCTTGGAAAACTCAAAAAATCTCAACAATACCAAAATTTTAGGAAGTTCTTATATACTAATACCCAAATTCAATCTTAGGGATATGTGCTCTAATCAGAGTTTATCTAAATCTAGATTCCATGGTTTGTACTAAGCTTCCTATGTTACCAACTGTAACACCCCAAACCCAATTACCCAGAGTCTGTGCCTTATTTTAATACATTGTCTTGATTACGGTGAATCATGTCCCAAAGGACTGACCAATTTAGTAGTCTTGGAAAATAGATTACCTACAAGAACATTACATTACACTTTCTAACATACAACACAACATAAATAATATATTGAGAACTCCATTGTTCCCTTTGCATAACCCTACATCTAAATCATAAAAAACTTCTTGAGATACTGAGAAAATGAAACACGAGAAAGGGATGAGCTCAGATTCTCAGTAAGGGTAAATAATTTAGCGGAAGCTATAAACTATTAGGGCAGAATGTGTAATAAAAACAACAGCCTTTAAAACATAAACTTGAACATAATATGGGAAAATAAATCAAACATTAACATATTAACCTGCACATGGATATTCTACTAGTTTAATAATCAAATGTAATAACTAATCTCATAATGAGGGAATGCATAATGCCAGACTATCATAACCACATAGTCAAGGCTGTGTCCGAAGACTACAAATAAGATTTTGACAAGGCCTTATGCCAAGACACTAGTTTGTCTCATGAGATCTACCGATGAATTTAAGATCTATTGCGGGCTCCAACCATCACTTAATTAGTCCAATGAATTCCTCATATTAATAGTTTGAAACATAACATAAACATTCGTATTAAAACTAGCATATGAAATGTCAATACTTTATCCACAAACCTTGAATGGTATAAAAATAGCACATCTGCAGTCAAACATAACCCATTCAATATAATATGGATGATTTTATTTTATTATATTAACCTCAATCAAGAATAATAAAGTACATTGACATAGATGAAAATAATCATCAAAACTATTTGAGAGAAATACCCCGCTTTTTCTTGAAAACATTCAAAAGTCACACTACTTGTCAAGAAGCTGTTTTAAAATAGATTTATGAATCAAAGTGTCCCATACCACATTAAAAATTATAAAAGGAAATTTTATTTGAAAACATTAATGTCAATATAAAAAAAATCCTTAAACCCATTTTTAAATCATAGACATTAATTTGAAAGATTTAGAATAATAATTATTTAAAACATTTAAAATGATATTTTAGTTAGAGTTCCTATCCAAAAGAGAGAAACTTTAATACAAAAAAAAATTAAGTAATAGAAACATTATAATATCATGAGAATTAAGGGATTAATGATATTCTATGTCAAAGTATATTATATACACCATATAAAAGTGATTTGGTGTATAACAACAAAGAAGTCTCAATGGAATGTAAATTGAGATGAAATCTCTTACAAAGACCATATCCTTAGGTTAAGGATAAATCAACGACATTATTATGTGTGAAAAATATAAATACAATCAATATGATTGGATATTACATGTAAATAAATCATAGGACATTCACACATATTCTTGTAAAAACAACACCAATGAATTGGATATTTAACTATACCAATGGAGATTGAGTTAAAATTACTCTTATCAAGTTCATATTGATGACTTGAAATTTATCAACAAAGTGATTATGTGTATAAAAATTATATCCACCGAAATGCGAGTGGTAATTATGGCATAAGAAAATTAATTTTGATTCCACACATAATCTTGGAGTAAAATAATCAATGAAGTATTCATAAAGCCGAATGAGTTGAAATTGAAATTTGTAATTCCCTTACCAATTTGTAACTTACAAAAAATACATCCCATGAAATGTGGATCATAAAATGATGATGTAAATACCCATAAATTAATGTATATTACATAATTAATACAATCGTGTGCAGTACACACACAACATGCAATAAATAAGTGGTGAACAATGGAAATCTCCTAGAATTAAAAGTGAGATAAGAAACCCCTTACCTCAAGTTCGAATTGTCTTGTGTGTTACTTTTTCTTCCTGAAAAATAAACATAAGTTAATTTCTAATTAATTAAGAATAATTTTAATTTTTATTGTTCTTTTTATATCACTTATTACCTTTATATAATTATTAGTTAATTATTTGAGTTCATATTGGATAATTTATTGATGTTCAGAACTTGGGTCAAAAATAAACTTGTTATAATTACAATTTGTCCATGTGGTCAAAAGACCATTATCTCCAAAATTATATAAATGATTTATATATCATATATATATTATATATCCGATATATATATGAATTTATAATAGTACATAACATTTGGAGATAATAAATGAAATGCACCTTTCATGGAGATGGTAAGTCGTACGTACACATGAACACTACGTTCATTTCTATTTTTTATTTTAATAGAACTAAAAAATAATGATACATAGGTATATTATAATTCCAGTATAATATCATATGATATATGTTTTAAATAATTTAATTAACTCTATCCTTTATACATTCCATGATGTCATGAACGAATCATATCACTTTGAGGGGGCGGTAGTCCACACTTCCTCAAATGAAATTATCGTGGTCACACATATCAGAAAGCATATTGGTGTGTTTTTAATTGAATATTCAAGAAGAATAGAGAAAAAATAAACATAATTAACATAATATATAAATACAGTTCCATCATAATGACCACCATAAGAGGTGGTAGGAGATATTCGAACAATCATCGTTTCGTGAGGCGTTAGTTTCCCAATCAGCGAAAATTTTTGTTCTTCACCCATTATATGGAGGTGGGTGTAAGTATATCTCAAATACTTATTATAACAATATCCTAGTATATTTAATATACTGTTGTTGTTACAAAAAATGGAATAAAAATAGTTCATGGTGTTTGAGAAGTAAAATAAAAGAAATGAATTTAAGAGAAACTATTAACTTTAATTTGGGTAAATCCCTTTTGTTTTAACCAAAGGGATTTCATGAAGTTCCTTATTACTAAGACAAGGATTCTAGGTGGAGTAGATAGATGTAGGGAGCTTAATTGGGCAGAGTTTGGATGAACCAAAAGGCTTGATAGGTGTGAATAATTGGTTAGAAGTGGTCTTCTTTTATAATGGAGAGGAGGGGATCTTTAGGAAAGTGTGAAACTATTATTTTATTATAAACTTATATTCAATTAAAAATGGTCCAAAAAACATTATTGTATAATATAGGATGACTAATATTGGAAATAAAATCATCCAATCAGAATTATACATGTTTTGGATAATATTTTAATCATTATAATCTTATTCATTTATATCATTTATTAATGAGGTAAACACTGCATCCTTATTGTGTCAAAAATAATTTAATTTATTTGATATCCAAATATTATAAAAAAATAACATGATGTAGTAAATATTTTTATATTTACAATGAATATTTATAGTCGAAAATAAAACATATATAGCCCCATGTAAAAATTACTTTACTAAAAGATATTTTTTTGTGTCATTTTTTGCTTTACTTTAAATTAGTTAATCTAAAGTGTCATTATCACTATCAAGTGGATCAATGGGATCCCAAAATCGACCCAAGGATGACCCTAGTCGGCCATGACTCATACAATAAGGTTAGGACATGTTTCAAGAAAATTTTGTATTATTATAATATTCTTTTTACCTTGAATTACCCTATATACCTTTAACCGCAGAAAATAAGTCAAAAGTTATTATTCACCAAAAATTATATTCATCTTATTGAACGAAATTGTACATTTTGATATTAACCGTGTCTCTATGATTTTTGAAATTAAACTCACAAAAGTGGTAAAATTTCATTTAAATGTAAAATTCACTTATTTAACTACTACTAAGTGGTTTCACTATTAATAAACAATTGATGTTTTTCAGAAAAATATCAAAACATCAGCCTAAGATTTATTTTATTTTTTGAATTGAAAAATGATTTCTATTTTTTCAAATTCAAAACATAAAAGAGGAATTAATTAATTTAAATTTAACTCGCATTGTTAAAACAAATAGCGATTTTTTATGAAATAATGACTGTAAAAAGATTGACACTTGTTTATGTCCAATTTCAAAGTGAAATAAATTCCAATGACCAAAATTTTATTAAATGGTAAAAACATATTCTAATTAAACTTTAAAATAAATTAAAAATATAATATAACCATATAAAAAAATTAGACTAAAACATAGTTTTGAATTAAAATACATTATTTTTCACTATTCATCAAAAAAATTAATTTTATCAGAAAAATTCCAAAATTTTACCCAAAGTAAATTTTGATGTTCCAATTATAAAGAAGAGTATTATTTTGTAAAATATAACATATAAAAATGACCAAAACTATATTTGATGAGGGTCCTCCATTAAAAGGTGGTAAATCTACCCTTTAATGAATATTAGAGTATTTATGCTTAAAATCAAATTCCATTCTTATTTTAAGCCTATAACTTTTATTGGATAAATTTAAAAACATTTAACAAACATATATAATCATATTTCAGTTATTTATATTCATTTCGACATATACAATGGCTCGACATTATGTACAATTTAATATATTATTATTATATTATTAGTGTGCAATGTAAGATTTCAAAGAAACATGTTGTTGTGTATCAAATAAGACATAAAACATAGAATACACTATATATTAAAATAAATATTTAATTCCCAAATATTAAAAAATATAAAAATGTATTATTCTTTATTTAACCAAGATGTTATATCCTTCCCCCCGTTTGGGAATTGCGTCCTCGCAATTTTAAAATTGGGATCAGAAACATCATTGAAAGCCCCACATCGGAAAAAGAGTAAATAAAGCAATAAAATTAAATAAATTAATAGAAGTAAAAAAGGTTACATGAGACAAAAAATACTTGGATTCCATGAAAACATGGATATGGAGGAGAAAACTAAGTTTCATGTTCTGATAGAGAGGGATATAAATCATGATTATGAGAATGTTAACAATAAGAAAATCACAAACTTGTGATTGGATAAATGGTCATTAGTATCCCAGTAGAAAAAGTAAAAGAATAATGTTTTTTTTGTTTTAAGATTCATTTAATAAAGCTGAGAAATTTATTTATGGGATTTGCTAAGAAAATAAAGAGATACACTCACTTTTTAAGTAGAGTTTTATTCTTTAATAAATTTCTACCACTAACTCATCTTTTTTTTCAAACGATGAGTATTCAAGATGACTTGGTCACACTGGAATAACTAGAATCAACTTCTAAAGAATCACATGATCCAAAAAAGATAAACAATTTATTTACTTAGTCTGTAGAGATTAACCACCAAAAAAATGGTTAGTACAATATTAGATGATCCCCAAAAAGGATATTCCATTAAAGAAAGAAATACTAATATTAATTTCTAAAATTAAACCAATAATACCCAAAGTTCAATAAATACCATTAAATAAACAATTTTCCTTAAATTCCATCAATATAATCTAAACTAATATTGAAACCCAAAACATAGAAGAATTTGATTACATAGTCTTCCACGTTAAATTGTATCTCCAAATGACATCAACTACTCTTAAAGTCACACACTTAAATGTAATTAACCTAATCACATATTTTCTATTATATGTTAATAATTTCCATAAATAATACAAATAAATATAAATCGAAAATAAAAACATAGATAAAAATCCCCCATTACTTCTCAAATGAAATCCCATAGTATTTTATTATCCTTGGGAATATAGTGTTCCCAACAAAGAAAACGTCTTCCAAATAAAATTTTATCAATTAATCACAGAATAATTTTCCTATAGGGTATTCATTTGATAAGACATAAGATCCCAAATCAACTTATTATTTATCAATATAATCATTTTACTAAATATAATTATTCAAACTAACAAAGGACTTCACGTAGTCTAGTGGTAGGCGATAAATCCCAATCACACTATGGTTGTGGGTTTGATTCCCACAGCTTTGTCCGGTGCGATGGGATGTCACACAGTCTTCGTGTTGTCCTTTTTCAAAAACTATATTTTATAACATTACCAAAATGAGATAAATTCTTCAAAATAACCATTACATAATTTAACCACAAATGTTATCTCATACCTTACATTTTCATCCCAAAATATAATAACTTGTAATTTCCACAAACCCAATGATCATATAAAGCTAAATGGATATTTATAACTATATACACAAGAGAAAAGATAATTATCCCTAAAATATCACTTTCACAGGACAAACAGTAGGGTTACAAATACAAGAGAAAATTATTCCAAAGTAATCCCATCAACAAGGAGCATTAACACTTTTAAAATTTTCTCCAACAATTTATTTCCACATAGCTTCTTCTTTGACCAAGAAAATATCCAATAGAATAGTGCATTCACTTGGGTAATGGCCAGGTCCCCTACATTTATGGAAAATGACTGTAAATGGATTCTTGGGACCATTTTTATTTTCTTCTATATTACTCTTCATTTTTCATCGAAAATTCGTCACTTTATGTCCTTCTTTCCCGCACATAAAACATTTACTTGTTCAATTGAGACACTATCATGGGAGTCTCCTTCCATATTTACTGGATGATGGAAATTAAGGATTCATTTCTCCATGGTATCCACTACCAGATATCTTATCATTAATCACATTTCTCTTCTTTGTTGATTATGGGAGTTGGTTAATATATATTTTGTTGATCAATTTTCTGGAAAAATGATTTGGCATGAACACAATATCTTTTACTCCTATCAACATTCCATTTTTTTCTCATTTACATCATCGTTATCACCTTGTACATCATTCTCAAAGTTACTATTAATTCCTTGGAATCCATCCATCGTCTAAAAATAGAAGACATCATGTGAGTAAGAATAGTCATAAAATTATTTAGAAAATTTCATCACAGCATATTTTCGATAAAAAACACCCTATTATTAACCATGGTTATTTAATCTCATCTAATATTAACATCCTTCAAATTGGTTTGTAAACAAAATGTAAATTATCCTAAGCATATCCCTCGGTATTGTTGTAACCAAGAGTGCAGCAAGGCCTATTGTCGTGCACCACTTCCTGATTGTTCTAGCACAAAGTGGTTTTCTCAGGTTTTACCCCTAGGTACACGTGTTCTAGAGCCGCCCATACCTGATTGTATCTTGACAGTGATGTATTTCATGGAAAACTCACAAAATCACTATAATAGAAAAATTTTAGGATGTTCTTCTATACTAATCCTCAAAGTCTATCTTAGGGATATGTGTCTAATCATAGTTTATCTAAATCTAGTTTTCAAGGATTGTACTAAACTTCCATTGATACCAACTGTAACACCCCGACCCCAGTTACCCAGAGTTGGTGCATTATTTTAATAAATTGGCTTGATTACAAGGAATCATGTCCCAAAGGACCGATTAGTTTAGTAGTATTGAAAACTAGATAGCATGCATGAATGTTACATTACACTTTCTGACATACAACACAACATAAATAATCATTTGATAATGCCATTGTTAGTTTAGCTTAACCATGAATCACAATCATAACAAACTTCTTGGGATCTTTGGAAAATGAAACATGAGAAAGGGGTGAGGTCAAATGCACAGTAAGGGTAAATAATTTAGCAGAATCTATAAACTTTTAATGCAATATGTGTAATAAAAACAACATCCTTTTAAACATAAACATGGACATAATATGGAAAAAATAAATCAAACATTACCATATTAACATTCACATGGATATTATACTATTCAAATAATCACATGTAATAACTAATCTCATTATGAGGGAATGCATAATGCATGACTATCATAACCACATAGGTAAGGCCTTGTGTTATGACTACAAATATGTTTTTGTCAAGGCCTTGTACCAAGATAGTAGTTTGTCTCATGAGACCTACCGATGCATCGAGGAGCTATAGAGGGATCCACCCGTCACTAACTATGTCCAATTCATTTCTCATATGAAAAGTTTGAAACATAACATAAACATTCATATTAAAACTAGTATACGAAATGTCAATACTTTATCCACAAACAATGAATGGTATAAAAATAGCACATACATAGTAAAAAATTACTCATTCAATACAATATGAAAGATTGTATTGTATTTGATTAACATCAATCGAGAATAATGAAAGATATTTACATAGATAAAAATAATCATCAAAACTATTTGAGAGAAATACCCCTCTTTTTCATGAAAACATTCAAAAGTCACACTACTTGTCATGAAGCCGTTTTAAAGTAGATTTTTAAATCAAAGTTTCTCATACCACTTTGAAACATTTAAATGGAATTTTTATTTTAAAACATTAATTTCAATATAAATAAATCCTTAAAACTAATTTTAAAACATGTACATTAATTAGAAATATTTTGAATAATAAATATTTGAAACATTTAGAATGATATTTTAGTTAGAGTTCCTAACCAAAAGAGAGACACTTGAATACAAAAAATTGAGGTAATAAAAAAATTATAACATCATGATAATAAATGGATTCATGATAAACTCTTTCAAAGTACATTATATACACCATATAAAAGTCATTTAGTGTGTAACAACAAATAAGTCTCAATGGAATGTAAATTGAGATGAAATCTCTTATAAAGACTGTATCCTTAGGTCAAGGATAAATCAATGACATAATTATATGTAACAAATATAAATACTCTCAATATGATTTGATATTCTTTGTATATCAATCAGAGGACATTCACATATATTCTTGTAAAAACAACAACAATGAATTGGATAGTTAATACAAGAAATGATGATTGTGTTTAAATTACTCTTATCAAGTTCATATCGATGACTTGAGAATTTATCAATTGAATGATTATGTGTATAAAAATTATATCCACATAAAAGGGAGTAGGAATTATGACATAATGAAATTATTAGTGATTCCACACATATTCATGGAGTAAAATAATCAATGAAGTATGTGTAAAGCAGAATGAGTGGAAATTGAAATTTGTAATTCCCTTTCAAATTTTGTAACATACGAAAAAATACATCCCATGAAAGATTGATCATAAAATGATGATGTAAATACCCATAAATTAAAGTATCTTACACAATGAATAAAATTATGAGCATTACACAAACCACATGCAATAAATAAGTGGCGAACAGTGGAAATCTCACAGAATTAAAAGGGAGATAAGAAACCCCTTACCTCGAGTTTGAATTGTCTTGTGTGTTCCAAGTTCTTCCTGAATAATAAACATAGGTTAATTTATACATTATTAATAACAATTTTCAATTTTATTATTTCTTTTATATCACTTATTACCTTTCTATAATAAATAGTTAATTATTTGAGTTCCTATTTGATATTTTATTGATGTTCGGAACTTGAGTCAAAAATGAACTTGTTATAATTAGAATTTGTCCATGTGGTCAAAATTCCATTATCTCCAGAATGATATAAATGATTTAGATATCATATATATATTATAAATATTGTATATATATGTATTTATAATATTACATAACATTTGGAGATATTAAATAAAATGCACTTTTCATGGAGACGGCAAGTTGTATGTACGAATGAACGCTACTTTCATTTATATTTTTTATTTTAATGGAATTAAAACATAATGATACATAGGTATATTATAATTCCAGTAAAATATCATATTATATATTTTTTATATAATTTAATTAACTCTATCCATTATATGTTCCACGAATGTCATGAACGAATAATATCACTTTGACGAGGCGGTAGTCCGCCCGTCCTCAAATGAAATTATCGTGGTCACACATATCATAAAGCATATTGGTGTGTTTTTAAATGAAAATTACAGAATAATAGAGAACCATTAATCATAATAAACTTAATATATAAATACAACGCCATTATAATGGCCACCATAAGAGGCGGTAGGAGATAATCGAACAACCATTGTTTCGTGAGGCGTTAGTTTTCCATCCATAGAAACATTATGTTTTCCATCGATTAGATGGGGATGTGTGTAAGTGTAGCTCAAATAATTCTTATAACATCATCATAGTATATTGAAGATAATGGTGTTTTTACAAAAGTAAGGATTAAAAAGAGTTCATGGGGTTGGAGAAGTAAAATAAAAGAAATGAATTTAAGAGAAATTGTTACATTTAATTTGGGTAACTCCCATTGAATTGAAGAAAAATGACTTTTTTATGTACCTTCATTCTAAGTTAAGGCTTATAAGTGGAGGATAGAGATGTAGGGAGATTAATGGGATAGAGTTTGGATGAGCCAAAATGCTTGAGAGGTGTGAAGAATTGGCTATAAGTGGTCTTCTTTTATAAGGGAGATGAGGGTGTTTTTAGGAAGGTGTGCGACTATAATTTTATTATAAACTTATATTCAGTTTAAAAAGGTCAAAAAAACACATTAAAGTTGAATATAGGATGACTAATAATTGAAATAAAATCATCCAATCAGAATTGAACATTTTTTGGACAATATTTTAATCATTATAATATTATTTATTTAAATAATTTATTACTGAGGTAAACACTGCATCATTATTGTGTCATAAATAATTTAATTTATTTGATGTATAAAATTTATAAAAAAAATACCATGATGTAGTTAATCTTTTTAACTTCCCAATTAATATTTATATATCAAAATTAAACATATATAGTCCCATGTAAATATTAATTTACTAAAAGATATATGTTTGTGTCATTTTTTCCTTTACGTTAAATTAATTAATCAAAAGAGTCATTATCACTCTCAAGTGGCTCCATATAGACCCAAAATCGACCACAGGATGCCAATGTTCTTCCATGACTCATCCAATAAGGTTAGGACAAGTGTTAATGTAATTTTTTTATTATTATAATACACTTTTTACCAAGAATTACCCTATTTACCTTTAACCGGAGTAAATAAAAGTCCAAGGTTATTATTCACCAAAAATTATATTAATCTTATTGAAAAACATTTTATGTCTTGATATTAACCATGTCTCTCAGGTTTTTTAAAATAAACTCACAGAAGCAGTAAAATTTCATTTAAATGTAAAAGTCACTTTTTTAACTACTATTAAGTGGTTTCACTATTAATCAAAAATTGAAGTTTTTCAGAAAAATATCAAAAATTCAGCCTAATATTTATTTGATATTCCTAATTCGAAAATGATGTCTATTTTTCAAAATTAAAAACATAAATGTGGAGTTAATTAATTTAAAATTAATTCTCGTTGTTTAAACAAATAGCATGTTTTTAATAAATAATAATTATCAAAAGATTGGCACTTGTCTATGTCAAATTTCAAATTGCAATTAATTCCAATGACCAAAATTGGATTAAATTTTAAAAAAATATTCTAATTAAAGTTTAAAACAAATTAAAAAGATAATCTTACCATATAAATAAATTATATAAAAACACAGTTTTGAATTAAAATACACTATTTTTCACTATTCATCAAAAAAATTATTTTTTTAGAAAAATACCAAAATTTTACAGAAAGTAAATTTTAATGTTCAGATTCTAAAGTAGAATATTATTTTGTCAACTATAAAATATAAAAAGTACCAAAACTATATTTAACGAGGGTTCTCCATCAAAAGGTGGTAAATCGGCTCTTTAATGAATATTAGAGTATTTATGCTTAACATCGAATTCCTTCCTTATTTAAGCATCTAACTTTTATTGGAAAAATTTAAAAACATTTAAAAAACTTATACAATCATATTTTCGTTATTCTAATTCATTTACACCAATAAAATGGCTTGGAATTAAGTACAATTTAATATAATAAAATTATATTATTAGTGTGCAACGTAAGATTTCAAAGAAACATGTTGTTGTTTATCAGGTAAGCCATCAAACATAGATTCCCCTTTAAATTAAAATTAACATTTAATTCACAAATATTAATAAATATGAAAATGTATTATTCTTTATTTACCCAGGATGTTACATCCTTCCCCCTTTTGGGAATTTCGCCCTCGCAATTTTAAAATTGGGCTCAGAAACTTCATTGAAAGCCCCACATCGGAAAAAGAGTCAATAAAACTATCACTTTAAATAAATTAAGGGAAGTAAGCTGGTTACTCGATATAACAGAAACTAGGATTCCATGAAAACATGAATATGGAGTGGAAAACAGTGTGTCATGTTCTGATAGAGAGGGATAGAAAACATGATTATGAAAAAGTTAACAACAAGAAAATCAAAAAGTTTTGATGGTATAAATGGTCATTAGTTTCCCAGTAGAAAAAGTAAATGGTTAACATTTTTATGTTTTAAGTTCCATTTAATAAAGTTGAATAATTTATTTATGATATTGACTAAGTACATAAAGAGATATAATTAATTTTTACGTAGAGTTTTATTCTTTAATAATTTTCTACCACCAACTCTTCTTTTGTTTTCAAACGGTGTGTATTCAAGATGGCTTGGTCACACCAGAAGAGCTAGAGTCAACTTCTAGAGAATCACATGATCTAAAAAAGATAAACAATATATTTACCTTGTCTATAGAGATTAACGACCACCAAAATGGTTAGTACAAGATTGAATGATCCCCAAAAAGGATAATCCTTTAGAGAAAGAAATACTAATCTTAATTTAAAAAATTGAACCCATAATACCCAAAGTTCAATAAATACCATTAAATACAAAATTGTCCTTAAAATACATCAATATAATCTAAACTAATTTTGAAGACCAAAACATTGAAGAATTTGATTACACATTCTACCACGTCAAATTGGATCTCTAAATGGCATCAAATACTATTAATGTCACATACTTAAATGTAATTTTCCTAATCACATATTATCTATTATAGTTTAATCATTTCCATAAATAACCCATATCACTATAAATAGACAATAAAAAAATAGATAAAAATGAACTATTACTCCTCAATTGAAATCCAATAGTATTCTATTTTCCTTGGGCATATAGTGAACCCAACAAAGCCAACGTCTTCCAAATAACATTTTATCACTTAATCACCAAATAATTTTCCTATAATAAGGGTATTAATTTGAGGAGACATAATATCCCAAATAAACTTATTATTGATCAATAAAATCATTTAACAAAAAATAATTAGTCAAACTAACTAGGGACTTCACGTAGTCTAGTGGAAGGAGATAAATCCTAATCACACTCTCGTTGTGTGTTAAATTCCCATAGCATTGTCTGATGTGATGGGTTGTCCCACGGTCTATGTGTTGTCTTTTTTCAAAAACTATATTTTATAACATTACCAAAATTAGATAAATTCCTCAAAATAACTATAACTTAATTTAACCACAAATTTTATCTAATACCTTACATTCTCATCCCAAAATATAACAACTTGTAATTGCCTCAAAACCAATGATCATATAAAACCAAATGGATATTTATAACTATATCCACAGGAGAAAAGATAATTCTTCCTTAAATATCATTTTCACAAGACAAACTGCAAGGTTAAAAATACAAGAGAAAATTATTCCAAAGTAATCCCATCAACAAAGAGAAATAATACTTTTAAAAATTTCTCCAACCATTTATTTCCACATAGCTTCTACTTTGAAAAAGAAAATATCCTATATAATAGGAAATTCACTTGGGTAATGTCAAGGTCCCCTAAATTTATGGAAAATGACTGTAAATGGATTATTAGGGCCATTTTTATTTTCTCCCATATTACTCTTAATTTTTGCACGGTAATTCTTCACTTTATGTCCTTCTTTCCCACACATAAATCATTTCATTGTTCCATTGAGACACTATCATGGGTGTCTCATTCTACATTTCCTACATGATGGAAATTGAGGATTCTTTTCTCCATGGTCTCCACTGTCGGAGCTCTTATCATTCACTGTCGTTCTCTTCTTTATTGATTTTGGGAGTTGTTTAATATATATGTTGTTGATCATATTTTTGGCAAACTAATTTGGCATGAACATGATATCTTTTACGCCTATCAACATTCCATTTTCTTTTCTCATTTACACCATTTTTCCCACCTTGTACATCATTATCAATGTTACAATGACTACCTGGGAATCCATCCATTGACTAAAACCAGAAAACATTGTGTGAGTAAGAATAGTCGTAAAATTATTTAGGAAATATAATCACACCTTATTTAAAATGAACAACACCCTAGTATTAACCATGGTTATTTATTCTTATCTTATATTAATATCCTTAAAATTGTTTTGTAAAAAAAATGTAAATTATCGTAAGCGTATCCCCCGAGAGTATCGTAACCAAGAGTGCTGGAAGGTCCATTATCGTGCACTAGTTCCTATTTGAGTATAGCTCGAAGCAGTGTTTTTGGATTTTACTGCAAGGTACATCTGTGTCAGAGCCGCCTCCACCTTCTTGTATCCAGACAGGGATGTATTGCTTGGAAAACTCACAAAATCTCTACAATACCAAAATTTTAGGATGTTCTTCTATACTAATCTTCAAATTATATCTTGGGTCTATGTTCTCTAATCTGTGTTTATCAAAATCTAGTTTCCAAATTATGTACTAAACTTTCTATGATACCAACTATTTCACCCTGACCCCAGTTTCCTAGAGTTAGTGCATTGTTTTAATACATTGGCATGACTAAAAGGAATCATTTCCCAAAGGACCGATCAGTTTAGTAGTATTGTAAAATAGATTATATACATTAATGTTACATTACACTTTTAACATACAACACAACATAAATAATATTTTGAGAACTCCATTGTTCCGTTAGCTTAACCCTTCATCTAAATCATAAAAAACTTCTTAGGATCCAGGGAAAATGAACCATGATAAAGGGGTGAGATCATTTTCTCAGTAAGAGTAAATAATTTAGAGGAAGCTATAAACTTTTAAGGGAAGATGTGTAATAAAAACAACAACCATTTAATCATAAACTTGAACATAATATGGAAAAAATGAATCAAACACTACCTTATTAACATGCACATGGATAATATACTAGTCCAATAATCACATGTAATAACTAATCTCATAATGAAGGAATGCATAATGTCAGACTATCATAACCACATAGTCAAGCCCTTGTGGCAAGACTACAAATAAGATTTTGTCGAGGCCTTGAACTAAGACACTAGTTTGTCTAATGAGATCTACCAATGCATCGAGGAGCTATAGCGGGATCCACCCGTCACTTAGTAAGTTCAATTCATTCCTCATATGAAATGTTTGAATCATAAAATAAACATTTTTATAAAAAAATATCATACGAAATATCAATACTTTACCCACAAACCATGAATGGTATAAAAATAGCACATCCACAGTCAACCATAACTCATTAAATACAATAAAGAAGACTATATTGTATTAGAATAACCTAAATTGAGAATAATGAAGGTTATTGACATAGATGAAAATAATCATAAAAACTATTTGAGAGAAATACCCCCTTTTTCTTGAAAACATTCAAATGTCACACTACTTGTCAAGAAGCCATTTTAATATAGATTTTTGAATCAAAGTGTCCCATACCAATTTGAAACATTTAAATGGAGTTTTAATTTTAAAACATTAATGTCCATATTAATAAATCATTAAACCATTTTTAAAACATGGATATTAATTAGAACGATTTTGAATAATAAATCTTTAAAACGTTTAATATGATATTTTAGTTTGTGTTCCTAACCAAAAGAGATAGAATTGAATAAAAAATATTGAGGTAATAAAAACATTATATTATCATGATAATAAAGGGATTAATGATAAACTATGTGAAAGTACATTATATACAGCATATAAAAGTGATTTTGTGTATAAAAATAAAGAAGTCTCAATGGAATGTAAATTGAGATGACATCTCTTATAAAGACCGTATCCTTAGGTTATGGATAAATAAATGGCATAATTATGTGTGACAAATATAAATACACTCAAAATAATTTTATATTCAATGTAAATAAATCAGTGGAAATTCACACATATTCTTGTAAAAACAACACCAATGAATTGGATATTTAACTAAATAAATGGATATTGTGTTAAAATTACTCTTATCATGTTCATATCAATGACTTGAGAATTTATCAATGAAGTAATTATGTGTATAAAAAGTATATCCACAGAAATTGGAGTGGGAATTATGACATAAACAAATGAATAGTGATTCCACACATAACCTTGGAGTAAAATAATCAATTAATTATGCTTAAAGCCGAATGAGTGTAAATGGAAATTTGCAATTCCCTTACCAATTTGGTAACATATAAAAACTACATCCCATGAAAGATTTATCATACAATGATGATCTAAATACCCATAAATTAATTTATATTACACAATTAATACAATCATGGGTATTATACACACCACATGCAACAAATAAGTTGTGAACAATGGAAATCTCAGGGAATTAAAAGTGAGATAAGAAACCCCTTACCTCAAGTCTGAATTGTCCTGTGTGTTCCTTGTTCTTCCTAAATAATATACTTAAGTTAATTTCTAATTTATTAATAACTAATTTAAATTTTATTATTCATTTTATATCACTTATTACCTTTCTATAATAATAATTTATTTATTTGAGTTCATATTGGATATTTTATTGATTTTCAGAACATGAGTCAAAATGAACTTGTTATAATTACAATTTGTCCATGTGGTCAAAAGTCCATTATCTCCATAATGATATAAATGATTTAGATATCATATAAATATTATATATATAGTATATATATTTATTTATAACAATACATAACATTTGGTGATAAGAACTAAAATGCACCTTTCATGGAGATGATAAGTCGTACGTACGAATGAACGCCACTTTCATTTCTATTATTTATTATAATGAAATTAAGACATAATGATGCATACATATATTATAATTAGAGTATAATCTTATAATATATATGTTTTACATAATTTAATTAACTCTATCTTTTATATGTTCCATGAATGTCATGAATGAATCATATCACTTTGAGGGGGCTGTAGTCCGCACTTCCTCAAAAGAAATTATCGTGGTAACACATATTGGAAATCCTATTATTGTTTTATTAAATGAAAATAACATAATAATAGAGAATAAATAAACATAATAAAAATAATATATAAATGCAGTTACATCATAATGGCCACCATAAGAGGCGGTAGGAGATAATCGCACAATCATCGTTTCTTGAGGCGTTAGTTTTCCATCCACAGAAACATTATGTTTTTCACCCATTAGATTGTGGTGTGTGTAAGTGTCGCTCAAATAATTTTTCTAAAAACATCCTAGTATATTGAAGATACTATTTTTGTTACAAAATAAAGTAATAAAAAGTGTTCATGGGGTTGGATAAGTAAAATAAAAGAAATGAATTTAAGAGAAAGCGTTACCATTAATTTGGGTAACTCCCTTTGGTTTGAACCAAAAGGACTTCTTGACGTTCCTTATTCTTAAGATAAGGCTTCTAGGTGGAGGAGAGGGATGTAGGGAGCTTAATTTGGTATAGTATGGACAATCAGAAATGCTTGAGAGGTGTGAAGAATAGGTTATAAGTGGTCTCCTTTTATAAGGGAGATGAGGGGCTCTTTAGGAAAGTGTGAAACTATTATTTTATTATAAACTTATCTTCAGTTTTGAAAAGGACCGAAACACACTAAAGTAAAAGATAAGAAGATTGATATTCTAAATAAAATAATCCAATCAGAATTGGACTTATTTTGGATAATATTTTAATCATTATAATCTTATTTATTTAAATTATTTACTAATGAGGTAAGCACTCCATCATTATTATGTCATAAATAATTTAATTTATTTGTGTCTAAAAATTATAAAAAAATACCATGATGTATGAAATATATTTATCATTAAAATGAATATTATTAATATAAAATATAACTTATATATCCCTATGTAAAAATCAATTTACTAAAATATATTTGTTTGTGTCATTTTTTGCTTTACTTCAAATTAATTAATCTAAAGAGTCATTATCACTCCCAAGTGGTCCATGGGGTCCGAAAATATATCCAATGATTCCCATGGTTGTCCATGACTCATATAATATGGTTAGGACAAGTGTTAAGTTAATTTTGTATTATTATAATATACTTTTTAACTTGAATTAACCTTTTTACCTTTAACCGCTATAAATAAAAGTCAAAAGTTACTATTCACCAAAAATTATATTCATCTTATTGAACCACATATTACTTCATGATATTAACCGTGTACCTAAGATTTTGGAAATTCAACTCACATAAGCGGTAGAATTCCATTTAAATGTAAAATTCACTTTTTTAACTACTACTAAGTGGTTTCACTATTCATCAATAATTGAAGATTTTCAGAAAATTACAAAAAATTAAGCCTAAGCATTATTTGATATTTCAATATAAAAAATGATGTCTATTTTTCAAAATTAAAAACATAAAAGTGGAATTAATTAATTTAAAATTAATTCCCGTTGTCAAAACAAAAAACGTGTTTTTAAGAAATAATAACTATCAAAAGAATGACACTTATTTATGTCCAATTTCAATGTGAAATTAATTTCAATGACCAATATTGGATTAAATTGTTAACATATATTCTAATTAAAATTTAAAACAAATTAAAAATATAATCTAGCCATATAAATAAATTATATTAAAACACAATTTTGAATTAAAATACAGTATTTTGCACTATTCTTCAAAAAAAATTAATTTTATCAGAAAAATACCAAAATTTTACCCAAAGTAAATTTTTATGTTCCTATTCTAAATAAAAATATTATCTTTTCAAATATAATATATAAAAGGACCAAAACTATATTTAATGAGGGTTTTCCATCAAAAGGTGGTAAATCGGTCCTTTAATGTATATTAGAGTATTTATTCTTAAAATCGAATTCCTTTGTTTTTTTAAGCCTATAATTTTAATTGGATAAATATAAAAACATTTAATAAACATATATAATCATATTTTAGTTATTTATATTAATTTACACCAATACAATTTCTCGATGTTAAGTATCATTAAAAATTATAATATTATATTATTAGTGTGCAACATAAGATTTAAAAGAAACATGTTGTTGTGTATTGGGTAAGCCATCGAACATAGAATCCCCTTTAAATTAAAATTAACATTTAATTCAAAAAAATTAATAAATATGAAAATATATTATTATTTATTTACCCAGGATGTTACAAAAAATTACTGATGTTTGTTTTCATAATGTCCGTAAATAAAAGGGACCTATTTAAAAAAAATTTAACATTCTAATTTCAAGAATGGAATCCATTTTTTCAAATTGAAAACAAATAATTTTCTAAAATTAAAATAAAATTAATTCCTATTCTCAAAATGATAAAATATTTTTACAAAAATTAATATCCACAAAAATATTAATGTGGATTTATATTTAATTTCAATGTAAAATTACATCCAATGACAAAAATTGGATTATGTGAAAAAAATTAATCAGAATTAAATTTAATAATAGTAATAATGATAATATAACTGTAAAAATAAATTAAATGAAAATGATGTTTTGAATAAAAATGTAATATTTTTCACTATTCATAAAAATATGAATTTTATAAAGAAATACTAAAATTTATAGCATAGTTGATTTTTATGTCCTAATTATATAGAAGAAGTTTATTTTTTTAAATAGAACACATAAAAGTGAGATAATCCCGATTTAAAAATTGCTAATAATCAAAAAGCGGTAAAAATACATTTTTAGAAAAATGCATCTTTTATCTGAAAATTTTAATTTGTTCTTATATAATTTCTGGAAAACATATCATATTAATTTAAAATATTCAATTGAATATATAACATATATTTTTCATTAAATATAAATCCACAAAGGGTTATATGATTATATAACCCAATTATTCACTTTTTAAATAGGTTTTCATAAAAACACATCTTTTGTATGATTTTGTTTTTATTTCCATTCATAATAAATATGGTAACCAATTAATATTTATTTAATCATATTTAATCAACTGTTTCATAATTTAGTTGATACAACTCATTCCCGCCATTCCAATAGTTAGGATATAATGGAAACCATTAAGTAATAATATTTTGTTTTTCGTTTAAACTTGATGTATTCTATCATTTATGATATTTAACATAGTGTTTCTTTTATAAAACTCAAGATGTTACATCATTTCTACTTTTTTAAAATATTTCCATTAAATTCTAATATTTGGCTCGGTAAATTCATTAAAAAACAGCACATTATAAAAAGTATATAAAACTATAAATTTAAAATAATGAAAGAGAAATACAAAGGTCACCTGAGATAACACATCCTAGGTTTCAATGTAGGAAGACATGGATATTTAAGAGAAACTAACCATCTTGTTTTGATGTAGAGTGATATATAACATGATTAGGTGAAAGTTATCAAAAAAATCCCAAAATTTGATGGCTTAGACCGTCTTTGATTACCTAGTAGGAAAAAAACGTACAATGTTTTTGTTTTATGGTTCTTTTCATAATGTTGAGGAATTTATTTATTAATTAGAATAAAAACATAAATAAATATATATATTTGACATGTATAGATTTATCATTTAATATAATTCCACCACAAACTCATCTTTTTCCCAAATCGATTAGTATTTAAGATTACTTAGTCACTCTTAATGCACTAGAATCAACTTCTAGAGAATCACATAATCCTTAAAAGATAAACCATACATGTCCCCTGTATTTAGACATTAACCGATACCAAAATGGTTAGTAAAATATTAGACAAACCCCCCAAATAGAATAAAATTTTATAAAAAATACTAATCTTAAACTCCAAAATTCAAAAAGAAATACCTACTGTTCAATAAAAACCATTCAATAAACAATTATCCTTAAAATTAATCAAAATAATATAAACTAAGGTTGAAACCTAAAATTCAGAAGGATATGTTCAAATTGACTTTTAGAGTATGTCATAAAATTTATCTCCAAATAACATCAACTAATTTTAATGTCTCTTACTAAAAAGTAATTAACCGAATAACATATTGACCATGTTGGGTTAATCATTTTCAAAAATTAATGAAATCGCCTTATGTCAAAAAAACATAGATTCATACAAAATAAAATTGAACCATTACTCCCCAAATGAAATTCCATATTATTATATTTTCCTTTGGCATATAGTCTTCCCAAAAGAGATAATGTATTTCAAAAACACATTTATCAATTAATCACGGATGAATTTTCATATACTAAGTATATCCATTGGATAAAACATAATTTCCCAAAATCAAATTATTTTTAATCCATAAAATCACTTAAATAAAATTAATAAGTCATATAAACCAGGGACTTCATGTTAGCCAGTGGTATGCAATATATCACAGTCACACTTTTGTTGTGGGTTTGATTCTTACGGATTTGTCCGATGCGATGAGTTATCACACGGTCTGCGTGTTTACATTTTTCAAAAACTATATAATTTTATAACATTATATAAAATTATATAAAATCCTAAAAACTTATCATTAAATATTTTAACCTAAAAGTTTCTCTCAGTCCTTTCATTTTTCATCCCAACATAAAATAACATATACTATCCTCAATGGTGAATGTCCCAAAAATATTCTATTAGTCACCATAATATTTCAGATCATAAAGACTCAAAATAGGTTTATAATACATTGAAAATATGATATTTATTAATATTATAAACCCATGATGATATCACTAACTCTTATGAAAATATATGAATCGCCAAAGTTTTCTAAATATTTCCTTTGATAAAAATAATAAGGCCATGACCTTAAACATTACATAATATTATGTTTTGATCATGACTGTATATTCATTTTCATTCAGTCTCATTTCATGTTTATCATTTTTGAGAATTAATCCATAACTATTAAATCACATATCAAAAATTGCAAAGCAGGAACTTCTAATTTGTCCATTTTTTTACAAAAAATATTTCATTAAATAAAAAAAGACTTATTTTCTTGATAAAAATATTCTTTAATTATTCCTTTCTCTTACACTTCCTTATACCCTATGAAAAGCATTTCAAAAACTCTATATGGGCATAAAAATATTCCTAGGGAATATAAAATAAAGAGTAAAACCATTAGTCCATGAATAATTAAATCATATGAAAACATTTTCAAATAAATAATACATTTCACACATAAAACATAAACTACTTATCATACATAATGTAATCAAAATATTCATCCAAAAAATTAGAAATGTCATAAAAAATTGTAACTTGTGGTACCCATATCATACATACATATTAGCTTTTATAGCAACCTAGGGAGTAAATTTTAGGATTAAGTTTGAAATACCCGTCAGAATATATTCCCTAAATCTCTTAGGAGAAACATTATCATTCACCTACATCTCATTACCCAATACATTTGAGAGATATCATGGGCTCACCTGTCAATGTTTTATCATAAAACCACACAAATTTGGTTTATCATGTAACCAACGGTCAAAATTCCAAGTACCATTACATATTATAAAGCATAAATGATTGAAATTATCAGAATTTCATTCATCAATCACAATAAATCAATTCATGATTTTGAAATATTCAATACATTTCCAAAACCTTTTGAAAGATTTAATAATGATATTTTTGAATCCAAGTGTCCCTTACCACATTGAAACGTTTAAAATGAATTTTAACATAAAAACATTCTTGTCTATATAATTGAGTCCTTAAAATCAATTTGAAAACATGGACATGAATTAGAAGGATTTAGAAGATTAAATAATTAAATTATTTAAAATTTTATTTTAGTTAAAGAGTCCCTTACCACTTGAAAAAATAATTGAATAAAAATAATATAAGAATAAAATTAAACAAAAATTATAATATCATTATAATAACGAGATCCATGAAATAATATGTCAAAGAGTAGTTTATACTCCATAAAAATTAATTGGTGTGTAACAACAAAAATAAATCTCAATGGATTATAAATTGAGACAAAATCACTTAAAAAGATCATATCATTAGATTGAGGAAAAATCATTGACATAATTATGTTTGAAAAATATGAATACATCCAATCTAATTTAATATTCTATGTAAAATAATCACAGTTAATTCACACATATTCGTGTAAAAAGAAAACCAATGTCATGAATATATAACTCAATGAAATGAGATTAAGTTATGATTTCCCTTAAAAATATCCTATAAATGGAATAAGAATTAATAAATGGGGTGATTATGTGTAGAAAAAAATATCCACAAATCATTAATTGGATATTAATATATAAGAAAATAAACATTTATTCTACACATAATCTTGGTATAATATAATCAACGAAGTATGCGTAAAACCCAATGAGTAGAAATTGTGTTAAGAAATTCCCATAAAGAGAAAATATTGTAAATAAAATAGATTTATTATGTGTATTCAGTGTATGTGAACATAAATAAATTATAAATAAAAGACATGAAGTCAAGATTTATTCCTTACATATTCATATCACGACACAATCAATATGTAAATGATTAACCCAATGGATGGAAATTGGGTTAAAAAGTTACCTTACCTTGAGTCTGACATTTAACGTTCAATTTTTATATTCATGAATAATTAACATAGGTTAATATATACTTTAATAAGAGAATTTTTAATATTTATTATTCATTTTATATTATTTATCTCTATTTTATAAAACATTCATATTTATTTATGTTCATATCGGTTGGTTTGTCGATATTCAGTACTTGATTCAAAAATGAACATGTTTGATGTATATTATCCATGTGGTAAAAATTTCATAATATCTATAATATTATTCATGAATTAAATATCATATATATCTTGTATATATGTATTTATAATTTCCAAAATATTTGCAGATATGAAGTGAAATGCACTGTTCATGGAGAAGGTAGGTCGTACGTATAAATGAATTCTACTTTCATTTCTTTGACATATTAAAAGAATAATAATCCAATGATATAAATGTATTTTATAATAATAGTATTATGTTAATTTCATTTTTTCTAATATGTTAAATATGAACTCTTTTATATGTTCCTTTTATATCATAAATGTTTCATATAACTTTGAGGGGGCGGTAGGACACACTTTCTCAAATGAATTTATCATCTTTAAACATCATGGAAAGCATAAAGGTATGTTGTAAATAAAAATTAATAAATTTTATAGTAAATATAAATATAATATATATCATATATAAGTATATTTCCATCATAATGGCCATCATGAGAGGATATAAGAAAAAAATAAGCAGTCATCCTTTCATGAGGAAGTAGTTTTCTGTACACCGAAACAATATGTTCGTATCCATTATACGGTGGTGTGTGTATGTGTAGTTCGAATCCATCTAAAAAAAGTATAGTGTATTTAATAATTTTTTTGTTATATAATAAAATAATAATTAAATCATAAGTATTAAAGAAGGAAAAAAAGGAAAGGAACTTGAGATAAGACGTTACCTCTAAATCAGTTAATTTTTTGATTTGAGACAAAATGAATTCTTGAAATGCTTCATACCATGATAATTATTCTAGGAGAAAGGGAGGGATGTTGAGATATTATTTGAGTAGAATTTTGAGGAGCCAATGGGCTTGATCAGTGTGATTAATTGGGTATAGGTGGTTACATTTTATAAGAGGGATAAGGAGAACTTTAGGAAATTCGTGAAATTTTAATTTAATAAAAATTTATTTTCTATTAAAAATTTTCCAGAACTCATTTAAGATGAATCTAAAATGATTTCATTTTGAATAAAAATAATAGATATTTTTTAGACATGTTTTGAATAATTTTTATCCTCAATTTTTTTCACCCTTATTTTACCCTTTTTCATGTTTTAGTGATGTCATTTTATTTACACATTGTGGGTTAATGTAATTACAATATCATGTCGAACTAACAAAAAAATTATTTTATGACATATTTGGCTAATCATAACCATTTGGAAGAATATTATATTTTTAAGAATTTAATATCACCTAATAAACTGGTTTATATTTTATGTTACGAATTATGTCAATTTGGACAACTATTCATACATGACTTTTTTTTAAAATTCATAAAATCCTAATTCCTTAAAAAACATTAAATCATTCATAACATTTCATATTATCCAATAAAATTCATCGATGAAATTAATTATACCAAATAGAATTTATTTTAATATTTATAATAACATTTTTTAAATCCTTTGTTAGTGAATAAATCACCACATCATCAGTGTATCATCGTTGTGTCATAATTTGAATTATTTATTTAATGTCTAAAAATAAAAAATAAAAAAGATATATTTTTTATAAACTATTTTAAAAAAATTTTAGAAAAATATCCATGTTTATGTAATATTTCCATTTTCATTTAATTAAAAATTATAAAAGGTCACTATCACACCCAAGTGGATCATTATGGTCTTAAAACCGACCAAAGGATGAACATGTTTATAAATATTTTATAAAATAGGATCATGACATGTGTTAGGGTAGTTATATAATATTATAATTTTATTTTTAATTTTATTTACGAGATTTACACTTTAACCATGGTAAACAAACACAATTACCGAAGTTACTATTCATAATGTCCAAAAATAAAAGGTATGTCACGACCCGTTCCCGAGGCCCGCATCGTGACTACCCCAAGCCTGCCTTCCATAGGCCAGGGGATGGAGACTAGCACCAAATGCGTAATTCCCTAGAACTGGGAAGGCATTGCCTTTATAAAATGCAAACACACAAAATTAGAGAACAAGCGGAAGCAAACAGTAAGTAAATAAGTATAACATCTGTGCTGAAAATACAAAGGGGCCAGAAATACAAGCCCTACAGAAAGGTACAACAACAACTAAAAGTAAAGTACAAATGAAAAGACAAAAAACTGAATGGTGAAGCCGCTCCTGTATATTCTTCAGGGTTCCTACCTGAAGGGTAGGTATAGATGTCATCAGCAGCACTCCGCGTCTATCGGTCCACTTTGTGTGTCGTCAGGCCAAGTGTCCACCTCCGGGTACCGTCCAGTCCTCGTACACTCTGCCTTGGTCAGCGATGTCCACCGTCTGCATCCAACACAACGAGGTGCGGGCATAGCCCATACAAGGGTGAGTATAACGATACTCAGTTGGGACCCCGAGACACTCAAGGTCTCACTAAATACAACAAGGATAAACCACAAAGAAGGATCTCAACAGATAAACTTTACTTAGGTAGGTGCCCATATATATACCTATGCTATCAAGTAACTTATTTTAATCATGAGGAAAACACAGAGGTCATTGACTCAGCTCAAACAATGATTTTAATTATCGAAACCACAACAGCTGGATAACTTCCCCTCTGTCGATTACAGTGGCCCTGTCATGACTCTGAGGTGCTAATCATTAACCTTAGACTGGAGAGGAACTCCTCCTATCATGTACCGTGGGTTTGCTGCCAAATACTGGGCGCTCTATCCTCTATGGGTCTATCGCCAAATACCAGGCGCTCCCCCAAATAGCCTACAGAGGTACTCCTCCTGTCGAGTACCGCGGGTCTTCATCCAACTATCTGGCACTCCTTCCGCCATGGGTCTGCCACCAAATACCAGGCGCTCCGTCCATTAGGCTAATCGAATCACTCCGAGTCGATTCGGTCAAGCAGTCGTCAGGTCTACAGCTACTATGTCTCTGCACTCCATATGCTCGCCTCCAGGAGGGTCCGCTCCACAAGCTACTAGTCGATACTTCCAAGTGTCACGTAATCTCACGTGGAATTATCTCAAAAGACCACCTCATCATAGGGGTCTCAACACAACAGACGACGCGTCAATCGAAAGCCCGGTCTAGGAGTTATTAGCATTTCTGTTCTAGGGGCCTGGTTGGTTTCTAAGCTAAACCAACCCGACCATACTCCAACGGCGTCTAAACCTCAATTTGAGTATTCCAAAAGAACCGTCTCATCATATGGAATCCAATGTAATTGACGACACATCAATCAGACGTCTGGTCCTTATGTTATAAGCATTTTATTACTAAGGGCTCGGTTGGATTCATGTTTGATCCAACCGGGTCATAATTCAAATGACACCGGTTAACCAAACTAGTCACACCATTGCGATACATACCGAAATACACACGAGATGAACTCTCTATTGGTCCAAAATGGATATCCGGTGAAAAAGTTGCATTTCACCGCAACACGCACGAACCGGGCCTCATGGGGCCCGCACCTCGACCTCAACTTAAAAATCCAAAACATGTCTTGTAACATCTGTCTTAATTCCAGGGTCGCAACGTCGCTGATGATTCGTCATTCCGACACCGTATGTGAGAGATATGTCAGATACAAGATCCCGTAATAATAATAATAATATTATCATAGGGTATTTCGTGGACCCGAGCCATGAACCAAAATTTAGTATCTAACATTAGACATGAACCGACTGTATTAATGACAGGGTCATGTCCCCACTAAAGGTGAGTCAATCAGATGTCCCACGCCTGAGTTATAGAAGGTTGACGATTTAATAAAAATATTAAATCTATTATTTTCAGAGCGCTTCGGGTACCCGATCCAAAAACCTGAAAAATATATCCAATATTGGACTCATAAATTACTTCTCAAAGTCAGCGTTGCACTCTACACTGACGGTTTGTGAAACTGAGGTCGCACGAAGAAGATACCAAATACGGTTTTCCCAACGAAAATAATAATAACAATATTATATTTTTATTATTTTTAACATAAATTAATTCCTTAAATCCTTAAACCCCAAACCCACACACCACCAAAAGTAGCACCTCCCTTTCCTTACTCCACGTCTTGCATGCCCCAACAAACACAATGGTACTCTCAGATTTTCAATCCAACTTACCGTTTAGAAGGTATGAATTTTACAATAAAATATTTTTCACTTAATTATTTTATTTGTGGCCAAAAACTGACTTTTTCTGGTGGCATGTGACAGCCAAAGTTAGTATCTACACAAATAAAGCATACCCTCACAAGTTCAATGGTGGTCTCATATTTTTAATCTGAGCTACCATTTGTGAGTTATAAGCATTTTAAAAATAAAATAATTTATTTAATTATTTTATTTAAGGTTATGCCATTTTTGAAATTTCTAATAGGAGGCCCATTCTGACTAAACATAAATCGCGCCTAGGGTAAACCTGCCATCCTGAGTGTAATGGTGCCCTCAGATTTTTTATTGGAGTAACCGTTTAAAAGTTATTCCACTTTTTCATTAAAACCGCTTACTCTCGTTAATTTAAGCTTAACAAAACTTCAGAAAATTATTCTTGGCACACCAGGACTCGGAATCAGGTACCGTTAAAAACTACAAACTCGTAAAATTCCAAAGAAATTAAGAAAAAAATTTCCTATAAATTTTCTGGTCTATAAATTACCCCCACCTCAGGTATTTTCGTTCCTGTAAAGCTACAACACACACTAGGGAAACAAAAAGCAGGTACTGAGCACGTATCTAAGCCTCCCACTCCCAAATTCTCTACTAGAGGTTCTTGTGCTGCCAGAAAATCTGCACTAGAGGAATCAACTGTTCACATTGGACCCACTCCTATTGATCCTCGATCTCAACCGTGACCTCCGTCAATATCTCCCCGTCATCGATGTCCAGCTCCCCTTGATCGATGATGTGGGACGAGTCATGCACATATCTCCTCACCTGAGATACATTGAAGATGTCTTGCACCCAGTGAAACTGAGGTGGAAGGGCCAGAAAATAAGCCACCTCACCTACCCTACTGAGGAGCTGGAATTGTCCGATGTATCGTGGAGATAACTTGCCACCTTAGAAAAATATCCATAGACCTCGTCGAGGTGAGACCCGTAAGAAGATGTGGTCGCCATCCTCGAACTCCAGTGGTCTCTATCTCTTATCAGCATAAGACTTCTCTCTGCTCTGTGCAGTCTTTATCCACTCTTGGATGATCTGCACTTTCTCCATCGTAGCCCAAACCATCTCTGGTCCTACAAGAACTACAATGATTTCTCCTTTTCCGATAAGAGAAATCCGGTATCATCCCCTGAATGAACCACATTCTTTTCCTAATATAGTCAATCATGACATGAACGGTACTACTTCATGCCATGGATGACGACGTAAGGCCCTGACACCACTACCAAGAGATCCAACTATCACTCTCGCCTCCAAAGGCTGAGTCACACTGTCAGCATCAGTGTGTGGCCATTGGGTCTCCTCTAGTAGGAATCTCGAATGTGATGGTAAATTCAACAGTTTTAACTGGAACCTCTTAATATTAACCACACGAAGGAAAGGAAAGAAAAAATCACAAGGAAAAGTGTCTTTTATTACTGCAGATCAAAGTACAAGACACATAACAACCGCGAAGGTTCTCTTTAGCACCCTAGAATAAGTAGAAATTCATAGGAGAAAGGTTTTGGATCAGATGTCCTTTAAACACACCTCGCTCAGTAGTCTGAGCCCCAAATCACTGATCGTATCATATTTATTGAGTACCCGGAATGATCGGTACACCTCGATGAATACTCAGCTACAGACATGTCCTCCTGCCGAAACTGTATAAGCTATAGAAAACTCTCAGCCACCTCCTCATGCCAGTCCTCAGCCGCCTGTGAGTCGGGATCACCACGGAACCCGATGGGTATCTTATTATGAAACACGTGTACGGTACTAATCCTACATTTTTCATGTACCAGTACTGCCGGTTGAAGTTACTGACCAACAGGTAGTGATAGAGCTGGCACACTTGCCGAAAGTACTATCTCATGCATTGGTCCACGTACCAAAGCCTCATTACAATACAGAACAACCTCATGGTCACTCACTGGGAATGACAAGTAGATAAGACCACCATCTACTATACTAGTGTCTAAACTAGGTGTAGAACTCTAGCAATTGCCTCCAGTTAGTCCACTACTGCCTAGGAATCTGTCTCACCTCGTAACCTCGGAGGCCTCTACTGCTAGAACTCATGCAACATGCTCTATCAGCATGCATCTTTTGCTAGTACGGCTAGTGGAATCTGTTTCCCAACAGGGGGTGGTGCTGCTTGTACACCACCCGAAGGTGCCGACATAGTATGAGGGCCATACACCGGAGCCTCATCGGCCGGTGGGCCGTCATCATGTACTCTCTCAGATCTCTATCTGACTGTCTGCGTGGAGGCATCTTGAACAGATGTGACACTATCAAACGTTTATACCTGGTGAGATGACCTGGTTTGATCTGACTTTAAGAAAAATTTTGAAAACACACACGCAATCAGTGTTTTTGTGCCCTGAGTTGGAAATCACTCGTCAGTGTCATGGTGTATGGATATGTCGACCGTCGCACCAACACTGGACTCACTGAACTGAAAACCACACTCGGTACCATTAACACTATTGCTTCACAAAAAAGAAATATCATAGTTATATGTTCTGTAGTAGAACTGACTCCTCTGATACCAATATGTCATGACCCGTTCCCTGAGGCCCGCACCGTTACTACCCCAAGCCCGCCTTCCAATGGCCAGGGGCTGGAGACTAGCACAAAAGGCTTAATTCCCTAGAACTGGGAAGGAATTGCATTTATAAAACATAAACACACACAACCAGAGAACAAGCAGAAGAAGCACTATGTGAAGCAGCATAACAAGTGTGCTGAAAATACAAAGGGGCCAGAAATTCATGCCCAACAGAAAGGTACAACTACAACTGAAAGTAAAGTATAACTGAAAAGGAAAACAGCTGAATGGTGAAGTAGCTCTTGGATCGTCATTCGGGTTTCTACATGAAGGGTAGGTACATATGTCCTCCTCCGCACTTTGTGTCTATTGGTCCGCTCCATGTGATATTACGCCGAGTGTCCAACACAGGGTATAGTCCAGTCCTCGTAGACTCTTCCTCGTTCAGCGATGTTTGTCCTCTGCATCCAACACAATGAGGTGCGGGCATAACCCGTGCAGGGGTGAGTATAACTATATTCTGTAGGGACCCCGAGACCCTCAAGGTATCACTAAATCCAAAAAAGGATAAACGACAAAGAAATATCTCAATAGATAATATTTACTTAGGTATATTCCCATACATATACCTATGTTATCAAGTAACTCATCTCAATCATGAAGAAAACCCAAAGGTCATTGACTCAACTCAAACCCTGATTTTCATTATCGAAACCACAACTGCTAGAAAACTCTACCTATGTCGAGTACAGTGGCCCGATCACGACTCTGAGGTACTACTCACTATCCTTAGACTACTGAGATACTCCTTCTATCGAATACCGTGGGTGTGCTGGTAAATACTGGGTGCTTCGTTCGATGTGGCTCTGCCGCCAAATACCGGGCGCTCACCCTAAGAGCGTATAGAGGTACTCCTCCTGTCATGTATCTCGGGTCTTCTGCCATCTACCAGGCACTCCGTCCGCTGTGGGTATGCCTCCAAATACCAGGCGCTCGGTCCACTGGGCTAATCGAATCTCACCAAGTCGAATCGGTCAAGCAGTAATCATGTCTACAGGTTCTATGTCTCTGCACTCCATACGCTCCTCTCCGGGAGGGTCCACTCCATGAACTACTATTCGATACTTCCAAGTGTTATGTAATCTCACGTGGAAGTATCTCAAAGTTCTGCCTCATCATAGGGGTCTCAACGCAACAGACGGCGTGTCAATCAGACGCCCAGTCTGTGAGTTATTAGCATTTCCGTTCTAGGGGCCCGATTTGTTTCTAAGCTAAACCAACCCGGCCATACTCCAACTGCGTCCAAAACACATGTGAAGTATTCCAAAAGAACCTTCTCATCATAAGGAATCCAATGTAATTGACAACACATCAATTATACGTCTAGTTTTTACGTTATAAGAATTTTATTACCGAGGGCCCAGTCGGATTCATGTTCGATCCAACTCGGTCGTACATTAAATGACACTGGTTAACCAAACCAGTCACACCATTGCGATCCATACTGAAAAACACACGAGATGGACTACCCATTGGTCCAAAATTAATAGCCAGTGACAAAGTTGCATTTCACCACAACACGTGCGAACCGGGCCTCGTGGGGCCCACACCTCAACGTCAACATTAATATCCAAAATTGGTCTTGAAACATCTGTCTTAAATCCAGGGTCGGACCGTCGTAGACAGTTCGTCATTCTGACACAATATGTGCGAGATAAGTGAGATACAAGATCCCGTAATAATAAAAATATTATTATCATTGGGTGTTTCGTGGACCCGAGCCACAAACCAGAATTTAGTATCGAACATTAGACTTGAATTGACCGTATTAAAGACAGGGTCACGTCCCCACAAATAGTGAGTCAATCGGATGTCGCACGCATTAGTTATAGAAGGTTGAAGATTTAATAATAATATTAAATCTATTATTTTACGAGCGCTTCGGGTACCCAATCCAAAAAACCCGAAAAAGATATCAAATATTGGACTCATAAATTTCGTCTCGAAGTTAGGGTCACACTACCACTAACGGTTCGTGAAACCGAGGTCGCACGAAGAAGTCACCGTCAAAATATGGTTTTCCCAATGAAAATAATAATAACATTATTATATTATCATTATTATTATTAACTTAAAATAATTCCTTAAATCTTAGCAATGCCTTCCCAGTTCAAGGGATTTACGCCTTTGGTGCTAGTCGCCAGCCCCTGGCCTATGGAAGGCGGGCTTGGGGTAGTCACGACACGGGCCCCGAGGACGGGACAAGGTACCTATTTGTAAAATTTGAATGTTTTGATTCCATATATGGAATACATTTTTCAAAAATAAAAACCATGAACCGGAAGAAATTAATTTGAAATTAATTCTCATGGTCAAAATGATAAAACCAGTTTTAAAAAATAATAACTATAAAAAGATTGATGCCAATCTATATCTAATTTCAATGTAAAAAACATCAAATGACCATAATTAGATCAAATGATAAAAAAATAATCCAATTAAACATTAAAAACAATTAAAAAGATAATCTAACTATATAAATAAATTATATAAAAATGACATTTTGACTTAAAATGCAGTATTTTTCAGTTCTCATAAAAAAGTGATTTTATCATAAAAATACCAAAATTTCAACCAAAGTAAATTCTGATGTCCCACTTCTACAGAAAAAGCTAATTTTTACAAATAAATTATATAATGGAGAGAAATACTTGATTATAAAAATGGTCACCATAAAAAGGATAGAAAACTACATTTTTAGGAAAATACTTCTTTTATCAAAAAATTTAATTTGTTCTTATATCATTCTAGAAAAAATATAAGTTGAATTTAAAAAATTAGATTGAATATATAAAATATTTTTTTATTAAATAAATATCCATAAAGGGTGATATGATTTTATAATCACAATTATTGTCTTTTTAAAATGGTTTTCATAATAACACTTCCTTTATATTCAATTGGTTGTTATTTCCATTTCAAATAAATTTAAAAACCAATGAATAATTATTTCAACAAGTGTATACCATATTTTCATAATTTATTTCGTAATATTCATTGAAATCATTCCAATGGAGGGGATATAACATTAAATTTTAAATAATAATATTTATTTATTCATTTCAGCTATATGTAGCGTATCATTTATGCTATTGTACATAGTGCTTCTTTATTAAAATAGAGGATGTTCAATATAACCATTTTTCATTTCCATTCCATATTATGGATAATTGAAACATTTCTTAGGATCATATGTGGACTACCACCTCCCCACATTATTGTGTTTTATTTTTAATCACTTTGTTATATGGTGGGATAATGTTATGGAAAAATATTTGTGATATTAATGAAAAAAATCATTCCTTAAAGAAATATATAATCTATTCACTTACATTTCCATATATTTTATTATGATTATTTACCTACACCATACATCTGTATTACCACATTTACAAAGTGATGCGATTCATTTTGCATTTTCATACTACATGGGTGGTTATAAGGATTGAAATAATGTATAAATATGAAATTTATAAAAAAAATAATAATTTGTATATAAAATAAATATATTTTAGAAATTATTTATATTCCACTAATTATATAAATAAAATAATACTTCATGTGCATGTACAGACAACCATATCCCTGAAACAACACAATCATTTTCAATAAGTAACATACATAGTTGGTTTTAAAAGTGTATATAATATATAAATTTGGTAAATATTGTATTTTTATTATTTTGTAGATAATGGAAGCATAATAACTTCGGAAATTTACTATGTATTGATGTGGGTTTGAGGTTATAAATCGAATGACCCCAAAAAATCCAATGTGAATTTAATAATTTTAGTAGCTAAATAAACCACTATAGAAAATTTAATTAAAATAATAATAATAATGAAAGGAATATGACAGTGGATTTTAAGAAATTATAAAACTAATATAATTTTATTATTTAAGTGTTATATAACACACTATGTTATAAAAGACCCAAGTAAAGAGTTTTTTGTAACACCCCAAGCTTCCACGGTACGATTCTCTTTGAATAATAAAGTAGCGTGTGTTATACGCAACTTCGATATTCTAACACACCGCGACAAATCAATGTAGCCGTTATGAATAGTAATACCCAATTTTTTAAATTTTATAAATTTCATCTCTCAAAATAGAAATCATTTTTGGTTTTGGAATATCGAAATTAGCCTAGGGTGAAATTTTGGTACTTTTCAGATAACTTTTTTATTGGATGAATAGTGAAAATTACTAAATTTTAATTAAAAACTACTTTTTTCATAAAAATAATTAATAGTGATAAATTATGAATTTGAGTGGTTTTAAAGTATATTTAGATTATATTTTTACCATTTAATAAAAATTTTGTCATTGGACATAATTTCCCAATTAAACCGGACATAAAAAAGTGTCAATCTTTTGATAGTTATTATCTCTTAAAAACACTTTTTTTTGCTTTCACAACAGGAATTAATTTTAAATTAATTTCATCCACTTATATGTTTTGAATTTGAAAAAATGGATTCCATATTTGGAATCAGGATATCCAAATTGTGTAAATAGTTATCTTTTATTTTTATACATTTTGAATAATTACTTCAGTAAATATTTTATTTACCATGGTTAAAGGGTAAATCCGATAAATAAGGGTAAAAAATAATATTATATTAATAATATGTTACCCTAAAACGTTTTCTAACCTTATTGGATGATACATGTCCGACCAGGGTCATCTTTGCGTCGATTTTGGGACCACATGGATCAAATTGTAGGTGATAAGGACACATTATATTAATTAATTTAAAGTAAATACAAAAAGTACATAAGCATATATCTTTTAGAATAAAATTTTTTACATAGGGTTATATATGTTAAATTTTATACTATAAATATTAATTATAAATATGAAAAATTTCCTACATAATGGTATTTTATTTATAATTTTTAGAAATTAAATAATTTAATTTATTTATGACACAATGGTGATGCAGTAATTATCCAATTAATGAAATATTAAAATAACTTATATTATAAATATCCAAATAAAGGTAATTTGAAACTTTTTATTAATAAAACTAATTTTAAAGGTTAATATGACATATTATTATGGGTTATATTAATTTTATTCATAGTAATAATGTTGTTATAAATTTATCAAAAACAACATACCTAATAGTGTCAAAATTGACATAAAAGAGTTTTTAAAACAAATACTATATTATTAATTGATATTGTATTCCTTAAAATCTAAGGATCGGCCAAAGGACTTATATAATGATATTTGTATCATAAATGAACCAATTGGGGTTCTCTTGTAAGTATATAGTAAGTTGATTAACTATATAATATAAAAATACAATGATACATGGTAAATGTCAAACTATTTAACTAAGAGTTAAATCTAAAATATAAGGTTACTATAGTGATACAAGCCTATATAAAATAAATTGGATGAGTGATTTTAGACCCATACCCACCCTAGACTTTAATAATACAATTTTGAGCCATTATAAACCGAACAATAATTTATTATAAATTAATACTTTATGTTTTTTCTAAAGAGCCCCTCCTCCCCCTTATAAAAGGACACCACTTCTAACCAATTCCTCACAACTCTCAAGAATTTTTCCTCTTCCAAACTATACCCAATTAATTTATATACATCCCTATCCTACTCATATAATCCTTACATTAGTCATAAATCACTTCAAGATTCCTTTTCGGTTCAAACCAAAGGGAGTTACCCAAATTAAAGGTAACGATTTCTGTTAGATTATTTTCTTTTATTTTACTTCTCCAACCCCTAAAATCTTCTTATTATTCACTTTTGTAACAGAAACAGTATCATAAATATACTAGGATATTTTTATGATAATTATTAGAACTAAACATACACACACCTCTATCTAATGGATGAAAAACATAATGTTTCTTGTGGATGGCAACCAAACGCCTCACGAAACGATGATTGTTCAATTATCTCCTACCGCCTCTCATAGTGGAAATTATGATGGAACTATAATAAAATATTATATTAATGATATTTAATTTATATATAAGCTTTTTTAATTTCATTTTATAGAATACCATTTTTTGTTTTATGTTGTATATATATACAATAATTTCATTTGAGGAAGTGTGGACTACCACCCCCTCAATGTGATATGACTCATTCATACCATACATGGAATGTATAAAGGATGGTGTTAATGAACTTAAGTAACACATATATGATATTATATTATACTGGAATAATAATATAACTATTTATCATTTAGTTTTTATTCCTATTAAAATGAAAAATGAAATGGAAGTAGCATTCGTGCGTACGTACGGACTACCGTCTACACGAACGTGATGATATTCATTTCTCCATCATATCCATTCAAGCCTAATTATCATTTTATGATTACAAGTAATTTTTATGTAATTTTTATCATTCTGGATATGAATAAGATACAACCTATCCATAACAAACACATCTTACGTAACGAAGCTTGTAAGGGAAAATGAACCAGTTAACACCCGAAACGACGATAATACTAAAATATTATTAACAACGAAATATTAAAAGATCATATATGATATCATATTTATGTATATGATTATTTTGTAATTTAATAAAAATTATTTAACTATTATAAAGTAGGTTAACCTACACTTTATCATGGAAAATTATAAAGTAAGGCATTTTCATCTCACTCCTTATTCTCGTGAGATTCGTGCCATATTGCCACTATTACCTTTTGTGTGGTGTTTTACTACCTATAATTGTATTCTTTGAGTAATACACTTTAATTTATGTGTATTTAAATATTCATTTTATGATACCTCTTTCATGGGGTGTATGTTTCGTATCTTACCAAATTGGTAAGGTTATATTTGACAATCTCTTCATTATCTGAGGTTGTTTATATGTGATTATCTGCTGGGAATTATTTATCATCCACATACATGTTTCTTAAAAATGTATTTCAAAACATTTTTAATATTTACTAGACTATGGTTTAATGTCATTTATACCCTTGTTAGAATTTTTATAAAATGTTTTAAAAGTAATCTTTCCGTCATTTTTCAAATAAGGTCCTTTTTAACTTTTTCAACAAAATTAAGGTAAGAATGTCTTTTTTAACTTATATGGAGGGTGCAACTATTTTTATCCTTTATAAAATCATCTAATCTTTCCTTAAAAGCTTATGATAATATTTTAATAGTAAATGATTTCTTTTAAAATTATGTGACTTTTAAATGATAAAAAAATATTTCTCTCAAATAGTTTTTATTTCATCTATGTCAACATCCTTTGATGGATTTTAAGCTTATTTGAAGTTGATTTATTATGATAAAAAACATCAATGTTGTATTGAAGGTTTTGTTTTATGTTTTAATGTGGATGTGTTATTTTTATACCATTCATGGTTTATGGAGAAAGTATTAACATTTCGTATGCTGGTTCTAATACGAATGTTTATGTTATGTTTTAACCTATTCATACGAGGAATGCATTGGACTTAGTAAGTGACGGGTGGAGCCCGCTATATCTCCTTGATGCATCAGTAGGTCTCATGTAAAAAACTAGTGTCTTGGAATAAGGCCTTGAAAAAAACTTATTTGTAGTCTTCGCACAAGGCCTTGACTATGTGGTTGTGATAGTCTGGCATTATTCATTCCATCATTATGAAAGAGGTTATTGATAATTCATGTGATTATTCTACTAGTAGAATAACCATGTGAATAAGTAAATTGAATTATTTCATTATATTTTTGCTATACTATGCTGAAGATCATGATTAAAAGGATTTTGTTTTTTTATACATTCCCTTAAATGTTTATGCTTATTTATGAAAGTTTCTGCTATATTGTTATCCTTTATGGTAATTTCAGCTCACCCCTTTCTATTTTTTATTTTTCCTAGGATGTGAAGAAGTATTTAATGAATGACCTGTCGGGATAGTATAGGGTATATGAGTGTGGGGCAAGATGTTGTTGTACTTTTTCACATTATGATGTAGTGTAACATTTATGAATGTATCTAGTGATTCCAAGTCTACTAAAATAATCGTTATTTCAAGACTTGATCTTTTTTGATCATTCCAATGATACGTAATACTGAACCAAATCTGGGTAACTGGGGTCGGGGCGTTATATTTTCAATTTAGACATTGTTGAAAGTGTTTAAAAAATTTTCTCCTCCATAACAAATTTTTCAATAATAATGTTTCGATATTTTTTTCCAATCCATACTCTTTCACATTTATTTGAATATATATTAATTTCATTACATTGGGTTTAAAATTACCATTTTTAACGGTTTTTGTATGGTTTAATTTTATCTTCATAAAAATGTAAAAAATCATTGATTTTAAACAAATATAGTTGGACATCATATTATATCAATTATAAAAATTAATCATTGTCAAGATTAATTTATAAATCAAAATGGGTTTTAATAGAATATCTCATTCCCTATCTTTGGGGACTTATTATTTCTTAATAATTTTTTCACAGAAGGAAGAGACATTTTACTATATTCTAATATAAGAGTGGAATGTGGCTTTGTTATGGTTCAAATGAGTTTCTCAAGGGACAAATGATGAAGAGATAAATATTTAAAACATTTTTATTTATGATATGGTACTTGAGAATTATTGATAAGGATGGCTGATCCATATGTAGATTATATGATGGGTGAGACCGACACAACTTATTGGACATGTGAGCTAGATACAGATTATATGATGGGTAATCTAGACATATCTCTAAAATGGATTGAATAATGTTACTCTCTTCAATGAAATGAATGAGCGAGTCAACCATGTTGGTTTCAATTAAGGATTTAACTATGATGTTGTTATTTATGAAATTTTTGAACATAGGTTCTGAATATAATAATCTAAAATGCCTATAAGGGTTTCAATTTATTTACTATAGGGTTTATAGTTTATTATGTTATTTCCCCATGTGGATATGATTTATTTTATATTATCAATTGATAAGGATATATAATGTAAAAAATTTATGTGTATTTATTTCTTTTACCTGGAAAAATGAATTTCTTTCCTTTATGTCCTTTATTGAGCATCTTTTTCTCATCTCACTTTTAAAATTATTTTTAACAATTTTTGAGGATTAGTTTTAAAAAAGTAGTGAAATTGAATATCTCGAATATATTTGATGAAAAGTAATCATATTTCATTTTAAAATATTTATATTTTTAGAAACATGGATACTGATAGGATGTTTCAACATTATAATATATTAGTATTTATATAAGATTAATCACCTATGTATTTAAAACACTAGACTATAATGGTCATAGAAAGGTAAAAAATTATATATTTTATAAAAACTAAATATTATGTAATTTTTCATGATCATTTCATTTTTCATATATATCCAGATTCATCCCATACATTAATTTTATGAAAACCATTTATGTAACGTCTTAGAATAAAAAAAATTATCAAATTTTATTGAAATGAATTCAGGGTGTATCTAGTAGAAAACCCCCACATTTATTGATATATTTTATGACCCAGGTAAGAGATTAATATAGCCCAAAGTCTCACTATCAATGGAACATTACACATGAGATTCTATAATTATATTACAACATTGTTTCATTTTTTGAATAAATCATAACTGACCCCTATTATTGAATTTATAAAAAAATAAAAAATCATATAATTAATTGATTGAAAAACAAATCACTAATGTTATACCTATAATGTAACACTCATATTATTGGCATGATAATCATAAAAAGATGTTCAAATTTTTTTAGAAAAATATAACATTAATAATAAAAATATATAAATTAACAATTTATATTTTTAATATGATATGTAACAACTTTAGACAAATAATAATTATTACAAAAAAATTGATATGGTTTAATAATATGTTGATTTAATTTTGGACCTTCTAGAAAATTCTAATAAATAATATTTAGAAAAAAATTAATTTCTATTTTTTAAAAACCATGATGTACAACTACGGTAGAGTTTCACTATCTTAAAATTTTAAAAATGTGTATTTCTAAAGGGTACCACTATAAAAAATAGTGTAATATATAAGAATAAATTATTATATTTTGGTTAGGAAACAATCCTTGTCTTGTCAAAAGTTACCATGACATTATTTTTTCTCAAGTAAATCCCATTTCCATAAAACATGTTATTTTAATAAGAAATCCATGAATTGGTAAAAAAAATATATTCAATATTATGATAATAAAACAATAGTATTTTTCCTAAATCGCATAATTTTATAGAATGTTTTTACATAACCAACATGTTGTAATAATCAATACTACTTTTTATAAAAACATTTTTAACCATGGGTTGGTTTTATGAACTATGTATTTGTTCAAGAAAAACACAAAAAAGATTCATGTTTTTACAAATTTCATATAATTAATTATTAACTTATAAGGAATCTAATACCATTGATGGTGGTTTTGATACCTTATAGCATCAATAAGTAGTATAAGAAGGTAAAAAATATTAAAATATTGTTTTTACTTGGAGAAAAATAAAAAGGATAAATTAAAAATGTTAAAATAATAATACCTAACTTTACATAAATATCTTTATAAAATTATGATTTTAATGTAGTTCAATTGGTTGTAACTAATGTTTTCCATCCTCTAATGTTACACACATTCCATTAAAATCCTTATTTTCATTATTAAGAACCCTTTTCCTTCATAAGCGTAATGTCACCTCCTCTAAAAATGTGAATCAAGTGAAATGATTAGAAAGAGTTTTGGATTTGAAAGGGAACTCATGTATACATAAATGAGGTCCAAAAAAATAGAATTTATAGGTCTCTTTTATTTAATTAAGGAATATGTTGGAGTATTAAATATCATATATTATGAAATTCCAAACCTTTTGCTCAAACTATTAAAACTCAAATTGAAACTACTCATTTAAGTAACCTCAATATTAAAATCCTTTCACAATAAACAAATAATACATAATTACCTCAATTTTTAATAATTCAAATGATCGTGATAATAATTTTAGGAATATTCTATGGATGATTGTCTATATCCTTACAACGTAATCTCTATGATGTAGTTCTTGTAACTATAATAACAAATAAAACACAACGTGGTGACTCTCAGTATGTCATGTATTATATGTTATAAAAGGAATACAATATTACCCAATGAAGTAATATTTTTCATGAAATAACTCATGAATCATAGTATGAATTATTTGATGAATCAATATTAGTGAAGTCCATAGGAATTATGATTTACTTCTAGGAGAAAGAATTGAATTTTCATTGTGAGTTTTTTCACATTAATTGATTTCCCATTTGTAATTAAAAATTATTTTATCTATGAAATTCTATATGGTTTTCAAGAAATAATATTATGGAATATGAAAATATAGATTTTATAGAACGAAACATCTGGTAGGAGTCGGAAATTGCATGTGATAGTGTAGACTCACTTCTAGTGAGGTACCTTCTAGGGTAATACTGTGGACATGGAACACACTGGTAGATGATGTCATTAATATAATTTCTGAAAGATCATCATAAAGTCATAGTGATGTATGATATTTTATTATAATCAAAACAAGGTGATGGGTTTTGATACATGAGAAACATTGGAGGGTTCTCTATATTTCGTTGGTGGATAGATTCAATGATGAATAGTGAGAAAAATGGTTCAGGCCATGGGAGATAAAATTGTTATTTCATATGGAATGTCTATGTTATTTATTTTACAATTTTTTATTGTTGTATTTTTCTTTTAATTTATTATCAAATTTTTGTCATCATAGACTTCACTTAATGTTTTTTGTCATTTGATGACTTATATTAACGGTTGTTCCCTATTTGATCACACCTTTTATATATTTCCGTTATGAAAACTATTTACCATGATATTTTTCATTTTGGTTATTAATGAGTAGGGATATAACTCTTTGTTATGTGGGAATATAATATTGAGCCTTATATATTTTTGATTTTTGGATAATGGTTCCATATGAAATTAAAATAACTTTATTGTATTAATCATTTGTATATGAGGTTATACTAGGCATTGGCTATTGGTGTGTTGTCCGTTCACTAATTTTGATGTGAACCTTTTACATTTCATGGTATATGTGTCTTATATGACATGATTACACATAAGTATTTCTTTGAATATGTATACAAAGTTTATCTTTATAGGTTATTTTATTGATACTCTCTATAGACAAGCGCACGATTCCCCTAATCACCAACACTTACCGAGTCATGGTGAGTGTGGTAAACCTACAAGGTTGTCCGAATAAATCCCCAACCATGTATTCAACTTGTGTTTAGATGTATGTGGGTAGACCATGTGTTATATTATAGGTATCATGTTTAGCTTGGTGTTGTATATATTGATTTATAAGGGATATATATTGGTAGAGAAGGTTTTGATAGGAGGATCTTTTGAGTTAGGATAGTGTCCATCAGAGTATTATTTTTATTATTTCACTTAAATGCATCCACAAAGGGACCAACACTTGTAATTTTTTTTATTCCCATTATTATATTATTATATTACACAGATATATATTTATCTTCATGTAGTATAATATTTATTTTATATACCATACTTCATGACATTCACATACCATTCTGTTTTATGTCAATAGGTTTTTGGTACGTGTGTTTTTTTAAAGGTTGGGGACAAATCCTCATTTATTATTAATGAAAATGTTTTTGGTATGTTAATTAAATGAACATTTCATTCCAATTTTAAGGTAGATATAGGAATAAACGATATGGGTTTCATTTGAGGGAATATTCCCCCCATGACTTACTTAGTCCCACATATCTTGTAAATAAACCCTAGAATATGAGGAGACATGCTTCAGGTCTAGTAATTTTCTTTATCAGTGCCATTCAGGTTCATTATTCCAACATGTTATAATGTACTAATGATATAACAGATGGAATTCCATGTTTTACACTTGTTGTATTATCTAAAACAAAAATCATATTTTATGACTCATAATGAAAAATAGGTATTTATATATTAGACTCAATTGTCATAAATCATAACATGTTATAGTATATGATAAATATCTTTAATTACAAATTAATAAGTATTACACAATTCCATACATTGATTGTGGGAGGGGGGTATTTATGATTTTATTATATAAAATATAAATCAAAGTTTAAAAAAAATATAGATGATATAATTTTTTTAGAACATGATATATATTTTATATTTTTTAACACCATTACTAAAACTAATCAAACAACACATAATAATTAATAATTATCAAATCTAATATGAAATACCCAAAAGGCCTTATATTTTCATTTTTTTGAGAGTATAAAATTTTTCATCTCTATGTACAATTATTTAAATATTTATGTAACCCCTTAATTGATTTTATATAGAAATAGAATAATACATTTTCTATTTAAATTCCTTGGTAGTAGAAATATATTAAAAAAACACTTTTAAGAAGGGAAATATTTTGGATTCATAATCCTAAGATCAAAAATTTAACATTAAATTTATGATTTTTGTCTTTATAATTTAAAATGATAAAATTGTAATTATTTTTTTGTAAGATAATAAATCTTTTCTAAGACGTATGATATCATTATATTTGAAAATTTACAATAAATTTCAAATTTTCAGTCGGATAATTTTATTTCAAATTTAAATATAACTATTTATATTAATAATTTTTTTACCAATATATCATAAAGGTTTTTAGAATATAAAATAAAATAAAATAATATTTTTTATAATAATTTATTATTAATTTTTTGATCATCTCTATGATTTAATATTCTCCATGTTCAAATATAATATTTTGTAAAAAAAATTATTTTATGATACACAAACACTCTGCTTAATGATAATAAAAATTATTTAAATTAATTTTAATATATTAAAAATAAAATATTAAAAACCATATATAATATAGAATTATATTCATTCAGAAATATATTTTAGATAATAAAATGTTTATTTAATATAATATAACATTTATAAGTGGTTAGATCTATTCCCCACATATTTTAAAAAACATTGATAAAAACAAATTATACTAGATTAAAATTTTATTATACTTTTATTGAATTTTTTATTTATTGGGTTAAATTATATTCCATATTTTTAGAAACCATTACCTCATTTATTAATAACAATTATTATTTACAAATTAAAATCTCTTATCATGTAAAATAACAAGATATTGAAATAGAAATATTTGATTACAATTTCCAAATCCACGAATCCTAGATTATTATATTTATATGAATTTCACCATATAATTAACTATTTCTTCTTTATTTAAATGTTAATATTAATCAATAATTTATTATTTTTAAACTTATATATATTTTTTATTTTATTTAATATACAATTTTTATTTTATGGAATTAAAAATAAAATAATTTATTTCTATAATATTTAACCATGAAATGGACTCTTAATAGATTTACTAACACCCCTTTAAATATTTTGACTATCCACATCTCTAATTGAAAGGCTTGAAACAATTTAAACATTAACCTTTCTTCCAAAATCTCTCTCTAGTTTTAGTACCCCTAGATAGTTATTTGCCACCATTATTATTTTATTGTTATAAAAAAATAAAATTTCATCTGCCTATATGATCATTACAATAGTAAATCATGGTCCTCCCATGTATTACATAGTTATCCATGAAATATTGGTAAAATCATGATTTTTTTATCATTCAAATTGTAATTCACATTAAATTACAAGAACTATTCCAAAAATAATTTAAAAAAAAGAAAGAATACATCTAGATCTATTATTAACATAGTCTCTAGCCTCCATAGGTCAATGAAGTACTTAATTATATACATAACACGAATAGAGAATGAATATTATTTCATAATCTTGTATTTCAAAAATTCCTTTAAAACCAAGAAACTCTCATGAAGTACTTATTATTGAAATAAAATCATTAAGATAATTATCATATTGAAAAAATAAATATTATCTTGTTTCAATTAAAATATAGGTTTTCTAAAAATTATAGAGATTAATTAATGTGTGATTATTGTGAACAGAGAGATATTGGGTATTTTTGATGTTGTGGAATATTAGTTCCCTATAATAAAAGCGTTTTTCAAATGGGAGTTTGTTAAAGTGGAATTCAGGATGAGTGGATGTTATAAGGGTTGTCCTTTATTTTCAACAAATAAATATATTTTTTAATTAATGAATAAAATTTATTATCATTTGATTCATTTTGTGTTAGTTAAAGAGAGGATGGTTATAATTCATAAAATATAATTTATGTATTTTTGAATAGATAAGATTTTTTTGATAATTTTGGTAGTATATATGAAATGTCATTATAGTTTTGGAAGTAATTTTTTAGTTCAAGATATGAGTGATAAAAATATAATAAAATGTTAAATTACTCTCTAACTAAATTGTTTATTCCATGATCAAAATCCAAATATTATGATGTATAAACAGATATTTCTTATCATGGAAATATAGTAGTAAAGGAAACCTATTACGAAGTGAATTCTAAAATCAGACATTTGTGAAGAGGATATAAGAAATTGGAGATCATTCGGATTGGAGGTTGCAGGGTGTCAGACCATAATGTAATGGATCATGAAATAATTCACATGGATGATAAGAATAATGTGAATCAAAAAATACATGTTTGTGTAGTGTTTTGGTTGAATCTGATGTGAATTATCAAATCAAATAAAAATATTTAGGCAATGAAAAATAAGGGATTATTTCTTTATGACGTTTCTCAGTCATGGTGATGTAACAAATTTAGTCACACCACCAAAAATAAATTATTTTTCATTATGTATAATGTATATAATTTATTATTCAATTGGTTCCCATTATTGAGATATCAAACACATTATAACATTATAATAAAGATGTAAACACAATGATAGAGGAAGAATTGAACATTTCACATTATTTATTAATGTGTCCCACATTTTACCTTAAATAATACTCAAACATGATATTTTAATCAACATATTTATATCCAAGGGTGTTTATAAGGATTAGATTTATCTGATCCTCTGAAAAAAAAAGAGGGAAACGTTGAATATAATTTACATTTATAGATTTGAATTTGGAATTTATATCAAATATGCGTAAAAGTGATTCTTTGTGCTATGAGATATAAGAGATATATATTGGAATAAAATTAAAGTGATTGTATAGTGTGAATCTATATAGAATAATTATGTAGATTAATCAAGATAAGATTAAATGAAAAAAATGACAAAGTGGAAGAATCAAACAGAAAATTTGATAGATATATATTTGAATTAAGACTATATTATTGTTACTATTTCAGAATATTTATATTATTTTTTGGAATCACACCACCCAAGTCTGGTGACACCTTATATCTCATAAGATAATGTTTAATCTATCCTGAATTGTAATCTATGATAATTATATGATCACTTGATCTTGGGTTTTATCTGAACATGAAAAGGATATATTATCTCAATTATAGAAGGGAACCTTGAAAAAATAATTTAGGTCTCCTGTGTATGAGCATATGAATTTTAGTGATTTATTTAAAATGATATCATATGTAACATTCAAAATTCTAAATGGTTTTAATAAGTTTAAATTCAAAAGGAATTGAATTGACTAATTTATCCTCCTCTTAGTGAATTATGACTGATCTTATGGGCCTCTTTTCGAATGGTTTGAATGAATTTCGGTTCCCATGAAATATGATATTTCTATTTAATGTTAGGTGATAATAGGTTCCTCTATGTTTTATGTTTTGAGTTATGATTTTTCATATTCAATTTAGACATCATTAATTCAGTGAAAAACAAAAGTATTTTAAAAATTGATGTAAAATATTATTTTATTTGAAAATATAATATGCTAATATATCTTTTATCAGTTAGTTTGAATGAATATGAGGATACTAAAAATGGATATAAACCTAATGCTAAATATGCTAAAACGATAGAATTTTATTTAATGAATCGTGATAAAGACGGTAAATATCATAATTTTATCATTTTACCCTATTGAAAAAGGGTTTTCTAATGGTTTAATTCATTGTGAAATAAAAATTATTTATTATAAATTATAATATATTTATAAAAGAAATTGGAATGTGATGTGAGAGAAGATATGGGTGAGGATATGGAAATATTAATATCACAATATGAATGATGATGAAATATTTGAAAACTTATTCACTAGAGTCAATGAAGTTATGACCACCATTATGAGGTTTTTTTAGATGATAAATGATTATTCAGTTGTTCATGTTATATTATAGATTTTTTAAGAAAATTACACAATCATTTAAACAAATGATGACCATGATTTTGATAAAAATATATTTTTTAAATTTATATAATTTTTTTATTCATATGAAATGACAAGTGGGAGTGTTTTCAAGAATATGATAATGATTAATAAGGAAGTCTACATTAAGGATACGAAAAAGAATAACAATTGGAAAATGTCCCATGTAAAATGATAACTTTGATGATTAAAAAATTTTAAATTGAAATTTTGAAAACATATTTTATTCAATTGAAGAAATTTTAGACAATGAAAGTGAAATAATAAAGGTAATATTACACTTAAATGACTTATTTTTGGAGCTATTTCACAGTTCATATTAAAATTTACAATATTTAAGGAAGTATATGATTGTGGGGATGAGGATGAGAATAAAATTTTTTTTTAAGTGGAAATAATTAAAATTTAACAATATAAATATTTATTGATGGGAGGAATTGAAAATATTTATAAACTTTAAAATTGAAACTTGGTATCTCTTATTTATGTTGATGATAATACTGATGATGAATTGCAAGTTAATGAATCTAGTGAATTTGGTTAAAAAAATATTGATTATGAAAGCGATTGAGTAAAAATTCAGAAGATATGAATGAAGAAAAGATGTAAGTGATAATTAAAAATAAATATAGTTAAATATTAAGAGAAAAATCAAGTAATTCAATTCAAATATTTCCAAAATGGGAAGGTAGTACCAAATATTACAAAATATATTAAATAATTAAGTAGTAATTTCATCTTATATTTTTTAATCATGTCAATGTTGATAAATTATATTGATAATAAGATGACATTATTTACTAAAGAGACTGAGTTTATGGTTTGAAATGATGATATTGATAATAAGAGGAGAATGGTGTTGAAATTATTCAACCAAAACTATTAGATGCAAATAAGAAACTAAAAATTAAAATAATATTCTGAAAATTTATCACCCATGATGTTGGATAAATATCAATGAAGATAATGATTGAAAAGTAATATTCAAATACACAAGTTAAGATAGTTGAATTGTTTAAATTTAACAACAAATATTTGAAAATTATAAATATTTATAATTCTATATTGAAAGATAAATTTAACATTACTATTGAATTTCAAAGGTCAATAAATATGAATAAAATGGTGAAGAAAGTATTGGGAGTATATGTATTGACCTGAACATTCCTATGAAAAACACATATCACATTTTCTAGTTCTGTACCCCCCAAGAAACAAATAAGGATAAAATGGTAATTTACCCTATAAAAATCATAGAAATATTTTCTAGGTGTATCTCTATTATCAATATTATAAGTATTCACATGTAATAAAATTTGGTGATATTTTAAGATGTTTGTATTTTTAAGATATTTTATATTTACTAATGAAAATTATATATTCCCATATGTGTGAAAAATCATTTCTCTTAGAAAATATTCAAATCTAACATCCCATATGAGTCATGGAATATTGGTTTTACCCAAAAAAGGTATAAAAATAGTTCATGTTCTTTATCCCAGGTCGAATAATTTAATTGTTCTTTATTTTAATTTTTTAATTTTCTATTAACTTCCCAATAGTTCTATGCATTGTTCAGAAGAGATGGATGGGAGGATCTCACATTAGTAAATATATTTGAACTAAAGGGATAATAAAGGATTAGAGGGAGGATATTCACTTAGATGAGGCTGATTGGAGAAGGATAGGTACATATTGACAATGAGACATAGATTATCGTAATGTTACCTTGATGATTTTTTGATTCATTATGAGGTAGAGATAATTATTTTGGTTTCTATATCATTTTATCCAAAAACATTTTTCTACATGTTTGAGGATTTTGTCTATTGATATGGCCTAAGTCTCGTGTGGGGAAATTTCGATGAGAGATATGAATTGGCTGGGTTTGCAGTGCAACACCCAGAGATTTTATGAAAAATATTCTTTTTAATTTCATTAATGTCTTGTGTTGTACGCTACACCAAAAGGAGGATATACAACACGCATCATTGACTTGCCTTGCATTACACGCAATCACAACCTTCCTCGATAGCGCCTGTAGTACGCAATACCGAGTTTCACTAAACAACGATATGCTATTAAAATATTATTAAACTAGCCATTATGAATAGTAATAACCAATTTTTGAAATTTGGTAAATTTTATTTTTCGAAATGGACTTCATTTTTGGATTCGGAATATCGAAATTAGATTAGGTTGAAATTTTGGTACTTTTTGGATAACTTTCATTTTCGGATGAATAGTGAAAATTACTAAATTTTAATTAAAAACAACCTTTTTAAGCGAAATAATTAATAGCGATAAATTATTAATTTGAGTGGTTTTAAAGTATATTTAGAATATATTTTTACAATTTAATAAAATGTTGGTCATTGGATGTAATTTCACATTTAAACCAGACATAAACAAGTTTCAGTCTTTTGATAGTTGTTATCTCTTAAGAACACGCTATTTGTTTTGACGAAGAGATTTAATTTTTAAAATAATTAATGAAACTGATATGTTTTGAATTTGGTAAATAGACATCATTTTTGAGTTCATAATATAAAATATATCTTAGTCCTAATTTTTGGTATTTTTCTGGAAACATTCATTTTTTGATGAATAGTGAAACCACTAAGTGGTAGTTAAAAAAAATGATTTTTTCATAAAACATAATTTTACTGCTTCTGTGAGTAGAATTTCAAAAATCCGAGAGACATGGTTGATGTCAGTAAGTAAAATTTGGTTCAATGAGATGAAAATAATTTTTGGTGAATAGTAACATTTTACTTTTTTTACCATGGTTAAAAGTAAATAGGGTAATTAAGGGTAAAAATTATATTATTAATACCCTAAAACATGTCCAAATTCCATTGGATAAATGTAATTCGACCAAAAACAACCTTAGGAATAAAATATGACCATTTAGGCCCACTTGAATTTGATTAGGACATTTATTATTAATTTATTTAAAGATGGGTAAAAATAGTTAAAATCAATGTTTAATAAGTATATCATTTTTAATATAGGGTTATAAAAAAGATAAATTCGACTATGAATATTCATTATAAAGATAAATAAAATTTCCTACATAATGGTATTTTATTTGTAATTTTTAGACTTTAAATAAGTTAATTTATTTATGACACAAAGATGATGCAGTAATTATCTTATTAATGAAATATTGACATAATTGATGTTATAAATACCCAAATAAATGTAATTTTAGACTTTTTATGAATTACACTAATTATATAGGTTAATATGACAGGTTAGTATTTTTTTAAATAACGTTTTTCGAATTATCATTCTGTTATGAATTTCACAAAAATCAATTACTAAATAGTGTCATAATTGACATAAAATAGTTTTTAAAACAAATATTATATTATTAATTGTTATATTATTCCTAAAAATCTAAGGTTAGTCAAAATGACTTAGTTAAGTTTATATATATTAATAATAAACAACTTGGGGTTCGTTTGGCTTGTTATAGTTATTTTGTTAACCTTATAGTGTAAGAACACAAAAAGACACGGTAAAAGTAAAATTATCTAACTTAAAGTTAAAACTAAATGATAATTTTAAAATATTAAACTAAACATGTCCAAATTCAATTGGATGATAGTATTTCGACCCATCCCCACCTTAGCTTCTAAATAAATCAATTTGGATCTATTTAAAACCGAATTTGGCTTTATAATAAAATAATATTTTTAGTTTTTCCAAAGAGCCCCTCTCCTCCCTTATAAAAGGGCACCGTCTCCCTATCTTCCTCACACTACTTGGAGCCTTCAATCTCGGACAACCCCTACCAAATTCTCTTCTCCACTTCCCTAAAAACATTCTAGAGGTCCTGGTCTTTTTCAAAGACCAATTTTAGTACCCTAAGAGGAGGACTCAAAGAGGCGCTTCAAAGAAGAGGTAATCTCTGTTACCGATTCTTTCAACATTATTTCTTCTTCCACTTATTCTTCTTAGGTTTTTTCATTATGAAGTAATAACATCAGGATCAATCATATACTGATATTTTATTATAAGTATGAAACAACCCTATTTTACCATCTATCCATCCTACGGAAAACGAAATCACCGCGCGTGCGTACGTACGGAATACCGTCTCCACGCAGTTGTGTAATCTATTTTCCACCACCACCTTACATGGATGGATATAATGGTTTAAATAATAACTATATATGATTATTGTAAAGTGATATTGATTCTTAAATAGTATACATACACTCCAATACAATTGCACGATCATGAGAACGATATCATCCCTCGTGCGTACGTACGGACTACCATCTCCATAACGCGATGAGATTCACTCTCCATGTTAACCATTCATGAATGATTATAAAGTATATATAATGAATAATAATGAAATATATGACATAATAATGATACTGGATTTATGTATATATATATATATATATGTATGAAATTTACTCAATTCCATTCAATTCAAAAGGGAAACGAAAACAGCGTTCATGCGTACGTACAGCCTACTGTCTCCATGAATGGTGTATTTCATTCCATTTATCGATCTATAATATATATGTATATGATAAATATATATTATATATAAATCATGTTTTACATTCTGGAATTATGTAAATCAGGATATAAGTAATAATATCAAGAACGACAAGTCGAAACACATATGATAAATAAAATTATTTTACCCAAAACGCAGCTTTAACATGGAATTTACAAAAGAACGGGTAATATAAAGTCATAATTGAATCATATATGATATCATAACAATGAATATGATTCTGTAATAAGTCAATGAAATTATTTAAATCATTATACAGGAGGTTAGGATACGTACGAAGCATATCGGACCTAAGGTAAGGGAAATATTGCAATCTCATTTTTATCCGAGATTGTTTATAATTTGGTATTTACTGGGGTGTATTTTATCATCCACATCCATGTTTCCTCAATATGTAATATTATTTACATCCACCTACAATTTTTTAAATCCAATGTTACCCTTCGGTGAGTTTTTAGTAAAAAATATGAAAGGAATCTTTGGTCGTTTTTTGTACGAGGTACTTTTTGACTTTTCCGACAAAAGTACGAGAAGAATGTTTTTTTAACTTATACGACATGAATGGATTTTTAAAACAAAATTTCAAGAATATTCCTTTACAAGTTCTCATGATTATTTTTAATCAACTTCTTTTAGTTTAAAATTGTATGACATGTTAAGAAAGGAAAAAAAGTTTTTTGAAGTAGAAAGGATATTTTCCTCAAGAATGGAATTCATGAGTTTTATCAAAATTATTTTCCATCGAAGATAATATAGGGTTCTTTTTCTATCCCTATTGTTACATGGATTTGATTTTGTTGTGATGGAAATATTTTTATGAATTCCATTATCTTATATGAATTGTTTTATGATGTCACGATGTTTAAGATTCTCATTTTTATGGGTTATGCTATGATGTATGGTTTATGATTTTGTGGCACACATAAGAATGGTATCATTACGAGATGGGTGAGACCTATATCTTTCTCCAATGCATTGGGTAAAGATTTTATATCTCATGAGATAGACATGGCTAGAATGGCAGGTTAAACCGGTTCAGTGAAACAGGACTGAAACGAGGAGTGAACTCCGTTCAGAAATGGACTTTGTCCACTAAGATAGTCTTGGAAATGAGTCTTGACTAGTAAGAAATGATTCTCTATGATTATGTGTGTATTCCAGAAAGTTTCATGTTTTAAGTTATGATTATTGGGATTACATTTCACTACTATGATTTATCCCATGTTATGAAATTATGATTTCTTTTGCAGGTTATGATTTCCAAAAGTTATGTTCTTATGTATATGATGTGATTGATATTTATTTTGTTTACCCTTACTGAGCATTTGAGCTCACCCTTTTAGGTTTTCTTTTCCCCAGTATATAAATAATGGTTTTAGGTAAAAAATGGAAGATCTTAATGGGAGATATTGAAGATCTTTCACCACGATTAGAAGATTATATTCCGAGTTTCCAAAGACATTATACTATTACGGTCCTTGTGTGTGTGTTTTTGTTATGTACTAAGTATTCTGCAAAAGTAATGTAATGTCCATATACGTTATGCTTCGGGTCTCTACAGTTGGTATCAGAGGAAAGGTTTAGTCAACCTTTGGGAACTAGGATGCGAAAACGTTAGTGAGATCCCTAGAGATATTTCTAAGGTATGTCTTGGGATGTCTCTAAGTTTAAGTATACGTATAGGTTATAGTCCTAGAATTGTTCTAACGATCTTATAATTTAACCTAAGATGTTAGATATAGATGGTACTCCCCCTATACTATGTTGTTTTCTCTTGCATGATTTTTTCCTCTCACATAATTCTTTTTGTGTTTTAGTTAATGGAGGGAACCATAAGGAATTCGGTTAACATTGAATTCAATGGACAAATTGGTGACTATGAGCAAAAAAATTGTGTAATGCCCAGAGAGAAAGATATTGTGATTATTCCGAATTAGTCATTGCGATATATGATTAACAAGGAGAAATTTAGTGGTATGCCTAATTCATCAAAGAAGATGAATATAGACTATTATGCATGTTCACATGTTGAGGAACATAAAGAAAGGAAGATTGAGATTTCTAAAAAAGGGAAGAAGAACCTTGAGGAATACCTCAAATGGAGGGACCAATGTTATCTGTCTGGAGAAAAGGGTCATAGAGTGATAGACTGTTATAGAGTTCAATGTATTATTTGTGGAGAACATGCGCATTACCCAAATCAATTCCCTGAAATAAAAAGTTACTTATAAATCAAGGAAGGACTTATTCAAGGAAAATAATTGAAGAGGATGGATTGAAGTGTTTATGTATTGTTATTGAAGAATAATGTTGTTGAGGTAATTTTATTGTGTATTAGAATATTTTTATATTATTCTATCGTGGTTTTCAATAATTTTACGGAACCGGTAACCATTAAAAGTGATTAAAATATTTTGGAAAGCAGATGATATGTGCATAATGAAGGGATAAGGAGAAAATGAAATGTTTGATAGTATTCATGAGCTCATGATTGATATAATGACTATGTGATATCATGGTTTGAGTATATAGAATTTTGAGGATTTTGGTTTGTGGAAAGTGTTAACTTTTAACTACATTCATTTTTTCACTAAGGTTCAATGGGTACTCATTCTTTAAGAGAATACATGATTAAGGTATTCACATGTTTGTAATTTGACCAACAAGATATATCTTATGATATATTGGGGATAAATGATGGCATTCACGTGATTATTATGTGACATTTCAAGTAATCATTTTCTTTATACTATGAGCTTGGACCGAAGTATTTTAGATAAGCCTAAAGATTGGAATGGATTATGTTGGACATAAGTTAGTATTGTTTAAGGATAGAACTTTTTTTGATATTATTGATGGGATGTTATAGTAATGTAGTTTTAGAAAAAGGACAACCTGCATGACCGGTGATAGCCCATCGCGTCGGACAAGGCTATGGGAATCGAACCCACAATTGAAGTGCGACTGGCCATTATCGCCTACCACTGGCCTAGAAGAAGTCCCTGTTTAGTATAAAATAGTTTTATTATATTAAGCAGTATGATATATGAAGTATAAGTCCATTTTAGGAACCATATATGATTAATCTCACTATAGGTGGACTTATGTATGTTTTGATAACTTTTCTAACCTTTTGTTTGAGACAGATGGAATGACCCATCATTCTATCACATGATCTGCTTACACATAATGAATAACAAATTCAACTTCATTTATTTAAGAGATGAAGTGGAAATTGTCCAAATAATGACCAATGGTGAGACTATACCAAAATCACAAAAGTATTTCTTCTAATTCCAATTTCATCAACTTCAGGGAAATGATCTTGACAACCAAAATTTTTTTCCTAGTGCTCTTATATCTGATGAATCAGATGGTACCTTAGATTGTCACAAATTTATGGCTTTGTGATTGCTGGATTTTCCATAGCCATGTTCTCTACCAGTCTCCATCAGATCATTATGGTTAGATGTCTCTTCAATATCCATATTTTCACCTATGTGGAATCCCAGTGATTAGTTTATTTGGGTAACCGTTATGTTTCATACTTTTGTTTTTTTAAAGATTTGTTTTGGTATTCCTTTTTACGATGTGGGTTTCTATTAAAGAAACTTTTGAGTAGTAAACCATTTATAACCTCGACGAATTTCGAGGGCGAAATTCATTTTAATGGTGGTAGAATGTAACACCCCGAGATTTTATGAAAAATATTCTTTTTAATTTCATTAATGTCTTGTGTTGTACGCTACACCAAAAGGAGATTATATAAAACAAATCCTTGACTTGCCTTTCATTACATGCAATCACGACCTTCCTCGATAGTGTGTGTAGTACGCAATACTGAGTTTCACTAAACAACGATATGCTATTAAAATATTATCAAAACTAGCCGTTATGAATAGAAATAACCATTTTTTTAAATTTTTTAAATTTTATTTTTCAAAATGGAATTCATTTTTTGATTCAGAATATCAAAATTAGCTTAGGGTGAAATTTTGGTACTTTTCGGATAACTTTCATTTTCTGATGAATAGTGAAAATTACTAAATTTTAATTAAAAACAACCTTTTTAATTGAAAAAATTAATAGCGATAAATTATTAATTTGAGTGGTTTTAAAGTATATTTAGAATATATTTTTACAATTTTATACAATGTTGGTCATTGGATGTAATTTCACATTTAAACCAGACATAAACAATTGTCAATCTTTTGATAGTTATTATCTCTTAAGAACACGCTATTTGTTTTGACGACGGGAATTAATTTTTAAATTAATTAATGCAACTGATATGTTTTGAATTTGGTAAATAGACATCATTTTTGAGTTCATAATATCAAATATATCTTAGGCCTAATTTTTGGTATTTTTCTGGAAACTTTCATTTTTTTGATGAATAGTGAAACCACTAAGTGGTAGTTAAAAAAATGAATTTTTCATAAAACATTATTTTACCTCTTATTTGAGTGGAATTTCAAAAATCCAAGAGACGCGGTTGATTTCAGTAAGTAAAATTTTGTTCAATGATTAGAAAATAATTTTTGGTGAGTAGTAACTTTTTACCTTTTTTTACCACGGTTAAAAGTAAATAGGGTAATTATGGGTAAAAATGATATTATTATTACCCTAACACATGTCCTAATTCTATTTTATAAGTGTAATTCGACAAAAAACAACCTTATAAATAATATATGACCATTTATGCCCACTTGGATTAGATTAGGACATTTATTATTAATTTATTTAAAGAATGGTTAAAATAGTTAAAATAAAAGTTTAATAAGTATATCATTTTTAATATAGTGTTATACATAAGATAAATTAGACTATAAATATTCATTAGAAAGATAAAACGATTTACTACATAATGATATTTTAATTTTAATTTTTAGACTTGACATAACATATTTTATTTATGACACAACGATGATTCAGTAATTATCTTATTAATGAAATATTGACATAATTGATTTTATAAATACCCAAATAAATGTAATTTGAGACTTTTTAGGAATTACACTAATTTTATAGGTTAATATGACATGTTAGTGTTTATTTAATTAACTTTTTTTTAACTAATCATTCTGTTATGAGTTTCAAAAAAATCAATTACTAAATAGTGTCAAAATTGACATACAATAGTTTTTAAAACAAATATTATATTATTAATTGTTTTTTTATTCCTAAAAATCTAAGGTTGGCCAAATGACTTAGATAAGGTTATATATATTAATAATAAACAACTTGGGGATCTTTTGGCTTGTTATTGTACGTTTATTAACCTTATAGTGTAAGAACACAAAAAGACACGGTAAAAGTAAAATTATCTAACTTAAAGTTAAAACTAAATGATAAGGTTAAAATAGTAACCTAAACTTGTCCAAATTATATTGGATGAGATTATTGCGACCCATCCCCAACTTATCTTAGAAATAAATCAATTTGGAGCTATTTAAAACCTAATTTGGTTTTATAATAAAATAATATTGTTAGTTTTTCCAAAGGAGCCCCTCTCCTCCCTTATAAAAGGGCACCTCCTCCCTCTCTTCCTCAAACAACTTTGAGCCTTCAAGCTCGGCCAAACCCTGAAAAATTCTATTCTCCACTTCCCTAAAAACATCATATAGGTCCTGGTATTCTTAAAAGTCCAATTTTAGTACTCTAAAAGAAGGAATCAAAGAGGCTCTTCAAAGAAGAGGTAATGTTCGTTACCGATTCTTTCAACTTTATTTCTTCTTCCACTTCGTCTTCTTTGGTTGTTTCATTATGAAGTAATAAAATCAGTATCACTCATATACGGATATGTTATTATAAGTATGAAACAACCCTATTTCACCATCTATCCATCCTACGGAAAACTAAATCACCGCGCGTGCGTACGTACGGAATACCGTCTCCACGCCGTGGTGTAATATATTTTCCACCACCACCTTACATGGATGGGTATAATGGTTTACATAATAACTATATATGATTATTGTAAAGTGATATTGATTCTGAAATAGTATACATACACTCCAATACAATTCCACGATCATGATAACGATATCATCGCTCGTGCGTACGCACGGACTACCGTCTCCACGAGGCGATGAGATTCACTCTCCATGTTAACCATTCATGAATGATTATAAAGTATATATAATGAATAATAATGAAATATATGACATAATAATGATACTGGGTTTATGTATATATATATATATATTTATTTATTTATTTATTTATGTCATTTACTCAATTCCATTCAATTCAAAAGGGAAACGAAAAAAGCGTTCATGCGTACGTACGGCCTACCGTCTCCATGAACGGTGTATTTCATTCCTTTTATCGATCTATAATATATATGTATATAATGAATATATATTATATATAAATCATTTTTTAAATTCTGAAATTATGTAAATCAAGATATAAGTAATAATATCAAGAACGACAAGTCGAAACACATACGATAAATAAAATGATTTTACCCAAAACGCTGCTTTAGCATGGAATTTACAAAATAACGGGTAATATAAAGTCATAAGTGAAACGTATATGATATCATAACAATGAATATGATTCTTTAATAAGTAAATTAAATTATTTAAATAATTATACAGGAGTTTCGGATACGTACGAAGCATATCGGACCTATGGTAAGGGAAATATCGCAATCTCATTTTTATCTGAGATTGTTTATACTTTGGTATTTACTGGGGTGTATTTTATCATCCACATCCATGTTTCCTCAATATGTAATATTATTTACATCCACCTAAAATTTTTTAAATCCAATTTTACCCTTCGGTGAGTTTTTAGTAAAAAATATGAAAGGAAACTTTGTTCGTTTTTCGTACGAGGTACTTTTTGACTTTTCCGATAAAAGTACGAGAAGAATGTTTTTTTTAACTTATATGGCATGAATGGATTTTTAAAACAAAATTTCCAAGAATATTCCTTTACAATTTCTCAAGTTTATTTTTAATGAACTTCTTTTTGTTTAAAATTGCATGACATGTTAAGAAAGGGAAAAATGTTTTTTTGAAGTAGAAAGGATATTTTCATCAAGAATGGAGTTCAAGAGTTTTATCAAAATTATTTTCCATCTAAGATAATATAGGGTTCTGTTTCTACCCCTATTATTACATGGATTTGATTATGTTGTGATGGAAATATTTATATGAATTCATTTGTCTTATATGAATTGTTTTATGATGTCACGATGATTAAGATTCCCATTTTTATGGGTTATGCTATGATGTATGGTTTATTATTTTGTGGCACACATAAGAATGGTATCATTATGAGATGGGTGGAACCTATATCTCCCTCCAATGCATTGGGTAATGATTTTATATCTCATGAGATATACTTGGCTGGAACGGCAGGTTAAACAGGTTTAGTGAAACAAGACTGAAATGAGGAGTGAACTCGGTTCAGAAATGGACTTTGTCCACTAAGAAAGTCTTGGAAATGAGTCTTGACTAATAATAAATTATTCTCTATGATTATGTGTCTATTCCACAAAGTTTAATGTTTTAAGTTATGATTATTGGGATTACATTTCAATAATATGATTTATCCCATGTTATGAAAATATGGTTTCATTTGCAGGTTAAGATTTCCAAAAGTTATGTTCTTATGTATATGATGTGATTGATATTTATTTTGTTTACCCTTACTGAGCATTTGAGGTCACCATTTTATGTTTTCTTTTCCCAAGGATATAAAGAAAGGTTTTAGGTAAAAAAATAAGATCTTTATGGGAGATGTTGAAGATCTTTCACCACGATTAGAATATTATATTCCAAGTTTCCAAAGACAATAAACTATTACGGTCCTTGTGTGTGTGTTTTTATTATGTACTGAGTATTCTGAAAAAGTAATGTAATGTCCATGTACGTTAAGCTTCGGGTCTCTATATGCAGAGCCTCTATATGGGGAATTCCCAATCACACAACAAATATTTTTAAAATAAACTCTATTTATACCATTGGTGTGATGAAAGCGTAACAAACTGTCTGCATGGTGTATTAGAAATACAGAAATTCCATTTTGGATAGATGGATACATGAATCAGTGTGTGGCTACATACATGGTCAGACACATCGTGTGAGGTACATGGAATGTACAATTATACACCTTGTTAGGTTATATGAAAAAGACTAAGAGAAGGAATAGAAATTGGTATACATTATATATTATACGTCATATGTTACATGAGGTATGTTTTATAATTTCAAAAAATATATTTTGATACAAATAGGTAATAAAGAAAAATGAAAATATAAAACATAAATATTTCAAAAATTTAGATGAATATTCAATACATATCATAGAAATGCTTTCCCTATAAATGAAAAGGATTAGATTCATTGAATAATGGATACATAATTTTTTTCATCAATTATCTCCAACATAACCAAATAAATTTCTTTTCATACTGTAATCATTTTAGTGAAACTGTACTAAAAAAATATTTTCAATGAGAGGAATGGAAACATAAGAATGGTTGATCTCAGATTCTCTATAAGGGTAAAAATGATAAGTATCAGTCAATGAGAATTACATGATCAGAAGGGTATGAGGTTATGATATTAACATTTAAAAATCATCCAAAAAATTCTTAGATTGTAATCATGGAATAAGACTTTATAAAATCAAATAACATGAAACATAGAAGAAACAATGATCATAATAAAGGAAATAATATCATAAAAATAAGAAAATGTCATAGAGAGTGGTATACAAAGTGTTAAAAAAATAAAATATGAATAAAACATTAAGTATACATGCCAATATTTCCATCGCCAGTTAGGCTTTTCCAAACCACCCTTGTAATTTCTTTGGGATTGGGATAATTACCAATATACTCTTTTCTGGGGCTTGGTATAACTACCAATGTACTCTTTGAGTTTATTAAAATTTAACAAGTACCCAATTAAATGATTTTTTATAATGTAACCACCAATAATATAATCATAAAAAATTCATATGTATGTCCCAAGATCACAAAAATATTGTATATTTCCTCATTGATTATCTAGTGTAATAGAGTTCATTTTTCATTAGCATTATCATAAACCCTTAAATGAATGAATAATGATGGTATCACTGGATCATATCCCTAGGTAAGAATATGTAAAATTAACTTATTCTTTCATAGATTAAAATTCCATTAAAATACCACCAGAAAACTTTATTAGGAAAATACATCTTTTATTTTAAAATTACATATTTATAATATCAAAATTTCGCTAAAATTAGTGATTTTTTAGAAACCCATTTAAAATTATATTAGAATATTCAGGACACATAATATTCATGAATATGGAAAATCAATTTGTTTGGAAAATAATGAAATATTTTTTATGTTCTGAAATTTGATAAAAAGTTACTCATAAAAAACAAGATTCATTTTTAATTATTTTTATATAAACTAAAACATATGAAAAATGAATTTAATAAATATTTGGAGATTATTAAAAACATTCTAGGAAATTGTTTAATTAATATTAAGATATTGAAGAAAATTATTCCTGACTGAATAAAAAAACTATGTTGATGTTCCTTAAGAATATTCTAGCAGAATATTGAGTACAAAAGGAGGAAAAAATTAACTGAATGATTTTAATTTCCTAAATTAATTTGAGGATAATAATAGGAACACTATTTTATTTAGATATAGAAAATAATTATATTATAATAAATTAAATCATAAACATTGTAGGTAAAGAGTGATATTATAACCTTAAACCCTTACCTCATTCCCAACTTACATCACAAGTGACATTACATTCCAGTGTAAATTTTATATATTTATTATAATTCACTACTATAATCATATTCCTACATATAATTCAATACATAGGTTACATGTAAAATCTTAACAACCATTAATTATTAATATTTCATTATCATCATCATTTTTGGGGTTAACAACTTCGTTTTTCATGTAGAATACAATTTGAAAGTTATGCACCATAAATATTGATCATGGTTATTTCATAAAAATATTTTAGTCATGATATAAATATAATATATGAATTTTATACATAATTATTACTATCCATAAAATACACATAAAAAAATTAATTATAACGTCCAAGGAGATGGTAGTCCAAATATATTCTTGATCATAATTATTATTTTTCAACATAAAGAAAGAAAGAATAATAAATAAGAATTTATTATTTGAAAATATTAATTATATAATAAAAATTATATGTTATTATGAAATATGTAATTATATCCATCAATGTGAGAATATTATGGAAATTTAATCATATCAATATATAAAGGTACAAGTCCACACAAATGAAAACATAATAGTTTCATTTCCAAATTGATGAAAAGGATATTGAAAATTGATTTTCTGTAATTTTAAAAAATTATTTGAATATTTATGATAATAGGGTAATTATTTTATTATGGATAAAATATATTCGTTTTACATATAAGAATAAATTAAATCATAATGATTCTTGTAATATGATTACATATTATTTAAGAGACATCACTTGGATTACACATTAATCACTATTAGGTTAGACATAGGGTAAGAAATAAATTTCAAGGATACTGGAATGGAACCTATAAAGGTTTTTGTATCAGGATTATCTGATCTAGAATTCCTAAATTGTGGGAATAATTATATATAATATGGATCCTTTTATATGTTAGGGTAGACACATACATTGAATTACTTAAAATATTAAAATAATATACAGTCCATTTATTTTGAATGTTGAACCAAATAGAGATGAAAAATCATTTAGATAAATTTATGTTTGAATATCTTCAACCAATAAGATTTATAAATGTTTAATTGGTATTTTAATTTTATCACTTTTTTTAACCATCTTCATTATCCAGTTTTAACCCTAACCATGATAACAAATGTTTATTATTATTTTTATTAATTTTGACCAAAAAAAGTGGATGCACTAAATTTATTTTACAAGAAGAATAAAAATATTTAATCCATTTTATAAAAATAAATTTTTATATCTATAATATATTAACCATAAAAGAATTTCAAAAATTGTAATATTTTTTTTATAGAAATGAATTTTTAAGAATAAAACTAGATTTGCATTTATTCTATACCGTGTAGAAATTATTACATTAATGTTAAAGTATTTTATTGGTATTATATAATTAATATATTTCATTTGAGTCATTAATAAATATTCATTTATTTAATTTATTAATATAAAAGAAGTTCCCTAAAAAATATATTTTCAAATAAAGAAATATATTTACCATTTGAATATTTTATCATCATTTACAGACGTTAGAATACTAATATATGAACGGTTATTCATAAGATAAAAATAAATTTCATTAAAATAAATACGTATTATTGAACAAAATATTTTTATATAAAAAATAATAACATAAGGAAAAACTAATTTCTTCATTACAGTTGGTCTTTAAATTATGAAATTATTTTATTAATATTTAATGTATTTTTTAGGAATTGATCAATTAATTTATTTAATGAAACATATATATATATATATCATAATATTGTTAATCCAATTCTTTCCCACCAATAAAATTTTTAATATATAATGGACATAATATATCATGGTTCTTTTAGATTCATGGATTCATGTAAAAAAAGATATCAAATAGAAAAATTATTTCAAAGGAATGCATATAAAAGTTTGAGGTGTACAATTTTACCCAAATTAAAATGAATTTCATCTTCACAAATCTATCACTTTGATGAAAAGAATGAAGATTTTTCAATTTCATCACATCTTTGGGTTCCTATATAGCTACATAGAATTAATGATTCAACCAAATAACTTTATATAGGTGATTAGTCAGGTTCTGTAAATCAAAATATCTAGGACCTAATATTTCTGTTAGTTTTTATTTATATAAAAGATCATGATATAGTTATAAAACCCCAATGTATAGTACATGTGAACAATAATGAATGAAAAACCTCAAAAGTGATACACAAAACACATTATAAACTATATAGAGGTTCAAAGGAAGTTATAATTGATAAGGTTCTATCTCCACTGAATAATAAATCTCAAAGAGAAAATTATACCATGTTCTCAACAATATATTATTTTTGAATTTCTGACATTATTATGAAGAGATATTCACCGGAATTACTTCTAAATAACATTTAATAACAGATCTCACTGATTATTATCTACATAACTATTTTATTGATTCTGAGATTCCTCAATGTGCTATTTAATGGATATAACCTTATCATCTATTTACTCAGTTTTCATATGTCCCAAAATATTTCATTCTCCAACATCATCCAAGAATATTAGAGTTCCATACATCTTAACATAATGTTATTTATAAGGATTATTCTGAATTATCGAGTGAAAGATATTGTTTTGAGAAAATTTTACAAGAGGAAGGTCTTGATCCCAACAACTATTGAAATCTATAGAACAAGATCAAAACATACCCTCCCTGGTTTGATGTTTCTCTCAGAAGAATAATATATAAAAGATGATATGAAGTAATAAAAACGAACATCTTTTCTTGATATTATTAATGAATTATCTATAAAATTAATGTAATCCTTATATCTCTAAAATATACAATAGAATATAGTAATCCATGTAACCTTACCACTTACGTAATGTTTACCAAAAATATATTATCATTGAAATTTAATATCTTCGTAAGGTAATAGACTAAAACCCAAACAGAATTATTCCCTTTATATATCTAAGGGGTCTTATGATAAAAAATATGGTGATATTTTTACATTTTAATACAGTTATGCGTAATGGTCGTAAAACCCCTTATTCTTATTCCACTCACCCTTAACTTTTTAGCATACCAATCACTAAGATACATACTGGTCAATATCTATCATCATAATATCCCACTAAAATTATTTTTACGGTCTCTATACATATTTTTACATATAGGATAAATAGAGAATGACAATAGATGAGATTTATCCTACAACTCTATCAATTATTATATAATAAGGAAACTTACTTTTTCTGGATCTCTATCTTTACGACATAATCACGGTTGTACCCAAGAATATCTCTCTCCTTATTTTATATCTCTACATATTTTATATATACCTTTTTAATATTCATATTGATAAGAGGGTGAATACAAATTTTAGGAAGATAATATTTGACCACTCTTTCTTGATTTCTTATTCATCCTTTTAAAATAAATAAATATTGGATATTTTATGATCCTCAAAATAAATAAACTACATTATCCTTTTGATTTAAATTAAACAGAACATTTTTTACTTCCCAATGTGACAATGTGTTCAGAAATAATAATAATTATTAAATTTAGACAATATTCCCTTGCTCATATTCAACCCTTTATAGGTTAATATATTCTTTAATATTTTATGGTCAGTATATATTTCACACCTTTATCTTTAATTATAATGCATCAATATATTTAACATAATGAATAAAAATTATAACTCCAAGTCATAGGTTTGGTAATTCTACTTGTGAACCTTTAGTTACCTTGTTTCAAAACATATAGATCCTTTCTTCTCATATATATTAATGTCATCATTTTTTATCAATATTCATTAAATTACATAAACACATGCCAATAGAAAATAATAGTTTATTACCATTAGAAAGATGTAAACATAAATTATAGTACATTAGTGAGCTACAGTATCTAACATTAGATTCTTGATTACCATAAACCATATAAGACACATCATGCATAATATATATCATCATAACTTAGGGAAATAAAACATAATAAAGTGTGATATCAAATGCTTAGTAATGTAGAAAAAGGGAGACAAGAAAGAATAATCACAAGCATAAGGGTATGAGAACATGATCATAACATTAAATGATCTTACCCTACATGTTAAAGATCATAATATAGAGTCATGGAATAATGATTAGCAGTTCATAAGACATGAATCACAAGGAAATATTGAACAATATCCATGATATTAGGAAATAGAAATAAGACCTGAAATATTGGAATTCATGTACACATATAAAATTATTTCCATATCCTCCAAGGCTTTCATCGAAGACTTATTTAGTTGAATCGGTTCAATCACAAAACCATAACCGTATTCAAAATTTACTCTTAAGACTGTCTTAGTTGAAAATGTCTATTATTGAACTAGGTTCACTAACCATTCCATCCATTTTTCTATAATGATATATAAATCATTACCCAATTTACTAGAGAGATATAGATCCCACTAATCACATAACGAAACCATCAAATCATTTTCCACAAGATAATAAAAAATTAATCATATGATGACACATAATAAAGGTGGGTATCATAAAAATAATATCCCACGAAATTATATGTTTATCATATAACTTTCATCATATCATGGAATATGGAAAGTATATATATTTTTTTGTAATTATTTAATTATAGCTTAACACAAAGAAAGTGGCGGGGTTCATAAGTATATTACCCATGGAGGAGAAATAGGTATCATGAAAATCATGCCATCAAAAAATAAAAAATTCAGAGAAATAATAGAAATGATACCCTTGGATAATATCCCTAGTAAAAAATTAGTAACACAATCTGATTTTATTTTAGATGGAAAATAATGTTGATATATAATTTAAAAAATTGTTATGGAAAATATCATTTCGGTTTAACAAAACTATTTTATAAAATATAATTTTTTTTGAAAAAGATTCCCTTTGAAAACCACATTAAAACAAAAATTCCAAAATAAAAGGAGCCAAAATTATTTTTAATTGAACCTTATAAACACAAAAAGTATGATCTAATGAAATTATGGTCATAACAGTAGGTAAATCTATAAATGATGTACATGTTATATAAAAATTCATTTTTAATGTAAAAAGGTTTGAAAGGTTCCTTGATCGAAAAAAGACGATAATATTAATTGGAATTAATTTTTTTATACTTCATAATGGGTTAAAATGAAATTATAAAATCATTATAAATTGAAAAATTTTGTTTTTAATTTTTTCAGAAATCATTTTTGTGAATGAAAACTGATTTCCGACTGAAGATAAAAATAAAGTAAAATTTTAATAAAAACATTTTCATTATTATATTCATAAAAAATAGTCATAAAATTGTAAAATTACATTAATATATCATGAATAAATAGATTAGAAGAAAAATCATGAGATATTTTGAGATATGGATAATAATATTTGATCATGGGATTCATAATTATAAATAATAATGAAAAATGATGAGATTGTTGTAATAAACTCATACCACTTTGGTAACATTGAATTCAAATACCATTGACAGAATAAAATTATATGAATCATAAAATATCACGAGGTTGAAAAAATTTCTGATATTTCGTATGAAAGAGGAATTATATACACCTCATGATATAGTATATGTTTATAAAATAAAGTACATCTCAATGAAAGAAAAATTCATAAAAAATAGCATTATCACATTAGAAACATTTTAACTGTAAACCCCAAGAATGATAGATACTAAAATGGATACTTAAATACCAAAAATTTTATATAAAAGAATAATAATATTCATTAATCTTTTTATATACATAACATATAATAATAAAGTGTTTAATATAGAATGTGTCTCCTAAAAGTGAAAAAGTTATATGTAAATTCTATACTACTTGAGTAACTTTTAAATCAAAAGATCCATATAAGGATACTATAAATTAAAATATTTAATATCATGAAATAAATTAAATTCATGATATAAAATTCCCTAAGTAATTATATACACCATAAAAAATAAATGAGTGTTGAATAAGAAATAAGTCTTCCAGAAATAAAAGTGACACTAGAAATTCCTACCCCTTACGTACTTACTCTCATAATAATCATTAAAAAATCATGTATAATAAATATAAATTTATTATAAATCCATATAAGATCCATATTCATAAATAAAATACCATATATGATTTACATATTACTTTATATTACTCTTTTATTAACAATTCTCTGTTCATGTTGTGTTCCAGGTAATAACCTTTTTGTTTTTCATATAAGTTTTGATTTCTTATATTTCGAATTCTCTTTAATTTATCATGTTATAATAACCTCAAAAATTATAAAAATGATATAAATAACACACATATATATATATACATATCTATATATTCATTATATATTTATTTATAGTAATCCATACATGATTGAAATATGAAATGAAATATATCATTCATTGAGATGGTCTCCAATACGTATAAATCAATGATGTTTCTATTTTTCTTGTAATATTGAAATAATTAAAATTATATAATATTTTTTCATTAAAAAACATTTTTATGTCATATATATATCACATTTGTTTAAAAGAATCCTTAATAAATTCCATGTAAATCGTGAATGAATAATATTCCTTTGTGAGGAAGTAGTAATCCATACCCACGAACTACATTATCATATTTCCATATTATGGAAATCATGAATTTTTATGTGATATAAAAATTACCTAATCGATAAAACATTTTAAAAATAATTAATATCATATAAAATTATATATTAATCATTTTCCCCACCAAGACTGGTGGTAATCGAAGAATGAACATCATTGGTTCACGAGGTGGTAGTCCTCCATACACATGAATGACTATTGAGTATCTGATTTGATAGAAGTTGGTGATGTTTTAATTAATAAAATTAAAATAATAGAATCTCATTATATTTAATATATCATGTTAATTATATAAGCATGATATTGAATCCATTTACGAGGTATGTGGAACAAAAAAATAAAAATGTTATTTGAGGAATACTACATCTTTATAGGGTATCTCTTTCTGGTTTATACCAAATGACTTCTTTGGGGTGATTTATGCCAAATTTTAATTTTCTAGGATTATGTGAGGGAATTTTCGATTTTATATGGGTAGGTTTTGTATGAGACAAATGGAATAGGAGGTGTGAATAGAGGGGGATAGGTGGAGGTCTTTTATAAGGGAGTTGAGTTGAAAATTTTTCAATACCAAAAAGGAAAACACTATTAAGGGGTATCTGTTACATCAATTGACTCTAATAATGAAGCATGTTTTATCCAATAGGGTAAATAGATGAAATATTGTTATCAAATTTGGGTTGGACAAGTTTATGGGTAATTTTAACCTTACATTTATAATTAATTCCCTTTTTAAAATCATTTTTCTCTTAATTGACGTTATTAATTGCAACTATTTTCATGGATAAGTTTGGTAAATAATCCTTATTACCACACCCCAAGATCATATGGAATGTCTCTTTTAAATTTAACATCTTCGAATGCTTATCTATTGTGTGGAAATGAATCATGATGTACTATTAAGTATTAACATGATTGTTGGAAAAATAATAAGACCAATAAGAATTGTTTTGCAGATAATAGAACAAAAACCTCATCTATGAATTTATAATTACAATTTAGGTATAATATGAATGATACCATTATATATTTACATCTTGGATTATTTCTATAATATTTTGGAAAATTATAAATTAAATATAGATGTTTTTGTGAAACTAAATTTTATTATTAATATAATGATTTAGAAGAAAACTAATCATCAATGAATAGATTTATAAATTAATATTTTTATTCTAATGAATATAGTATAATTTTACGAGACCTTATTTAATTTTCAAATGGTGCATAAAACTAGTTATAATTTAGAAATCTGAATTTATCAAATAAATGATTCTTTAAATTAAAAACTAAATTTCTAATTTTTTGAAAAATATTTTCAAAAAATAGATTCAATTTTTGAAATCAAAATGAAAATATTGGTTAATGTTAATATATGGTATTTTTATAAAATAATTGAATTTTTTGGTGAGTAGAGAAATACAGAAATTTATGGTATTTAACATTATAAGTAAATAAATGAATTTTTAAGTCATGTTTGATTAATAGATGATGTTAGTGAACATTATATAATCCTAACATGATATATTAATTTTAATTATATATAATAATAAAAAATATTGATATTTTGAAGCTAAAATAATATACCAATGAATAAAATAATCGAAAACACCCCACTCCTCCAGTATAAATACCACACCACCCCCCTTCTTCTAAAATCATTTAAGAAATGTATATTTAATATATTATTTGAAATTACTCTAAATTTTTTTCCACACATTCTATTCTTACTATTATCCCCAAAAATAACTTCTCAAATTTCCTTAAGGAGGCCCTCATGTTGATGACACTCAAGTGGTAACCCCCCCCCCCCCCCTCTTTCTCTATTAATTTCTTTCATTCTCGTATCATTTTTTGAAACTCTTATAAAAAGTGTAATGGTAACTCCAGTATCATTAAAATACGGTAAATGTTTTATGTTAATGGAATATATATCATGAGTACTCTTCTCTTATCCTTTTAGTCTAAAAATGAAAACCTAGTCCACGAGGAGTCAATTCACTACCTTTGTAGAGGGCGCATTTCATTTATCATTACCTCATTCATGGTTGGTCATTATTTTTTTGGTAATGAAAATTATAATATTTTTATTACAACTTAATTAAATTTTCTAATCAATTATATAAATATATTATAAAATAAAAGGATACTAGTTCATGATGGTTGTAAAACTTTTAAAATAAACAAATCATTTTTCATTAATGTTTTTACTATTAAATTAGCCTCAAAAAGTTAACCATAGGATCTATGAGAAAAATAAAAAAAATTCTAGAATTATATAAATATCATTCCATTCAAATTTTTAAATTTTTCTTCCATTTTACAAGAACTCCCATAACTATACCCAAGGGAACCGACTATAAAACCATGAAATCCACACACCCGAAACAATGAAATTATATATTACAACTAATTATAATAGACATAAATAATATTTATAAAAGTATAATGAATTTAATATATGTGAAATAGATTCTAAATTAATTAATTAATATAATTTTTTATCCGAGACTTTAAGCACAAGTTAATAATTATTTCAGACATAATGTAAAGGTTTCACATGTCTCCTTTATTCTCATGAGATATGCATTATTTAAAAATTATTTCTGTTGTGTGGTGTATTTATATTACCCATTGATTTAAAATATCATTAATATAATTATATGAAAGGTTTTGAATTTTTATTTGATGATAATTAATTTTATTGGGCATACAGTTTGATTATTTGCAATGTTTTAAGGAAATTTTTAACAAAATTTTCATTCTTTGGGTTAAACATCTACTTCAATGATTATATCTGTCTATGATTATGTGTCAAAATAATTTTAATTATCTTAAGTTGTATTTATGTATCTTTATATTTATTTACAACTAAAATACATAATTTATTCATTTGGTTTAGACTTTCACATTTTTTTTAAAATACCCTTTCAAATGATCCGATTTTCTAAATTGAAAAGAATTTTTTTAATCTTATATAGACTGAGAAAATTTTCTAAATAACATGATAAAATAATTTTTTTAGGAATCATTTAAATTTTTATAATGTTATTAGAAAATAAAAATGTTTTCTTTGGTAATTTAATTTATTTTTATATAAATGCTTCAAAAGTAAAAAATGGTATTTCATTGAAGAAAATTTAAATGATTTCCTTAGAGAATTTTCATCTATGTTAATACCCTCTATTTAATATTACATTCAATTGAGTTTTATCTCTAATGAAACTATCTACCATATTTTATTCAATGGGTTTTGGACATTTTTACTAGCCATGTACTATCTTGATGCTATTCTCCATATTAATATGGATAGATTATGATTAGGATTACTGATCGGCGAAATTATTTACATTTTACATAACAGTTTCAATATGAATTTACTAGTTGATAATATTTCTCCAATTTCATATGAGCAATACATTTGAATTATTATGTGTTGGTCGGGACCCTATATAGACCCTCGACGCATCCATAAGTCTCATGAGACAAACTAGATTGTTTTTTTCCAATACTTTATATATTTATGTAGACTTATTGGCTGAGGAATTTATGGTATATTTATGATATCTCATATTATCCATTCCCTCATTATAAAACTAGTTATTTATAATTCATTTGATTATTCAACTATTAGAATATCCATGGGTCATTATCATTTTCATGTGAATATTTATGTAGAATTATTTGATCATCTTTTATTATAGAAATATTATGATCAAGATTATGTATTAATGGAATGTATTTTTTTCTTCACATTTTCTTATTATTTATTATTATTATTTATTGCTTCTATTTTATTTATACCCTTATTGCGCATTTGAGATAACCCCTATCTAATATTTTATTTCTCCCCAGGTTTCCCATATGTATATTATGATTAACATTAAGGGATATTCTTGGAGAATATGAGTGTTTTAATTGGAGTTATTATGGTGTATTTAATTTCATTTTTAATGTGATACTAATTTTTTTATATATTTTTCCAAATATACTAACCTGTTTGGCCCACTGGGATGTGATATCTTTTTCATAGTTCCAATGTAATAATCTGAGGCACCAACATTATAATTATGGGGATCAGGTCTTTACATTTGGTATAATATAAAATTTAGTATTAATTTTAGTAACTATATTTATGAGAACATAGATTAGGGATATATAACCCTAAAACTGTATTTGATAATATTCTTAAGGTAACCATGCTTATGTTTTTTATATTAGTTTTAGATAATGTTTTGTAAGTGTTTGATTAGTTGTAAAATTTTATAATTTATTCAATTATATGACATTTTTTATAAATGAATCCTAGTGTAAGGGATGAAATTACTGTAATGACATGTATTCAATTTAGGTATTACCATCCTATGTAATATATTAATATTGGAGCTGGAGCTTCCACTATATCTGATCAACTTATGAATATACTGGAAAAATTGACTTAGGTTCTACCAAATAAACTTACTCACATAGAGCATACTGATCTATGACACGATGTAAAATTGTCAGACAAATTCATGTGATAAAAAAATATTATTAAGTGGCACTAGAGACCCATTTTTAGATGAGAAACGGATAAGTTCCATAGTCATGATATTTTTCACTTTTTGAAGAAATGAAAGGGAAAATGTTACAATGGTAGTCTATTGACTATTGGGATATATGGATTAATGGTCATTGATAATAAAAAACACAAAATAGGTGGAAGAAATTTTAAATAAGTAATGGAAGGATTTTAGAGAAATTTTCCCAGAAAAATACTTCCCTAATGAAAAATTAATGTATATAGTGAAATAATTCTTATTTATATGTTTGAAGGATGATGAAGAAATTTATAAGAATAAAGCTAACATTTCAATGATATAAAGGCATTCCATCGAATACATATGAAATACAAGGATAAATATTGAAAAGTTCATTGATTTTATAAATCCAACTCTTCCAAGGTAGCTAGTCTCTAAAACGTTGTCATGATACAAGGATATAAAATCATGTGTTGTCATACTGGAGAATGAATTTTCTACTCCATATTGTTTCGAAGAGAATAAATTTAATAATAATGATTAGGATTACTATAAAAATGAAATAATTAAAATGGGATGAAATGGAGAATATAATTTTTAACATGAAAAAAATGTGTAAAGAAATATCAAGGAAGATGCCTATTGGGAATGGGAGTTTTATATAAGGGATTAGAAAAAATACATGAGACGAATGATTTAAAGGGAAACAAATAATTCAAAAATGTGAAATTATTCAACTATAAAGAGATGGGACAATATGAACATGAATTTCCTAGATGTTAAGGTTACTTTCCACAGAAAATTACAAGGTGACATGGATATGATTTTGTAATCAGAACAGTTGAGGTTGTTGTTCATAATGATGTGGTGGAATGTAAATTAATAATCATCACAAATTAAAATAATGATTAAATATTTTTTTTATCATTTCAATATTCAATATCTTCCCTATTTTTAATGAAGTTAGATATTTCTAATTCATCTTTACAAGGGTGTTTTTAGCCAAAAATCCCAGTGGGATCCGACCTGTATTAAATATGTTTCATGCATTTCTTATTAAGAAACATAAAAACACTAACATTTATCTTATTATCATACTTATGGTTTATTTTTATATAATCATTTTTATGGACTCCATTTAAAATCATAATGAATTTTATTTTGTTAAGAGAATGAAATTATAGTTGTAGATAAAGATATATAATTTATCATCTTTAGAGGGGATACATCATCATATGATTCATATCTGGATCTAGCTCCCGTATCGTTTCGGAATGATATTCTTGGATAAGAGTAGAAGAAACCTACTTATGAAAATGATATTCTTAAAATGTATTATGTACCAATTGAACATTAATACATTGGCGTATTTATAGAGGATTTACATTGATATAATCCAAAGTTGGATGTTGAGTATTCTATTTATTTGACCCCATTTCAAGACCTATGTCGAATAATCCCTACAGAATATCTAGGGAGGGGTTAATTAGTTAAAAAAATATAGTAATTGAGTGATCGGTTATCTATTTTCCCTACTGTTTCACCTTAAATGGATCTTATTCATTTTGTTAAGATGAAAGATGGATATTTGAGGCTATTCATTGACTATAAAAAGATTAATGTTGTTCTGATAAAGAGAACGTGTCATATGCCTCACATTTGTGACTTATATGACTAACTTAATAGTGATATATAGGTTTCAAAAATTTATCTTCATTCTAGAGATGATAAATTTTGTGTTAAGAACTAATATATTCCAAATATTTAATTTTGAAAAAGGTATTGATATTAAATGTTTATATTAATTCTTTTCGGACTAACTAATGAATCCTAATTTTTTATGGTTATAATGAAGAGATCATTCATATAATATCATGATAAATTTTCTGTGGTTTTTATCAATGATATCTGGTTGTACTCTAAAATCTATTAGGACTATGGGAACCATTTGTAGATGGTTCTATAGATTTATAAAGTAAAAGAGTTATATAGAAAGTTTAGGAGGTGTAAAATCTAGATTCAAATAGTTTTTTCACCATATTTTCTCCACGTATAGAAGAAAATTATGTCCTATGAATACAAAAGCATTACAGGAATGACCTTCACTAATAAAAATTAACTATGTAGGTTGTTTCAATTGTTTAACAGGTTACTATTATATTTTATTTGATAATTTTTCAATGATTATATATCCCATTTTCCAAGATTATTAAAAATTTGGTAATGTTTATTTGAAAAAATGAATTTGAATATTGTTTGGAATAATTTAAGAGGATATTAGGGAATTTGATGATCTTTACTCTACCATTAAGAAATAGATGATTTGTGATTTATAGTGGTGCCTCAAATAAAATAATTTCTTTTGTCATTATGATGAATGATAAATTTATTACCAATAAAACAAGGTCTTCAAAAAAACATGAATAGAACTATCCAACTTCTGATCCTATATTAGAAACTATAATATTTTCGATGACGATATGAAGATACTATATCCATTGTGAAAGATATGATATATATAAATATCTCAAGATTTGGAAATATATCTTCTAACAGAAATAACACAACATGAGGCAAAGGTGTTTTCTTTATAAACTCATGGTTTATGATTTTTAAATACAATATAACTTAGGTATGAAAAATAAGGTAGCATATTCATTGGGTAGGAAGGATCCAGGAGTTATAAACAAAATGAGGATTGATAGGGATCTTGTGTACATAGATCTAGTAATGTTTTATATGAGAATTATCAAGGAATGTGAGACTTCAATTATTTTCAAATGGTTACCAACCCATATTTATTGAAAAGGGTTAAATTTTATCAGTATGATGATGAGAACTTTCAATGAGAAATTTAATGTTATGAATTGTGGGAAATTGGAAGACTAGATTTTTTGATGATAGATTTTTTATATTTGGGAAGAGGATTTGTGTTCCATCTATATCTAAGATAAAAATGGAATTATTAGATGATTCTCATAGCTCATATTTATCTATACACTCTATTATAACTATGATGTATAGATATTTGAAGGAAATTTTTTTTGGAATCATATTAATGACGAAATTGATGATTATGTATCAAGTGTTATGGTTTTTCAATAGGTGAAGGCTGAAAGAAAACATCCTAGAGGACAGATGCAACCTATTCCTATTACTATATAGAAATGGGAAAAAATTTCTATGTATTTTTTCATTAGATTACCAAAGACTCCAAGAATTAATGATGCAATATGTGTAATTATTTATTGGAATACCAAATCGGCAAAATTTTTCCCTATAAAGGATGATTTTCCACTAGACCTACCTACAAGACTCTATATTAATGATGTTTTAATACTTAACAAGAATACTATTTCAATAGTGTCTAATCATGATCCATGATTTTATTTAAAATTGTGCAATATTATTCAAAAATCATTGGATACATAGAGACATTTGACTACTACTTATCACCCTAAAACTGATGGACAATCTGAAAAGAAGATCTAAAATTTGGAACACATGTTTAAAAATTCTCTCATGAAATTAAGGGTATGTTTGATCATTATTTACCTTTTAAATACTCTTCCTACAACAATATTTTCCATAAAAGTATTTAAATGGAACAGTATGAAGCAGTATTTTGTAAGAGATGTCATGAACTAACTTGTTTGGATGATGTTGGTGAAAGGAAGCTTCTAGGTCCAGAACATGTGGAGGAAAAAAGTGGTAAAGAATATTTAAAACCATAATAAATAATATCAAAGAAGTTAAATTAGTTATTCTGACAAACAGATAATTGATTTGGAGTTTCATGTGGGAGATCATATCTTTTTGAATATACCTATATAGAAGGGTGTCATCTGGTTTGGTAACAAAGGGAACTGATAACAATGTACATCAGACCATTGTAAATTTTATATATAACTGAAGATATGGATTGTCATTTAGAAATTCCACAAAATCATTCTAAAGTACACTACGTGTTCCACATCTCTTTATTAAAGAAGTACATTCTAGAGCCAACACATGTTCTCACTATGGAAAGAAAAAAATAAGAACCATGTTAATCTTACCATGAATATACAATCACAATATTAGATACTATAAAATTTCAATTGATGATTTGGATGACTCTAATAGTAATGGTAATTTTGATAAATCATAATATTGAAGATGTGATGTGGGTACTAGAAGAAATTATTATGAAAAACCACCCAAATCTTTTTTTTGAGATGACAATCTAGAAAATGTGAGGTTGAATATTATATAGAGGGGAGAATGTAACACAATATTATTTTATGGTACATATATTTTAAATTTATCTTCTTATATAGCTTATTGAATGAGCTTAAACAAACCATGATACATTATTATATTTTAAATTTACCATTGGAATAGTAACGTGACCATTGGGAATAGTAATTCAGAAAATATAACAGTAACCTAACCTATAAAATTATAAATAAAATTTCGGTTTATTAATAAAGAATATATAATATTTTCTTATAACTAAATATGTAAATAAATATTATAAAAATGATAAATTATATATTGGAATTTTTTTTGAAAGAGAAATGTTTATTTAATGTTTATTATTTAATATAATGATTTAAAAGAAAATTTATTTTCAGAATATAGATTCATAAATTAATATTTATTTTATATTATTATAATTTAATCTTATAAGGCCTTAATTATTTTATCAAAGTGTTATAAAAGCATTTTTTATTATAAAATTTGATGTTTTTTAATTAATGATGATTTTAATTAAAAATTAAATTTAAAATAATTAAAAATTAAATTTCAAATAATTAGAAAACTATTTATATAAAATGGATTCAATTTTTAAAATCTACAAGTTGAAATGTCATTAGGGTGAATTTTTTTATATATCTAAAATAATTGAATTTTTTGTGAATAGTGATGTACAATAAATTATGGTATTTAACATTACATGTAAATAAATGGATTTTTTAGTCATGGTTGTGTCAGGGATTATGTATGTTTCCATTATATCAAAATCAAATACTCTATCCAAGGAATATTGTCACAATAATCAATACTATTGATAGTATTGAGCCCAAATAACAAACAAATGAATCAATTAATAAAAGCGCACCTCTCTCCTCTACTATAAATACCACCCCAACCACCCCCTTATCCTCACACATTATATGCTTTAGATATTAATAATATAAAACCAAATTCCACTCCCAATCCTATTAAAATCGTTCTTGTATTTCTACTCTCAAAAAAATACATTTTCCAGGTTTTTTAAGGAGGCTCTCAAAGAGATGACACTTAAGAAGAAAAAATCCCCCTCAATATCTTTTAACATATTTTCTTTTATTATCCAAAAATCAACACACCTATCCAATTTGGAATGGTAAATATATTTACATTAATATAATTTAATTTAATTATATTAATGGAATATGAAATATTAAATCTATTCCCTTCTCTGTTAAGTTGAAAAATGATAACATCTCCATGAGTTGTCAATTCACTGCCTTCAGGGATGAAATGTTTAAATTTTTTCCTATCAATAATAAATTATGGTCATAAAAAAATTTATGGATAAGATGAATTATAATATTTTCATTAAAACTTATTCAATATTCTTGAACAATTATATAAATATATTATTAAGTAAAACGATACTAGTTCCTGATGGTAATAAGAAACCCCAAAATAAACTATTCCTTTATCATTAACGATTTATATAATTAATAATTTTAATAATATATAACCAAATTATATTTTAAAAAAATGTACAATCCAAGAATTATATATATTTCATTCCATTCCACTTCCATAGTTCTTCATCTATTTTACTAGAACCCCCATACATATACACATGCGGAGCAACAATAAAACCACAAAACAAACACATCTAAAACAATGAAATTAAACATTATAACCCATTAGAATGGCCATAAATGATCTTAATAAAATTACAAACAATAAAATAATTTTTAGAGGTTCTGAATTAAGGAATTATTTATGTAATTTTATTATCTCTGTAATTCTGAAAAAGTACATAGTGCTTTCAGACATTAGGTAAGGGTTTCTAATCTCACATTTTTTATATGACATATTCATTATCAAAATTTATTTCTACTTTGTGGTGTATTTATACCACCATTTGATATATCATATCATGAATATATTTATCTTCAGGGTTTACAATGATTCATTTAATGATTTTCAATTTTATGGGGAATATAATTTACTGTTTTCATAGTGGTAAAGGAATTATTAACACAATTTCCATTGTTGGGTTAAACACCTACTCCAATGATTTAGTCATGATATTATTTTGTTTATAATTAATTTTCATTACCATAAGTTTTATTTACACTTGTTTTATGTGGATTTGAATCAAATATTGATAATTTATTCGTTAAGTTAATGCTCACACTTTCTTTTCAAAATAATATTTGAAATGTTTGTTTTTTCCAAATTTAAAAGAAATCTTTTTTTAAATTATATGATACGAGTGGATCTTACTAATTTCATGAAAAATTAATGTTTTTAATAATTGATTATAATTTTATATGTTTATTTCAATATAAAAATATTTTCTTTTATAATTTTATTGATTTTAGAATAAATTATTTAAAAGTAAAAATCATATTTCTCTTATGAAAATTTGAATTATATTGTTCAAGTGTTTTCACCTGGGTAAACACCCTTTTTAAATATTATGATTAATTGATTTTTATATCTTATGATACCAACAACCATATATTTTTTAATGTTCTATGATCATTTTGACTGGGGATATACTATTTTGATACCACTCACTATATTACTCCAGATAGTTTATGATTATGTTTTCATATCAGGTAAATTATTTATATTTCATATTATAATTTAAATATTATTTTATTTGATAATTATGTATCACCCCTTTCATATGTGGAATATATATTTCTTAGTAAGTGTTTAGTGGGGGTCACTATAGCCACTTGATTCCTTAGTAGGTCTTGTAAGAAAAACTAGACTGGATTTTGGTTGAGGCCTTGTCTATTTATACATAATTTTTGATAGATGAATTTATGGTATGTTTCTTGTATTGTGAATTATCTCATCATGAGATTATTTATTGATACTCAATGAAAATATTAAACCAAAATAATATCAATGTTTATGTATCATTTTGATGTGAATATTTATATGGAAATATTTGATCATCTTTTATTTCATCCATATTAGGATCAGTGTTTTCATTTATTATAATGTGATTGTAGTTATCCCCCTTTCCTTACTATTTATGTTTATTTATTATAGCTTCCTCTATATGATTACTATTACTGAACATCTGATTTTATGCATTTCATATTTTTTATTTTTCCCCAGGTCTCCAAGTTGTATATTATGATTCACAATCAAGGAAAAGATAAGATAATTGGGGTATTTTAGATCGAGTTACTATATTTTATTTAATTTTATGTTGTAATATATTACTTATTTTTATATATCTTTTACAAATATACTAAATGGTATTATCCATTGAGATGAAAACACTTATTCTTAATGGAGATGTAATAATATGTGGCACATGATCTAGGATTCTGGGGACAGGGTGTTAACAAATATGGACTTATTAGACATTATAAATTATTATGATTCCAAAAAATGGAATCCATTTTTCAAAATTCCGACCATCGTAGTGGTTTTAATTAATTCAAAATTAATCTTATAGACATGATGAGAAAACAGTGTTTTAATGAAAAAATGTACAAAAGTTTAAAAAAAAATTTATTAATTTCATTCAAATTTTTTTTCCATTGACATAAATTGGATTTGTGGAAATATAATTTAACTCATTATACATTAAATCCAATTAAAAATAAATTATAAAAATAAATATAAATTTGATGAAAATGATTATTTTAATTAAAATTATTTATTTTTAATATTCATCTAAAAAATATATATCAGAAATATCCAAAAAATTCATTATAAGATTATTTGGAAATTATAAATTCAATGATGAATATTTTATAAAATTAATTTTCTATAAGTTTCAAAAAATAATTTTATTATTGTTCACAAAAATACATGAAAATAAACTTTTTGAGAAAATAGTATTTTTGATACATATGAAGACATTACTAGATGTTATATATTTTATAATTGGTATGTTATTTTTATATAATACAATTATATTTATAAAATAGCTATTATAATTCATACATATATGTTAAAATTGCCATGTTTAATTAACTAAATTAATAATATAGAATTGTTTTTTTAAACCTCAGTGTCGCATACAGTGTAAGAAAAGTTAGTTTTTGGTGTAGTGCGACACTAAATGGGTGTAGAATATAACAAAATATTAACTTGGTGTAGTGTAAAACGAAATACATCAATGAAATTTAATTTATTCAAAAAATGATCATGAAATCTTGGGGTGTTGCATCCTGCCCCCCTTAAAATGTATTTCTCCCTCAAAATTCATCATTCTGATACAAATATATGAGGATACATATACCTCATAAAATCCCCAAGATCCCATGTAGCTTTCTTAAACATTTGGAATCAATAAAAATAATTTACCACGTGAGTTGTATAGTTTCATGGAAATGTTTCTGTACGATCTAGAATTTCATCTAGTTGTTCATCATAAAAATGACCCAGCAATAGTGGTATAACATTTGAGTCTAGTATATGTAAAGGGACTGTTATTTAACAACATGTGATATATACATGAAAAAATTATGTACATGCGATAGGTTTCATAGAATCCCCTAGCAAAAGGACATTGTATCGAAATTATAAAGAATCTTAGAGGGACTGATAAACTTAGGGATTAATTCCCTTTCTTATAGATTATCATAACCATCTTATAGGGAGAGATTCATAGAAACCCAATATCATTGAAATAAATTTATAGATCATTTCAACCATCATTATAATTACTTTTATATGAGATATTATATTATATAATATGATAATGAATGGTTCTAACCTTCAACCATTTCATATTCTATCTAAGGTCCTAATAGATTTTTTTATCCAACTTCATTCCAACATGTTGAATATATAAATTTATCTTCATATAGGGATTCATAGAGAGCCATTTAAATTCTTCATTGAATGTTATTGTTGGAAGAAATGTCAACTAGAGGATGGTGTTGATTCCAACCCCTATTGAAAATCTAGAGAAACATACTCTTACCACTTTAGTAATATTAAATCATAATCCTCAGGGAATAATAAAATTACATGAACCATAAAATATCACTAGGATGAAAAAATTAATTATTTTACACGTCAATCAGTTTTTATGTACTCCCCTTGAAATAATATAGTTAAAAAACATAACATATGTCCTAAGGAAGGAAAATTGAGAAAAAAATCACCTTTCAAATTTGGTAAATTTTTTACTATAAACCCCAAAGATTAGGGATCAACAAATTAATATATAAATACCATAAATTTAATTTTTAGAAAAAAATTACATTCATGGGCATTATATACACCACAATGAATAATGAACTGTTGAATATATCATGTCTCTCACAAAAGTAAAAATGTGTGATGTAGATCCCTTACTAATAGTGTAAATTTTTAATTATGAGATCAATTAAAAAATAAAATGTATTGAAAATATTATTATAATTAACTAAAATAATTTCATGATATAACATATCATTATTTATTATATAATGTACATAAATAAAATGAGTGTTGAATATGGCATAAGTATTGCCGAAATAAAAGTGAGACTAGAGATCCCATAAAATTAGGTCTTGAATATCATCGTACTCAATAAAACATCATATATACTAAAAATATGTTTATTTAAAAAAATTAAAATATCAAAATTAATATATATATTATACCATATATTATTTACCTATGACATTATATCACTAGTTTATTAGCAATTACATGTTAATCGTACATTTAGGGTAATAACCACTTTGTTTTTCATCTAAATCTTGATTTTTTATATTCTTTATCATATTAAAATTTTCATGATTTAATCACATCTAGAAATATACCGATAATTTAAATATAATTTATATATTCATTATATATGTATATATATTTATATTTATAATATAGAAATTTTAAATGAAATACACCATTTATGGAGATGGTATGTTTACGTAATATTGAACGTTGTTTCCATTTTTCTTGATGGATTGAAAGAAAGAAATCTATCTGATATATTAAAATTTAAAAAAAAAATTATCTCATATTTATTCCATATATGTTTATTGAATCCATTATTAATATATGTTATGTAAATTGTGAATGGGTTGCATCACTTCATGAGGAGGTAGTCCAATGTACACACAAACAATGTCATTGTGTTCCAAAAATGGAAAACTTGAAGAAGTGTGTTATATAAAACTTTTATAATCTTAATTAAATCATGAAAATAATAAATATCTAATATAAAATATTAATCCATCATTATTCCCACCCTTGAAAGGTGGTAATGGAAGAATGAACAACATCGGTTCGTAAGGCGGTAGTCCACCATACACACAGATGATGATTGAAAATCCCATTTGATTTAAGTGTGAGAGGTTATAATTAATAAACTCAAAATAATAACATATAAGTATATTTAATATTATATGGTTATTATGTAATCAGGATATAAAAATAATTTAATGGGTTTGAAGAACAAATAAAAAACATTCATTGATGAATGTTCCATATTCTTTGGGTATATCATTTTGGATTGAACAAAAGGACTTATCTAGATTGATTAAAAAATAGAGGCATATTGGGTGAAGGGAGGGATGTTTGGAGTTGATTTGGGAAAGGGATGGGTGATCCATAGGGTTTGAGAGTTTTGAAGATAGGGGGAGTGGTGGTGGCTATTTATAAGTGAGGTGAGTGGGAAAATTGCTAATACCAAAAAGGTAAATAATATTTGGAGGTATCTATTACTTTATGTGACTCACATAATGAAAAATATTTTATCCACCATTGGAAATAGTTGAATTATTTCCATTAAATTGGTTTTGTAAAAAATTTTAGGTCCTTTTCCCCTAATGTTTAATGCTTAGTTCCAAAGTAAACTCATCATCCACTTAATCAACATAATTTATTTTAGATGTTTGTCCAATAATTTTTTTCAAATTTTAACTTGAAATTGTTATAAATTATAATTTATTTTGATTCCAAACATAGAATCATTTTTTTAAATTACAATCACAAATGTGGAAAAAGATAATTTCAAATCAATATCATAGATGGGATAATACCATGAGTTTTTAAATCTAAAATGTTCAAATGTTTGAAATGTTTCTATATCCAATTTTAATGTTAAATTAATTTCAATGAATATAATTTGATTTATTAACATATAATTGTACTATTTATAATTTAAAACATGTTTAAAATTTAATTTATATATATAATGAAATTATATTAAAAATATTTCAAAAAAAATTCATTATTTTTCACTATTCATTCAAAAAATGTTTTTTTAAGGATCGAAAAAACTCACCCAAAGCTAATTTTGAAATTTTGAAATATTTAAAAAATATTTTTTTGTAAAATTAAATTTATATAATTGTAAAAATTTATTTTTATTATTTCTCACAAAAAGATATAAGATAAACTTTATGGAGAAAATATTATTTTGAAAACATATAAATTCATTACCAAATATTATGTATTTAATTAGAAATATTTTTTTAAAATAAAACAATTATGTTTTGAAAAAAAATTACTATTAGTATGGATAGGCTATAATGGTAACATTTCAAAAACTATATTAAAAATAAATCTTTGTTTTGTTAAAATTCATTGTCACATGCAATGTAAGACAAGTTAGTGTTCATGTAGCACAAGAATAACTTAGTTTAGAGTATAAGGAAATCTTAACTAGGTGTAGTGAGAGCTGTAATACATTGATGATATTTAATTTATTCAAAAACCAAGGATCACAAAATCATGGGGTGTTACACATAAACTATCATCATGTCATTCTACATAAGAACACATCTTAGTCCCTTCTTAAATATATCAGAGTCATTAAAAAACCCTTAACCACAGTAGGGTAGTATGAATATAGGTGCACTAAAAAACCACCTCTTCAATTCAATGAAATTTTCTTTACATTCATCATTTCAAATGATCTTGAATCCTTTTCAGGTTAACTTGGTTAGTTGATCAAAAAGCTGTGATAAATTATTCACAAAGAGTTGATAATATATATCTAATCTAATAGTACTATTTATCTTAGTTGAAATGGTTGTTATGGGACAATGTTCAATGACTTATGAAATAGAATGATATAATGACATACCATTAAATGGGATCACATGTCCCATGATGGATATTTTTTGTAAATAGAACTCATACCTTTTTATATTGTAATATGGTTCTCTTTCTTAAGGTTCTTCAAAACACTTTTAATTTGATATTTATTTCTTCCTTTATCTTAAATTATATCAAAGACAATCCATAATGACTAACAAAAACAAAATAACAAAATATCTAAAGACACCATTCATTAAATCCATAAAGTTAAAAGGGTCAATATTATGTCCAAATGGAATCACTATAAACATATAGTGCCCATACCTAATGCAGAAGCATATCGTAGGCATGTATTTACTTTTTACCCTCAACTGATAGTATACAAAATAATGGTCAATCTTGTAAAATTATTGATGTCATTAAATTTAATCAAATAAATCATCAATATTGGGAATAAGATACTAATTATTTATCACGATCTTTCTACATTCCAAATAATCAATACAGAATCTCATTGATCCATTTTCTCTTTATCAAAAGGAACATGTTCTCATCCTAGGGAAACACATGTAGGAATAAATCCCTTACCCATATTCTTTTATAGTTTCTTCTACAATTCCTTTAATCCAATTCCTTATATTTGATGTGGATTCTTTGAAATATGAGTATAATGATTTATGATTTCTATAAAATAATGAACTCCATGATTCTTTGGGAGACTAGGATTCTCTTATAGAAAGACTTTAATAAACTCCCATGCAATATTCATATATTTTATGTTGATCTTTACTCAAATCAACTAAGATAAATTCCCTCTACTATTATGATTAGAGACGTATAAAATGGAATGCATTTCCATGGGAAGACCATATTCACTATCACACTAATAAATACTCACTGGTTCATTCCAAATATGAAATGTGACAATAATTTCTTTGTTACTAATATTATATCTATATAAAGAGATCCCATTATTTCCCAAAAATAATATCAACATCAAATAGAAGGATAATAATGTGATTTTCAACAAACACATTCCCACAGAGTTCAATTAGAGAAATATAAAAAACATTATATGTGATTATCACACCATTAATATTTGTCACATATAGTTCAATATATAATTGTTTTTGTGAAAATGTGATACCCATATAAAATTTTTTATTTGTAAAATACTGGGTAGAACCGACATCAAATAATATATAAACAATTCTTGATTGGATGATAAGTGTATCTTTCACCACTCCAATATAATAATATACATTGGAAATATTTATCACAAGATATTTCCATTTATCTCATATATTAAGAGGTTTCAAGTGTTGTAAATCATCATTAAACCTCAAATTATATCATTACTTACCTTAATATTCATAATCCTTGCATTTGAAACCATAGAGTTTGGGTGGTGAATTATTTGTAGCTTTCTCTTTATAGACATGATTAGCTAAAATATTACCATTACATTGAAATTTTATTTCTCAACAACCATACATTTTATAGTTAAATAATTTATTATTCCCTTTAATAATATTTCCCCTATTATTTGTTTCACAATTATGGAATAACATAAGACTCATCTTCTTCCCTCTACGGTTTTACTGTTATAATTTCCTTATAATATCATTTTGAATTTCTTATCAAAACAGTGTGATTAATGGGGGACATCAATATCTATTTCAACATTGATTCCATAATGAGTTATTTATTAAAATCCACTGAAGGATCTTATGGATAAAACCACACTTAGAGTTGGTTTGAGGCCATCGATGAATCGATCAACCTTGATTTCTAATTGGGTGATAATACTATAAGTGTACATCCTAAGTCTTTTAAAGTTTTAACCATACGTAATAATTGATTTCCCATGCCAATCATTTAGCTCAGGAACTTCCATCTCAAATATCTTATGATGAATAAAATTAAAGGAAACATTAAATAAATAACCTCATAAACCCAAACAACTCCATAGTATAAATTTATTCCTTATTCCACATGTTATTTATAAGAGTCACCTATTTCTATAATACCCATTTAAATGACAAACTTCCAAAATAATTTTTTCATTATTCATGAAATAAAAGATGAGAAATATTTTTCAGTGATCCTGATAAATTTCTCTACAATTAGTAGATCATCGATCCCACTAAAAGAATGTTTATGTTATCTTATAACAAGAAAAAAATATCATTCCAAGATTTTATCATCTGAAATATCAACATGAATCATGATTAGAAAAATTTGAGTAATATTTCAAATAATATTTTTCATTCTAGCATATAAAACTTTCATTTTCTCAAGAGGAAAATTATTTCATTATCGCTGACATTTAGTGTTAACACAATTCATTCTGGATTTATCAATCGAATAAAACTAAAAATCATAGTATGAGAAATAATAATCATAGTGAAAGGAAATTTAATTTCGAAAAATCATTCACATTGTGTCTAAATCATGATTCCTGATTTTAAATCTTTAACACTTTATATTCATCACATATCACTATGAATTACTATATTTTGTTATTGATTTTATCCTCACATTCACTCGAATGGTTCATTATGAAAACATGATAAAATTAAACTAAATTTTATAGCTCTGTCTAGATGTATGTGTTTCCTTTTCCCAACTCATTGTGAACCAGTGATGATTTATTTCATACCCAATCCTCTAATTTGTGATACGTTACCCTTAGGTGAATCTATTCCAAAACCACACCAGCTATATAGTATTTGGATAAGGATGAATTTTCTTGGAAAACAACACAATCTATAATTTATAAAAGCTTCATAATTTGATCCTAAAAATAAACATATCCATAGGGTTTTCAAAAAAAATCTCTAATCATAATATGTAACAATTTCTAAACTCAGCTCTAATATAAACTGATGTACAAAAATCATAGAATACATACATATTATATTTTATTTAAATAATATTCATCAAAAACCATTACAATACAATCCCTAGAACCATAAATGTTTAGAATATTTAAATACTAAAAACAAAATCATCTTATTTATGGAAATCTCATCAACATGTTCCATAGTTTTATTTATATATAGTACAATTATTTTTAATATCCAACTAATGAAATTTGTTTATTATCTTTGTAAATGAAACATAATAAATTATGTGCTTAGATGCTATGTAATTGTAAACATGGTAGATACAAGTTACTGAGAATGAAAAGAGTACAAGTGTATGAGAATATGAACGTAAAATTTGAAAATACTACCCATCAAATCATATATCATAATAATGGAATAGTCAATTGGAAAATCATAATCCATGAATCATAAAAGAATCAAATATCTCTATCCATGAGATCGTATCACATGTATAATAACATTTCTTAATGAGTGGTATAAAATTTCTTTTATCATCATAATCATATAAAACTAATGTAATTAATACCCACCAAAACATTCCTCACATGTTAGTCTTCGGCTAACCACGCTTATGACTTCTTTTGGAAAGGGATATCTTTATGTTTACCCTATTTTTGAAATTTATAATTGCTTGTGTGCTATTTTATCATGTAAAACATTAATCATTACCAAATACATTGGTGGGATATAATGTACCCACACATGATATAATCATAATCCATTCATGCATATTCCATAAGATTATAAAAACAATTGGCATTTAATAATATATTATCAAAAGGAAAATATAATTGGTTTCGTCAATATTTCATCACCATAATCATAAACCATAATTAGAAAATATAATGATGACAACATTGAATAATATCCCCAGATTAGCTTAAGTAACATCAATATAAGTTTTCATAGATGAAAATACCTTCAAAGGTCCAAATAAACTATTCCTAAATAAAATAACCCTTCCATTTTGAAATAATATATTTAAAATAATGAAAAGTTCAAAATATTAGGAAAAAAATTTCTTTTAAATGATCCATAGAAACATTTAAAGGATGGTTCATGGAAAAGAATATCACTGATAATGGGGAAATTCATTTTTTATTAAACATTAACACAAATATTCTATTAAAACCACTGGGTTAAAGTTTTTCAAATAGTTTCTGATAATTTAAATCTTTTTAAAACATTTTATTAAAATCTAAACAAGGGTAACATATTTTATAACCCAAACCAAATCACCAGGTTTGAGTCAGAGATCCAAATGACCACATGCATGCCTCCCAATACAAAAGAGGTTGTTGACTAGAATTTAGGGTCCAAGTTCATTCAAATGAAAGAAATGATAGAACCACTTTATGGTTTTATTTTATGATATAAAATATAACATTTTTATAAATTAATTTATTAAAATTTCAAAGCATTTATTTTTTTATGTTTTGTGGACGGATACAATGTTTGAAAAAAATAAACAAACAGAGACAAATAATTTAATCTGAAAACACTTTGTTCCACTATGATTTATAGTGCAGAACATCACAATACATTTTATGGTAGAATGAAGTTGAATAATATTCAAGTTACTCAAATAGTGCATAAAAGTTAAGAACAAGACTGAAACTAGATGAAACTAGCTTGAAAAATAAATTTCCATGTTGTTTAAATGCAACTCATTACATTAAACTAGAAGTAAAAAAATCCATGAAAAATGAAATGAAATAATACATTAAAAGTTCATTTTTCATATTATATTTCATGACGGATCTATTAACAATTTCATATCCTTTTTCAAATTAAATTTTTTCCAAACACATTATATTTTCAAAATAAACTATTAAGGATGATGAAATATTTGATGGACTACAAATTTACACAATCAATGAGAATTATTTTTCTGACCATAGGATGGACCAAACTCCATTTTTTACCATTTCAGAGCTCATGAAGGCTCTTTCATGAATATAAATAAGAGGATAGGGGTAGAGTGAAATGTATTGATCGATGAGGGAATCTATGGATGATGGTGTCCTGTATAATTGTTTCCCAACATTTCTTTTATTTTATTTTCTTCATTTTATTATTTTTATCTTATCGAAAAAAACTCAACATCAGTATCCATGGAGGGTTAGTCCCCAGGACTGAGTGGGAAAGGAGGAGTCTTTACCAATTGATATTTTTTTCAAAATTAAATATAAAAAGTAGTCCCTTTCTTCCACATACTCATTTTAATTGTTATTTTTTTTTAATTATGATTGAATAATATCTATGTATAGATACTTTTTATTGAAATTTCCTTGCTTGATGACCCATATATCCATCCACCAATTTCAATCCATTTTCTGTTGATAATTTTAGGTTTGGGTGGTGAGTGTTTGTTGATCTCTATCATATGTGTGGAATTGTGATGTAGATTGTTGTTATTAGAGAATTACAATTCACAATGGGAATTTCAATAACATGTGAAAATGAACTGTTACACTGCCACACATAGAAGGATGGTATAGTGATTTAGAAATTATTATGAATTCGATTACCATCACCATCTAGACACGGGGGTGAGATTAATAAATAATGGAATCTGTCTTTTACCATCTAAAAAATATAGAATTGATAAAATAGAAAAAATTACTGCATAACACAAGGTTAATTTATTATCATTATGGTCACCATATTATTTAGTTTTTTTAAACCATTAAATTTTATATAATTTATAGACTATAATATTCACAAACAAAATCATAAATCAGTTTTCTTCATAAAAATAAATAAAAAATTTAAAAATATTATTTGGTTAACTCTTCTTCCGAAAACTTCCCATGAGAAATATTATTCTATACTAGGAAAAAAACTTTTTCACTACACCCCTCATCAAAAATTCATAATTATTATGCACACATTGCTATTCCATTGAACAAATAAGATAAAAAATATAAAAAAATAAAATTACTCTAGAAGAAGAATATAAAATCATAATATTATATAAAATTAAAAACATGATATAAAAATTAAGATGATAAAACATTTACCTCCATGTGTGGAAAGAAAAACCAGAGTAAATTTATAAGAGGATAAATTATAAATCATGTAGTAATCATCAATACATAATTTTTGTACCACTACAACATCCATACACTACTACACATGATTCATCCATAACCCACTTTCAATTTCCATGATTTATATACATGAAGTCTCTTCAAACACCATGATTCCCATGAAAGGGGTGAGTATAACCACTATAGCACAACACTAATGAGTTTTTAACATGTTTTCACACACAAAGGATTTTATGTTAATATAATTAATAAGATGACTTAAAAAATTACCATGTTTCAGTTTTTTATCAAAGAACAAAAAAACTATTGTACCTGATTTGGATCTATACAAAAATAACATCATAGTTTTTATATAAGGTAAACATTATAAGTATCTATCTTTGAGGTAACTCAAAATCTATACATTCCATAGGAATCTAGGTTAGGCCATTATAGGACATAATTACATATTACTATCAATCAAGTCAGGTCACATAGACCATCATCACTCAACAGAATCATGGGATACAAAACATTGAACATAAATCTGAAAATTTCATCCACAGTAGGCCATCATGCCATTTCGTCCACCTTGGTTTGGAAAAAATGACAAAATTATTGCCTAAATGTGCTCCCCATAGTGGACAATTGATCCATGATAAGTCTATCTTTTATTTTTATTATATGCATTAAATATTAATTAAAAATATACATTGTACAATACATGGAAACAAGATATTTCATATAGAGTAAGATTATATATTACAATGAATGAGGTAAAAACCCCAAAAATTCACAAATTTGATTCGACTAAAGATTGTATATATTATACTAACACACAACATCATATCTTTTAAATAATATAATACTAACCTATACATATTAAGTAACATCCTACATTATGGTTTTGGGTAATGTTACCTAATTTTCTTCAATGGCTCATAGAACGAAACATGTTTCCCAACTAATGACAACGCGCTCACTTGTCAATCATTCACAATTTGGGTTCTGGTTCATCAATAATGTTTTTTGGTTTGGATAGCCAGTAAGGGTGGATTTAGGATCTAATACACTAATTAGTGAATAAAAAATAAATTCAGAGGTGTCTCATGGGGGGTTCTCTAGTTAACTAAATCCATAGTCTATTTAGGAATTAATCATGAATTCCATGCAAATTCTAGAAGGGATCCTTGGTTTTAAGGAACATAAAATTATTCTCTAACCATATTTCTATATATTTTTTATTGTATATGAATTTATAGAGTAATAAGATCTCATGATGATTGTTCTGAGTAAATATACACAAAAACATCCACCATTCTTGTAGAATTTACTGCAATAAATGGAGACATCATTGAAACATGGAATCCACCACTGTTCTAGCAATAAATAAATAATTATTCATTAGTTTTCATTGGAATCCATATATCTTGATAAAACAAGCATGATCTATGAATTAACATAAGATAAAATTTGTATATTAATGTGAAACATTATGGTCACATGTTATTGTATCACAGACCTCAATTATAGATCATTGATTAACATGGATTTGCTAGAATCCAGCTTTAGAGGAGTCGAATATATTAAGAATTAGTAAAGGAGTCTCAAAAACGAAGTGGGTTCTTATATAATATGAAAATATCTAAATATACCACAAATTAACATTATGGAGGAATTTAGATCATGAATTTAATGTCTTCAAGGTTTTGCTACATAGTATGACAACCAATGTGATAATAGTAAACACTTTATTGGCCTCTACATAAGACAAAAAGTTTATTAAACTATGAAATATCCATGATATTTAAAATTTAAGAATGATTCTTGTGTTTTTTGGTTATGATGAAATATTTTTAAACCATTAATCTTAATATAGTGCCACACCTTGATCCTAATCTCTTATTTTCATTAGTTCATGTACTATCTGTATGGTTTAGGGGAAGTATGATCAAACTGTGAAATCATAAATGACCTTTTAAACTACCTAAAATCATCTAAAACCTCTCATAACTCATCCCAAATGGTTAATACCTCATAAAAGTACTCTAAAAAAGAAATTTACTCAGAATTCACATAAAAATTACAAGGATATTATATTCCCACCATTAAATTCTTCTCATCATCAAGAAGCTTATCCAGATTTCTTGCTCGATTAAATTATGCCACATAGACGTAATATCTTCCTCTTAACCCAAAGTATCATCTTGAATTCCTCTATAATGTAATAAAATATACACCAGGGGTACCATCCTACATCATAGGAATTTCTTGCATTGATCTACATTAAATACATGTCCCTCCCTATATGATGAAGCATGATCCATTTCAACATCAAACATGTTGATTAAAAGCATGTGATAAGGAATTTCAATCCAAATATGAGACAAAATAAATCTATCTTTCTTACCTCATTTTTAAGAATCATGATCCAGATGGTAAAACAATAGTATAAACCGATCACAATTTTTGAATGGTCCAACATAATGAGAAAAAGTATTTAGTTTCTTTTACAAATTTTGTTGGCCTAACCATGAAGTCACATTAAGAAAAATAAATTCTCCTATAGTAAAATCGAAAGGTAACCTAATGTATTCTACATAATTCATTTTTATTCTTCATTCTAGGATAATCCTATTCTAAATTAGTTTCAATCTCTTAAAGGTATATAAAACTATACTTGGATGTATAACTACTGCCTCACTGGCCTTATCCCAAAAATGTAAAAATTGACATGGATTATAATAAAAAGTCTCACAGGATTCCATATGAATTGAATCCTAATAAATATATTTTATGCCAAATCAAACAAATATAGTGATCTTCCCAGTTTTTACCAATTTATAGACTGTATTCTTACAGCATATTCACCATGATATGGATCATTTCCCCTAATTTTCCAACTTTCTAGTGATGTTACACTATTTTAAATCTCATATATATTCTTAAGGCCTCTATTAAGACAATAATAATATTGAAATGGATAATGAAAAATATAAATATATTATTCCATGGGTGAATATATGAAATTTTACTATCACAAATATAAAAATGTTACAATTATTCTTAACTGATTGATTCTGAGTTATATGTTATAAATGAACTAATTTTATTATATGAATATTAATCACAGAAAACAGGTAATGGATACTTGAAGTCTTGGGTAACTTCATTAAAAAGTATATCATGATATCCTACCACTTCTACATTTACATTAGATTTTGCTGAAAAAACCTCATGATCAATTGTGCTCGATCTTTTTTGGCTGGAAGGTAAGGCATCATGATATGAATCTAGAAATGTCCATATTAATTCATGGGTACCAGAACAACCACATCATTTCATAGTACATATTTTTTATTTAAATGGATCCTTACAAACCTGTTGTTATATATTTATCTCATTAACTCTTCCCTGATAGAAAGAGGGAATGCACCTCTCACATGGACTAATATAACTTCATTTTAATCAAACAACCACATTGGTATCAGTTCCACACTTTTTAGTTGTTATTAAAACAAATTAAACTATTTTAAAGTAACCTAAAAATACAATACATAGTACACTATGGAAGATGTGATAACTAATGGGGAATAATTCATTGATACATGGTCCTCAGAATCATTTATCCTAAAATTGTCCAATAAGCTCATCAGGCACCCATGTTCCTCCGATGATTGCTCACCGTGCTCCCAATAAATTTTCATCTTATAACAAAGTGTATCTATAATGAAAATAACATTACCTATTGTATAAGAAATCTCGATGTCGAAATTATATAGTTACTCTACCAAGAACATATTAATCATTTTTATATTCCTCTTACTATAGATATAGAGAAGCATCTTATGGTCCACATAGGATAAAAAATATCTCACTAAAGAGATAGTCTCACAAAAAATTAAAGTCTTAAACAATGGATAATAGAACCATACCAAAAATACGAAAGTTATTATCATGTTTTCATAGCTAAAATTACCCAAAATACACTACAATCTCTGTATGTATCATTATTTTTCCCAAAGCATCTCCAGGGGAAACACAGTATACAACATAACCAATAACTAGCTCATGATGTATCTATATTGGAGCAATTGTGATCCTCCTCTTTATCTCAAGAAAATACTCCTCACACTATCATGAACATTAATTATTTACCCCCTTAATTTTAGGTATATTCATGGGAACCAATTAATGGGATAATTCATAGATAAAACATTGATAATATATTGATAAACCCAGAATAATCATGTTCATGAACATGTTCTAGGGCCATGTCCATATAACCACTCCTTTAAATTTCTCTATTTCAATTGATATACTATTCTTAGACACAACTTTCCAATGAATTTTACCTCATGAATCCCATAGTTACAATTTAAATCTTAGAATAAAGATAATTAGCATGATGTGTGCTCATGCCTATCACAATATATCTAGAATGTGGATCCATGGTTGGCGTGAAGATGAGGATTTCATCAAACCAAAACATGACTAATGAGTCATAGTCTAGGTGAATTATCAGGTTCATGATATCCAAAAACATTTTTGGCATACTCATTAGTCCAAAAAACATCACAATGTACTCACACAACCCATACCTACTCCAATACCACACCTTTAGAATTTCTACCTCTCTAACACATAACTAATAATAACCATATTTTAGATCAATCATGGATGACCAAATATCTCTATGTGTAACACCCTAAGATTATATGGTATGCATCCTTTAAATTGTACAACATCGATAGCTTATGTACATAGCTTAAACAAACTGTGATATACTATTAAATATTAACATGATCATTGTAATATTTATGTGACCATTAAGAATATTAATAGGAAGGATAGAATATTAACATCAAAAATGAAATTATAAAAATTAATTAGGTATCTTATGAATGAAAATAAAATATATTTATACCATATAATATGTAAAAAAGTTTTTAAAAATTATAAATTTATTATTTCTATATTTGTGAAATGTAGTTGATTATTTATAATTTTATTATTAATATATTGATTTAAACGAAAAATTAATTTCAAAAATATTATTCAAAAATTATTGTTTTTATCGTATGGTTTTAAAATATTTTTATGAGACATTAATTTAATTTTCAATGTGTTATAAAACCTGTTATAGTTGCGAAATTTGTATTTTTGGAATAAATTATGATTTTAATTAAAAATTAAATTTCTTATATTTATAAATTAATTTTCATAAAATGGGTTACATTTCGTAAATAAAAACATTGGTAAATTGTTATGTTAAATTTTTAGTATTTTTCTAACGTAGTTTAATTTTTTGGTGAATAGTGAAATATAGTAATTTACAGTATTTAACATTATAAGTAAATAAATGATGTTTGAGTCAGGGAAGAGTTATGATTATTTAAATCAGAAATTATCTCTAACTCACATTCTATATTTACATTATTTATTCACACTAATAATTACTACTTATAGTCATGATCAAAAATTACAAACTAATTAATGAAATAATAAAAAAACAACCCTTTCATCCACTATAAATACAACCCCTAAAAACCCCTTCTCCTCACTCATTCTATGTTTTTTTGAATTTTTATGTTCACCTGAATTCATATACTAATCCCCTTATCCAATTTTTTTTCTTTTTGGTTCCAATAATGATATTTTCCATGTTTTCTAAGGTGGTTCTCAATCAGAAGACAATCACAAGGTAAAACTCTCTCACTTTCACTTTTAATTTCCGTCATTTTCTTATCCTTTCCAACCCCCCTAAAAAAGTTTAATTATAACTCAATTATCCAAAATATACTATAATATAATTATTTTAATTTAATATCCATCTTAATTTCTTTTCTCTTATCCTTTTAGACTAAAATATAAAACATCGTATGTGAGGTGTCGATTCACTACCTTGGCGGATGACAATTTTTCCTTTTCTATTAACAATTTCAGGGGTTTTCATAAAAACAATTCATGGTTAAAAAATATAATATTTTTATAAAAACTTATTTATTTTTATGGATCTAGTATAAAATGATATTAATAAATAATACTATACTAGTTTGTGATGGTCCTAAAAACTACCAAAATAAAGTAATCAATTTTTCATTAAAATTTTATCTAATAAATCATCCTAATACCTTATAACCAAATTATATATGAGGAAATGTTTTAATTATATATTTATATGAAGACCATTCCATTCAACTTCTGGAGTTTCAATTCCGTTTGATAATAACTCCAATAATAATATAGAAGGGAACCGACCACAGAACCATGAAAGAAACACACTTGTAATAATGAAATTAATCATCATAACTCATAAAAATGGCCATTAATGATCTTAATAAAATTATAATAAAATAATTTATATGTAAAATAGTTTACTAGTTATGTAATTAATGAATTCAATTTTTTATTCAGTTCATTAAGCACAAGTAAATAATGCTTTCAAGAATTTTCTAAGGGTTTCCTCATATAGTATTTATTTCTATGAAATATGTCTTTTCACAAATAATTTTTTTTCTATGGTGAATTTTTATTTAAATTTATATATAATATCATTAGAACATATATATTCACAGTATAAAAATCTTAATTCAATAATTGTTACATTTATGGGGCACACAGTCCGACTAATTATGACTTTGTATGAGAATTCCTAACCAAATTTCCATTCATTGGGTTAAAAATCTACTCCAATGATTATGTCATGATATGATAATATTTAAAACCATTTTTTATTATATTATGTTTCATTTATACTTGTTTTATGTGGATCTATATCTAATATACAAATTTGATTCATTTGTTTAATGGTCAACCTTTCTATTAAACATTCTATTTGAAATGTTTCATTTTCTTCAAAATATAAAAGATATATTTTTTTAACATATACAAGATGAGAGGATTTTAGAGATTTTATGATGAATTATTGTTTTTAATAATGTTTTATTGGTTTACAATGTTATTTCAAAATAAAATAAATTCTTTTATAATTGTGGGGATATTTAAAAAAATGATTCCCATGTAAAAAGGGTATTTCTCTCAACAATTTCTAAATGATTTTTTAGAGTATTTTCATCTATGAAAATAAAATAATAGTATATTATGATTACTTGTGTTTTACCTCTACGTATTCTATATACCATAATTCATTAAATTTTTTATATTTAATAAGACAGTTTATGTACTATTATGATACAATTCATCATAATACAATTGATTATTCTTGATTATGTTTATTGATTGGAGGAATTATTCACATTTAAAATGATAGTTTCAATATGAATGTTTATGTATATTATGTTTCATCCCCTTAATATTAAGAATTAATTTTACTTGTTTGTGTTGTGCAGGGACAACTATATTCTCTCAATAAATCATTAGGTCTCATGATACAAACAAGAGTTAGTTTTGGATGAAACCTACCAAGTTATGTAGATATATTTGTAGAGGCCTTGGTGGTATGTTTATTTTGTCTCAAAATATAGATTCCCTAATTATGATATTATTTATTGATAATTCATGCGATTATTAGAACAATTTAATATCCATTGGTAAGTATCATTTTCAACTTATTGTTTTTATGCCATCATTTGATCAGATTGTATTCCTTCCATAATAAAGTCATGATATTTCTTTATTGTCATGTGTTTTTAGTGATTAAACATTCCTTATAATTTATGTGTATTTATGATAAATTCTATTATATTCATTCCCTGACCTATCATTATAGGTCACCCCTTTATCATTTTTTATTTCTCCATAGGTTACCAAGATGTATATTATAATTGATATACAGGATAAATTTAAGATAATATGTGTGATTTCAATAGAGTTAATATATTTAAATTCATTTAATTTTGTAATGTAATACTTATTTTTATATAGATTTCAATAGATACTAAACTATTAGATCCCTTGTGATGAATTTTCTTGTACCTAGTACTGATGTAATAAAGTAAGACACTGAATCTTGTCTTCTGGGGTTGGGGTCATTATGGTTGGTTGCAGAGAATGTATAGTAATAAAATTGGAAACTAGATCATGGAAAAAAATATTATGGATATATAACCCTATAAATTAATTATATAATATTCTAATGGTAACTAATTTTATGATTTTAATATTATTTAGAGGTAAATTTTTATGTGTTTAACTAGTTTTAAAATTTTATAATATAATATAGTGTATGTTGTTCTTTTGAAATGGTTTCTAGTAGAAGGAATGGAAACCCTATTAATTCTTATATTCCATGCATGGAGTTCCCCCCAATATAAGATAATGATTTTGGATCTCGATCTAGAATGGGAGTGGAACAATTTATTACAATACTGGGACACCTGACTCATGTTTTTAGATATAATGTTACTCTCATGGAGAATCCTGATACACAATGTGGTGTTACAATTTTAAAATGATTCAGAGGAAAAAAACGCCATTATTCAATGGGACTACAATCCCATTTGCAGTTGAGAAATGTATAAGTTCCCTGGATAAGATATTTATCACTTTGGGATATAATGAAAGGGATAATGTTATCATGGTATTTTATCATCGCATGGAAGATACCAATTAATGGTGGTTATTAATTCAAAACACAAAGAAGGAGGAAGAAATTTAAAATATGGAATAGAAGTATATTAAGGACATTTTTGTGGAATAATGTTTCTCTCACGAACAACTGAAATATATGGAGATAAACATATTATGTTTGGGACATAATGTGAAGGAAAATATTACTAATTACAAAGAAATATATACATAGTTAGAAAGGCATGTTGAAATATATATAAATAATTCAATGATAAATATTGATCATTTCTTTAATGGCCTAAAATAAATTATGATAAAGGAAATAGTATCCCAAACATTTTCATCATACTAGGATATAATATTATTTGCCATCATGATGAATAAATAATTTTCCAACCCATCAATTTTTTAGGGGAAGAAATATAATCGGTGGGATGATCTGTAATATGGAATATAAAATAAGAAAAAACGGAAGAAAAGAATAATTAAAAATCCAACATGTGATAAATTTAGAAAAAATTCAGGGAACCTGGCTATTGGTAATGGGAATTTTTTACTGGTGTAAATAAAAAGCCCACCCATCACACAATTGCGAGGGAAAAAAATAGAATAATAATGTGCAATGCTTCTGCTGTAAGAATATGGAACATTATGCACATGAATGTCGTAGAGGTCAGCAAACAATTTCCTAGAAAAGAGTAAGGGAACATGTCCAGGCTTATACAGTCACAATAGTTGAGGTTAATGTTCAAAATGATATAGTGAAATGTACTTTAACCATATAATCAAATTTAGATAAAGATTTATTTGATTTTATATCATTACATTCTTTTATATGTAACTAATATTATATAAAACATAAATATTTTTAATTCTCTTTAACAAGGAATTTTGGAGTAAAAAATACATGTGTAGACCATATTTCAAAAATGATGTGTCGATCAGTTCTTATTTTGATTCTTAAACATTCTATAATTTCTAATTTTATTATCATAACTAAGGTTGATATTGAAAAAATCCTAGCTGTCAGATTTATTTCAAAATATAATGACATAAATTTCTTGAAAAGAGAAGGAAAATATGATTCATGATGACGATAGAGAATTTCTCATCATTAGAGGGTAAAATTCATCAATTGAGTAATATCTTGATCCACCCTAAGAATCTATTATAAATGATATTATTATTATAGAAGAGTAATGGAAACCTAATGATGAAATAGGTGATCATTAAATTTAAGATATATATACTAAATATAAAAACATATATGTATTTCTAAATAACATACCAGGACATCCTCAATAGTAGGCAGTTGAGTTTTTTTGTTGATTTGATCCTTGATGCAAGAATTGTATCAATTAAACCTTATATAAAAGCCACAACCGAGATAATATTTCAAAATATAAAACTAAATTAATTGATTGATACAAGATTTATATTCCCTTGTGTCTCCCCTTGGGGATATCCTGTTGTTTTTGTTCATAAGAAATATTTATCTATGAGACTTCTTATTGACTATCGGGACATCAATTATATTATGATAAAGAATATGTATCCTCTTCAACACATTAATGAATTATTTTAACCACCTCATGTGGCTTGATATTTTTCCAATATTTATCTTCATTCAAGATATCATCAATTTCAAGTAACGAATGAATATATTCCAAAGACTAGGTGTGGACATTATGAGTTTACAGTAATGTCATTTTGATTGATTAATGCACACTCTGTATTTATGGAACTAATGAAAAGATTATTAAAGGAATATGATGATAAACTTTTTTTATATTTATTGATGTTACTGTTTTAAACTAAAAAAACTACAAGAACCAGGAGAACCCATTTATGATTTTTTGGAGACCTATAAAATAAAAGATTTATATGGGAATTATTTCAAGTGTGAATTTTGGAATCAAAATGTTTTTTTCCATGGCCATATTGATTCCATATATGGAATATCAGTTGATTATGTGATAAAAAAGACAACCCATAAATGGGATACACCAGAGAACATAACCATGGTATATAGTTTTTTTGTTTTACCGGGTTAGTATTATCATTTGGTTCAATATTTTTTAGAATTATAAAAAACATTAAACAATATTGCACTTAAAGGGGTTATGTTTATTTTTGAAAATGATTGTAAAGAATAATTTGAATAGTTGAATAGGATATCAGTGAAATCTCTGAACATGAATCCTCCTTCAAGATATGGTGGATTAGTGATTTATAATTATTGATCAATGTATTCAATTGGTTGTGTCCTTAAGAAGAATTATAGAGTTATAGCCTATGCATCATGTTAGTTAAATACTCATGAATATAACTATCCATCTCATGATATTGGGTTAACATCTATAATATTTTCAATGAAGATATAGAGACACTATCTCTATGGTGAATTATCTAATATATATATATATATATCAAAATAATTTAAAATATGTATTCTCCTAGAAATAACTCATCTTTATGAAAAAGAAAGGGATTGAGCTACCCAGATATCATGTTTTTTCAATACACTAAAACCTTGGGAAGGGAAATATGTTTTTAGATGGATTGATCAAGAAGGATCATGGAGTTGAAAACAAAATAATTATTGACGGGGATCTGTAGTACATTGATATAGTAGCGATCTATATATGAATTATCATGGAAGGTGAAATGAAAATAATTATCCCAATAGTTTTAAAACCATAATTATTAAAAATGATTAAAATTTATTTATACAATGAAGAGAATTTTTAAAAGAAAATTTATGACGTGAATGATGGGAAATTTGTAGACTCTCTATATGAGGAGGGAATTTGGAAATTTTGTAAGAGGATTTGTGTTCTCTCTATACCCAAACTAAAAAGTGAATTACTGGATAATTATCCAAGATAAAATTTCATTATAAAAAATTATATTAGAAATATTTATACAGAGTTTATGGAACATTTTTTTAGATTATATGAATTGGGAAATTTATGATTATGTATTAAGATGTTTTGGTTTTCAACAGGTGAAGGATAAAAGACAAGATCCGAGAGGAGTCATGATACTTCTACATATTTTTACTTGGATATCGTATGAAATTACTATGAATTTATTCACTGGATTACTAAAGAATCTTTTAATGAATGGTGAAATATGTGTTGTTGTAGATTGACATACCAAATATACACATTTTCTCACTATAAGAGAGGTTTTTTTCCACTATGGTTCCTTGAAATAATATATATTAATGATTTTGTTTGAATTCATAGAGAACCATTTCAATTTTTCCAATTTGTGATCCATGATTTACATCTAAATTATGGATAATTATTCATAATTATTTGGATTCTGATTTTCATTAGAGTAGTTCTTCTCACACTCATACTGATAGAGAGTATGAATAGATGATCTAAAATTTTTATGAAATGTTAAGATTATGCTAAAATTACTTTCATGATATGTGAAATCAATATTTTCCTTTGGTAGATAACTCTTATAAAAATATCTCCAACTCATGTATTCAAATGGAAGTATATGAAGCATTATATTGTGAGAGATTTTATACACCATCTTGATGGGGTGATGTTGGTGAAGGAAAACTTATAGGACTATAAATTATAGAGGAAACAACAAAATAGGTAAAGAGTATTCAAACCCATTTCAAATTAGCTCAATGTAGGAAAAAATGTTATGCTGACAACTAAATATATGATATTGGGTATCAAGTAAAAGATCATATCTTTCTTAAAGTATCTCCATGGAAGGTTGTCGTATGGGTTATAAATGAAGGGAAACTATTCCCCATGTACATCAGAACATTTGAAATTATGGATTGAATTTAATCTTCTTCATATCATTTGGAAATTAAATATAGACTTTCTAAATTATATGATGTTTTCCAATCCCTTTGTTAGGTAAATACATTACAGATCCAATGCATATTCTCAATAAAAATGGTATAGAATTGTAACATGATTTTTCTTACTATGAATAGAATATACATACTCTAGACATAAGAGAATAGCTATGGAGGAATCATAAGACATTTTTGGTAAAGGTACTTTGGATAAATCATAAAATAAAGAGATGATGTGGGTACTATGGTAAATTTGGATAAAATACTACCCAAATATTTTTATGTGGTGAAATTCAGATACATTTAAGGAAGAAATTTTTTATGGAGGTTAGAATGTAACACCTATAGATCATATCATATAACTCTTTTAAATTTATCATCCTTGATAACTTATGAACCAATCATAAATAAAACACGATATACTAATAAATAATAATATTAGCATTGTAATAGTAATGTGACCATTAGGAATAGTAATCCTAAAAGTAGATTTGTATCCTCAATTATAAAAGTATAAGTAAAATTTATGTATATTCTGAATGAAAATATAATATATTTATATGATCGAATAAGTAATTTTTTTTGAAATAATAAATTTAGTATTGGCATTTTATGAAATGTAACTTTTGATTTCAAATTTTATAATTAATATAATTATTTGAAATAAAATTTATTTCCGCAAAATAAATTCATAATTTAGTATTTTTTGTCTTCTGATTATATGATATGTTTATGAGACCTTAATAAATTTTTAAAGTATCATAAAATCTGTTATAATTTTTAAATGTGTATTTTTTAAATAATGGATTATTTTAATTAAAAAAATAAATTTCACATATTTGGATTTTTTTTAATAAAATGTAGTTCATTTTTAAAATATAAATGTTGGAAAATGTTTAGTGTGAATTTTTGGTATTTTTCTAAAATTTTTTAATTTTTGGGGTATAGTGAAATATAGTAATTTATGGTATTTAGCATTATTTGTAAATAAATGAATTTTTTATTCATGGTTGAGTCATTTATGATGTAATTAGAATTTATCTAAACATTCAATTCTCTATTTATTATATTTATTCATAATAATCAATACAATTGAATGTCTTGAGCCAACGTAATAATATAAGGAATAAAATAATCATAAAATCACCCCTCCCTACACTATAAAATTAACCCCTTATGACCTCTTCTCCTAAAACCTTAAAAGAATTAGAGATTCTTTATATTATTCCCAATTACCCTCCCACAACACTTCCCCACATTTAGGTCTTTCTAGTCTCACCAAAATACATTTAAAACATTTCTCAAGGAGGACCTCAATGAGGCAACACTAAAGAGGTAAAACCCTCCCTATTTCTCTTTTAATTTATTTTCATTTCATATCCTTACCTCACATAACCTATCCAAAGTGGAATTAAAATTCAAATTTCATAAATATACAAGAATTATATTATTTTATGGAAATATCAATCATCAATTCTCTTCTCTTCTCTATTTAGTCTAGAAATAAAAACATCATCTATGAGGTGTCAATTTACTACCTTCATGGATAATGTTTTTCTATTTTTCATTAACACCTTCATGGATAGACATTTAGCCATTTTTATTGTCAAAATAGATTATAATGTTCATTTTAAATCTTATTTAATGTCCTGGAACATGTATATTAATATAGTATTAAATAAAACCATACTAAAGGTAATGTTCATAAAAACACCAAAATAAACAAATAAATTTTAATTAACATTTTATCTAAATAGTCATCCTTATACTATATAAAATAATATATTTGAATTAAATTGAAAATGTAAAAAATATATTAATTCCATTCCATTCCACTACTAGATTTTTTATTTCATTTTAAAAAAACTTCTATAATTATACAAAATGGAATCGACTATAAAACTATGAAACAAACACTCTCAGAAGAAAAAAAATGAACATTATAACTCATGAAAACAGAAATAAATGATATTAATAAAATTATAATAAATCAAAAACATTCTGATAATGTTCTTAATTCAGAAATTAATTAATATAATTTGACTATACAGGACATTAATTGCAATGCAGAATGCTATTAGACATTACATATGGATTTTATCATCTAACATTTAGTTCTATAAGATATTAATTTATCAACACATAATCCTTTTTTGTGGTTTATTTATAAGTCCATTTGATATATAATATATTTAATCCATTTTTATTCATGGCATTTAAATGATCATTTAATAATTATTACTTTGTGGGGCATACGGTCTGATTAATTAGGATGTGGCGAGGGGATTCTTAACCTAATTTACTTTGAATGGGTTAAAAATATACTCTAATGATTATTTCATGGAATTATTATGTGTAAAATGAATTTATTTACATTATATTGAATTTACACTTGTTTTATATCGATTTCTATCCACCCATCCAATCACAATGATTTGTATTCAAAATAAAGACGCAAAAACAAAACAAGGTCGCTAAACTATGGGGGTCAAAAATTGTGTAAACCGAGGGCATCACCCTTAATTAATTTTTGTAATGATAAACCATTACTTATATCTTTTTTAAATGTATATTTTTTCTAAAAAAAAATTAAACATATACATCGTGAGATATTTTTTCTGCATTCATGAATCATTATTGTTTTACAAAATCCATTATTATTTAAAAATATTATTTATAAGGAGAATTTTCCCTTTTATAATTACACATGATTTTATATAAATTATTTTGAATTTAATTTGGTTATTTCTATGAATAATTCCACAATGACTTTAATAGATATTTTTAAACTATATCCACACCTTTTTTATCTTATGATTTATTGTTTTTGATATCTTATGATATCATCTAATTTATTTTATTTTGTTTTTTGAGACCATATTTTATTTGGATGTGCTATTTTGATATCATTCATCATATTACACAAGATGGGGTATTATTATGTTTACAGATTAAGGTAATTATCAACATTTCATATTATAGTTTCAATATGATTTTATTTGTTGATTAAGTTTACCCCATTCATATGATGAATTCATTGGACATAGTCGATGTCAAGAGGGGTCTACTATAGACCCTCGATGCATCAATATGTCTCATGAGAAAAACTATACAGAGTTTTGGAACAGGCCCAACCCCGTTATGTATACATCTTGGTTCATGGATTGATGAGATACTAATTTTCCATACAATAGTCTTTACCTTTTATGATATTGGTTTTTAAAAATCCTTCTGATTATTTGACATGAATACTTTTCATGGGTATGTTTAATTTTCGTGTGATTATTTATATTTATTTATTTGATGTGATTTTTTTCATGCCATATTATTTTAATGGTTTGGTTTTAATGGGAGCTATTTTTAGTTATTCAATATACCTTATTGTTTAGGTTTATTTTTGATTTCGTATGTTGTATTCTTACCCTTACTGAGCATTTGGTCTTACCAAATTCTTTTGATTTATTTATCCCCGTTTATCCAAGAAGAATGGAATAGATAATATAATAGGAGAGTTGTAAATACAGTTAACGTGATGTAATTCATTTGATATGTCAATTTAATACCCATTTTTGTATCTAGGGTTCTAATATAGTAAACTATTCATTCCTTTGGAATGTGACTTTTTTTTTCATAGTACTTGTGGAATACAGCAAGGTACCAGCTCTGGGCTACTGGGGTTGGGGTTTTTACTCCAAGTAATTTATTAAAGTGGACCTCGATCCTAGAAATTACATAGATATTATTCACCTTCACCGTGTTCTTCTTTTATTAATATACATAGATTTGAAGACTACAATCCAAATTATTGAAGAACAAAACATGTAAACCTCTTAGTGAAGTTATCATCCTAATATATCTATTCTATTCCAAGTCCTCATGTTTTACCTTGAGATTCTTCAACCCTTCTAGTTACATATGATAATAGAGTATCAAAATTGTTTGTAAATGATACAAAATTTATATCGTGAACTCAATTTCTTTATTAGAGAGAATGGATTTGAATTCTTTCGAAAAGACGTCCTGATTGATATGAAAAATTAGTTGAAAAGTTAAGGGGTCCAACCAGGTTACTTATAAAAAATAAAACCCAATATTAATCATTTTGATCATCCAAAGGAAATTAATTTATAGAAAAACAATACCTTTTATGAACATGTATTCTCCAGTCATGATGTTATTATCTCCCTTGGTAAATTTAAATTATATTATTCATTGAGAACAATCAAATTGAGCTTCAAATCTGTTCAACAATCCAATATGAAGAATCAAATTGAATCTATTTTTATTTAGAATCATGAAGTCCCAACAATTTCCATAACTATAAATGACTATATAACACTGTAGGAATAAATGAAGATGGTCTAATTTCATTACCAATATTGTATCGAGAGAAATAAATTTAGAAGAAAAATTGAATGATAAGTCGAGTCTGTTAAAAAATTGTGAATATATAAAGGAATGGGAAGCATATATATTTAAAAAAATTATAGAAAACACATAAGTGATCAATACTATTCTTATAATCATATATGTTGTGTTAACACTAACTACTAGAGTCTGATCCACTTCATAAACTATGGCTACCTCATCTCAAAAACCCTATCCTGGAGTTTCATAACTTGTATGAGTCATTATCATATGACTCTATAGAAAATGACCACATCTACATTACTGGGAAATAGATCATGCTTTTAATGAACCCATTTGTATCCTAAAATTTCATGAGTAGAAATGTTGTAGGTGTCTCATCATTTTTGACTATCGATACTTTCTCTAAGGTATCATACATAACTTATGATAATGTCTAAACCTTCCATATTGGAAACACTAAATACATATTTATTCTAAAAAAGTTGTTGATGATATTCTTATCTATTATGGATGTCTACCACTTCTATAGAATGAGTCCTCCTCATTACTTTTCCTACAAGTAATGTCATTATAGGAAGTCTTCCAATGTTTGAGATAATACCTACTAACTATAAAAGACGTTCCTCAAGAGTCTCCACTAGGTTGTTAAATTACTCGATGATGTCAACATAGAACATAGAATTATAAGGGCCTATGATTAACTAGAATGATAGAGGATACTGGATATGACTAACTAGTGAATATTTGAATATATTACCGAATAAAATACCACCTTGAATATGCACTATCTGAAAGACCGCTTACTAAAGATGAAAGTTTTCTTATACTGCTAGTATGGTTTCATGGGAACAATCCGTTTCATTCTCATAATTGACTAGTTATAGTAATCGAACATCCCCCTTTTGGGGGTGTTCCTTCTTAATCTAGAAAATGGTCTAGTAAAGAGTGCATGTGGTGAAATTTTATGAAATCCAAATCAAATAATTTATATTATTTGAAGCTATTAGGTCAAATAATAATAAGTATACAGGATCCTAAAATTTTCTACTATGAGTATAATCATAAAACATGGTATAGCCTTTATAGAACTATCTTGAGAATCTATCCCTATACATTAGTTAGAGCCATATATATATATAAATTCCATAATTTCATGATCATTTTCAACTAATTAATTTAGACATATATATTCCAAAACAATTTGTAAAATAGGTATACCACCGCATTACGGGCTAAAAGTTGAGACCAAACTGATAAATCAACCAAGGAATCAAATTGGAGAAATATTATTCAATAAAAAGTTGGAATATATATGGAATATGATACTATGTGAATGGTTATGATGCATGTACTCACCTAAATCCTATAATATAGTAACAAAAATCTCACCAATAGAAACTCAGAGGATTGTTACAGATAAGCAGTCTATACACATGGAAATTCCACTACATATGTCCTGCACAACCTATCTCTTTCTACAATGACATATGATGGTTAAAAAATTTAAAAAAAATCATTTCATTCATAATATTTTATAATTATTTGTGACGAACAACTTAGTAAAATCTGGAAGACACAAGACCACATACCTTCCTCTCTATACACAAGTGGTTACTAACTCATAGTGCAGGACATATGTATTTCATTGGGGAGACTCTAGCATCTATATCATATCCACACACCAATTGTAAAAAAATTAAAATATAAAAAACCTCTAGGTAATCAGGAGGAATTAAATAACATTATAATGTAATAATAGTGGTACATACAACATATGAATAAATATGATAAATAAACCTGGATCCTAGTACATAAAGTTAATCTAGAGCAAATGTGTAATGAGAAAAATAATAAACCTTGCATTAATACTTTAGATTCCAATATGGTACCACTATAAGCTCCATTATTCACTAATCAGCTATCTACCATGGGACAATTTCCCCTACATGGATCTATTTACATGAATTCATCATTCACACTAATATATCGAAGCTTGAAGTGAGTATAAAAAATATAGAATATGTCCATTCCATCCTTAATACTGGTTCAAATGCATAAGAGATTATTTCATGACAATTAATAAATGTGGGCATAAGAAAATAACCATATAGATGGTATTTGTGTTAAATAAGATTCCAAAATAACCCATGAATACCTGATTTACCACTACATTGAAAAAAAATTAGTGTTTTCATAAAAACATCACAAGTTTTAGATCCATCTGTGAGGCTACACAATAGTTGTACAAGCCCCAAGTATATAGGTCAGGACATAATAGGCCATTATCCTCTATTTATATCTCTCATGTAAGGTCACATAAACTGTCATACCCTATATTTCATCAAATTTCATATTTTAATGACCGTCACTCCCCTAGTTCAGGTAACACTTGACTATAGTAGTTCACCATCCAATCATGTCCGATAAATATGTTGGAATAATATTTTAAATGAACTCCCATTTTGGGGCCACCAAGTTATGACTAGTCCACCATCCACTTTGGTAGTATAAATTTATTATAATAAATCATATACCAAGAACAATACATGACTACATTGAATATAATATAGGGGAACAACATAAAATATCATGATCAAGAAAGAAAATCCCAACGTGCATACATGTGATCAAACTCAATAAGGTCCAAACGTTTCAACACATAATGTAATATCATTCCATCAAACATATACATGAAATATACATGGTATGGATCATAATAAAAGAATGTTTTTGCTGAATTTTTCCAAAATTCCTAAAATGATTGAATACTTGAACACATCACACGCCTATTTATAATGAGATAACACATCAGGGATTCTGAAATTGAGGTTCAGTTCATCATGAAAGAGTTTTTTAAATGAGACATAAGAATATTTCCCATCAATATGGGTGGTTATAGGATCACATACCATAAAGAGTCTAACAAAATAACCCATTATAAGGTATTTCAAAGGTGGGGCTCTGTTTCTTTAAATTAATTGTTTATTCAGGAATTTATTTTGATTTACCAACAAATATAGAATATAACCACTAGTACAACAAACAAGCATTGATCCCCCAACAATAAATCAGTGAAAAATATATCAAATATTTTCAAGAATAAGAAGATATGAAGATAATAATCAGGAAAAAAACCTTGAAAAATCCACCATTAGTGATAAATTATCTCGAGATAAAGGGACCTGTTTTTACACATTGAATCAAGCACTTCTGTAGCAACGATTCAAGAATCTATTTTTAGTAGACACTAGAATCCATATAGTGTGAGACATAATTCTCATTCTGTGAATCATTTAAAGATAAAAGATGTAGATCAAGGATAATCCAGAATAATAGAGGATTTCATATCATATAACTTAATTCTAGAACATTGTATCACTTTTATTCATTAGAATCTAGCTTTGGTGAAGTGGAATTTATCATGGAAGAATGGAGGAGTCTTCAAAATCAAGTGGGATTCCCAAATAATGAACTATAGGTTAAAATAAAAAATAAATGGTTATTAAAGAGGAATTAAGATAACTCATTTCAAATTTACACTATTATCTAACACATTTTTAAAAATAGAGTGCCAACTATGTGTGTTTTTGGGATTCTAAACAGGCTTCATGATTTTTTTTAAATGGTTTGTTAAAATGCATTGCTGGATACTAAATCTTGTTTCACTCTTTTCTAATTTAGGATGCATTATTTTTCAAAAATTACAATACCCCTTAATCAATTTCATTTAGTATAATGGTTACTTAGAGATTATACATGGTATGGGTAAACTATGCTCAAAGTGATTACCCTAAAAAGGCCTTAAAAAGTCTTAAAACCCATCTGATTGTCACGACCCGTCCTCGGGGCCCGTGCCGTGACTACCCCAAGCCCGCCTTCCATAGGCCAGGGGCTGGCGACTAGCACCAAGGCGTAAAATCCCAGTAAACAGGGAAGGCATTGCCTTTATAAGTAACAACCACACAGAGTCAGCAAGCGGAAAGTAAAGTGCAGAAAAGTAAAGGGGCCGGAAATACAAGCCCAACTGTAAAGTACAACTGAAAAGAAAAAGAACAGCAACTGAAGAAAAGACGGCGGCCTCGTGTCGTCCACTGGCAATCCCACCTGAAGGGTGGGTACAGATAGCCTCCAGGCTCCTCGGGTCCCACGTCCGCTCCGAGCACGTCCCGCCCAGTGGTCCACCTCCAGGTACCGTCCTGCTCCACGCCCCAACCGTGATCAGCGCTGTCCGTCGTCTGCAACCAACACAACAAGGTGCGGGCATAGCCCGTGCAGGGGTGAGTACAACTACTCAGTAAGGACCCCGAGACCCCCGAAGGTCTCTCGAAATCCACAAAGGATATAGCACAAAAGAAAGATGCAATCACGAAGTAACATCTGACTCGACTTAGGTATATGCCCATACATATACCTAAGTCCCCAATTCTAGCTCTGCTCACGAGCTCAAGAACAACTCAATCCACAAAGGAAAGCAAGACCCAAATCCACAAAGGAGAGTAAACAGTAAATCCACAAAGGATGGTTCAACACAATCCACAAAGGAGAGTAACATAAGATTCAGCTCAACCAGGTATACTTTTTCAGATGACGTCAAAGACGATCACTGATCCGTCTCAGTCGTCGGACCCACGAAGGATCGATAGGTACTAACCCCCGCAAAAAGACCCACGTAGGATCGGGCTCACACAGAACCTGTAGGCAGTGGCTCACACAGAACCGGTAGTAAGGACCCACGGAGGATCGGGCTCACACAGAACCTGAAGCACTGATCCACGTGGGATCGCTGAGTGCAGTAGTCGACGCAGTCCACTGAGGATCTCTGCACAGTCGTCGCCGCAGTCCACGAAGGATCTCTGCTCTGCCATCGTCGCAGTCCACGGAGGATCTCTGCTCTGCCGTCGTCGCAGTCCACGGAGGATCTCTGCTCTGCCGTCGTCGCAGTCCACGGAGGATCTCTGCTCTGTCGTCGAGGTCACAGCCAGCGCTAGGGTTCCCGCACGTAGCGAGCTCGTTTAGGAGGGTCCGCTCCACGAGCCGAGGGGCTGATACATCAACTGACACGTAGTCCGAAGTTGATGTATCCAAAAGTTCCGTATCGACAACAGGATCTCAACGCGACAGACGGCGCGTCAATCGGACGCCCGGTCTGAGAGTTATTGGCATTTTCGTCCCAGGGGCCCGGTTGGTTTTTAGGGCAAAACCAACCCGACCGTACTCCGCCTGTATCCGATCCTCGGGCGGAGTATGCCAAAAGTTCCGTCTCACTTAGAGGAAACCACCACAGCTGACGGTACGTCGTTCGGACGTCCGTAGCTCAAGTTATGAGCGTTTCCGCTCCGAGGGCCCGGTTGGCTTCGTGTACGAACCAACCCGGCCGAACCCAAAGTCTTCCGAAACCTTGAGTATAATATACCGAAACGACCGTCTCGATCCAAGGATCGCGTAGCCGCTGACGGTTCGTCAATCGGAGGTCCCAGGCCCAAGATATGGGCGAAAGACCGTAGAGGGCCCGAAACGGGGGTACTGGGCCCGGGGCGACCCGGCCCGAACCCCCCCCCTGGGGTCGGCCGAACCGGGTCGGCCCGAACCGGGTCGGCCCGACCCGGCCCGAACCGGCTCGGCCGGGTCCGGTCCGGCCTGGGCGCGGCCCGGCCGACCGGACCGGCCGGCTCGGTCTTCGGCCACGCGGCCGAAGAGCCGCCGCCGCGGGGTTGAACCCGCGGCTTGAGAGAAACCGCGGCCCCGCGGGGGGCCGCCTGTCACGCGGACGCGGCCGGGCCGCCGCGTCCGTCCCGGTTCCGCGCGGCCGCGGAACCGGCTGCCGCCGCCGCCGCGGCTTCAGCCGCGGCGGAAGGTTTCCACGGCGGCGCGCCTGGCGCCGCCGCCTCCGGTCGCCGGCGCCGCCGCGCCGGCGACCCGCGCCGCCGCCTCCTTCCGCGGGCCGCCGGAGATGCTCCGGTGGCCCGATTTCTTTCCCGTCTGCGCCGATGCTCCTCCCGGGGGACGATCTTCACTGCGGAGCCAACAAATTGCCCTTGCCGCACGGTTTGTCGACGTCCGCCAAATCCGCACAACCAAAATAGATCGGCGGAGGGTTGCCGGGTCTTGTTCGTTAGACCCGCACCCTCCGCGTTAGTCATAATCCACGGGAGGAACAATAAAACAATCAACAACAATTTTAAATGTTAAAATTGTTCGAAGGTCATGCTTCTTTACTTTAAAAGAAATAAATCACGGGAAGGAAAATATTCCAATCAACCCTTACTTTATCGTCGTCGTCGGAATTGCTCGTCGCGGAAGATGGAGATCGCCGCGTCGTCGCGGAATCGCTCGTCGCGTCGCCAATCTCCGGATCAAGATCAACGGATTTAATTAGTTTAAATCCGTTGATATTGAAATTAAAAAGGGAGAAGAAAAGATCTGATTCTCACCTTTGTTGCCGAACGAGGGTCGGCCGCGGAAGAAGAGGCGTCGCCGAAGAACGTCGCGGGTAGATCTCGTCGACGTCGCAGATCTTGGTGTGCGTCGTCGAATTCCGGTCGCCGGCGTTCTTCGCGTTCTTCGCGTTCTTCGCGTTCTTCGCGTTCTTCACGTTCTTCGCGTTCTTCGCGGAGAGGGTGGAGGAACGAAGATTCTCTCAAATCCTTTCCAAGGATTTTTATGTTGGTCTTATTTTATAAACATGCCAACACGAAACCGGTTAAGAAACGATCCATCAATTCGTTGAATTAATTCAACGAAAGAAACGACCCATTTAATTAACGAAGAAACAGTCCATTTAATTCACGAAATAAACCGCCCAATTAAATGGTCTGTTAAGAATTAAAGAAAACGCGTCGGTTGACTTTTCAGTTACTTTGACGGGTTTTCGCGGGTGCGTTACTTAGCGAAAGAAACGGCGGGGCTCGTGCGGGTCCCACCGCACAAATATCCTACCAAGGGGTAGGATATTTCTGGATAGCATCCTATCCAGTTCAACTCAGTTCAAGCCGTCTTTAAGTGACTTCAAGTGGCTTCCAAGCAGCTTAAGTGAAATAAAATAAAGTTGTCGCACAAACTTTATTTTATTTCTGACTTAAAGCCGTAAAATTTAAAAACCACGTCTGAGCAAACGCAACTCCGGAAGAGGCGTTTCTAAGCAAATACCGGCGCTGCGATTTCATCGGTGCCCTCAGAATTCGATTCCGGGCACCGGTTCAAAAGATAGAAAAACCCGCTCGTCCGTTCACTGAACGTACCCGAGCCAAACTTCGGAAATTGATTCCGGGCACACCGGGCCTCGGAATCAGGTGCCGTCTGAAGCTGCGTTCTTGTAAAATTCCAAAGAAAATTAAGAAAAAAATTTCCTTGAAATTTGCGGGTCTTTACATTACTCCCACCTCAGGGCTTTACGTCCCCGTAAAGATACATCAAAACTAGGGGAACAAATGGGGGTACTGAGCACGCATCTGAGCCTCCCGCTCCCAAGTGCTCTCCTGGAGGTTCCCGTGCTGCCATCTGACGCGCACAAGAGGAATCGACCGCCCACGTAGGACCCGCTCCTGTCGATCCTCGATCTCCACTGGAACCTCCGCAAAAGTCGCCCCATCGTCCACGTCCAGCTCCCCAAAGTCGATGATGTGCGTCGGGTCGTGCACGTATCTCCTCAGCTGAGACACGTGGAAGACGTCGTGCACCCGGTGCAACTGAGGTGGTAGAGCCAGGCGATAAGCCACCTCTCCTATCCTGCTGAGGACCTGGAAAGGCCCGATGAAGCGGGGAGACAGCTTGCCGCCTCGGCCAAATCTCCGTAAACCACGTCGAGGTGAGACACGCAAAAAGACGTGGTCGCCATCCTCGAACTCTAGTGGCCTCCGCCTCCTGTCAGCATATGACTTCTGCCGGCTCTGAGCTGTCCTCATCCTCTCCTGGATGATTTGGACCTTCTCTGTCGTGGCTCGGACCATCTCTGGTCCCACGAGTGCTGACTCCCCAGGGTCTGTCCAGCACAACGGTGATCTGCAGGGTCTGCCGTACAACGCCTCGTATGGTGCCATCCCGATGGTGGAGTGGTAGCTGTTGTTGTACGCAAACTCCACCAAGGGTAGGTGGTCCTCCCAGCTGCGACCAAAGTCGAGAACACATGCACGGAGCATGTCCTCGAGTGTCTGTATGGTCCTCTCCGTCTGTCCATCCGTCTGAGGGTGGAAGGCTGTGCTCAGATGGAGCCGCGTCCCGAACGCCTCCTGCAACCCCTTCCAAAGCCTGGAAGTGAAACGAGCATCTCGATCGGAGACGATAGACGATGGCACACCGTGAAGCCGTACGATCTCCTGGACGTAAAGACGTCCCAAGCTCTCTACTGAGCCCTGCTCTCTGATGGGTAAGAAGTGTGCCGACTTGGTGAGTCGGTCGACAATCACCCAAATGGAGTCGTGACCTCTGGAAGTGCGTGGAAGTCCAGTCACGAAGTCCATAGATATGCCGTCCCACTTCCACTCCGGGACCTCCAAGGGCTGTACCAAACCTGCTGGTACCTGGTGCTCTGCCTTCACCTGCTGGCAGGTGAGGCATCGTGAAACGAACTCTGCCACAGCTTTCTTCATACCCGGCCACCAGTGCTGTCGCCTGAGATCCTGGTACATCTTCGCCACTCCGGGATGTACCGCCAAGGGAGAAGTGTGAAACTCTCTCAGCACCTCCTCTCGTAAAGCGACTGGTACGAAGGTACGTCCTCTGAAAAGGATGTCGTGCTCTGCTCCAAGGGAGAAACCATCAGGCGCCTGACCTGAGGATATCAGTGCACGCCGGGTCTCACAGTCAGCGTCCCCACGCTGAGCCTCTCTGACCCGCTGTAGAAGTGGAGGAGAGACTGTGAGAGACTGAAGAAAGGCTGTTCCGTCTCTATCCACGAAGGATATCTGCAAGGAGGCTAGCTGCTCCGTCGCCTCCTCAAGCAGCTGAATGCCCGTCCTCCTGCTGAGGGCATCGGCTACCACGTTCCCCTTCCCAGGAGTATAGACTATCTCAAAGTCATAGTCCTGGAGGAACTCAAGCCATCTCCGCTGTCTCAGGTTCAGGTCCTTCTGAGAGAAGATATACCTAAGACTCTGGTGGTCAGAAAAGACTGTGAAGCGCTCGCCCATCAGATAGTGCCGCCAAGTCTTCAGAGCGAAGACCACTGCTGCTAACTCCAGGTCATGAGTGGCGTAGTTCTGCTCATGCGGCCTCAACTGACGTGATCCGTAGGCGATCACGGCCCGCTCCTGCATCAGGACGCACCCGAGTCCAGTCCCTGATGCGTCGCAGTAAACTACGTACCCAACTCCCTCCTCAGGCAACCTCAAGATAGGTGCGCTGGTCAATCTCTGTCTCAGCTCCTGGAAGCTCTGCTGACATCTGTCTGACCACACGAAGGGTTTCCCCTTCTTCGTCAAGGCTGAGAGTGGTGCTGCAACTCTGGAGAAGTCTGGCACGAATCTCCGATAGTATCCCGCTAGGCCCAAGAAGCTCCGCACCTCTGTCACGCTCTTGGGTGGCTCCCAAGCTAGCACTGCCTCGATCTTCGCGGGATCCACTGCAACTCCCGCCTCAGAAATGACGTGCCCCAAGAAATGGACCTCACGTAACCAGAACTGGCATTTTGAGAGCTTGCCATAAAGCTGGTGCTCTCGGAGTGTGTCTAGCACAACTCGCAGGTGGTAGGCATGCTCCTCCTCAGTCGTCGAGTATACCAAAATGTCGTCAATGAAGACAACGACAAATCGGTCGAGGTATGGCTGGAAGATCCTGTTCATGAGGCTCATGAACACCGCTGGAGCATTGGTTACGCCGAACGGCATAACCAAGAACTCATAATGGCCATACCGACACCTGAAGGCCGTCTTCTGCACGTCCTCGTCTCGAACTCTGAGCTGATGATAGCCTGACCGGAGGTCTATCTTCGAGAACCACCGCGCTCCCTTGAGCTGATCGAAGAGGTCATCAATCCGTGGCAGCGGATACTTGTTCCTCACTGTCACCTGGTTCAGGCGACGATAGTCGACACAAAGTCGCAAGTTCCCGTCCGCCTTTTTGGCGAACAAAATCGGGGAAGCCCAGGGTGAAACACTGGGTCGGATAAACCCCTTGCTCTGCAAGTCCTCCAACTGTACCCGCAGCTCTCGAAGCTCGGCGGGGGCCATCCGATATGCTGGAGTAGATATCGGGGCTGTCCCGGGGTACAAGTCGATGTAAAAGTCTACCTCTCTACGAGGAGGTAGCCCTGGAACGTCGTCGGGAAAGACGTCCACGTACTGGTCCACCACTGCAGGAAAAGCCGGACTCCGCACGTCCACTGCTCCTAGGATGAGGCTAGCCAACTGATGTGAGATGGGCTGCACTCTCCTCCGCGGAAGTCCATCCTGTGCTGCAAAGGTTCCCTTCTCGCCGGTGAAGGTAAACCTGCTCCCGTCGGTACGAACACATCGTACCTTGCGCCTAAAACAGTCGATCTGGGCATGAACCGTGGATAGCCAATCCATGCCCAAGATGACGTCGTAAGGCCTCGACGCCGCTACAAGGAGATCCCAGCCGAAGCTCTCGCCTCCTAGAGTAAGCTCACACTGCCGGCACCAGTGCGTAATCGTCGAGTCTGCTCCCGTAGGAGTCTCTAGCCGTAAGGATCGAGCCAACGGCTCAGTCGGAATCTCCGAGCTCCGAACAAGGGCAGAGGCTATGAAAGAGTGACTCGCTCCTGTGTCTATAAGTACTGCAGCAAGGGTGGAATAGACACAGATCGTACCTCGAATCATCTCTGGCATGTCGGGGTCGTAGGCCTCCACTGCCTGGAGCTGGGCCTGTCCCTGCCCGCCGGCTCCCTGTGGTCGAGGTGGCCCTCCTGGTGGTGGTGGGGGTAGAGCCTGAAAGCGTCGCCCACCACCCGCTGCTCGGCCAGCTCCTCGGCCTCGTCCGCCTCCTCCCTGCGGACCGCCACGGTCGACCCTCTGCCTCTGCCTGGGTGGCCCCTCCACCGTCTGCTGCTCCTCTGATCGGCGAGTCGGGCAGTCACGAGCCATGTGACCCTGCCCGCCGCAAGAGTAGCACAGCCTGCCTCTCGAAAGGCTGGCACTCCGCTGTGTGCCTCGTACTGCTGAGCCGGTGTCCTGAGGCCGTCTGCGTGGGGGTCTGGTCTGCCTGGACCCGTGAGTCATCCGTCGGCTACCTGCTGCCGAAGACTCAGCTACCTGCCGCCCTGCGCTAGGTCTCGCCGCTGAAGAAGGCTCTGCCAGGAAGCTCTCGATCAGGAGGGCTCGCTCCAGCACTCCTGCCTGGGTCGGAATGCTGAGGGAGATCAGCGACGCACGAATCTCCTGTCGCAAGCCCTGCTCGAAGGTCCGGGCCCGGAAGAAGGGGTCCCGTACCATGTCGGTCGAGTAGCGAGATAGGTCCGTGAACCTTGCCGCATACTGAGCGACCGTCATGCTGCCCTGGCGCAGCTGGAGAAGCTCCTGGATGCGCACCGCTCGGAGGGTGGCCGGGACGAACTCAGAGCGGAAGAGGCTCTCGAAGTCCGTCCAGAGCAGGGATGCCTCATCGTGAACCTGGAGCATCAGGCTCCACCATCGTCCTGCCGCCGCCTGCAGGAGGCTCGCTGCGAGGATCACCATGAGATCCGCTGGTGTCCTCACTAGCCTGAAGATCCGTACCACCGCCTCTAGCCAGTCCTCGGCGGCCTGGGGGTCCGCCTCACCGCGAAACCTGGGCGGTCGCTGGCTCTGAAACTCGTGCAGTGCCCTGAGGCGACGTGCATCGTCGGCGTCTGGTACTGGAAGCATCGGTGGCTCGGCGGGTAAGGCTACCGCCGGTGCCACTGCTGGCAAAGGGCCCTGCACCGAGGCCTCGTCGCTCGGTGGGCTGCCGTCGCGCCCTACACTCGGAACCCTAGCTGGCAGTCGTCGCGGGGCCATCCTGAAAAGGAGAACAAGAGCACCACAGTCAGAACAGTATACCTGGTGAGCTGGCACAAGTAATCACAAGGAAAACTTGAGACTTTCATAAAGCAGATCAGTATACCCGGTGAGCTGACATAAGTAATCACAAAGAAAACTTGAAACACACACGCAATCAATGTTTTCATGCATTAAGTCGGAAATCAGGAGTCAGGGTCCTGGTGTACGGATACGTCGGCCGCCGCACCAACACTGGGCTCCCTGAACTGATAACCACACTCAATACACTAAACACTATTGCTTCACATAGAAAGAAAGGACGATCAGAGTCTGCGGTAGAACCGACCGCCTCTGATACCAATTTGTCACGACCCGTCCTCGGGGCCCGTGCCGTGACTACCCCAAGCCCGCCTTCCATAGGCCAGGGGCTGGCGACTAGCACCAAGGCGTAAAATCCCAGTAAACAGGGAAGGCATTGCCTTTATAAGTAACAACCACACAGAGTCAGCAAGCGGAAAGTAAAGTGCAGAAAAGTAAAGGGGCCGGAAATACAAGCCCAACTGTAAAGTACAACTGAAAAGAAAAAGAACAGCAACTGAAGAAAAGACGGCGGCCTCGTGTCGTCCACTGGCAATCCCACCTGAAGGGTGGGTACAGATAGCCTCCAGGCTCCTCGGGTCCCACGTCCGCTCCGAGCACGTCCCGCCCAGTGGTCCACCTCCAGGTACCGTCCTGCTCCACGCCCCAACCGTGATCAGCGCTGTCCGTCGTCTGCAACCAACACAACAAGGTGCGGGCATAGCCCGTGCAGGGGTGAGTACAACTACTCAGTAAGGACCCCGAGACCCCCGAAGGTCTCTCGAAATCCACAAAGGATATAGCACAAAAGAAAGATGCAATCACGAAGTAACATCTGACTCGACTTAGGTATATGCCCATACATATACCTAAGTCCCCAATTCTAGCTCTGCTCACGAGCTCAAGAACAACTCAATCCACAAAGGAAAGCAAGACCCAAATCCACAAAGGAGAGTAAACAGTAAATCCACAAAGGATGGTTCAACACAATCCACAAAGGAGAGTAACATAAGATTCAGCTCAACCAGGTATACTTTTTCAGATGACGTCAAAGACGATCACTGATCCGTCTCAGTCGTCGGACCCACGAAGGATCGATAGGTACTAACCCCCGCAAAAAGACCCACGTAGGATCGGGCTCACACAGAACCTGTAGGCAGTGGCTCACACAGAACCGGTAGTAAGGACCCACGGAGGATCGGGCTCACACAGAACCTGAAGCACTGATCCACGTGGGATCGCTGAGTGCAGTAGTCGACGCAGTCCACTGAGGATCTCTGCACAGTCGTCGCCGCAGTCCACGAAGGATCTCTGCTCTGCCATCGTCGCAGTCCACGGAGGATCTCTGCTCTGCCGTCGTCGCAGTCCACGGAGGATCTCTGCTCTGCCGTCGTCGCAGTCCACGGAGGATCTCTGCTCTGTCGTCGAGGTCACAGCCAGCGCTAGGGTTCCCGCACGTAGCGAGCTCGTTTAGGAGGGTTCGCTCCACGAGCCGAGGGGCTGATACATCAACTGACACGTAGTCCGAAGTTGATGTATCCAAAAGTTCCGTATCGACAACAGGATCTCAACGCGACAGACGGCGCGTCAATCGGACGCCCGGTCTGAGAGTTATTGGCATTTTCGTCCCAGGGGCCCGGTTGGTTTTTAGGGCAAAACCAACCCGACCGTACTCCGCCTGTATCCGATCCTCGGGCGGAGTATGCCAAAAGTTCCGTCTCACTTAGAGGAAACCACCACAGCTGACGGTACGTCGTTCGGACGTCCGTAGCTCAAGTTATGAGCGTTTCCGCTCCGAGGGCCCGGTTGGCTTCGTGTACGAACCAACCCGGCCGAACCCAAAGTCTTCCGAAACCTTGAGTATAATATACCGAAACGACCGTCTCGATCCAAGGATCGCGTAGCCGCTGACGGTTCGTCAATCGGAGGTCCCAGGCCCAAGATATGGGCGAAAGACCGTAGAGGGCCCGAAACGGGGGTACTGGGCCCGGGGCGACCCGGCCCGAACCCCCCCCCTGGGGTCGGCCGAACCGGGTCGGCCCGAACCGGGTCGGCCCGACCCGGCCCGAACCGGCTCGGCCGGGTCCGGTCCGGCCTGGGCGCGGCCCGGCCGACCGGACCGGCCGGCTCGGTCTTCGGCCGCGCGGCCGAAGAGCCGCCGCCGCGGGGTTGAACCCGCGGCTTGAGAGAAACCGCGGCCCCGCGGGGGGCCGCCTGTCACGCGGACGCGGCCGGGCCGCCGCGTCCGTCCCGGTTCCGCGCGGCCGCGGAACCGGCTGCCGCCGCCGCCGCGGCTTCAGCCGCGGCGGAAGGTTTCCACGGCGGCGCGCCTGGCGCCGCCGCCTCCGGTCGCCGGCGCCGCCGCGCCGGCGACCCGCGCCGCCGCCTCCTTCCGCGGGCCGCCGGAGATGCTCCGGTGGCCCGATTTCTTTCCCGTCTGCGCCGATGCTCCTCCCGGGGGACGATCTTCACTGCGGAGCCAACAAATTGCCCTTGCCGCACGGTTTGTCGACGTCCGCCAAATCCGCACAACCAAAATAGATCGGCGGAGGGTTGCCGGGTCTTGTTCGTTAGACCCGCACCCTCCGCGTTAGTCATAATCCACGGGAGGAACAATAAAACAATCAACAACAATTTTAAATGTTAAAATTGTTCGAAGGTCATGCTTCTTTACTTTAAAAGAAATAAATCACGGGAAGGAAAATATTCCAATCAACCCTTACTTTATCGTCGTCGTCGGAATTGCTCGTCGCGGAAGATGGAGATCGCCGCGTCGTCGCGGAATCGCTCGTCGCGTCGCCAATCTCCGGATCAAGATCAACGGATTTAATTAGTTTAAATCCGTTGATATTGAAATTAAAAAGGGAGAAGAAAAGATCTGATTCTCACCTTTGTTGCCGAACGAGGGTCGGCCGCGGAAGAAGAGGCGTCGCCGAAGAACGTCGCGGGTAGATCTCGTCGACGTCGCAGATCTTGGTGTGCGTCGTCGAATTCCGGTCGCCGGCGTTCTTCGCGTTCTTCGCGTTCTTCGCGTTCTTCGCGTTCTTCGCGTTCTTCGCGTTCTTCGCGGAGAGGGTGGAGGAACGAAGATTCTCTCAAATCCTTTCCAAGGATTTTTATGTTGGTCTTATTTTATAAACATGCCAACACGAAACCGGTTAAGAAACGATCCATCAATTCGTTGAATTAATTCAACGAAAGAAACGACCCATTTAATTCACGAAGAAACAGTCCATTTAATTCACGAAATAAACCGCCCAATTAAATGGTCTGTTAAGAATTAAAGAAAACGCGTCGGTTGACTTTTCAGTTACTTTGACGGGTTTTCGCGGGTGCGTTACTTAGCGAAAGAAACGGCGGGGCTCGTGCGGGTCCCACCGCACAAATATCCTACCAAGGGGTAGGATATTTCTGGATAGCATCCTATCCAGTTCAACTCAGTTCAAGCCGTCTTTAAGTGACTTCAAGTGGCTTCCAAGCAGCTTAAGTGAAATAAAATAAAGTTGTCGCACAAACTTTATTTTATTTCTGACTTAAAGCCGTAAAATTTAAAAACCACGTCTGAGCAAACGCAACTCCGGAAGAGGCGTTTCTAACCAAATACCGGCGCTGCGATTTCATCGGTGCCCTCAGAATTCGATTCCGGGCACCGGTTCAAAAGATAGAAAAACCCGCTCGTCCGTTCACTGAACGTACCCGAGCCAAACTTCGGAAATTGATTCCGGGCACACCGGGCCTCGGAATCAGGTGCCGTCTGAAGCTGCGTTCTTGTAAAATTCCAAAGAAAATTAAGAAAAAAATTTCCTTGAAATTTGCGGGTCTTTACACTGATGCTCCCCCATAACTCATCCTTAAAAGTAAATCGCTCAAAACAATTAAATAAAATGTTGAAATTAAATCATAATTCACCTGAGATATATTAGGCCATTAAAAACTTACATTAATAAATATATTTACCTTATTAATAAAATTTAAATTAAAATATTTATATAGAGGATAAAATATTCCCAACTGAATAGAAAAAAAGGTATTTTTAATTGAAAACAATATTTTAGACTTTTGATTACATTGAGAGAGAAAAATTAAATGAAAAAATTTTATTTGTAGATATTACCAGAAAATAAAATATATATTTTTGAGGGGTTGAGTATATAATATTATCATTAGAAATATAACCAGAAATAATTATAATAAAAAGTGATATTGTAACACATAACTTTTCCCTCACGTCCAACATGATTTGTAAGTTATTATATCCACCTGTTTAATTAATTTATTTCTATTATACATCTGTACCAGAATAATATTTATAAAAATAATATAGCACAAGGTTTAGTAATAACATTCTAAAACCTATTCATCAATAATCATTCATTATCACCATCATTTTAGGATTTAATTTCTTTGTTTTTCATGTATGTTTCAATTGAGAAGTTATGGTTGATACATCATGATGATGGTACCATAATATAAAAATTCATAATCATGATATAATTTTCATATATATTCATTATATATATTTAGTTATAACCATCCAAAAAATGAATATATTAAAAAAAATTAACCATTCTAGGAGATGAAGTCTATATGTGTGCATGAATTGTATTTTAATTTTCTAATGAAAAGAAATAAATAAATAATAATGAATTTTTATCATTCTAGAACCATTATTATATAATAAATACCAAATATATTTTTTAAATCCAACATTATTCTAATCAATGTGATGAGGTGATGAAAAATTTATCATATAGCTTCATGGAGGTTGTAGTCCACAGATACTCTTGAGTGATACATTAATTTTCTATTAGATGAAAACAAGGTGGAAAATAGTTTTCCAATAATAATAATAATAATAATATATTATTACATTTATGATACTAAAGTTATTATGTTTGTATGGATAAATTATATTTATATGACGTAGAAGAATGAATAAAATTTAAATGAACCAAGTAAGATGATTACCTCTTCCTTGAGTTATCTCCTTCATATTAAAAATAATTCTTTATAGGGATGGTATTAATATAATACCTGAAGTTCTGTAAAAGATTAAATTATTCTAGGAAGGTTTTCGGGTGGAATTAGTTGTTTTAATAGGGTCAAATACTGTGAATAAGGGAGGTTAAGAGGTTCTGTTTTATAAGAAAGGGCGTGGCCATAAATTGAATTATTAAAAATATTGTAATAATATTATGTATTTTTATTAAGAAATTTGAACCAATTGGTAATGAAACAAAATTTATGTTAATACAAGTTTAATATATCTTCATCTAATAAGACTTATTCTACTTTATGGGGCATCATTACCCTTATCCATTAGCCTAACCCCCTTAATTAACCAATTTTAACCCTATCCTTCGTAACAAATCATTAATTTTTTTACTATTTATTTTAAAAGGGAAATGGAAACAATTAGAAATGTGAAGACGTTTATTAAAACAATGGAATCCATATTATAATATTCATTTTCTATAATTATAATAAATTAACATCAATATAAGCACAAAAAATGCAATAAAACCCATTTTTTTAATGTATATTACACATAAAAATTGATATATATTCATTCAATGACTTTTACAAACTATTCGACTAATTTTAAAATATTGTTTCCAATATATATTATAAATTTTTTCTTATTGTAATTAATCAACTGTGACTTGATTGATTTATTAAGATAAAAAAATGTTGTGTAATTTTTTTTTCTAATAATAAATATTTTAACCAGAAAATTATTTTATCCACTTTAATAATAGTTATATTGTAACTTTATGAATGATTAGTCCAAAAATACCAATTAGATTCATGAAAATAAATTTTTAAAATTGATCAATAAATTTTTATATAAAAATTTATTACATCAAGAGAACGTTAATTTTTTTCGTAAAAATGATCTTTTTAGTCTTGAAATAATTTTTTTAAAATTTAATAATTATTTATTAGGAATTTATCAAAAAATATGAAATTTGTCAAAAATTTCAATATATGTTATATAATATTTTTAAATATATTCATATCCTCTAATCCAACAAATATATTATAAAGGCCAAAATATGTTATTGTTAATTTATATTTTTGTTCTATATAAAGAAATCGAATAAAAATATTAAATTTACTTCCAAGGAATGTATATAAAATCTCTAGGTGTTATAATTATACTCATTGTGTGGGTTTTTGGGTGTACACATGGTGTACCTCATGGTACACATAGTGAAAATTCTCCTCAAGGTGTATTTGTGTGTTTTCCCACTCTAGAACTTGACTTGTATAAGAAATTAGTCCATTTTGAGTATTTGTTTGTATTAATATGATTGAAGGTTTCTCACCACCACCAAAGAACATAAAAATATTACTATGGTATTGTTTTATTTTTAAGTCCCATAGAGACAATGATAGGATCTAGGTCATAATGATGGGAAGGATCGAATAAAGATATCCCGTTGGAAACATTCTGACACCAGAGCAGGGATACGTAGAATAAAATTAAAAATTTATATCATCTTGTATTTTCATTTGATGTTATGTATATGTGATTGATAGAGAGCCCTGAATGATATAGTTTGATAAAGTCTTTGGTGGTTTGCCCCAAACATCTGGCTAGCCTAGAGGGACTTAGAGAAGTATGTGAAACTCAAGGAACTTCCCACCTTCCTTTTCACCCAGAGATAGAGTTTAGGTATGTTGTTTTGATTTTAGGATAATATGTTGATCATTTTTCCATTCTCATATTAGAATTTATGGATAATATTAATTACAGATAGTAGAGATATTATATATCCTAAGCTTCACCATGGGTGATGTCTATGAAATATATAGAGTATTAATTACTGAATATTCTTGGTTTCCCCTTTATAGGAACACTAATTCTAATGACTTCAAAGGTGGGAGTGATATGTGTACTCTATAAATGATTTAACATGTGATTCGATGATAGTTCTTTTTCTTATATTGATGGAGTTGGTACTCCCATTGATATTTGGTGTACAGTTCATCCATGATAGTATATAGATTCTCATAAATCTTTCTTGAGACATGGGATATGACACACAAGAGTTAAAATAGTGATCTCTTTTATTTAACATGGCCTTAGATGAGGCATGGGGTCCCTTATGGTTTCGGTACCCCAATAACCAGTTTTTATGCTACAAAGAGTTGAAAGTCCTCTAATATAATTGTGAGTGATTATGTAATTGTTATATAGGACATGAATCTATGATATTTAAATTTTATTAGATTATAAACTCCTTCATCATTTCTAAATATCGGAATTATATGTTAGTAACTTATTATTGAATTAAAATTTTTGTATGATTGTGGTTTGGATTTGAGGATAAGATGTTGATCATTTTATCCCATCCCATATTGGACTTTATGGACAATATTAATTATAGATATTATATATCGTCTCTCTAATTTGTTTCACATTAGGTCACGGCTATGAACGATGTAGAGTATCAAATACAAAATATTCTTGGTTTCCCCTTTTATTAGATCATCTATTATGATGATATTTAATGTATGAATGATATTTGTATGGGATATGTGTACTCCATCAAGGATTTATTATGTGACACGGTGTGAGTTTATCCCCTTATATTGATGGATTTGGTACTCCCAAATATATGTGGCATGAAATTCATCCACTCTTGTCTATAGTTTCACATTGATTCATCATGAGGCATGGGATATCCCATACATGAGATAAAAGAGTTTCTTCTTTGATTTAATGTTTCCTTAGATGAGGCATGGGGTCATCAATGGTGTTGGTACACCCAAAGCCTATTTTCATGCTTTCGGGAGGTGAAAATATCCTAATAGAATTGTTAGTGGTGATGTAATGGTTATATAGGACGAGAAGCTAAGATATGTCATATTGCTAGGATTGGTAACTCCTTTATCCACTCTATATATATATATGAACTACAAGTATATTATTGTATAATTAATGTGGGGGTATGATAGTGTTGGCATTCATGATTCTTGGATAAGTTTTAGTGTTTTTGGACTTGTATTGTATGTACATCATGAGGTCCACCTTCAATTTATAGCTTTATTTGAACAAGTTTGGGTGGGTAAGATATCCACCATATGTTTAGTTGATTTACAACTTTATATAATTCTATGTTAACATGAACTTTTTCTATCCGAACATTATTAAAGAGGTTTGTATTCCCTCTTGTAGGAAGGGGTAGGGAACTCTTCCATGAAATAAGGTATACGTCACCCATATATGGTTTGAATAGACACTCAAGTGATGTATCATTTCATAAGTGTGGTATCATCACTTTGATCAAACTATCTGTTCTGGAATCTAGGTTTGAGGTGTTTAGATGGCAATTTTATGGAATTGGGCATTGTTATGTGAATAGAAATACACTAGTGAGTATACCTCGATGTCCTGAATGTTGGATGGATTTTATTTTTATTTCATGTATTGTAGTATGTGGTTTTTTGAGTTACCCTTTGATATGTGATCTTCCAAAATAGATCCTCAGAATTCAATATGGTCAATCGGGTTTTAATACCCTCTTGAATACTAATGTGGTTTGATCTTATGTTTTATAAAGCGATAGGTAAGTGTCTAACCCTATGAAATGAATTTTAACTGTTAATAATGGGTAGAGAGGTGTTTTAACCTAATGTAGATGATAATGGATGTTTTTTTCCTGAGGCATGTGATTCTCCCATGGAGTGCGTATTTGACATAGTCATTTAAAATTTCGGGTTATCCCTTGTAATTTCTCATGAGATGGAGTTAGGGATAAATTTGGAAGTAAATGTGTAGCTTTATCTTGGATTCATATTTTCCCCTTTATTGAGTAGGGATGATATATAGTTTAAGACACAGATTCATTCTAATCTATATTACTATTTCCATTTAACTATTAGGTGTGCCCAATTAGATATTTTTATAATCACACCTACATTGGATTTATTCCTACACATGTCATTTTTGTGTAGATGACACACAATATTGTGGTGTTTTTAGTGGTTTTGGCATGAATCTAGTGTATATAGAGGTCAGTGAATCTTCACTGTAGTTTTTTCTAGCACTAATCTGTATTGGAGGTAAAATATCAGGTTGATCACCTTTTTTACCAATCTCTTGAGGGTGATGTTTTAATTTCAGGTTGTCAGCCTTGTATTTTTCCCATAACATACAGGTATTTATATTTTACTATCCAAGGATGTTAATAGTATATATGAATGTATATTTTATTAATATTTAGATATGTATCTCATAAATTTTATTGTAAATTTTTTTTGGTTGGTAATGTATATTTTCAGTTGGTTTTATCATCAATGTCCTCCCATTGTTTGGTATTCCCTCTAGGTGGTAGTCACCATACCATGGAATATTACAGTTGGGGTTGGGGTGACTTATTATTCTTACAAACCACACATATAGAGTCTTAATGGGTTACTTTGTGTGAGATTTTAATAATTTTGGTTAAAAAAAGTACCATGGTTATTGGTCAAAATGGTGGAAGAAAAATTGTTTTCTACATTAAGACAATAAGAATGTTTCAAAACAAGGTACTAAAGTCACACCAAAAATTAAAAATGTGGAAGGAAAATTGTATTCACTGGTTATTAATGTCACACCCAAATCAATTTAAACTAAATTTAAATAGATCTAGGATTATAGATGAACTTTACATATTATATGAAAATTAATGATATAGAATGATATTGATTAGTTCGAGGAAGTATTTTTTATTTTATTCAATGATGGGTTTCTATATATAAGAGTATTTTTATTACAATTCGTTGGAGATGAAACAAAATTAATTAAGGAAAAATTTGTATTTGGATGGGTGAAATCTCAACATATTATGTGTCTGTTGGATTTGTGATAAATTCAATGATATGTATTTTCATAAGGATGAATTTTAGTTAAATATATTAGATGATGAAATCTTTTAATGAGAGGGAAAAAACACTATTTAACTTTTCAATGGTGGTGATAATGGAAATCCAGACAACTTGATAATGGTGATAAAAAATCAATTTTCTCATCAAACATTCTTCACATTGGTCAAATGAATAATGATAGTATACCCATTTGAAGAGTTTTAATGATGTACCCACAAAAAACATGTAAATAAATTGGATTTTCTCTACATTCCAATTGGGAAATATTGTTAACTCTTCACATAAGATAGAGGTGATTTAAACATATAACCCATTGAAGCTAATTTATTTTTATTTTTTTGACCTAGGAGGTTGAACTTTATTAACATAGATAAGTATTTATATTTTTTCATTTATTAATTCACTCATATTAAATGAATAATGTTAATCAATCATAACTCTGTGGCATTGAATATGTTTAAGAATTATAATATTAGTGTATAAAAGGAGTGTGGATTCCTGTTGTGGAGGGCATGGGTTCAAAAAAGTTAAGGATATAAAAGTGAAATATTTAAATCATTTATTAAAAATATAATATATTCAATTAATTTAGTACACTATATACTCTATAAAAATTGGTTTTATGGATGAAATAATAATATCTTACTAGAAATGTATTCTACTATGTTTTTAGAGGATTCTACTTCTCACTTTTGTAGAAGAAAACTATTAATATATCAGTTCAAATTCCAAACAATTTTCTACACAGACCTAATTAAGATATGATTCAATATAGGATAAATTATATGGGTTACCTATTCTTGAAATAAATTAGGATTTTTGTATATATTTTATTATCTATGTGACTAGTTAAATCATGGAGATGGTTTAGTAAATATATTTTTAAGCTATATTTATTTTTTGTCCTCCAAATGTTAGAGGATATCATTTAAAAAATAAATAAATGAAATTGTTTTTGGATACAAATAATTTTAATGTGCTGAAATACATAGTGAAATAAGTTCTAAATTATGAAAAAAGTACTATGAGTGAAGATGAGGAAGAAAAATTTATTAAGAAGAGTAATGAATTTTATGAAAATAATTGGGTTTTAGAAGAAGAAAATCCAATTTCTGATGATTCGTCTATGTATTGTGATGAATAAAACCATTGTAAAAAACATATAAGGATCAAAATCAGTTCAAGTTCTACAATATTTTTTGAGATTAATGAAAACTAATCCAATGTTTGAGAACATTTATGATAAAATATATACCTCATTGTTTTTTTATCTTGATCCAAATGATGTGAAAGATGAATTTGATCATCGAGAGTGGATACATGTTATGAATAAAGAGTTTGGTGATATCAATAATAATGATACTTGAGAGTCAGTCCCCAAAAAAACAAAATATTTTTTAGAACAATTTGGATATTCGAAAAAAAAAATTAATGAGAAACTGATATTGATGAGAAAAAGGAAATGATTTTGTACATAGGCTACTCGAGGGAGGATGGAATTGATTTTGATAAGACTGTCTAATTAGGTGTTTGACACTCCATACCTATACTACTAGAACCAATTTCATTAACACATAATTTACGTACATTCTTTGATACTATATATTAAATCATGTATATAATGATCCATAATAAATAAACATATAAGGATTAGTTTCATCTAAAATATCTAAAGTCAATTTTTAGGTTTAGGGATTTGGGGAATTAGAACATTTCATATACCAATAAACACCACTATATTATTATAAGGTGAACATTTTTTCACTATATACAAAATTCTTTAATCGATAATAAGTTTTTAAAATCATCCATAAATTCCTTATCACGTTCTATCCTTATAAACATGTCACATGTAATACTTTTTTTATAACATAAGGTAATGGAAACATTATAATGGATAATCATAAAAAATCAGTATGGGTAAACATAAAAATGTAGAATCATGGTACAATCATGGAACAAATATTATGGTAAGAATATGTAAACAAAAAGAACATGAAATCGACTTGAAACCTATAGAATCAATGAAAATAAATGAAAACATAGATATCAGTAATTATGAACTCATAGACATAAAATGCATATTTTCATTCATTAAAAACGTGTTATCATCACCTTCTTCTCTGTCTATATTCTATTATGGGAAGATTCAAAGACCAAATCTAGGCCTTTTCTTCCATTATATTAGTTTATTCTTTCACCACAAGGGTCATTAAGTTGTGAAGTCATTACTTAATATATAAAAACATTTCTATTCATATAATGAATAATATGGAATATAAATAAAAGATAAACATACATGAGGAGTAGTAAATCATTAATAATTTCGATATTTTTCTCCATATTGACAAACGAGATTACTTGATCATAACTCATCCTAGGTAAAAATGTGGATGGTCAAACAATTCAAAATTAACATTTAAAAAATCAACCATATTTGAATATGAATATATAGTATAATAATAAATATTCCCATTACATTAAATTTGATAACATGATGAAAAACTATCTAGAGGATGAAGGTGGATGGTTAAATAATACATAGTCTACATGAAAGTATTCATTTGTATTGGAATAACAAAATAAAATACACCAATAAATTTTCCAAGGTCAATAAAATAACATAATTTATAATTGAACATCATAAAAGATAAATTATTTAATATATAATTTTCACACCATATAGAGTAATGAGTATTAGACTAATATAATATTAGAATAACATGATCATAATTCATCCAGAGAAATAATGTAGATCGTTTTAAGAAAATATAACCTAAAAATTAAGGAATATTCATCAAAGTGTTCATATGGTAGGAATTTATATCCATTGAAAAAAATGATATAATAAAACCTAATGAAATAAAAGTTAATAATTTACCCAAACGATATTAATTAACATCAACGAATGATCATAACTGAATAACTGAATATTTAGTTTCCAAAAAAACATACGAATTGGGTACCACTTTAGTGAAAGGAAAATTAATAAAAAGAAATTTATTTGGATAGTTAATCACATGAGTTATAAGGATAAAATTTATGAAATATTCATGGAATACTAAATATATAGAATACTATACAATAGAAACATGGTGAAAAAAATTATTAATTCTCAAAGAATCATAATTGAGACTAAGGAAACCATTGCTTCTTGAGAAACACATTAATTTAATAAATTAAAGAGAGGGTATATAATTTATCATAAAATACAATTATTATAATATAATTCAATATATTATATCTCAAATAGGGACTGTATACACCACATGAATAAAATTAGGTTTACAATACCATATATGTCTCAAAGATAGAAGTTTTAGATAAATACCATGTCATTGTATTCTCCCTTACATGACCATGTTATAACCACATATATAATAAAGATAAATATACTAATAAGTCATACTAAGACGTTAATATTATCAGAGTATTATTTTTATAATTATTCAATAACCATATATTTCAAACATATTAACTGATTACATTGCATTTAAATTTTTAGGTGTTAGACCATTTGGTTTACTATTTTATTTAAACATTAAAAAGAAAAAATTAATTACCACTAATCAGTTTCAAGTTAATAATTCCCATGTAATTCATGATATATTAATAATTATTTTCAAAATATTATTTAGGTCCCATTTTCATTATGTGAAATATGTGAATATGATTTGTGAAAATGGAAAACATGGTAAACATGTTTCGATGCATTTAATGATCCAATGATGATATCTTAATTAATAATTAAATTATTTATAAAAGAAGTCTAAAATAAATAATAAATTTTAAAATAATTACTCTAACATGATATTTTTATTATATTTCAATATTTAATCATTTATGAAATAAACATTATAACATCATTAACATATGTTTTAAAACCAAGAAAAATAGTAAAATATTTTAATGTTTTGGTGAGTAAAAAAATTATTTGGGTAATATTTTATGAAATATAAAGAAAAATATAATATTTTAAATTTTTAGATATTAATATTAAATTAATTCTTAGAATTAGACAATACCAGTGTGGCTGATAAACAAAATCCATCATTTCTTGAGGAAGTAGTCCATCGTACACACAATTAGTGATCCCATTTATCTACAAATATATTGAATGAGGATATATGAAAAAATGACCATTTTATAATTTTAATGACCGGGATTTTACGTTGTCATTTTTTTAAAATATATGAAAAAATTACCAGTCCGCAAAAATTGAGGGCGTGTGATTCTGCGGCTCGGTGTGCTTGGAATGAATTTATTAAATTTTTTAGGTATGTTTAGTGAACTTGAGAGTGACATTTTTTATCTTTTGAACCGATGCTCAGAATTGAAATCTTTGGGCACTATTGAACTCGCAGCCCTGATATTTACTTAAAGAGACCTTCACCTCAACTGATGTAGGTTGAAAGTGGGAGTTAGTTTTTCAGAATTTAATGGGAGAGTTAGAAAAATATTAAAATAAAACAATTATATTTTATTTTATTTATTTATATGAAATCTCTCAATTGAGTTATTAATGGTGGGGACTACATGAAATCCTCCTTTAATGGGGGGGTCAGGGGTAACTCTTTGAATTCCCCCAATTGATATGCCAAATTTATTTGATTAATTAATAAACTTAATCTTAATAAGACTGGATCATCATATTTTAAGGGGCGAATTAGGGTTGGTAACTAGTTGTGGTGGATAACTCTGGAAGGAAGAACCTCCAACGAAGAAGATCCTAAAATGAAGAAAATATCCAATGATGAATGTATCGACGTTTGAAGAACTACTGATGTCACCATCTTTGTCTCTTTCCTCATGACACGTCCAACAAACGTCAAATTAGGGGTTTGGAATTTGGTTGTTCTTGTTTGTTCTCCATGATTACACCTTGTGATTCAATCTTCATGTGTCTCATGTTGCCGATATAATATAGAGGGTGTGGTATAAGCCAACACGACCCAATCCCTCTACTAATTCGTTGAATGATGTGATCTTCATGGGTGAGACTTCAAGTTGTATGAAATCCGAGCCTGATGGTATTGGAATGATGCATATGTCCTAACACCTGCAACAATTCATTCTGTTTGAAGAACGGGCCACAGGATCTTTCCCAATGACCCGAGGATGTTCGCTAGTGCCCGGTGCCAGAAGGGAACAAGAGGACGCTGGAACACCGGCAAAACGTGAGGAGGGCGGTGGCACATCCGCACTGCCAGAAGAATAGGTCGTGGCCCATCGACTGCGACAAAGCAGAGTGGCGGCCAACACACCTGCAGGCTAGGTGGAATAATGGTGGTGCATTTCTATAGCACTGGAGCTGGAGACTGCAGACACTTGACCATGGCTGAGACCAGAGTGCGGAAAGCACTCAGCCGGTTCCGGGGAGGACAGTGGCGCAGTTTCACCACAAGTAGGAGAACCGGCCAGTAATCTAGAAAACGCATTCTTGCTGAGCGGGATCCCTCCAGTGGCACCACGTGGCACCTCCAAGCTATCCAAACACGAATGACCAAAGGGACATTCATGTGACCTGGGTGAGTCCCACCCCTCTAAGGTTGTGTCTAGGATGGACCCCACCACAAGGGGCCACCCCAGCCATGGTTGCACAACGGGCCCCAAGCGGGCCGCGCCGGCGGGCCGAGAAGGGCCGCCCCCTTCGTGGGCCAGGACAGGCCCACTGTGGACTAGCCGGTCCTGGTCGAACCCAATCTGGGTTGGGTCATCCCAGACCATGTGTGACTGGGTCGGCCTAGACTGTGTCGGACCGGACTCGGACCCATCCGGACCTAGTTTCATCATTTTGGCCATAACACGAGATCTGGGAATCTGATTGATGAACCATCTGTGATGCCTGATTCCATGGATTGAGACTATCCTTTTGATATACACAACTTTAGTTTTGAGTAAAGTTGGGGTACTACCGAGTTGGATTGAACCCAAATCCAACTGGTCCCTCAGAACTAACTGGTTAATAACTTACAGACTGGGAGTCTGATTGACGCGCTGTCTATTGTGTTGGGTTCCTTATGACATGGATGACCTTTGGAATACTTCTTCATGGTTCTTCGTGGTAGTGGAAGTATCGAACGATGGATTTAGGAGTGTAACCACCCTAAATCAATCATTATTAGTGCGGGAAACTTGTGGATGGCTGTACTTGAGGAGTCTTCATATCTTGTGTGGGTCATCCTTGGATCATGGGTGGGTCAACACTGAGCGATCCTATGTGGGTCAGAGCTTAAAAATCATATGTGGGTCATATCGAGATCATGTTTGGGGCATCATCAGATCCTGTGTGGGTCATCTTCGATCTTCGGTGGGTCAACAGCATAGTATCTTGACAATGTAAAATGATCTAGAAATACATATAGTCATATAAAATTCCGTACATTAGTTATACCAGGTCTGAGCTGATTCTATACCTTTGTGGTACACTTTTGTGTGGTGATACCTTTGTGGTAATATTTTTTGTGGATTTACCTTTGGGAAACATACCTTCTTAGTGGTACTTTTGTGGTATTCTTCTGTGTGGAATCACCTTTTTGGTGCTTACCTTCATGGTGTTACCTTCGTGGTGATCTTTCCATTGTGTAATAATTGTGATTTGGGTCTAATATGTTAGGCCTTGTGTTTCTTTATGAATGAGATGAGTATACATGATAACATAGGTTTATGTATGGGAATATACTTATGTAGAGTTGACTGTTGTTTTTTGATATCTAATTACGGTTTTTCTCTATGTTATACCTTTTGTGGATTTTGAGAGACCATAGAAGGTCTCGGGATCCCAACTGATTATTGTTATACTCACCCCTACCCAGGCTAAACCCACACCTTGTTGTGTCTTGTGCAGATGAAGAACAATGCTGACTAAGGATGAGGGTATCAGTACTGGAGGCTACTCGGAGGTGGACCATTATAAGAGGCGTACCGTAGAGATGACTATTTGAGATTTTTACCTACCTTTCTAGTTGGATCCTTACTAGGTGTTTGTAGGTTCTTTTTTTAGTTTTACATGTACTTTCTAGTTGGGCATGTATTCCGACCCCCTTTACTTAATGTACACACCCTTTACCTATATATTTTACATTATTCTTTTACCTCATCATGTGATTAGATTGTGTGGTCTTCTGGTTAAAAAGGAAATGCCTTCCCAGTTCTAGGGATATGCCTTTCCGAAGCTAGTCGCCAGCCCCTGGAATATAGAAGTCGGGCTTGGGGTAGTAACAGCATGGTCCCTAGGGGATGGGTTGTGAAAAATCGGTATTAGAGGGGTCAGTTCTATTGGAGAAATTGGACACGAATATTTTGATTTGTCAATAGTGTTATGTTTGATGAGTGTGGTTTTTAGTTTGGGGAATATTGTGTTTGTGTGGCGGCTGACGTATCCATACACAAGGACCCTGACGTCTGATTTCTGACTCAGTGCCTGAAAACACTAATTGCGTGTGTGTTTTTGAAGATTTTTCTTTGTGATCTCTTTGAGTAACCACACTAGGTATAACTTATTAATCGTGGTGTACCTGTTAATTTTTAGGATGCCTCCTTGTAGATATCCATCCAGGTTTATAGTTATATTACACAATGAAAACCCACCGAGTGATGAGGCTTCAGGGAAGGGCCCCCTTTCAGCATTTGTACCATTAGGTGGTGTAGTAGCACCACTAACCATTAGGAAACCAATGTCATTATCACCATCAGCAGAGGGTGAACAACGCATGAGGGCATTGCATGAGTTTCAACACTAGAGTCCACCAAGGTTCTAGGGTGAGATGGATCCACGGGCGGCTGAAGACTGGATGGAGTCTGTGGCTAGAGTTTTCGAACTACTAGGGACACCAGCTGATCTCATGGTGATCCTTGCCACCAGTCTTTTTCAGGCATAGGTAGAAAGATGTTTGAGCATGATACTCAAGGTTATTGATGAGGTCTCTCTTATCTGGGTGGCTATCAATTGCCTTTTCAGGGTAGAGTTTGTCCTAGTGACCTTACGCTCTGTGCGCATAGAAGAGCTTCTCCACTTGTAGCACGGTTGGATGACCATGGATCAGTCTTCAAAGAGGTTCCATGACCTCTCACGCTACTCCATTGACATGGTACAAGACCTTTTCTTCAATGACTAGTCCTTCAATAAGGGGCTCAAATGGGATATTATAGCTTTGATGATTTCTCTCTGCATCCTGACGCAAGAGGGGGTGTTAGAGAGGGAACTCTTAGTATAGAGTTTCCTTGACGAGCTGTCATGAGCAGTGAGACCTACCTCTAGACGTCACATAGCAGAGTCATATGTAGCTAGTAGTAGACATATGAAACAGAGGTGCTAGATGACCAGACCTATAGGTGGACAACCACATGATACAGGGTCAGTCATGCGAGGCTCTTGAGACAGAGGAGGATAGGCGAGGTGCAGGAATTATTACTCATGTGGCGAGCATGGTCACATGGATCGCGAATACTCGACCAGCCGTACAAACGAACATAAGACAGTTGAAGGACCACCTAGGAAGAGGTGAAAATTTGATCGAGGAGGTTCACAAGTAGTAGGAAGACGTGGTAGAGGAGCTGGCCATGTTGCAGGTGGTGGGAAGCGATTCGAGGTTCTACCACCACCACCTTTAGGTGGACCACCCCCACCAAATGGAGAAGGTGGATATGGATACACTAAAATCTAGGCAGTTGAGGCCTATGAACATGGCACTTCGAAGATGATACGAAGTACGATCTATGTCCACTAAACCTTAGCTGTAGTACTTATAGACCAAGGTGATGGTCATTCTTTTATTTCCATGACACTCGTTCGGAGCTCAAAAATTTTGGTGAAGTCATTGGCTCGATCTTTATGAATAATGACTCTTATGGGAGAAGATTTGATGATTACACATTGGTGCCAGCAGTGTGGGATTACTATAGGAGGCGAGAGCTTCGACTAGGTTCTTCTAGTAGTGGCGTAAAGGCCCGGATACACCATGATGGGTATGGAATGGTTATCCAAAGTCCATGCTCATATTGACTATATTAGGCGTAAAGTGGGGTGTTTCCGCATGAATGGGACCATGTTTTCTTTCATTGGAAAAGAAGGGAGCCTTTGCATTACATGATAGACATAACTTAAGGAGGGTGGAGCAGAACACATCAAATGGATATCCTAACCCTTGATGTAGTTGATGTTCAGTGTGTGATATATTATGTAGTGGTGGACTAGTACACTGATGCTTTTTCTGATGATGTTCCCAGTTTACCCCGTTGCATGGAGTGGAATTATATATAGACTTTTATCCCACGATGTCCCTGATATCTACACCAGCATATCAGATGGCTTCTGTGGATCATCGAATGCTACGAGTACAGCTAGAGGACTTGTAGAAAAAGGGGTTCATTAAGCCCAGTGTTTCTCCTTGGGCAGCCCCAATTTTGTTCACTATGAGGGTAGATGGGAGTTTGAGGCTCTGTGTGGACTGTCGGTGGTTGAACCCGGTGACCATGAAGAACAAGTACTCCATACCGAGAAATGAAAATCATTTTGATCAGCTGAAGGGAGCATGATAATTTTTGAAGATAGACATCTGGTTAGGTTGTTAACAACTCAGGGTATGAGACAAGGATATGCTGAAGACGACCTTCAGATGTTGGTATGTCCATTATGTGTTCTTGGTTATGCCATTCGGCATAAACAATACCCTAGAAGTGTTCATAAGACTCATGAATAGGATTTTCCAGATATACCATGATCGAATTGAGGTAGTCTTTATCGATGAAATCATGATATACTTAACCATAGTGGAGGAGCATGCCGATAATCTGCAGATAGTCCTGGACACACTTTGCGAGCACCAGCTTTATGGTAAGCTATCTATGTGATAGTTCTAGATCTGAGAGGTCCACCTTTTGGAAGATGTCATCATAGAGGCTGGAGTTGTGGTGAATTCAGTGAAGTATTAGGATGAGCTTTCTTGGGAGCAACCAAGGAGTGTGTTGGATTTGTGGAGTTTCTTGGGTTTGGCTAGTTACTACCTGTGGTTTGTGCCTGACTTTTCCAAAGTTGCGGCACCCTTATCAGGTTTGAAGAATAATGGGAAACCCTTCGTGTGGTCGGAGATATGCCATCGGTGTTTCTAGGAGCTGAGGAAGATATTGATGAGTTCCCCCATCATGAGTTTATCGGAGGAGGGCGTTGGGTGCGTAGTCTACTATGACACATTAGGGACCGTGCAAGAATGTGACTTGATGCATGAGTGAGTAGTGATCGTCTATAGTTATCAAAAACTGAGAAAACATGAGCTGAAATACACTACACATTACCTTGAGTTAACAAAAGACGTCTTTTCCTTGATGATGTGACCACATTACATGATGGGGGAACGTTTTACAGTCTACTATGATCACAAGATCCTCAATTGAAACATCTCTCAGAAGGACCCAAACATGAGACAACATAATTGGCTTGACTTCATCCAAGACTATGACATCAAGATAGTTTATACTATTTTGGAAGGGAATGTAGTAGAAGAACAACTGAACTGGAGATCTAGTTTACAGTTGCTGAGTGAGGAAATAGAGAAACTAACCACTTTCTAGATATCCTACAAGGAATGATATAGAGTATCTTATCTTCAGTCTGTGATAGTCAATCCACCACTCCTTCAGTGAGTCAGGAAGGCGCAGCTTGGGGACACTGACTACGAGGCTTGATGTGCTCAGATATCCATAGGACAAGGACCTGATGGATTTTTTAATGGTGATGAGCACATCATCCTCTTCAGAGGGTGTACTATGATAATAGTGGCACTACGGGAGGAAGTGTTGAGGGATTTCCATATGTCTCCTCTAGTGGTATATCCACAAGTGGCGAAGATGTACCAGGACCTTCGGCGTTAGCACTGGTTTCTAGGAAAGATGAAAGCATTAGTAGAGTTTGTCTCACAGTTCCTCACATTTGAGCAAGTGAAGACATAGAATCTAGTTCTAGTGGGCTTATTTCTTCTACTAGAGGTTCCAGAGTGGAAGTGGGATGGAATTTCCATGTACTTTGTGACCTCACATCCACGCACATCCATGGGACATGATTTTATCAGGGCGATCTATGACCAACTCACCATGTCAGACCACTTCCTATCTATCAGAGAGAAGGGATCATTAAAGGGCATGGGACACATCTATGTTCAAGAGATTGTACATCATAATGAAGTGTCTTCATTGATTGTATCTGATCATGATGCATGTTTTAATTCCAGACTAAGTAAGGTTTAGCAAGAGGCATTTGGGACATAGCTTCAGTTGAGGATTTTCTTCTATTCTCAGAAGGATGGTCAGACAGAGCGGACCTTCAGACCCTTGAGGACATGTTGCGTGTTTGCATCCTTGATTTTTGCCACATCTTGGAGAATCACTTTCCCATAGTGGAGTTCGCGTACAAAAACATCTATCACTCCACTATCAGTGTGGAACCATTCGAGGCGTGGTACGGTTGACCTTGTAGATTACCTCTATGTTGGAATGACCTAAGGGAGTGAACACTCTAGGGACTGAAGAAGCTATGGGCTACCATGTAGAAGGTATAGATCATCTAGGAGTGGATGAAGACTGCACAGAGCAGGTAGAACTCATATGCTGATAGGATATAGAGACCTCTGAGTTCGAGGATTGTGACCATGTCTTTCTACGTGTCTCACTGCGATGAGGTTTGAGGAAATTTAGTTGGGGTGGCATGTTTTCTACAAGGTTCATTGGACTATTTTAGGTCCTTAGCACAGTTGGCGAGGTGGAACACCACTTAGTACTTCCCCCTTAGTTACACCGGGTGGAAAACATTTTATATATATCCCAGCTGAGAAGATGAGTACATGATCCCTCACACATCATTTACTGGGGTGATCTCGACGTCGATGATGAGGCAACATTTTTGGATGTTTATGTATAGATTGAGGATCAACAGTAAAGAGTCCTTCATGGGCGATCGATACCTCTGGGGCGTGTACGTTGGCAGCATGGTAACCTTCAAGAAAGCACATGGGAGTGGGAGGCTTAGATTCGTTCTATGTACCCACGCTTGTTTCCCTAGATTGTGTTGTGGATTTTGGGGACGCAAATCCCGGAGATAGGGAGAATGTAAAGACCCGGATTTCCCCATGTAATTTGTTTTTTATTATATTAAAAATTACGAGTCCACAAAAATATATGGTGCGTGATTCCAAGGCCCGATGTGCCCAGAAGGAATTTCTGAACTTTTTTAAGTATGTTTTGTGAATGCTTGAGTGGAATTTTGTAAATATTGAACTGGAGCTTAGAATTGAAATCTGAGGGCACCTTTGAACTCGCAACGCAAATATTATCTTATGTATACCTTCACCTCGGCCATAGTAAGTGGAGAGTGGAAGATATATTTTTTTTTAAATTTCTTGGGAGAGTTAAAAATTGTAATAAAACAAAAAAATAAACTTTTATTTATTTATTTATTTCAAACCTCCCATGTAACACCCCAAGCTTCCATGGTATGTTTCTGTTTGAATAATAAAGTAGCTTGTATTGTACGCAACTTGGGGTTTAACACACCGCGACCAATGAAACTAGCTATTATGAATAGTTATACCCACTTTTTAAAATTTTATAAATTTTATATTTCAATATGGACTTCATTTTTGGATTCATAATATGAAAATTATCTTTGGATGAATTTTTGGTATTTTTCTGAGAACATTCAATTTTTGATGAATAGTGAAAAAGACAGCGTTATTGGTTAAAACCGGCTTTTTATTTAAATATTTATTTATTTTATTTATTTTATTTAAATTTATTTTTGGACAAAATATATACATAATACCTATATATGGTCAATGTAATTAATTTTAATCATTTTATAATAACTTTATATATAAAAATTTTAAATGAACTTTTTAATGCCTTTTACCCACATCCTAGGAGCATATGCAAATTTGCATAAAACGTAATTTTACCGCTTATATGAGTAAAATTTAAAAAATACTAGAAAAAATATTGACATTATTAAGTAATTGTTGGTTAAATAATATGAAAATAATTTTTGATCAATAGTAACTTTTTTCTTTTATTTACCACGATTAAAAATAAATATGGTAAATTAGGGTAAAAATGATATTATAATTGTCCTGACACATGTCCTAATTTTATTGGATAAGTGTAATTAAACCAAAAACAACCTTAGGAATAAAATATGATCCCCATTGGTCCACTTGTATTAGATCAGAACATTTATTATTATTTTATTTAAAGAAGACTTAGAAGATTTAAATTCAATGTTTAATAACTAAACCATTTTTAATTTAGGGTTGAAGATATATAAATTCAACAATAAATATTCATTTGAAAGCTAAAAATATTTCCTACATAATAATATTTTATTTATAATTTTTATATATTATATAATATAATTTATTTATGACACAATGATTATTCAGTAATTATAATATTAATGACATATTAAAATAATTGACATTACAAATATCCAAAAAAAATGTAATTTGAGTCTTTTGATGAATTCAAATAATTTTAATGGTTAATATGACATGTTATTGTTTATTAAATAAATTTTTTTCGAAGTAATAATGCTATTATCATTTTCTCACAAACCAAATACTAAATAGTGTCAAAATTGTCAAAATTGAGTTTTAAAAAATATAGTATTATTAATTGATATAATATTCCTAAAAATATATGGATCAACCAAAGTACTTAGATAAAGTAATATATATTAATAATGAGCCACTGGGGGTTATTTTTCCTTTTTATAGTATGTTTATTAACCATATAATATAAAAATACAAAGAGACTTTGTAAATGTCAAACTATTTAACTCAGAGTTAAATCTAAAAGATATGGTTAATATAGTGACTTAAACCTATATAAATCCTATTGGTTGAGGTTTTTTCGACCAATAAACACCTTATAATAGAAATAAATAATTTTTGAGCTATTATAAAACGAAAATAATTTTATTATAACATTAAATTTAGAACTTTTCCTAATGTGACCCTCACCTCTCTTATAAATGGGTACATCCACATATCATAATTTCACACCTCCAAATCCATTTGGCTCGGCCAATACCTGACCACATATCCTCCCATCATTCATCCCTTCATCATAAAGGCCTTACTTTGGTCATAAATCCAACTTATTGAGCCATTTTGATCAAATCAGAAGGAAGAACTCGATGAAGAGGTAAATATTTCATCACCTCTTTCAAGTTCTTTTCTTCTTCCACATTCCTTTCTTTTTTGCTTCTATTCTAAAATAAAAATCCAGTATCTTATTTATATTGTGATGTTATTATAAAAATGTCACAACCATATTCATTATTCTATCCATCATATGAATGAAAAAGTCACCATACGTGTGTACATACGGATTACTGTCTCCACTTCATGGTGTGGCTTGTTATTCAAACACTTCATTATTTGGATGGGTATAATAAGGAGTATAACTGATGTAAATAATATATATAACTTTTTAATTATTATTTATATATTATATACCATTAAATTACATATGATTTCACCATCAATATTATGATATTTTCACTTGTGGGTCTGTACGAATTACCATCTCCCTGAACCCGATGAGATTTGTTCCCCATCTTAATCTTTCAAGAATAATTTGTATTTTATGTTTAAAAATAATGTTTAAGAACATAATATCATTCATTATTTGAATAAAATACAACCTATCCATAATAAACATGGATTACATAACTGATCATATAAAGTAAAACATATCTTTTAGCAAATGAAACGATGATACTACTAAAATATTATTAACAAAGCAATATAAGAGGATCATATGTGATATAATATTTATTTATATAGTTATTTTATTGTTTAGTACCAATTATTTAACTATTATACAGTAGGTTAATTGACCCTCTACCAAGGAAAAATACATGGTAACTATTAATTTTACAATCACTTTATTGTCCGTGGTAGTTTTTATGTACGTATCTACGAGGACCTCTTTATCATCCACAATCGTGTTTTTTTTAAAATTTGAATCAAAACATTTTTAATATTTACCCTACTATGGGTTAATTCAATTTTTACCATTATATGACCATATAGGTTTTGAAAGGATTCTTTCTGTCATTTTCCAAAAAGGGTAATTTATGACCTTTTTGAAAAAATTAAGGTATGAATGTATTTTTTAACATATACTGCAGATGCAACTATTTTTTGCTGTAATAACATTGTCAAATCATCTCATTCAATATTATAAGAATATTTTCAAAATGAATGTTTTCTTTTATAATTATGTGACTTTCAAATTATTTCAAAATAGAAAGAGGGATTTATTTTTAGTTTTCCTTTCATCTATGTCAACATCCTTTGATGGATTTTAAACATGGTTGAAGTTGATTTATTATGATACAACCCATTCATATTTAATTTATGGTTTTGTGATATGTTTGATGGTGGATGTGTTTTTTACACCATTCATGGTTTATTGATAATTTATTGTCATTTCGTATGATTATTCTCATACGAATGTTTATGTTAGGTTTAAACCTTTACATATGAGGAATGAATTGGACTTATTAACTGACGGGTGGATACCGCTATAGCACCTTGATGCATCGGGAGGTCTCATGATACAAAATAATGTCTTGGAAGAAGGCCTTGACTATGTGGTTAATAATTACGGAATTATGCATTCCATCATTATGAAAGTGGCTGCTGATATTGTATGTGATTATTTAACTAGTAGAATATCAATGTTAATATGTAAATGGAATTTTTTGATTTTATCTTTTCCATATTATGCCAAAGAGTATGTTTAAAAGGATTTTTTTTAGTCTTATACATTGGCTTAAATATTTATTCTTATTTATAAAAAATTTTTCTATATTGTTATCATTACTGAGCATCTGAGGTCACCCCTTCCTATGATTTATTTTTTCCAGGATATGAATAAGTATTTTATGGTTAACCATCAAGGATAGTCTAAGGATATAATTATGTTAAAAAGTGTAACAATGTTGTTGATGTTTTTATTTCAGGGTCTAATGTAAAACTTATGATTGTACCTATTACTTCGAAGGCTATTAAACTAATCGGTCTTTCAGGACATGATTCCTTATATCATTCCATTTTTATGTAATAATGCACCGACCCTGGGTAACTGGGGTTGGGGAATTACAATTGGTATCAGAGGAAGTTTAGTAAAAAACATGGAATAAATATTTAGAAAACCTATGATTAGAGAACATTACCTTATGATAGACATTGAGGATTATTATAGAAGAACTTCTTATAATATTGGTACTATAGAGATTTTGTGAGTTTTCAATGAAATACATTCATGTTTGGATATGAATAGCTAGAGGTGGATCTAGCATAGATTTACCTAGGGGTAAAACCCGAAAACACCACTTTGATCTAGACTCGAATGAGAACGGGTGCACAAAAATGGTTCTTGTTGTACTATTGGTTACGAAACTCTCAAGGGATATGCTTAGGATAATTATAATTTTAATTAAAAAACAATATGAAGGGTTTATGAGTATATACATTCTAAAAGAAAACATTATTATGATTATAGATTATATCCATAAACTGTTCAATTTACGTTAAGTGTTATACAAGTTTGGAATTATGTATTGAGATTCCAAAACTAATCTAGTGTATGCCATTTTTTAGAAATAGTGCATAGAGGAAGGAATTAAAATTTTATCAATGTAGGTAATCTACGTAGGTAATGAACTCCTACTCAAGGTAATTATAGTGGAGCTTGTTATGCAACTGGTACTGATCGGCTTATCACCATACTGGGACAACTCGCTAAGGATATGAATAATAACCTTCCCGTATGGAGAACCCTGATCCAAAATGTGGTGGATTAATGTTAGACCACTTCATGAGGCAACAACCACCAACATTCAATGGGACTATAAATCCCTTTTTATCCGATCAATGGATATGTTCCTTAGAGAAAATATTTCATGATATATATGTAGCGAAAGGGAAAATGTGTTCATGGATGTTTATTGCCTCATGAGAGATGCTGATCAATGTTGGTCATTAATCCAAAAAACAAATAAAGATAAATAAGTATAAAAAATGGAATGTAGGGAGTTTAATGAAATTTTCTTAGAAAAATACTTTTCTCATGACCATCGATTGAATATGGAAAGACTATTTCTGAGCCTAAGGAAAAAAGAGTATGATAATGTCACAAAATATGAGGAAAACATTACAAGGTTAGAAAGACATGCAATATATTATATATGTAACCCAAAGAGTAAGATTGATAGATTATTTTATGGGTTAAAATTATTTCTTTGTTGAGAATTAATCTCACAATCCTTGTCATTGTAAAAAGATATTGTCTCATGTGCTATCATGAAAGAAGAGGAATTATCTAGGTCTTATGACTTCAATGAAAAGAATGAGAAGATGATATCTACTGATATCTCTTGAAATGGAAATATGGTGATGTAGGAAAATTTTGAATATCCATCCTATGGTAAGTGGGGGAAGAAACACCCTGGTACTTGCCTAAAGGGAATGAGTGTCTGTTACAAGTGGGGAGAGCAAGGCCACCAAGCTTTTGATTGCATGGAAAAGAAGGATGATGACATTGTTAAATGATATAATTCTTGAGAAAAGGGACATTTTTAAAATGAATTTCCTTTGAGCCAGGGAAACATACCTGAAAAATTTCCAAGGGAGGAAGGCCACGCATATGCAATCACTAATTCTCAGGTTGAAGCTCTGAAAGATGTGGTGGAATGTAATATAATGGATAACTCTAGATTAGCCAATACATTATTTGATTCTGGGTCATCACATTGTTTCAAATTTTCCCAGTTTTCTTAGAAAATTATATATTTTTTATTGGACTTAACAAGGGAGTAGTTAGTCAAAACACCTGAGGGAAGTATCATCACAACAATTTTCTTTGAATCAGTTCCCAATAGGGCATATAAATGTTCTTTGTCTGTTGATCTCATCATCATACCCATGATTTAATTTGATAAAATCCATGAAATGGATTGGATTTCAGACAATGATGCGAATATTTTTTGTAAGAATAAGAAGGATGCAATTTTTGATGATGCTAGGTGTACCTTATCATTAAAGAAAAAACATCACAACCATATTCTTATCTAGATCCACCCTCATTAGGTTTACTAAATTCCATTATTAGGGTAAAAATGAATGAAATAACTATGGGTGAGGAAAATAATGTTCGAATAAATGATGTACCAATTGTGCAGGAATATGTTGACATGTTTCCAGAGGATTTACCAGAACATCCTCCAAAATGAGAACTTGAGTTTTTATTTATTTAATTCCTAGTTCAAGGCCCATATCGAAGACTCCTTATAGAATGGACAGTGTGAAATTAGTGAAAATAAAGAAAAAAATAGAGAAAATGAGTAATAAGGGATTTAGTCTCCCTAGTGTGTCTCCATGGGAATCCCCTATTCTTTTTGTTATGAAGAAAGATGAATCATTGTGGTTGTGCATTTACTATAGGGAGATCAATGATATAACAATAAAGAACAAGTATCCCCTACCTCTCATAGATAATTTATTCTACCAACTTGATGGAGCTTAGTATTTATTAAATATTGACCTTTGATATCATTATCATCAGTTGTGTGTAAAAAAAGAAGACATTCCAAAAAATCATTTTCAACTAGGTACTATCATTGTGAGTTTACAGTAATAACTTTTGGATTGACTAATTCACCCTATATACTCATGGATCTAATGAATATAGTTTTAATGGAACATATTTATGAATATATATTTCTATTTATTGATGATATAGTACTATACTCAAAAATCTAGGAAGAACATGGAAATCACTAGGGAACTATTCTGAAAACCATCAGAAGAAATGAATTATATGGAATGTTTAGCAAGTATGAATTCAGGAATCTAGAGATTTATTTTCATGGCCATATTTTCTCCATGTATGGAATCTATGTTGATCCTTCAATGACCAAGGCAATCCAAAAATTTCCAACACTGATGAGTATAAATGAGTCATGAAGTTTTATTGGTTTAATAGGTTATTATTAGCATTTTTCCACGAATTTTCTCTGATGGACTAACCCATTAACCATGCTCACTCGTAAAGGGGTTAAATTTTTTTGGAAAAAATAATGTGAATACTGTTATGAAGAAATGAATATAAGACTAGTCAATGTAATTATCTTGACTCTACCATCTGGGAATGATGGGTTGGTTATTTATAGTGATGCATCAAAGAAAAGACTTGGTTTTTTCCTTATAAATAATGATAGATTTATTGAATTTTCATCATGATAACAAAAAATTAATGAGAAAAAATATCATATAATGATCTTGAGTAAGCGAATATAATATTTTCTTTGAAAATATGGAGACACTATCTCTGTGGTGATAAATGTAAGATCTATACTAATTAAAAGAGTTTGAAGTATATTTTCTCCCAGAAAGAACTCAACATGAGGCAATGGAGATGGATTTAACTACTCAATGATTATGATTAAACTATACTCTACTACTCAAGGAAGGAAAGTATGGTGGACGATGCTTTTAGTAGAAAGGATCATGGAGTTTTGGATAAAATAAGAGTTGAAAATGATATTATAAACATGGAAATATTAAAGACGGATATAGGAATATCCATGGAATGTGAAACATAAATTATTTTTCAAATGGATAACAAACCATCTTTACTAGAAAAGATAAAAAGTTATCAGACTGATGATGAGTAATTTCAAAAGAATATTAAAGATATGAATGATATCAGATTGAGTTAATTCTTATATGAAGATGGAATTTTGAAATCTGGGAAAATAATTTGTGTTCCTAGCTTACCTACCTTAAAAATAAAATTGTTGGATGATGATAATAGTCCATTTTATCTATACACTCTAGGAGCACCAAGATGTATAGTGATTTGAAGGAACATTTTAGGTGGCAAAACATGAAGAGGGAGATTTCTGATTTTGTGTCAATTTGTATGGTTTTTCAAAAAGTGCAAGCTGGAAGGCAAAATCCTGGAGGAGTCATGCAAAATTTTCTCATACCTGAGTAGAAATGAGATAATATAATGATGGACTTTGTAATGGGGATACTAATGAATCCTATAAGGAATGATGCAATATGGGTCATTTTTTATCATCTTACTATGTCATAACATTTTATTTCTATAAGAGAAGATTTACTACTTGAATGTATGTCAAGACTCTATATTAATGATGTTGTAAGACATCCTGGAGTACCCCTATCAATTTTTTTCTGATTATGATCCACGTTTTACCTCATGATTCTGAAACGTCAGAAGGCCCTGGATTCTGAACTTCATTTGATCAATGCCTACCACCCTCAAACTGATCGACAATCAAAATTGACTATTTAAACCTTAAGAAGACATGTTGAGAGCTTTCTCAATTGAATTTCATGGTATGTGGGATCAATATTTACCTCTGGTAGAATTTTTTTATGAAAATATCTTTCATTCAAATATTCAGATGGCACCATATGAAGCATTATACGGAAAGAGATGTCGCACACAAAAATGTTGGGATGATGTTTGTGAAAGAAAACTTGTAGGCCCCAAACTTGTTGAAGAAACAATGGAAAATGTGAAGGTTATCGAAACCCACATCAAAGCTACCCAAAGTAGGAAAAAGAGCTATGCCGATAACTGAATGAATGATTTTGAATTTCAAGTGGCAAACAATGTTTTCTTGAAGGAATCTCCATGGAAGGGTGTTATCAGTTTTAGTAAGAAGTTTAAATTGAGTCCAAATTATATCGGAGCTTTCGAAATTCTAGAACTAATTAGAGTCGTATATTATTGATTTGAAATACCTCTAAGTTACTCCAAAGATCGGGATGTGTTCCACGTATCACTGTTGAGAAAATACATGCCTGACCCAACACATGTACTCACCTATGAGAAAAATGAACTGGAACCTGATCTATCTTATTGTGAAGAGCATGTCAAAATTCTTGATACCATATATTATGTGCTGAGAAACCAGACGACTTATCTGGTAAATGTTCTATGGAGAAACAAAAGATGGAATAGGCAACATGGGAACCCGAGAAACTTATGACGAGGGACCACCCAAATCTTTTTATGCAATAATATTTGAGAAATTTTTTTGACAAAATTATTTCAAAGAACGAAAAATGTTACATCCCAAGCTTCCACGGTACGTTTCCCTTTGAATAATGCAGTATCTTGTGTTGTATGCAACTTGGGGTTTTAACACACCACAACCAATGAAACAATCCTTTATGAATTGTAATACCCCTTTTTGAAATTTTATAAATTTTATTTTTCAAAATTGACTTCATTTTTCCATTCGGAATATCAAAATAAGATTAGGGTGAATTTTTTTTTATTTTTCTAAGAACTTTCAATTTTTGATGAATAGTGAAAAACACTGCGTTATTGGTTAAAAAAGACATTATTTGAATAATTTTTTTATTTTATTTAAATTTATTATATGTAAAAATAGATGCATAATATCTGAATATGTTCATGGTAATTCATTAGAGTAATTTTGTAATAAGTTTACATATATAACATTTTTAATGAACTTTTTACCGTCTTTTACCCACCCCCTAAGAGCATTTTCCAATTTGCATAAAACATAATTTTACCACTTCTGCGAGTTGAATTTCAAAACTCCTAGAGACACGGTTGACATCAGTAAGTAAAATTTGGTTCAATTAGATGAGAATTAATTTTGGTGAATAGTAACTTTTTTACTTTTATTTACCACAATTAAAAATAAATATGGAAATTAAATGTAAAAATGATTTTATAATTTCCCTAACACATGTCTTAATTATATTTGATATGATTAATTCGACCAAAAACAACCTTAGAAATAATATGTGATCCCTTTTGGTCCACATGGATTAGATTAGGATATTTTTTATTATTTTATTTAAACAACAGTTAAAAGAGTTAAATTCAATGTTTAATAACTAAAATTTTTTAATATAAGGTTACAGAAAATATAAATTAGACTATACATATTCATTAGAACTCTAAAAATATTTACTACATAATGATATTTTATTTATAATTTTAAGACATTAAATAATTTAACTTATTTATGGCACAACAACGATGTAATAATTACCTTATTAATGATTGATTAAAATAATTGATATTATAAATATCCAAAGAAATGTAATTTGAGACTTTTGATGAATAAAACTAATTTTATATGTTACTATGAAATCTTTGGATTGAATAAATAAATATTTTTCTATGTAATCGTGCTATTATGATTTTCACAGAAACCAAATACTAAATAGTGTCAAAATTGACATAATTGAGTTTTTAAAACAAATACTATATTATTAATTGATATAATATTCCTAAAAATATATTTATTGGCCAAATGACTTATATAAGTTTATATATATTAATAATTAACCACATGGGGTTCTCTTGGCTTGTTATCGAAAGTTTATTAACAATATAATATAAAAATACAATGAGACATGGTAAATGTCAAACTATTTAACTACGAGTTTAATATAAATGATAAGGATAATATGGTGAAATAAACCTATATAAAACCTATTGTTTGAGATTTTTTTACCCATACCCATGTTTTCCTAGAAATAAAACATTTTTATACATTAAGACACCGAAAATGGTTTTAATATAAAATAATATTTCATGATTTTCCTAAAGTGACCCTCACCTCTCTTATAAAAGGGTACTTAACCTTCTCTTAATTTCATACCTCCAAAGCCATTTTACTTGGCCAAACCCAGACCAAACAACCTCCCAAATATCCTCCGTTTATGTAAATGTCATTTTTTGGTCATAAATTCTTCCTAAGGATCCCTTTTTATCAAATCAAAAGGAATAACCCGAAGAAGAGGTATATATTTTATATACTATTTCAAGTTCTTTTCGTCTTCCTCTTCCTTTTTCTTTTTTGTTTCTATTATAAAATAAAACTCCAGTATATTCTATATACTGTGATGTTAATATAAAAATTTTACAACCATATTAAATATTATATACATCATATGAATGAAAAAGTAACCATACTTGCGTACATACGACTTACAGCTTCCACGTCGTGGTGCAGTTTGTTATTCAAATACTTCATTATTTGGATGGGTATAATAATGAGTATAACCAGTTTAAATAATAAATATAACATGTTAATGATTCTGTTTATATGATATACCATCCCATTACATACTATTTAACCATTAATACAATGATATTGTCTCTCGTGCGTACGTACGGATTACCATATCCACGAATGCGATGAGATTCATTCCCTATCGAAATCATTCTTGAATAATTTTCAATTTATGATGAAAAATAATTTTTAAGAACTTAATATAATTTTGGATATGAATAAAATAAATTCTATTCATAACAAAAATTACTTAAATAATCAATCATATAAAGGAAAATTGATCAGTTAATACCCAAACCAATAATACAACTAAAATATTATTAACAGTGACATATTAGAGGATCATATATGATATCATATTTTTGTATATAGTTGTTTTATAATTTAATAACAGTAATTTAACTATTATACAAGAGGTTAACATACCCTAGACCAAGTAAAAGTACAAGGTAAGGGTTAATTTCTCTATCTTATTATTATCTGAGGTTGTTTTTACAAAAGTATATATTGGGACCTCTTTATCATCCACATCCGCGTTTTATTAAAAATTCAATTCAAATTTTTTTTAATATTTACTAAATTATGTGTTAAAGTCGTTTATTCCCTTTTTTGGCCATATATGTTTTGAAAGGAATCTTTCTGTCATTTCCCAAATAAGGTACTTTATGGATTTTCGACAAAATTAAGGTAAAAATGTATTGTTTTTACTTATACAACAGTGAAACAATTTTCCTCCATTAAAACATCATTGAAGCTTCCCATAAAATATTATAAGAATATATTAAAAATAATTTTTTTCTTTTATAATTATGTGACTTTTAAATGATTTAAAAATAGAAAGTGGTATTTAGTTTTAGTTTTTATTTCATCTATGTCAACATCCTTTGATGGATTTTAAACTTGTTTGAAGATCATTCATTATGATATAAATCATCCATATTTTATGGATGGTTTTCGGATATGTTTGACTATGGATGTGTTATTTTTACACCATTCAATGTTTATGGATAAAGTATTGACATTTCATATTCTAGTTTTAATAGTAATGCTTATGTTATGTCTAAACATTTTCATATGAGGAATGCATTAGACTTAGTAACTAACGGGTGGAGGCCACTATAGCTCCTCGATGCATCAGTATGTCTCATGAGAAAAACTAGTGTCTTGGAACAAGGCTTAGAAAAAATCTTATTTGTAGTCTTGGAATAAGGCCTTCACTATATAGTTATGAAGTCTTTCATTAGGCATTCCATCATTATGAAATTCGCTATTGATATTGAATTTGATTATTTGACCAGAAGAATATCCATGTGAATTAGTAAATGGAATTATTTGACATTGTCTTTGTAATATTATGTCAAATTTTAAGTTAAAAAGGTTTTTGTTTTAGTCTTATACATTGCCTTATATATTTAGGCTTATTTAGGAAAATTTCGACAATATTGTTATCCTTACTGAGTAGTTGAGCTCACCCCTTTATATGTTTTATTTTTCCCAGGATATAAATAATTATTTTGTGATTGACTTGCAAGGATAGGTTATAGATATAAGTGTGTTTAAAAGGGGAAAAATGATGTAGATGTTATTATTTCATGATATAATGTAAAACTTATGACTGCATATAGTACTTCTAAGGCTACTAAACTGATCATTATTTCGTGACATGATTCCTTTATCATGAAAATGTTATGTAATAATGCCCCAAATCTTGGTAAATGGGGTCTGGGAGGTAAACCACAATTGAATTCATGGTTGTGGGGACCACCAGAATTAATCTTTTAATGGGGGTGGGGTAACTCTTGGAATTCCCCAATTGATGTTCCAACTTTATTTGATTAATTAATAAACATAATCTTAATAAGAGTGGATCCTCACCTCCGGTGGGGAGAATTTGGGTTGGAAACTAGTTTTGGTCAAGAACTCATGATATAAGATCCTCCAATGAAGAAGATCCTCCAACGAAGAACATCTCCAACGATAAACGAACTGTTGTTCGAGGAAATTACAACATCACTATATTCATCTCCATTATCATGACACCTCCAACGAACATCGAGGAAGGGGTTTTGAATTTGGTGGTTCTTGTTTGTTGATCATGATTCCATGTTGTGATTCAACATTCATAAGATTCCTGTTACTGATCTAACACAGATGGTGCAGGCCAAGAAAACATTGCCCGATCCCTCCACTAATTCATTGAATTATGTGATCTTCATAGAAGAGACTTCATGTTAAACGAATTTTGACCCAGTTGGTCTTGGAATGACGAAAACATCTCGAGACCCGCAACAGTTCTTTTGGTTTAAAGAATGGGCCACTGGAGAATTCTTGATTACCTGAGGAATTTAGCCAATGATTGGTGATGGTGATAGGTACCAGTAGGGAATATGTGGCGGAAGACACACCGGCCGTCTGTGAGGAGAGCGGTGGAGCATCCGCAAAGCCGGAAGAGGAGTCCACGACCTGTTGTCCATGGTGAAGCAGAGTGGCATCCAAAACACCAGTCGGTCGCATGGCGAAGCAGTGTCACACATCCATCTAGCCGGAGCTAGAGACCATGGCGACTTGGCTACGGCAGACATCGAAGGGTAGACAAACCTCGGCAGGCCATGGGGAGCATAGTGGTGTCATCGCACCGATGGGAGGAGAACCGACCGAGAATCCAGCCTTCCGCATCTTGACAAGCAGGACCACTTCAGTAGGCCCCACATGCTAGCTAGTGGTGCCACATGGTGCTTCCTGGTTGGACAAAGGGATGTTCGGGTGACTTGGTGGAGAGCGCATCCCCTCCTAGGTGGCAGGTAGTGTGGAATCCACCACAAGGGGCCACCTTAGCCGTGGGCTGCACCGCGGGTCGTGCCAATCAGCCCCCTTCATGGGCTTGGAGAGGCATGTTGTGGCCCAGCCAATCTGGGTCAGATGTAGACCGGGTCGGTTAGACCCGGCCGGTTCGGGGAAGGGCGGCCCTGACCAGGTAAGACCGGACCTGGACCCATCTTGACCTAGATACATCTTTTTGGCCCTAACCTAAAATCCAGACATCTTATTGATGAACCATCTAGAGTTCCTGAATCCTTGAATCGAGATGATTCTTTTGGTATACTCCACTTGAGTTTTGGATAAAGTTGGAGTTTGGCCATCTTGGATCAAACCCGAATCCAATCAGGCCCTCGGAATTAAAAGGTTAACAAAATAAAAATTGGGCGTCTGATTGACGCGTCGTCTATTGTGTTGAATTTTTTATGAGATAGTAGAACTTTGATATAAATATTCATGGGACTTTGTGGTTGTTGAAGAATCAACAGATGGATTGAGGAGGAGACCTACCCAGAATCAATCATGCTTAATGTGGGAACCCTGTGGCTGGTTGTAATTGAGGAGTCCTCAGATCTTGTGTGGGTCATCTTTAGATCCTATGTGGGTTAGTGCTCAGGTATCCTTTGTGGGTTAGTGCATACCAATATTCTGCAGGTCATCTCCTGATCCTATGTGGGTCATCTTTAAATCATGTGTGGGTCATCTTTGTTCCTCTATGGGTAAAAAAAAGAGTATCTCAATGAATTATGATGATCTAGAAATACATCTAATCGTCTATACAACTGTACTTAATTTATACTTTGTGTGAGCTAAGTCCTTACCGTTGTGGTTCCCTTCTGTGTGGTGATACCATTATGGTAATCTTCTATGTGTATTGACCTTTGTGGTATATACCTTCATGGTGATACCTATGTGATATTCTTCTGTGTGGCATTTCCTTTGTGGTGCATACCTTCATGGTGTTATTTCCATTGTGGAATAGTTGTGCTTTTGGGCTAATGTGTTTGGCTTGTGCTTCCTCATGAATAAGATGGGTATACATGATAATTTGGTATATGTATGGGAATATTACTAAGTAGGGTTGACTATTTTTTCATTCTTTGTGATTAAAGTTTTTCTATTTGGTTTACCCTTTTGGATTTTAAGAGACCATTGGGGATCTCAGGGTCCCTACTGAGTATTGTTATACTCACCCCTACACGGGCTATGCCTGCACCTTGTTGTGTCTTGTAAATATGATGGAAATCGATGACTGAGGATGGGGGAACCAATATTGAAGGCTTCTCAGAGGTGGAACATTACACGAGGCATATCGTAGTGATGGCCATTCGAGAGCAGTACCTACAATTCGGGTAGGATCCTTGGAGGGTGTTCACAAGAGCTATTTTCAGTTTTACTTGTACTTTCTAGTTGGTCATGTATTCATTCCCACATTACTTACTGTGAACACCCTTTAACTATATATTTTACCTTATGCGTGTATCTTTCTGTGTGCTTGGCCTATGTGGTTTTTAGGTTAAAAAGGCAACACCTTCCTAGTTTTAGGGACATGCGTTTTCGTTGCTAGTCACCAGCCCCTAGCCTATGGAAGGCGGACTTGGGGTAGTCACAGAACAAGCCCCTGGGGATGGATCTTGACCAGAATAATATTTTTTAAAATAAAAATAATATATATTCAAAAAATGCATCCTTGATACTAGTCTTTAGAGGTGGGTTTCAAAAATGAAAACATCACTTCATGGAGGCAATAATCTGCATATATGAATCATCAACAATTTCATTTTTCAAAATTGAGGGGATAAAGGAAAGAAAATTATAATAATATATGTTTAGTAACATTAAATTATATAATTTATAAAAATATGATTATATTAGTTTGTATATAATAAATTTTAATGGATATAATCTAGATAAAAATATAAGTTTTTTATAATACCAAAGTCGGTTACTTGAATTTTCCTAGGATTTATCCCTGTAAATAAAGTACTTATGTTAAATAATGGAAACATGAAGATTTTAACATTAAATAGGATTACTGTATGATATATTTTTTGGGATATAAATTGGAATTTAAATGGTAGGTTACATTAAATGGTGGAAGGGTCACCCTTTTATATATTATGGGAAGGGTAGTTTTTTGAGAACCATTAACATTTCAAATAATTTTCTTTTAATCTTGAAATTTTAGTAAATCAAAAAATATAAAATATCATGGGAAATTGAGTATAGGTTCAAAAACTACTCAAACACACATTTGGGGGACTAATTTGAATATTTTATGGACTATTTTTTGTCTTTTCCGTTTTCTGAAACATTGTTATACTATTGTAATTAATTTGTTTTCTCAATAATCATTTTTAATAAATATTATTATGATCTATCCTTTTAGAAAATTTGATCCTTATAATTCAAAATTCATGATCATTTTATAAATAATATATCTAAATGTATGAAATGTTAATTTTATAATAATAACATAAATTATGTAGAATCAACAATTAGAAAAATTAAATTTTTGTGTTTAAAATTATATATGACAAAAATTCCTCTTCCATACTATTTTTAATGAAATAAAATTATTTATTATAAATATATAAAATGTATTAGGCTTTCAAGGAATTCCAAAGTCTAATATCCCATGAAAATTCTTGATTCAACGGAAAGAAGAAAAAATAGTGTTTTATTATGGTAGCATTTTATGTAGTACGAAAAATGATAAATATGATTTATAAGTTCAAAGAATGTATTAAAATTTATAATAATGTTCTTTAAATACATTTTTTATTAATTAAATAGATTTCTAATCTTATAGGTAATTCTTATATAAGTATATATCCATACCAATAACAAGTTTCGTGAAAACCTTATTTTTTAACATAAAACACTCTTGTTATAAAATGTTCAAAAATGTATATTAATACAATTTTGAAATGATTTCTATTAAAATTAAGTTAATTTTATTATATTAAACGTCAAAATTTTCTAAATTATTTTTAAAATAAATCAAAAAAATAAAATTAAAAATCATTTTCTAGAAGTGACATTTTCAAATATTAACTCTTATTATTCTAATTTCTTATCATTTTCCAAATAGATTTATTTTAATGAAATATTAAAATTTAAAAATATTTATCACCATGAATCAAATTTTTATTGAAATATAAATTAATAAAATATAAAATATAATTTTTTTAGAAAAAAAATTCCAAAATAATTAGTGATCTTAATTGTAATTTTAGGTAAGATCATTCAGTTTCATCTACATTAAAAGTATCAAGTATTTTCTTTATATATATAATTATTTCATAAAGTGTTGATTCCTATTCATTCTATCTAATTCAATATCAAGTCATTAATTTTCATAATTAAATTTTTATATTTAATCTAATTATATCACAGTTTTTATGATTGGTTTTCCATGTAGATTATGATTTCAAAAGCATTGACTCGTTTAAAGTAACTCATATATTAAAATATTAGGGAGTTATATTCACCCCCATTAAATAAATTCTGTCTTTTCAATTTGACACATATGATAAAAACATTTTATATTGGGAACTCAAAATTAATCATATATTTCTAGAGGATCATTGGAGTATTTTAGATGTGGAAAAAGATTTATAAACATTAAAAATAATTATATGTTCTTTATAATGTTATAAAACCCATTATTAATTTCACATTAAATTATACTAAGGAAGAATATCTATATCCATTGTGATGTCTCATGACCAAATGCCACTTAAGAGGTTCCCCGAGCTGTGTGGTCTACACGGCCTCAAGCACATATCCAAAAATGCCAGAGGCCAACGACTAGAATTGAGGTATTGGGGTGTGTCTTTGGGGATACTATTCCCTCTTTAACAAAGTGTATCATAGTGAATTAATATTAACAGAGGTAAATATTCAAATCTATACAAGTAAATATATTGAATAATGAGAAATACAGACAATAGTAATAATATTTAAAATCACAAGAATCGCATACATCAATCAATGATGATATGCCATATATCTATAAAACTAGAAAACATGGATAGAAGATAGTATGCATAATATCTTCCACAAATATATTAAAGAATTAAATGACTATCCCAAGCATCCCATGCTCCGGCTCAGTCATCTACTATCAAGCTCAACCCAAAACAGTAGAAAATTAAGTGTTTCCAAATGTATACATCCCTTTCTCATAACATTCATGCATGTAATCTGCCATGGGTACCAAACAACACCTGAAGAGGGTGCAAGAAAAATATTAGTGGTCCACCACCTACAGTGTATATTAAATCCATCCCGTGTAATTGGAATGTAATACTGTTTAAGAATATATATATATATATATATAGTAAATCATCACAATGTAACAAAATACCCAAGTACCTACTTCACCCTTCTTCTGGGGTCTAACCATGACTAGTCAATTAATTAATTATTACCAATATATAAACAATTCACATGTAAAAAATAGTGAGGGTTCCATCTTTTAAAAAGGATACCTGTAATGACATTTAATAATGATGTTCCATGGTAATAACCAATGCAACTTTGACCTCATTGGTCACCAACTCAGTAATAACTATATCATGGATAATGGAAATAGTGTAATCCAATGAGTATCTTCTAAGGAATCCCAAAATAATATTCCTAACAAATACAAGGTTATCATCTAAGGAAAAATAGGGCTATGTAGAGATATGTCCATATATGTTGTAACCATGGAACCTACATGTCAATGATGGATCCAAGGAGTGTATCCAAGGAATCCTTTAAAACCATGTGAGGGATCATATATTGTTATACTGGGAATCTAGGAATAGAAAAGGATCTAGAAGTAGATGGGTCTCAATCTAATAATGTTTTATCCTTGAATTGTAATGTGGTTTCCGAGTGCTCATGGCATTCCCTGATAAGAATCCATGTTGAGCTCAAGTCGGGCGACTCCTCTTTCATTTAATGTCATATAATATTTCATTTGGTTCAAACCTAGAATTTCATTAGTATGATACTTTCAAGTTAAATGAAACATATTATAAATTTCATTTAAGGAAAATTCAATAATAAGGTTTCATTCTAATACCTTCATTTATTGTGGTAAAGGGTGCAACATACATGCAACCTATATTTCTTTCACATTTAATACGGTCAAGTCATATTTATAGTATACTTCCCAATTTCACATTCACATTTAATTATAAAATTGGTTCACATACCTTACTCTGATCAAGTGGAAGTGACAAGGTACTTTCAATACACCATTACATTATACAACAATCATTTATTATAAAGATTCATACTATTAGGGTTGTCAAGAACGAGCACATCCCAACAATGGATCAAATGTGTCAATAAACTAAAAACTCAATTATAGAATATCATTCTACATGGTATGGAGGTATTTGATGGTGTAACCACTAAAAATAAATCACATATATAGAAATATTATAATCATATGGTTCTAATTTATATAACCATGGAATATATATTCAATAAACAACACCTCATGATATTAGTTGTCCCCACACAAAAATTCCCAAATTAACCCACATGATGGATGAGTTATATACAACCCACCATAAGGTTTCATGATCTTTATCCTTTGATATCATGCTCTAAATTGGTTTATAATAGAGTATAATTGAGAAAAAGGAAAAACACCCATACCTCGATAACATGGATGAGAGAACGAGAGGATAAAACACAGCCAAAAAAAGACTTGACTGCCTACTGTTGCACATCTAACATGAAAAACATAAGCTAGATCATATCTTGGATGAAGAATACCATTAAATCCCAACCACATGCCTTCAAAGAGCTCTAGAAGGTTTGAAAAAAGGTCAATCCTTCATAAAATCATATTTGGAGAAAGGAGGAGGCTTAATTAGATCATTATGTGAAGAACATTCATTTTACCAACAACTTAGCATGTGCATGTTTTAAATGAAAATTTTTCCAAAACATATTCCAACCACTCATGGGTACCTAGAAAATAAAGGGCACTGGAATTGTTAGGTCGTATTGTTAGGGAATCCATGCAAAAATTGGACAATAAGGCTCTCTCTAATTTTCACCATCTATACTATTTGTTATAACAATGTGGTCATCCCACGAAATTTTCTCTAAATTTTTTTCCATTCCTACATTCCAAAAAATATGGGTTCTAGGCTCCAAAAAATCCTTGAACACCCTTGGTACCTTCACTATCCCTGTAAAAATCCATATTGGGCCCGAAATAAATAATTAGAAAGAAATTTGAAGCATCTATACCTGAGTCAAAGACCAAGTTCTTGTAGTCCTCCGCCCTTAAAATAACACATCTACATGCTCACATTTCAAGGGTGTCGAAACACTACCTTGGAAAAATTCTAGCCACAGAGAATGTATTTCGGCCTCCTACTCCCATGTCTCATCATACTTGTGTGCATGCTACCATAACAACTATACTTGATGGAAATATTGTCCTTAGACAAACATTGTTCTCTTGTCAATGATGTGTGCTAGATACTCCTAATGTTAGCATCAATGTATTACTCACCTTCATTAGTGTAAAATTTATGATACCAGTTAACATGATACTAGTGATGATTTGAAACATGTAAGACATCGTCCATTTCACAATAACTCTTAGGTAGTAGCAGTTGATAGGCTACCGGCCCGACTCTTACTAGGAACTCAAACAAACCTACGTAACGAGGATCCAACTTCCCTTTCTTCTAGAACCATCTCTGACCTAGACTAGGTTATTACCTAAGGAAAACATGATCCCTGACCTCAAAATCTAGAGGTTGTCTATGGTAATCTGCATAAGTCGGTTTATGTCTATATTGGGTAGTATTCATAAACATTTTGATTAGTCGAACCTACTCTAATGTCTCATGAATGAGACGAGGACCTAGTAGGGGTGCCTCGCCTGCCTCTAATTGGTAAAAAAGTGAATGACATGGCCTACTAGATAAGGCCTCAAAATGATTTATGTAAATCATTTATTATATTCTATTATTATAGGTGAACTCAACGTGAGGTATATGATTCTCCCACGAACCACCACAATCAGGTAAAATTTCTCGGACCCTGTCTTTTAGAACCTGTAACATTTGTTATGATATTCCATCTATGAGAGGGTGAAAATCTATGACTATAAGAACCTGTGTTTCTCTTGAATTCTAAGATACCTTAAAGAACCACGATGTGAAATGATCATCCATATCTGAAATGATGTTATGATGGATCCTATTTATTCATATGATCTCATGGACATAATGTCTTCATATCCCACCAACTGAGAAAGTCTCTTGAATAGAAATGAAGTGGGATACAGTCAGTTTTTCAATGAAAAACCATAGAATTTATCTACCTCTAAAAAACCTATGTAATCCTACAACCAAGTCTATAACAACATATTCACATTTCCATTCCGAAACCAGAAGCAGTTGTAATAGGCCTTATAATCTCCGGTGCTCCGGGTTCTCCTGCTGACAGGTGGAAAAACTAGTGATATGGCATGCTCTCTGACATTTTATTGGAGGCCACTAATACTGGTGTCACATGTCTCAATACATCTTCAAGATGACAGGATAAACTACCCACTAAGAGGCATGTGACTCTTTCATCAATAAAACTCTCATATATGTAGGGACACATAAATGTCCATGTATTTTCAGGATGTCATATCTATATATTAACACATATAGATGTTGATTATATCCTAATATACTCTCAAGGAGTACCAATACTTCACGATATGAAAATTTTCTTCCCTTCACCTTCTCAAGGAGGGAATTGGTAACTGCCAAATATTGGAGATAAGACTACTCATGAATATCATGATACTCTTGATGAAGATAAAAAAGTAGGGGAATTAACTTCCATTAATCACTGTATTCCCGTATGGCATGTTCTTATGTTATAAGGCCCAGTGCATTTGCAATAACATTGACCTTACCAGGCCTATAGGTAAGAAGAATATCAATGTATTGTACTTATTAAACTAATCTCAATTGAATATGGTTCTATTTATGTTTATAAAAGATATATTTTAGGCTCTTTTAGTCTGTGTACACATCAATTTCTTGACCAGTAGACAATATATCCAACAAAGTATAGCGTGTACACCTACTGCTAGATCAAGGTCATGCGTTTGGTAATTTCTCTCATTAGGCCTCAACTTCTGATATCCATACACAATGAAAATATCTTCCTGTATCTGTATTACTCCGAATTTTATTCTTAATGCATCATTGATGATGTTATAATCTACACTTATCATGAGAAAAATAAGAATTGGTGTTGTGAAATTCCTCCCTTTCACCTCCTGAAAGGCTTTATCGCACGCTTCTGACCATTGGAACTTGACAAACTTCTCAGAAAGTATATTAATCAGAGAAGAAATATTTGATATGTATTGTATGAAATGATGGTAGTATATGTCCATCCACAAGAAAATATACATATCAGAAATGTTCTTGGGATACTATTAGACAACTACAATACTAACATTTTCTGGGTCAAAAGATTCAGCTAATTTTGAGATAATATGACCCATGATGTGAACTTTGTTGATCCATAAGTGGGATATAAAAATATTGGAATAAAGGTGATGTTCTCACAGTGTACTCCAAATGATTTCATGATGATTGTAATGGTCACTATGAGTGTGAGAATACAACAATATATCATCCACAAAGACAATGACAAAAGAATCCAAATAGGGATTGAACATACTATTCATTATATCCATGAAAATGGTTGGAAAGTTCATAAGACCGAATGACATATCTAGGTACTCATACATAAAATACAAACTATGGTAATATATATGAGGTTTGTATGATGGCCTTACTCACACCTGATAATAACTCGTTCTTAGGTTGATGTTAGAGAAGACCCTAGATCCATGGATCTGGTCAAAGAGATCATCGATTTGAGGTTGTGGATATTGGTTCTTGAATTTATATTGGTTCAACCTTATATAATTCCATCATAGATTTATGGTTTAATCCTCCTTATTGAAAAAACCACTGAATAACCCCAAGAATATGTATTGGGCCATATAAAAAATTTGGCATCTAAATCCTCTATCTTCAACTTGATCCCGTGAAGCATTGTATGTCCCATTCTCTATAGAGGATTGGACACTAGAGATACAACCAAAACAATCTCGATTTTAAAATCAACCACTATCTCATGAGGTAATCTAGAAAAAATGTTAATAAATACATAACTTAAACATTGAACTACTGTAGGGAAATAAAATTATCATAAATCATAATCCTCTATAAAGAGAATTTAAATATGGGTAGTATCTCATCCTAGACAACTATTCTCGGGTCTATCTCAACCATCCCAGTCGTCCCACTCACCCTTATATAGATAAATACTACACTATTGGGACGTAAAAAATATATTACAATGATAGATGTCTACAAAATCATTATATTGAACCATCCTTTCCATCATAAGAATGAAAGAGAATCATGTCATCTCAAGAAAAAAGATTTTCCATACCAAAGGGTTGCTTCCCACATCAAGGGGGAAGTCCATACACGGGTGTATTTCCTTTGTTTATAACCCTAATGGCATATGTATATTCATTACAACATGGTAATTCTACATCACTTGTTTGAGACATTTCATAAATAATATAAATGAATAAGATGTTGATGAACCTGTATCAAATAAAGAAGATACTATAGAAGATGAAAGAAGAATAATTCCTCATACTATAGATAGTCCCATAGAATGATCCTTGAGTATTGACGGTAGTGAATGTAGTTGACCAAATCCATGAACGTGTGCAACATATAGACTACCATGATCATAAATACTCTGCTGGTGCTGCTAGTGATCAGGGGTTTGGCTTCCATGCCCAAAACCTTCACCTCATCAATTCTTGCTAGTGCTATTCCAATTTCCTAATTGACGTGGCATAGAAGTACACACTCCTGATGGTGGAGCTGCTGCTGATCGTTTTCCACTCGAAGCAGGTGGAAACGTCCTAAAAAACTATTAATATTCCCCATATATCAATAATCCTAGCACTCCATTATGCCTTTATCGCAATGTATGTTTTTTTTCCCCCATCATTCACACTGACGAAACTCTTTAGAGAAATCGAAATGGGCACTTTGTTTGTGACTTCTCTGATGATAAATCTCGATAGAATGCTTCCTACCACCGGAAAAACTATTGGCATGACGCGACACATGTACGATATTCCATTTAATATTTCCTTCACTTATGTTAAGTTATGTGATAATATAATTATTGAGTATTTTTGAAATTGTAGGTAGGAAAAAACCATTAAACAATGTATGGATGGGATACATGAGTCCATACTCAAAACCTCTAGAATGACAAGGATCAACACCATCTAAAAGAGGTGAAAAGAACTGAAAAATCATGAAACATTCTAAATACTCATTAAATGACATAGAAACTACTCGAGATCAATAAAATCACTGGCTCTTTCATCTCTCAGTGTCTGTGGAATACACTATTCATAAAAGGTTGTCTAGAGATCACCCCTTAACATGCCCTGATGATAACCAACCTATGTGATCTCATCCCACCAAGGCATGGATGAATCTCGAATCTTGTATAATTCATGATTGACCCTCCACTATGGGGGTACCTCTATATTATAACATATTTATTGAGAATCCTCTAGCCAAGAATAAATATTTAATGGAACTCCATCCCCTGCAAAGTATGGAGAATTCTATAGTTGGAACTCAGGATTTAGATTAGCCATCATATATGAATTCCATAAAGAACCATGCATGGAATTCCTTATATTTAGGAAAATATCCTAAATGTGGGAATAAATTCCTAGATCAACAACCAAAGGTATTTCCATGAGTGATACTCTTGAAGGTAAGAATGGTGGATCATGGCCAACCATGTCTGGAGCATGGACGTCACCACCTTCCTGGAATATGATACGAGGAAATCGTGGCGGCATTGGTCTAAAAATTCCAAGCACATTCCTCAAAAAAATATTAAGTCGAATGATAGAATCACTAGATGAAGTTTAACATAAATGAACTCAGTAAATGAGGAATACAAACTCATCAACATGCTTAGAAGTCAAAGTATCAGTAAGGGGGAAATTATATGTTTCATTTTATTAGTTAAATTAAAGAGTTAACTCATTTACCATGCATAAACATGACAACACAGGATAAGGATATAAAATAATTTATTTATAGAATTAATAATTTTCTTTATAATGGAATTCCATTCACGGTGAATTAGTGCACATACAACTTATCACTATAAATGACACCCATTTATTTCAAGCATAATGGCTCGACTAAGTAAAATAATCATTCCACCCCAAGATGGACCATACACATCATGAATTGAGATATGAAATATCTAAATCAACCCCCACAATATTACAAGCATATTATAATAATCACATAATCAATCAACAATAACAAGCATATCGTGAAATGAAATGTAGTCAAATTCCCCAATATGTAATGGAAATGAGTATGATATGTGAATTCTAGGTGCATATGTGATGCATGTTCCACCAATACATTTCCACATCTAATCAAGAAAAGGATGAAAAAAATCCTCAAGAATAGTAATAATCATCAACACTACATTGCATGAATGTCACCCAATAGTGAATCAATGTCAACTATAATAGGAAAAACAAAACAAAAATTATATTTTAGGTGAAATGGATTATCCAAAAACATGGTATCACAACACCAAGGTATGGCTTATAACCATATCCCAAATATTCCTAATTTCCAATATACTTTCTCCAAAGAGTAAATAAAGAAAATAAAATCTCGTTAATCTAACATTGTGATGTCCCAAACCTGGATTCTAGTTAAGAGATTCCCCAATCATGATGGCCCACAAAACCTCAAGTGAAAATCCCCAAATGATAGTGGTTTTTTAATAGAAATGAGGGGAAAGGGTGTGTTTTTGTGGAGACTATGCACTCATTACTAACGTGTAGTTAAATAGATTAATATAAACATGGGTGAATAGATGATGTAATACATGTAAACAAAAGGCGCCAAGGTAAATACAGACAACATTAATAATAACTGAAATAAATTGAATAAAATACATCAACTAATGATGATATGTCATGTATGTAGAAAACACGAAAACATGGGTACAAGACATGAGACATAACATGTTCCACAAAAGAGTAAAGGAGATCAAAGACTTTCCCAAGTATCCTGAGATCTGGTTTCGTCATCTACTATCAAGATCTGCTCTAAATATCATGAAATCCAGTGTTCGAAGTCATATTCTCCCATGGTCATCACCTACATTCATGTAATTTACACTATGTACCAAACAGTTCCCAGAGAGGGTGTGAGATAAATCTCAGTGGGCTATGACCAATGGTGTCTAGAACATATTCCTTGTTTAATGAAAATATAATAGTGTGTAAGAATACATATATAATGAAATGAAGAACAATCTAACTAAATACCCAAGTACATTATTTAGCACTTGGATGGTGTCTAAACATAACCAATACATTAATTGATTATTAATATTTTATTAAAAAGTCACATGTCAAAAATAGTTAAGGTTCTATGTTATGAGAAGGTGACCTATAATTACATTTAATAATGATGTTCCAAGGTAATAACCAAGGAAACATAGACCTCAAGGATCACCAAATATGTAATAACTATATCCTGGATAGCGAAATAGTGTAATCACAGATAAATATTCCTAGGAATTCCAAAATAAGATGCCTACCAAATCCGTGTTGATCATCCAAGGTAGAAATGGTATAACCATAGACAGGGCCCAATAGGTTGTAATAGTGGAACCTACTTGTCAATGATGTATCTATTGAGTGTATCCAATCTATCCATTAATACTATGTGATGGATCCAAATGGTGTCATACAAGGTATCCAATAATAGTAAAGGATCAGCATAAAGGGGGATTTTAACCTAAGGAAGTTCTACCCTTGAATTAGACTAGGGTCCCGAGTTCACATGGAATTCCTTGACAAGAATCCATGTTGATCTCAAGTAAGGACACTCATGTTTAATTATTAATTCATGTAATATTTCATTTGGTTGAAGCCTTTTCATTCATTAGCGTGACCATGTAAAGTGATAAGTAACCTATTATTAATTCTATTTAAGTAATATTAAGTAATTAAGGTTCATTTCACTACCTTCTATTAATATGGTAATGTGTTCAATGAACATTAAAACTATATTTCATTCACATATAATACTTCAGGTCATATGCATGGTATACCTAACAATTTACCTTTCAAAATTAATTATCAATTTGATGGAATTAACTTAGTCGGGTCATGTGGAAGTAACATGGTACCTTCAATTCACCATTATATGATAAAAAATCATTTATTATAAGGAGGCCAAACATTGATGCAGTCAAGATCCAACACATTCTACCTATGGCTCAAAAGTGTCAGAACACTAAAAGCTGAATTATGGAACATCATCCTAAATGGGATGGATGGAGTTGATGGTGTAACCACCAATAACTAATAACATATATTGAAATATTATACTCCCATGGTTTTAAGGATTTTAATAATGGAATATAAATTCAATAACTGGAACCCGATGAAAATGTTGGGCCCCAACTAAAAATTCCTAATTCAACGATCTTGAAGGATGAGTTTTAGACCACCCAATCAAATATCTTCCTCTAATTCGACTTAGAATATAGTAGTTATGAGAGAAAGGGAAAACCACTCATACATTGATAACTATTTTGAGAGAAAGAGGGGAGAAGAACATGTAAAAATGACTCATGTACTTACCATTATGCATCTAATGTGATGAACATAAGCTTGATCGGATCTCAGATGAAGATGATAATTCTATACCTACCATATAACTTCATAGAGCCCCAAAAAGGATGAAAAAATAGGTTAACACCACATGAAATTAGATTATGAGGAAGGTGGAAGCTTAATTAGATCATTAGGTGCAAAAAGGACATTTTACTCACACATTAGCCTATTCATGGTTTGGATGCATGGTTTTCCAAACTGTGTACCAACCATGCATGAGTACGTTGAAGAGAAAGACTACTTTCATGGTTTTATCACATAGTTAAGGAATCTTTTAGACAACTTTTTGGTAAGGTACTGTCCAAAAAGTCACAATCTGAAAAAAAAATTCATAACCGTGGGGCCTTCCCACATAGTTTTTTCTAAATAGTGTATGAGGCCCATTTTCCAAAAAAAATGATGGGTTATAGTATCTGAACATGCATTTAACATCCTTGATACATTCACTAACCCATTAGGCATATATATTAGGCCCAAAATATAGAATTAGAACAAAATTTAAAGGATCTATACGTGATTTAAAAACCAGGTTCTGGCATCAATGATGTATAACATTCCAGAACCCTTGAAATTGATTAATACAATAATCAAACAAAAATGTGATTTTATAACTCAATATCAAATACTTTTTGAAGAATTTATTAATAGAGGGAATTGAAAAATACAGAATTAAAACTCACTCTCTTGTACATATGTATTATTTTTATAGTCTTTTCATTGTTCTCATGGAATTTGGTAACTATATCCCTTATTAGACCATGGATTGTGTCATTGGACCACATACTTCCAAACTATCGTTCAATTAAAAAAACATTTTTATCCTCTACCATTCCCTTACACTTGTGAGTTTGATGTCCATAATCTCCAAATTATAACATTTACCTCCATATTTCATCCAATAATTTTAACACGGTGAAAATTGAATCATCTTTCACTTGTCATAGTGGACACCCAAATTTCTATGAGATTTCACCATTATCTTATTTTGTGTTCTAGGTATTTCAATTATGTTCAAAATGTTAATAAATTATTTTTGGTTTCTAGTTTGTAAAACTTTCAATATTTTTCACTCCATCTCTTATCCTATTAGGTTGTCTATTTATAATGTTTCCAAAATTTTCCTGGATCCATTGTTAATATATTTTTGGATTCAACCATTAATAAAACTAAAATATTCAACCTGAATTATGATCATTTTCATAAATAACCTTTTTGAAATTATTCCAAAATATGTATTACTTATATAACACTATTCTGTTAGACAATAGTTGTTACACATAAACTTATAATATTCTCATTTAAAATTATATCAATATAAAATTAGCTAATATTATTTTCATGAATAAACTAGGATTCTTTGATTTGGGTTTTCTAATACATTTTTACCTAATCCTAAAAATAGAGAAACCAAATTTTAATGAACTTTATTAAAATTTTGTAAAGTAAATAATCTTTGAAATACATTCTACCAAAATAAATGTTATGCTTCCTCAAATAACATTATTCATTCATGAAATAATGTAAAAATGCACATATATTCCTTAATCATATAATTTAAATAACACACCATTCAGAAACCCATTTTAATATCTGAGATGTTAAACCACAATTACATTATATATTTATCAAAAAATTATCTCTAACTTTTTACCTCATATGTATTAATAACAAATTCATAAATCAAAAATAGTAAATTTATATATCATAATCAATAAACAATAATTAAAAAATATCATGAATTGTCATCAATACCGTTTATATTATCAGAATCACATAAATGATTATTTTCTTGAAATCAACCATATACTAAATATAAAACTAATCCATTAAATATATTTATTTCTAAAATTATAAAATTTATATATAATTATTTCTCAAGTTTATTTACCATTTAATACATCATTTCAAACTACTAATGAAAAATTTACAATGTATATTTTATATTTATCTCCTAATGTGAAAAATAATTTAGAATATATCAAAATTTCATAAAAAATATCACTTATCTAATTAAACAAGTTAATAGCATCAATTATTAATTTCAATTATAATATTAACCTTACTAACATTAGAAAGAAAAATAAAATAACATTTTCTATTATAATATGAAAATATATGAATTTTTAACCATTTATGTATACTTTCCTATTTTGGTAGAATACATATTGGTTTATAGATATATAACATTTTTATCTTGAATATTGAGTTCCTATATAAAAAAACCCAAATAGATATGATAATATCTAAAATATTAATACCAAAAAATCATTCCCAAATTTTTTAAATTGGTGATTTTTTTACATATGATACATTTAGATTATCCCATGTATCTCTTTGCTCAATAATTGGTTATTCAGGATCATTTTTTTATTCGTTTACCTAACATAATTATTTAACATTATTCATAAATACTTCATAACGGGTTTTTGGGAAAATGTGTTTAACCAAATTATATCCCATGGAAGTGACCTGAATGATGTAAATACTCAGCAATAGTCATTGTGAATACATTTTATAATCATGTAAATCCTACATTAACCCTTTTCATTTTTATTACCCCTAGGATAATCTGTTCTATGGAATCATCCAATTTCTAGTATCTATAATAGGATTTATGATGAGGTAAAACATCATAATATCTATTTTACAACAAGTAAAATATGTTAATTAATACATAGCCTTATACCTATGGTTTCCATTAAGGATCACTCATCCTAATCTATAAATAAAATGTGAATTATTTATTTATCATTAAATAATAAACTATTTCAAATAATTATCATTAACATTGGAATTATGATCAAATATAACATATCAATACAAAAATGATTCTTAAAAAACATCTAAATAATCAAAGATACCTAAAAATATCTTTTGATATCGACCATGATTCCCCAGACCCACACTCTATGATTTGGTGACACACCTAAATACATAATGTACTTTCTTCAATACCTGTTATAAAATCCTGGATTTAAATATCTATAATTGAAAATATGATAATGATTAATTGCATATCATAAATCTAAAGTATATCATCAATCATATAGATTTATTTAATTATGTCACATCATAAAAAATAAATTTAATATTCTATATATTAAGATGACATTTTTTGCAATATATAAAACTACTCAATACACAATGTGTTTTTAACATATCCAATAAATTATTCCATATATTCAATCATTATTAAAATTCCACATGTATGGCTTCTATTTTTAATATGGATAAATTGAAACATATGACGGGATGACCTCAAAATCTATTTAAGATAAATTGTACTACTAAAACAATCATGGTAATAATTGGAATAAATAATATGTTAATAATTTTTAAAAAACATAAATCCATTTTAAATATGAAAATGATAAAATATTATATCCATGATAATAAATGAAGATATAGAAATAAATAATGCTAATATAATATTGATGGAATTCATAAAGTTGGGCATCAAAATCACACTATCATTTCATTTTTATAATACAATATCCTATTATATGAATTGGAATACACCAAAAACCAACTTGTTTTGTGTCATGAGACAAGAAAATTATTTTGGTGTTATATATTTCCATTCCACATTGATCACATTAATAATTTCAATACATTCACTATAATTTTCATTTAGAATTCTTATATTATTTCATAAGTAAACTCTAACAAAAAATCATGACAATACGTATGATGGACAATATGTAACATAAAAGGACAATCAGACTATATTACCATATAATAATAATGAATAGTGTTAGAAAATTCTCTATATTAATAATTAGTATACAATAATCATACCCGAAACATAGAAATAAGGTTTATTGTAAAACAAATCTGTCGATTTTCCATTAATAATCCATATTGTAACAACAATATGTTACACCAATATACTTTTATCCAAGCTAATAATAGGAATACAATAATCATGACCATCTATATGATAATTTCATATCGCTAAAAAATACATAGTCATCATTCCAATAAGCCAATATATTGGGAAAAAACACACTCAATAACAATACATTTCCCCATGTCAATAGAATAACATAATTTCTTGTTTAACATGATCCAAACATAATAATATCTAATTTTATATTCACACCATATAGAAAAATTATTATATGAACCTATCAATACTAGGATAACATGATCATCATCCATCATGAAATTGAAGTTGTATAGTTTTAGAAAATAGTACCCAATAAGTGAGGAATATTCTTTAAATGTTTTCGGTGGGAATACAGTTTATACAATGAAAATAATGAGATAATAGTACACAATAATATTAAATGGATTAATTTAAAAATTATATATGAAATAACATCAAATAATTATCATAACTCAATGAACAAAAATTGTGGTACCAAAAACACTTACCTCTAGCTAACAATAGAGTCAAATTAAAGTTGATGAAATGAACTTGATTTTTCTTGTTTAATACCATTAATTATAGGAAAATAATTTATATAATATTCATGGGATACTAAATAAATATGACACTATACAATTTAATCAATCTTTAGAAAATATATTATGTCTCAATGAATCATAATTAAGATTAAAAAAACCCATTCCGACTTACGTAACCATTTAATTAAAATCCTTTAAAAAGTGGTCTTGAAATTGAAAATTTAATAAAATTATTAAAAGATAACTTATGGAATGGTATCTCAAATTGGTTTTATATATAACACATAAATTAAATTATCTTCATAATACAAAATAAGTCATGGAGAGAGGACTTTGTGATTAAAACCCTTACCTTGAATTCCCACTCACATGATCAATATCTAAACTCATGTCTAATAGAATATTAATAACCAATATCAAAACCATAATCTAAAAATAATACATTTTTTCAGTTATTTATAACAATATATTAACAATACATTAACATATTATAGTTTATTTTCTTCAATGGGTGTGAGAACGTTTTGTTTCTTATTTCTTACAAACATTATGAAGATGAGATAATTTCTCAGTATGTGGGTTCATGTTCATAATTTAAATATTAGTCTATATAATGTAATAATTATTTTACAATGATTAATTATATCATATTTTTATTTGGTGATATACTTTAATAAAACTTTTGAAAAAGGAAAACGTGATAAATAAGTTTCAATGTGTTTAATGATAGAAATGTGATATATTCTAAAATATTTAAACTTTTAATCGCAAAATTATCTAACCAATAATACGTATTAAAATAATTATTATAACATGAAATATTCTTTATATAATAAATAATAACCATTCATCACATAATCATTATATCATCATCTATATAGGTCGTAAAACCATCCTAAATATGAAAATTTTGTAATGATTTCATGAGAAATAGAATTTATTTATATAAAATAGAATGAATTGAAAATATTAATAATTTCATAAATTTCATAAATAATAAATAAATCCATTCTTATAACCATACAAAGGGGTGGTTATGAAAAATTAAATTGTTCAATCTTGAAGTGGTAGACTATCGCAAGCATAATTAACAATCAAATTTATCAATAAATAGAAAATTTTAATGTATATGAAAAATGATAATTTCCAAATTATATTTGTGACATATAAATCATATTAATTAACAAAAAATACCATTGATACCATACATTATAGGTGGTATTTAATAAATTTAAAACATCGCTTTATGGAGACGTCAGTCAAAACGTAGTATAATCAACAATTTTAGTTTTCTTAATAGAGGGGATAAATGAATATACATTTATAATAACTATAATATATTAAAATTAAAATATATAAATGATATAAATAGTGTGGATTTAAAAAAAATTAATTTATTAAAAAAACAAGAAAAAATTATGTAGATTAGGTACTAAAATTTTCCTTCAATGTATCCCTTGAAACAATGGTTTTATTCTAACTAATGGTTACCTAAAGATATGAATCATGAGATTGGGATATGGGATGATAAAATAGGTATTTTAAAAGTGAAAATTATAATATAATGATACTATTTAATTACTGGAAGTGTTACACTTTTATAACTAATGGGAAGAGTTGTTTCGAGATAACCCTTACATTTTTCAACAATGTTTTGAAACTATTCGAGGGTTAATAGACCCAAAATGGATTCAACAGGCCATTAAAGTGATTGTGGGTCACAAATAAGCTCACCAACTCATTTAGGTTATAGAATATAGTTTTTTATGTGATTTATTTTTTTAATTATATTAATTCATGAAAACATACTTTTTATCATTGTAATTAATTTTTAAACATAGTAATTAGTTTTATTGAAAAAAATTAATATTTAACCTTTTAACTAAATGTATTATTATGATATATAATTTAAAAATAATTTTATCAAAATAAAATTTTCAAATTTGTGAAATGAAAATTTTTAAATAAAAACATAATCTGGATAAAACATCATTTAGAAAAATAATTATTTTAAGCTTTACAATTATATATATGATAAAATATTCCAGGAAACAAATATTAATAACAAAAATAGGTTCATTATAATAATTTTTATGGTATTAGTTTTTGATGTAATGAAAAAACTGAATGTTCCTTGAAAATACACGATTCAAGGAAAATAAAATCTTTTTTATTAAAGAAATATTTTAATGAATATTGAAAATGATGGAATTTATAAGATAAAATGATATTTAAAAATACATATTTATATTTTTTATATTCATATTTTTTACATAAAAGGTTTATAAACTTCGTGGTCATTGTTATATAATGATATATTCATATAAATTACATGTTTCATGAAAACAATCTTTTTTGACTAAAAATTGACATTTTCATGTAAAATATAAAAATTTCATAATAGCTAAATTTTATAAATAATTAATTTCAAAATTATTTTAGTTTTACTAATATGAAATTTAAAAAAATTAAATTTAGTTTCTTGTCATATTCTAAAAAATTATGCAGTTTCTTTTTTATTAGAAAGTGATAATTCAAAATACTAACTATTTTTATTAATTTTTTAAAACATTTAACATAAAAATTGATGTTAAACAATTAGTAATATAAAATATAATTTATCATCCTTAATAATATGTTTATTGAAATTATAATTTATATTATACAAAATATATGTTTTTAGAACAATACTTTATAATCAATGAATGCCTTTATCAATCATTGTTTGTTAACTAATTGAATTTCATCGATATTATAAGTATTCTATATTTACGTTATACATATATTCTATAAATTTTTTGTTCATACCAATTCCTCTTAATTCAACATCAACATTTTTGTTTTCATACTTAAATATTTATATTTTTTCTAAATATATAAAATTTTAATTTAATTTTAATTTTGTATGTGGGGGAAACTATCAAACACATTGAATTTTTAAGGTATTTCATATGTTAAAATATATTAGTGTTAGATGTTTCTAGTATTTTGAAAATAAGAATATTTCTTTCTATCACCCTAAAATGTTTAATCATGATCACTTAAATGGATATCATATTCATTCCTCGATAGAGATTTCAAATAGGAAGTGTAAATTAAGAAATAAGGATTCTTATTTCATGATGAAGATAAATGATGTGTTTATATATTAAATAAGGATACATATATCTTATAACAAGCTTAAATTAAATATTATTAAGAGTTATATTATTTCTTTTATTCCATTGAAATACATGACGAGGAGTGTGAAAAACCTCTACGTCAAAGAAGGCATAAATAACCAAATTTTTTATTACATATATTGATGATAAAATATTTTTTAGAAATAAATAATGGATCTGTGATATATTTTATATATAAATAAATAATTTTTTTTATATTCCCATTATTAGAGAGAAAAAATATTTCACAGGTTAGCAAATTTATAGAATGTAAGATATTGTTATTCTTTTACATGAGAAGTTTTACTAGGAATAGATATTGAAATCTAGAATAAATGATTAAGAATATGTATATATCCTAATTTACATTGGATCTATATAATAATAGGATTAATATAGAAAATAAGTTGAAACAATAGTGTTTTGAAAACTATTTTGAAACTTATTCACCATGAAAACATCACAAAAAAATATAGTTTATGTTGTTATATTATGTAATATTTTTCAAATTTAATTGAAAGGGTCACATATTTTCAAACCAAATGGGATTCTTAAATACATTCAAGGGATAGATAATTATGTTTTTAAATATGAAGTAATTTTAAGGCTCGATAATTTTGGATATTAAAATATTTATTTGATTCGAAATGTAGATGAAATAAGATCAACATCCAATAGAATTTTATTTTTTGTAGAGAATTTTGTATCATAAAAATAAATAAGAAAAATTTGGAGAAATTTAGAACTCAAAAGTGAATTATATTTCAAAAAGTTAATCAATTTCAAAATTTATGTGGAGAAAGACATAATTGGATAATATAAATTTGGATGTAATTTCACCACTAATCATGGGATGTGACAATAAATGTTTCATTAATATATTAAGAAACCATATTCTTTATTTTCAAGTGATGAACATTGATAAAAATAATATATTATCAAAGTGTTTTTGGAGAAATGTGGGTTGAAGTATGGGTTTGTTCAAAACAAGAATAATATTATAAATAAATCTTTTAAATTATTACCAAAGGACTCAATTGGGAAAATGATTTTGATGATAGGAGTTAAACAGTAATCTTTTCATTGATAATAAATTTTGATTACATCACTTCAATTATTTTAAATAGAATTATTTTGTTAATGGGAAAGTGGAAAAAAAATTAAAACTATGTTTTTTCTTTAATAGGGAAAATATATTTAAGTGTGTTTTAAAAATGGGAAAGTATGGAATTCAACATGTGTGTGTATCCTGAGAAGTGTGTAAACTATTTTATTACCACTTATTAACATATTTTTAGTATTTTTGTAATTATAATATTATAAGATTGTTTTTTAATATTTATGAATTTTGAATTTTTGAAAAATGATGTTGAATAAGTTAATTTAATTTACATTAGTTGATAGCATTGTCATATTTATTGATTGATCTTGTTTCCTACACATACTTCACTCATGTAGGATTAGAATTAATGAATAATTATTCATTAGTAAGTTTAAAGTGTTTTTTATGTTTACTGATAAAAAAATATTTGATGGATCTAGTGGTTTTTTGAATTCCATTATTGATAATAAAATATAAAAGGATTGATTTTTAAGACCTAGTAAAGGGAGACTTATAAGACTAGAGAGTTAGTGTAGATTATTGTGGCCACAGAAGGTGAATCTATTATCATTAAAGAATATTTTATATAGTTATTTTGTTAAGGTAAAGTGAAAAAGAACCGAATATGATAAGTGTTTTATTTTATTGTCCAAATATCAAAATAAATGTAAAATGAATGAATAAAAATCATTCTCAAGTGATCCATGGTGTTTCAATAGAGGTATGGTTGGTTTTGATGCCTAGTAGATATTAGAAGAATGATGGAATTTTGATGATGGAGTTTGAGATAAGTTGTAGTGTCATAGGTGATAATAATCAATAATTCACGAATTTGTTCCATAATAAATATTATGTTGGATTAAAATATACTAAATTAAGAATCAATGACACCATAACCAAAGGGATAGTGACATGATTTGTATCCAAATTTGATGATGTTATAACTGGTCTTTCTTGTTATGGAAGTCAAATCATAATGAAAAAATGTTGTGTCATAAAGCATAGAATCATGATATAGGGGAGAGACCAAGGGAAATTTAAACTCCATTATATTTTATGATCTAGGATGTCATATTATAGGATAATAGATCATTTTCAATTACCCAAAATGAGTTTAATTGAGTGAATTATGAAAGTTTAGTTTGTGTTTTGAAATTTTTAAACATTTTATGAAACATAAATTCATATTGAAATCATCGGGAAAATAAAATTTGGTACTAAATTATTATTGAAGGTGATTAGGGGTGAAATTGAAACATATTAAGTTATTCCATAATGATGGGGTGGTTTTTGAGTATTTTAAACCTAACCACTATATCATAATATAATAACCCATGGTTGTTCTATAAGCAACATTCTCTTTCCATAATAAATATGGTCATGAAATGATATATGGAAAAATATAGAATTTAAATCATTTAATGATGTTTACCACTTAAAAAATCAATTTATGTTATAAATATATCCTTTAAGAACCTCAATAATTACCAAGTTCTGTTAAAAGGATTAAATATTTTTGATACAGAGGCATGAAAGGATGAATTGAAATTAATTTCATGAAATTAAATTTATAATTCATATTTGATGAGTATGGAAGAGAGGATTAAATTTATACAATAAATGATATAGAAAAATCAATTTGATAATGGGAGAGGGTGTATAGTATGAATTCAAAATGAATATAGAAAAATTTATAGAGGAAATAGAAAGGAAGAAGAAGTTAAAAAGTAAGAATGACAACAATAACATTGGGATATTATACATTGTATAATGACTCTATTTTTGTAACTATTTTATATAATGTCTCATTTATTTTGTGTGATAACACTATAAACCTAATGATTTAAAATGTTCACCATTGTTTTAAGGATTATCCCAACTTGTTTGAAATCAATTATTACTAGTTTATTGTAATATCATTATATTTTTCAAATCATACTATTGATGGAGATACTCATTTGAGTATAGAAACTTGAAAACACTAAGTATTCCAAAAAAAATTGAAATGGATTTTGAGTGGATTTATTATAATTATATTTTCATTAATTTTTATAGGTGTTAATGTATGTTTAAAATAGGAATGTAAAAGGAACCAAAATCATTGATCCACCACCCCCTCTCAGTGAACTCTCATAGATGTTTTCTATCATTTTTTAGATTCAATAATATATATTATTACATTATGTGAATCTTTCCAATGTCTCAAGTGAGAATTTATATAAAAAATTTAATATATATCGATGTTGGGTAACCATTAATATTTTTATTCAATAGTTATTATTTTTCTTCTTAATTAATAATTATTCTTTTGGTTCAATTATTGTCCAATTTTTTTATTCCCCTAATCTTCTCCTTCTTCAATAATAATCTCAATTATAAGTTTGATGATGATTTTATTTGTATTTTTAAATTTTTTTTGATGTGTATTATATTTTAAATATTTTTAGTATGAGATTTTATTAAATATCCCCCTTTAAAATGATAACCCCTTTAAAACTTTTTTATCATATCTACTAGAGGTTAATGTTCTATATTTTCATAACATTATAGTATATTTGGAACATAAATTATAACATATATATTTAAATATACCATCATGTCAATCATATAATATATATATAACATGGAGATTTTATTTGATAATAATTTATTCAAATATATCTTATGGATTATACCATCTATATTAATTAGTTATCCTAAACATTAGTTTTTGCTAGAAAACAATATCCCAAAGTTGATTTTGGATATATATATTGAATATTATTTGTGATACTAACATTAGGATTTATTTCCAAAAAATAATCCATGAGAATCCCAATTTAGATTGAGCTACAAATTTCATTGTATGAAGTTTTAACTTGTTCTTACCCTAGAATGATTATAAAAAAATTTAATTTAGTTTTATATTTAATATATAACCACTTATCTAATGTATTTTATTTAATTATGGATGCATCAAATAAATTACTATTGTCATATACCATAAACCAAATTAATAGATTCTATATATATTATTGTATAACACTTTATAAAGATGATATTTTTGTTAGATACCAATAAATAAAATTTAATTATATCTATACATACTCAAATGCATATCATGAATAAGGATCTTAAAATAGTCTTATGTAGTGTTTTAGAACAAATCAAAAATAAATTAACATCATGATTATATTTGAGAAAATAAGTATCAGACTCTCACTTTTATAGAACATAGCTTAATTTCCCTAGCTATAGGGGATTCTAACACAAACTCACCTATTCATAGATTAATAATTAATGAACGTATTAATTCTCATAAAATAAAAAAATCAATTTTGTATAAAACATAATAAACATTTATTAGTGAATTTATAACCCCAAATAATAAAAATTTGGGTTAAAATTAACGAAATATTCTATTATACACAGTATGCATCTCCTTTCAAATATGGAATGAAATATAAAATAAAATTATTAATCAACTTAAAAAAATACATAAATCCAATACTAATATAAAAACATTATATTAATGAATATTTAACAATTGTGTAATGAAAATATAAAAATAAAAATTATATATTTTTAAAAGAGATTTATTTTTTAAAATACAATTAAATAAATAAATTAGAAAAAATTAAACATTTACACATGATTTTACATATATTCCATAACATATAAATAATTTTTATTTATATAAAAAATATGAAGACATTATATTTATCATTTACATGGAATGTGTTTAATCCCCTTTATATCAAAATATATGATTTAAAAAAGCCTGAATTTTTCAAATTTAAAATTTAAATGAACATTTCATACATGTTATTTTAGAAATTAACATTATCCAAATATCATATTTTTTATTTAATTAAAAATAAATTATATAACCCAAAACTATTTTGTCATACATTAAATAAATTTTAAAAATTAGTTATTTAATATTAATAATTCATAAAATAATTTTTTAAATTATCGTAAAATCTCAAGAAAAATAATATTTTAAGATTTATTTTTTAATTTTTAAATAATATAAATTAATTAATAAATTTAAAAGAAAAAAATTATATTAAATTCATAAAAAAATACCATATATACAAACGATTATAAACATACAACACTTCTACAAAAATATCAACATGTCTTTAAAACCCAATAAAATTTGATGTGACCATAAATCCCACACCAACTATGAGGAATTTTAATCTGTAAAAGATAATTTTTCTTTATAAATATTTAATGAATTAAATATTTATTTATTCATCATGTCTTAGTTCCACATATAATATAATAGCTTTTTAAAAGATGAAGACTGTAAAAACATTCTTCCATATAAAATATTTTACATCAAAGTATCAAATGTAATAATTTTTAACCATGAAATAATTTTTTATATAAATAAAAATATTTTTTAGATAAAAATATTATTACTATAAAAACAATAGAATTTTTTTTGTCAAAAAATGAATTTCTCAGTTGAGTGTTACAATAACCATTGAGATAGGGTTGAAAATTGATGGTCAATTTTCCTATCAATTTTTATATCCCTCTTATAAATATAATGAAATAAGTTTTAGATAGTGCATAGATCAAAATTTAGAGGGGTAATGGAGGTAATTAGTAAAAATAATAATTATATAGCATAGAGAAAGGTCAAAAATGATTTTTAATAGGTACACTTATTATCGCTTTTAAGAGACTATATCCATTGTGTTTGGTGGTTATAATCACGTATCACATATCCTTATAATATTTTGAAAAAACAAAAATCTGGTTGGAAGATGGACCTAAAACATATACATATCTACAATAATAAATACACTAAAATATTGATACATATTTTGAAAAGACAAGCATTAATGATCTTGCTTCAACCTCTTATTTCTCCAATACACAAATGGGGTGTGAACCCTATTAAACTCCCAAGAATGACAATGTTCGGGTGGCTACATCCTTTTTCAAATTTATTAGTCACCACATTTTTTAAATTTATGTCAATTAAATATAGTTTAGAATAACTCAAGGATCATTCTTTTATAAAGATACTTTATAAATATATATCTATGTATTACTCTATAACTTTGATCGATCATAGAATCTTATAAGGCCTCATTTTCATCTAAAATCCGAGTATCTATATATCTTACTATAATGATATATTAAAATATTCCAATATATCTACCTATAAATTGTCAATCTATCCCAAATTTTTTTATTTTTAATGTATCAGACCAAAAACAAAACATAATGGGTAATACAATAATATTATTTTTATGACTAATATAATTCTTATAAACCATGCTTTTATATTGAGATTTTAAAAATCATAAAAAATAAAATTTTATTTTTTTCATGGAATTAAATAAATTGGTGATGTGTTAGTCCATGTACAATGTAATTTTTTTTTTATCATGATATTTATCATTTTGTATAGAACCATTGTTTTTTTTCTTCTATTCTACAATATATCCCCCTTAACTATGATGTGATATAACTTAGCGTGGGGAATTGTGAATCTATAAAATAGACATGTATCATTAAAAACCACAACCAAATAAATATTTAAATTTTACTAAAAACTATGAAGTAGTCTATAATCATTTTTATAAAAAAATTATTTTTTTATTTTTTTACTTTTATTATTTTCAATGCATTTTTTGGCCATTTGTGTTTTTTTGTTAAAATCAATAATTATCAAATTATTTTATTAGGACATGGTTAAGGTATACCGTGTATAAACCATACATCTGAGTTTTCAATTATAGAGAATCTATTTACAATGGTTGGTACATGATTTACCCAGTAGTGTGGACAAATTGTGAAATATTCTAAGTTTTATCGAGTGAGTCACACTTGTTAGGATCATGATTTGGTAAGGTATGTGGCTAAAATTTTCATATTGTATATGTAATTAAAAAAATAAATTTATTATTAATAACCTAGTATATCTAAGATAATTTGGCATCTTCTTCCTCCACCACATGGCTCACATAACCTCAAAAACCTCTTCCAATCGTTTCTCCTCCCACTAATTAAAATTTCATTATTCTTCTTTCGGTTTTTAGTATTCTTTTTATGTAATTTAATGACCTCATTATCTTAATATAGTATTCTTTATTTACTTTTGGTTTTCCTTCTTAAAAAATGTCAATGTTTCAAAGGGTTTCATATTACATGATTTTTAATTGTGTATTTCTTTATTTTAGGGTTCATCATGGTATTATATTACTTCTAGTGTTACTTTTGGTATAAAACCTCCTTTTGATGATATTAAAAAGTTTAATAAAGGTATTTCCACGCTTATAGTTTAAATATAAAATGACCATTTGATTTCAGGTTTCCATGAAATTTTTGAGTATTATATAAAAACTATTATATATATTAACATACTCTTTCCATATAAATATCATTTTCATGATATTTATAGAAATAAAATTGATTAATCCACTTTTTATAGTACAAACTGTTTTTTTGGGAATCTATGCACATCAAGTGTCCATATAAATTCCCAATTAATTATTTAAAGGGATTTAATATTTAAATCAATGATATTATCTATTTCAAATTTTACCAAAGGGTTTTTTTCAAAATTATGCGTGATATTGGATATTGAGAAGTTTGTATTTGATTTATTATAATATTGAACTATTTTCTAACATTTCTATGTTTGATTTTCTAAAAAAAATAATACAATTTATAAATTAAGGGGTTTAAAATAATTTATTAGATATTTCATAAAAACATATTATCATAAAATGAATACCCATTATAAAATGAACATTTTCATAATGTGAAATTGATGTAAAATTATGACTAGTAATAGTTTATATGAGTTTTGAAATTTATATATTATGTTTCAATATGGATAGAAACTGGGATATTCTATAATGACTGTTCATATGGGAGGGTTGGACTCTTTTGTGTCTAGAATGATTCCATTATTACAATTATTTTAATTTAATTGTTTATATCATCAACACCTTCATGATATGATCGAAACAATTGACAGAAATGTTGAAATTATATGAACAATAGTTTATTAACATTCACTAACTAGTGCCCAAAAATTATAATTTTAATCTACATATTGGATTTTCCACTTGTTTAGTCTATGTAGGGAAATACCACGTGTTAATTAAGTTTTTAATGTATATTCCAAATACCTTTGTTTACTGATATTATGTTTATTTTTTTTATATTTTCCCATGGGAACCATGGTTTTAATGATGAATTTTTATGATTTTTTTGTTTATGTATATGTGTTTCCCCTTGATATTCTATTTTTTTATCATTTTATGATCATGTAAATTGGCTTCATAAAATTTATTATTTTCCTCAATCTTAATTTATCCTAAAATGTTTCATTAATGAATGAGTTATATAATTTATTTACCTAAAAAGTTTTATTATTTTCATATGAAAATTATTGTTTTAATGGAAATAAACTTTTTAATTAATTGAAATGGAAATATAATACATAATTATGTCTTTTATTTAAAAATAGAAAAATGTATTTATTTTAAATCGGAATTAATGGGATCTGGGGAGGATACTTACTATACAATTTTTCTCATGAATATCATTATCATTTTAGACGGGTTCTTCAAGAAGGTGGTGGATAATGCTTTATACCCACAATGAGACAATATTGATCTGATAAAATATTATTTCATTCGATTGGAACATGGGGATGTTTGGATATATATCTATTAGGGTTTACTTAGATGTCAACACTTGTGTGTGCTTCGGATGTTTCACATACATCCTTTCTTTCATAGTTTTTTTAATTATTATTTTAATTTTTAATTCATGCATAGTTAGTTTTTCTCAGTTTTCTACTATGTGATACTTTTTATATAATATTTATTTTTTTGGATATTATTATACATTAAAAAATATTATTCACAGGTCACGAAATTTCAATGATGGAGTGTTCATGTCTTATTTCTAAGAGAATTTAATTTTTCTATTATGTATTGTTTGTGATGAATCCTTACTAATATAGTATGATCTAATGCTCAGTATAAATTTCATGGATATGGGGATCTATAATTCCTCCTAGCAATGTCATAATCTGAATTAGGTTCCTCAAATAAAGGTACCCATGGATGGTTGATGACAAAATGGAATTAGAACCTAGTATTTATTTTGTGAATGTTTCATAGAGCAGATATATAGTCACCAAATCTCATGATTTATATATCATGTAGGTGCCTAATCACAACTTCATATTATGAAGCTTAATTTTCTAGGTTTTATGGGATGTTTTTGATTCAAATCGAAACACGGTTCCCCATTTTCCATCATGATTTTAGTCTTTATTTTGGAAATTGTGATTTGGTATTTTTAATTGAATGGTTATTTCATGATTTAACAATTTTAGGGAGAAACGAAATATAAAAATGGATTATGGTTATATCACATGATCTGAAAAATCATATGAAGCCTATTTTCATAGATATTGAGATTTTCTTGAGACGGTTTCATGGTTAGTGAAAGCTCTTCCATATTGTACATAGTTATACACCACATTTTAAATTCATAATTGTTATTTTTTTATTTGGTTTTTCAAATATGTTCTATATTGATTAAAGTAACGTTAAATCGATGTTTTATGTTTTTTATCAATTTTTTTTAAATTAAGATTACTGTTTTTGATGTTTTTGTTGGTTTTTTGTTTTAATGATTGATTTTTTTCAGATATTTTATTGAATTATAAGAGGATTTTGGGATATTTGTTTTATAATATTTGAATTGAAATTGTGGAGGAATATTATGAAATATTTTTTAAAATGTTTCTATTTTATGAATCAATAATAATTTTCAATAGGGTTCATATTATTTTAGAGGATTGTTTTTGGAAAACATTGTTCAGGTACTAAAATGGAGACTCTTTGTAATACTTGAATATTAATAACAATGGCTCTCTATTATAGTTTTATTTTTTCTTAAGAATAATTAAATAGAGTTTTGAATATTAATTGTTATAATGATGATATTTTTGTGATTTGTGTATTGGTGTTTTCTTTAGTTTTTAATAATTTGGATTTATTGAGGTTTTTTATAGTATTATCTATTTCCTATTTTATGTTATGTTCTAACCAGTTTAAATGGTTTATTCTGGTTGATTTTTTTGGGTGGGGGGGGTCCTCCACTAAAAAACAATTTAGTTGACTACGAATCCTAAGATAAAATTTTCCTAATAACTCTAAACACAATGAATTAAAAATCAACTTTTAAATAAGCATCAGGATTTCATTAAAGGGTTATGAAATTTGCATCCCCTAAATTTCATTGAGAAAAAAATTATATGGATAGGAAAGTTTTATTGTATTTTATTGAGTATCATCTTTATATTAATTGAGCTTCATTATTATCTCAAACACATGATTGTGACTTTTATTTAAGAAGGTGGGTTTCATATGTGGTGGATGTCCATTATACAATGTAAACAATAAAAGGATCATTAAAGTTAAGGTTTCAATAAAATACTATCTAGAATTAATTCCATCAAGTTGTAAAAACAATGATGGATATGGAATTATATGGAATCAAACAAGGTTAATCACTAATGTTGATGTAATATACCTTTTTACTTGATCTTTTCAATATATAAATGGAAAATGATTTGATGGATTGGTATATCTAGATAATTCATTGTATGCTGATATTTATGGTAGTTTTCTCATTATTTTTCAATACCTTTTATGAATTGGTGAGGAATATTGTCATATTGGATGTTGGTACAACTATAACACCTCATGTGATCAAAGATTCCCCAATTACATAGGGCAATGGGAAAATATTTAGTAGAGGAAAGATGAGGAAAATCATGATTAATGGGGTAATTAGTATCATTAAATGGTTTACTTTATTCTTCAGATTAGCTTCTTGAGTAGTACTCCCATGGTGTTCAATTAGTGTGGGATGTATGGAAATAATATGCCTTCATATTAGGTGACTGGAAAGACCCATTAAACATGTGTCCATCTATGACATCTATACAGTATTTAAATGTATTTTGTCATAATAATAGTTTATTTAGATAAATAATTTTCAATTATTCTCAGGATAAAACTACTTAACATGACATAAATTAACCATTATTTTCAAATATTCTTGTGGTATATTTATTCTTGTTATTAAAAATATGAATTTCGGTTTTTTGTTTTGATTATTATAAAAATTTTATGAAAATTGAACGATTTTTTTGTTGATGGTGTGTTTTACATTTGCGATATAAGAATTTAGTTTGATCAATACTAGATCATTATATTCCTACAGATTTGGGACTTGAGGGGATCCATTAATTTAGTTTAGAGACCACCATAGGTGAAACATTTTTCATATATACATTTCTTTTCTTAGATGATTATAAAATGGGACATAGAGATTTCATATAGAAATGTATAGCTATATGGTTATGAACAAGATTTTATGTCATGTGGTTGAGTAGGGATGATTGATGGATGCACACTCTCTTTGTGTATACTCGACACCAAGCCCACACATGAAAATAAGGTCAGTGGATTTCCCAAATATTTCATTGATGTTTAATGATTCAGTCAGGGTGTTCTTTGGTTTCTGGGATTATACCTAATGTGTTATAAGTATTCCATTCCATTATTCATTATATTGTTACCTTGCTATTTATAATATAACACCCCAAACATATAATGTAAAAATTTGTATTAAATAGCATGCATGACATGTAGAACCACACGTGTATGGAAATATAATATCCCAATAATATAATGTATCTTTACTATTTTTAATAAAAAGAACACATGAAATTTTTTTAATGCACACAACACTAATTTATCTTTTTTTACACAATAGTGTTGCCTTCCAAGATAGCTTACATTACAAACAAGACCAAATTAAACCAAATAACAATGTATTATTCAAAAATTATTAGTTAATATAATATGATATAAACTAATGGAAAATTTAGATATTTTGAATAGTAATAACTAACATATGAATAGTTTTTTACACCAATACAAAATTAATTCATTGGTAAACAATTAATGAGAAAAGAAAATAATAACCAATTAGATATAAAAGTATTATTTTTATTTTTATTCTTCCAAATGAGTTTTACCTTAATAAAAAAACTAATTACAATTATTGAATTATATTAATGAAAAATATATTTTATATATTAAACCAATTTTATTTTTGATATTTATCAATTAGGTTTTATATGCATAATATAATAAAAACCATATTTCACACATAAAAATTTATATTTTTATAAAATAAATTATTACATCCTTTTAATGGTGAACCTATTATAAATATTAATTGTAAAACTATAATAAATTAAAATTAATAAAATAAAAATTATAATTGAATACATAAATTCAAAATTACACTAGGGTTAATTTTTTATACTTTTTTAGAAACATCATTTTTTTTATGAATAGTGAAAATTATTTTATTCTAGTTAAAATTGCCTTTCAGTTTGAATAAATATTAATGTTAAAATAAGTTATAAATTTTTTAGGGAGTAAAATTACATAAATAATATATCTATAAAAAAATTTAATTTAATAGAATCAATTTCACATTGAAATTTAATAAAAAAACTAAATAATATTTTTAACATTTTTCTACTAAAACCAGTTAAACCGTATGTCAACAAGAATAGAATTCCTCTTACTTTTGGATCTTTTTTTATTTGAATTTTAAAAAATGGAAATAAAACATTTTAATCCAGGTGATATTTTTAGTATAATATTATCAATATATATTTTTACAATAATGAGTAGTGAAATTGGTTAAAATTAATTATAGAGATTATGGTGTAATTTGGCTAAAAGACTGGACAAACTGCTAAATTTAAGGGCCCCAATGTCCTTGAAACATTTACAAAACCCATTGTAAGTAACAAATTCATACATTTACCTTATATTATTCTATGTCTTTATTTTGTAATGACTCTTTTTTGTAAGAACATGAGTACACCCTCCTTATTTCAAACAAATCCACGTAAATCATTTTCCTTCCCTATAAAAGGACACCACCTTTCCAACCTTCCTCACACCTATCAAGACACATTAGATCATAAAAGAACATTAAAATTAGTCTCAAAATATCCCTAAACTCATCTTATAATCATCTACTTGGGTATTAGTCCACCTAAGGGAGCCTTTTGGCACAAACCAAAAGGAGTTATCATATTAAGAGGTAACATATTCTCTCAAGACTTTTAGTTTCATTTCCATTATCCACCCCATTAAATATCTATTATTATACAATTGTATAAAAATACAATTATAATAAATATATTAAGATGTTTTTATGTATAGGGTTCAAACTACACATACACACACCTCGATATAGTGTGTAACAGACATATTGTTTCTGTTTAGGGATAATTATGACCTCACAAAACGATGATTGTTCATTTTTCCATTACCACCACTAATAGTAGATATTGTGATGGAATGATTGTTATTATAGGTATTATATATGATAGTTAATATTTCTGTATTCTTATATAATTTTTATTTAGAAAATAACTTTATGATTTCCATCATTTAAAGATATGATAATTTCGTTTGAGGGCGTGCGAACTACCGCCCCCTCTAAGTGATATCGCTCATTCATTCCATACATAGAAAATATAGAGGTTGTTTTTAATAAAACTATATAACATATATATCATATATATGCAACTATAATTTTAAAATACATATGTATCATTTATATTTCACTGTTTTAATATGAAAATGTTATGAAAGTAGCGTTTATGAGTACGTACGACCTATGGTCTCCATGAATGGTTCACGTTATTTATAATATCAAAATATCATAGAATAATATGAATACATATATAATGAATATTTATGATATTAAAATCATTTTTTCATTATGTATATTGTTAAACCATGATATATTTAATAATTACAAAAAATAACATGTTAAATCATTCTCAACGAACTAGGTAATTAACATTCAAAATAGTTAAAATAATGCATGGTAGTTAAAAAACATGTAATTAGATAATATAAGGGGATCATATATGATATACTAATTTTTAATATGGTTCTTTTATAATTTATTAACATGTTTAAACCCACTATAAATGACGATAGAGACTAAACAACACAAACAAGTTTAATATAAGGGACTAGTGTCTCACTTTTCTTTCTGTTAGGCATAAATTATTATTGTGCACCTAATTTCTTATATATGGTGTAAATTATACCAAATTGAATTGTAATATCATTAATTATTTTATCTTCATTGTATTTATATGTTTCAATTGATGATTTTTACTTTTGGGTCTTTTAATTTATATGTAGGGGACTCTCCTCTAACTTTCTACATCTGTGAACTAAATGTCACATTAAACAATGATATCGTATGTGTGGTGTATCTACTGCTACAATTATTATATTTTATCATCAATAAATTTACCATAATGGAATTTATGTATTTAATTTAATATTATTTCTTCATGAGGTTGATGATTAAAATTTTTTCATGGTGGTATGGGACACATTGGAATGGTTAAAGATTATTTTCATCCAATATACCTATAATGATATTTCAATGGAATAACATTTGAGAAAATTATAAACCATTTCTAAATAAAAAAATTCATTATTATTTGTTTATTCATGAAAATATTCAATATTAGTTCCAATATTTAATTATTTGGCAGTCAAAATGTATTAGAAAATGATTTTCAGAAAACTTGTCATTATTTCTCTTCTTAGTTGGACAAAATATTCTTTCAAAAACCATTATTTATTTAAAAAATTCAAAAATGATTTTAATTTTTTTTAAATAAATATATATTCCTTCCTATATTTTACCATTTTTTTTCAATGTAATATTCTTCTCTCCTTCTGAACAAGGCATTTTATAACATTTTCCGTAAAAAATGAATATTTCTTTTTACCTTATATGACTTGTACCGATTTATCCACCCTCATTTTTTTTGAATCATCCTTTTCATTATTAAGAGGTAAATTTTTTTAAAAAAAATTCATAAGTTATTTTTAGGAAAAATATTTTAATTTTATAAAAAAAATATATTTTCCTCAATTATATTTTTAAAAGATGTTATTTTATTTTATCAACGATTAAAATCATTTATTTTTACTCCACATTTATTTTTTTATTTGTACCATCCTTATGCCTCCTCTTGATGGTTTATTATTAATTTGTATGTGGATAATATTCACATTCACTTATTTTATTTATTTACTAGTCCCTTGAAATATCTAATTTAATATGATCATTGAGCTTTTAATTTATCCTAATTATCCATACCATTTATCATGGATATTAATATTTCCTAAACTATATACCATTTTACTTATAGTGATTAAATTAGTGATTATTTACAAATATGCATTTCTAATTCAATGCAGTTTATTGATAAAGAATACAAGTTATTTTTTTTATTCAATATGAGTAATGTTTTTCACTAGGAATGACAGGTGGTTCCAGAACATTATATACCTCCTCAATTCATCAATAGGTTCTGATAAGACTAATAGTAATAGAAATGGGATTCTACACTTAATTTAAAGTTGATTTCTAAATGTTATATACGGTACTCAGTTTTCCTATGCCTCAAAAATGACATCCAAAAATTAAGCATTTACCTCATACTAGTCTCAGTAATTATTCATCCATGAGATTTTTCATTGACATATATATGGATATATTTCATTTCAGTGCATTGATTAAATGGAATGTGTTTTAGTTTCATACCATGCCATAGTGATTTTATTTATCTAGTTAATTAAATACAATTTACTTCCAATTATTACCATTCCATATTGTTTAATTACTTGAATTATGTTTATTTATTAAATGGTATTTCTTTTAATTTATTTACCATGAAAATATTATTACTCTCATTGATTCATTATTGATTTCTGATATATTTTTCCCTTACTTGTCGTTTGAGCTAAACCATATCATGTTTCATTCCCTGGAATCCACGAAGATTACAATGAATTATATCCAGATATTACTATAATTATTATAGTTATCATGATGTTATTTATTTAGAAAGAATAAAAAATATTTTTTTAGTTTAATCCTTTGTAATAAAAGACTCATTTATGTATCTGATTGACCAGGACTACTAAACATATTATTCTTTTGAGGCTTGATTCATTGTAATAATTCCAATGTAAATGATAGCTAACAAGGACACTTTAATTTTGGGGTCAAGATGATATATTTTTTTATCAAATAATGTTTTGTAGAAACATTCGGAACTTGATTTAGAAAAACATAGTTTAGAGAACAAAAAACTAAGGAAAAATTTTATGATAAGTATAGAATAACAACATAATAATTTTGGTAACATAAAGATAATATGAGTCTTCCATGAAATACATCCTAATAAGGATACTAAAAGTGGTAATGGTTCTGGTAGAGATCTACGTAGGAGTAATAAATCCAAAATGGTGTTTCGGGCCTGACTCAGGGTAACATGATAAAAGAAAATTGGCTTTACCACACACCAAGTTTCACACTTATGTTCTATTTTATTAGGATAATTTACATATTCTTTCCAATCCAAGACTAAGGATTTTGAAAATGAATATCCTAGGTAAAACCCAAGGTGTTTTATATTTATATCAGGTTTCATGATTTAGAAATCCCACTAAGGATATTATGGGTAATCCCTAGACCAAGGAAGAACATATAATTAAAATAAATGGATAATGAAATTATGTTTTGAGGTTATATTAAACACTATTTTTAAAATCCTATTTTGAGATAAACCTTCTTTCAATGTTGTATATAATAGTTATTTTGGAAATTATATTAATATGGTTTTAGAGAGGGAAAATATATATATCAGGTAACAACCAATCAAATCTGTAATGGTTGTGGGTCTCGAACCCATGTCCGAAGAGCGATAAAGGTTTTACGAAAACCACTAAACTTCCCAATTTCCTGGTTATTTTTTAAATGTTTTTAGTTAAAAAAATTGATGAATAAATGTTAATGATAAAAAAAATAGTACCAGTTTTGATGATTAGAGACTATTCTCTATATCATATTGTTTCTGTAATAGTGTTAGAGACCAATAGTTATACTTTTCAATATTTTATAGGTCTTACAATCCTTTAAATATTTATTTTAGTAAATCAGGCATAAAAATAATTATTGGAAATAAAAGAATTAATTAGAATTTGATTGAAGAAGAACCAAAATATAGGAATGTTCACATGAAATGGAAACCTATCATGTAATAATATTTCATTATATTCTTATTCATTTAAAGAATTACTCTATATTTTGAAAATGTCTTAAAAATATTTTTTTACTAATACATTAATTTTTTCAAATGCTCTCTTAAATCATCTCGGATTTATGGATCTGAGGCCCTCAAATTTAAAATGATCATTAACATGTTTTTTATTGAGGACCTAATCCAATCCATAAAAATATTTACACATTTTCTCCAAAAATGTATCTTAATATGTCACAAATGTTCTGGTACTTATATACCAAATTATATTGTGGTCTAAGTGACCCTTTTACATTCCATACTCCTTTTTTCATGAGGATTCTTTACAAACCCATCTCATGATGTGGGATTTCAATCATAGGTAGTATCAAACAATATATCACCATAATCATGTTTGAATTGAGAGGATTCAATTCAATTAATGTTTGGATAATGTGACACCCTGATATTCTAATTTAAAACTTTTTATTCAATAGCATGTATGATATGCAACATCAAAGATATATGAAAAAATAATATCCCTAGTATCTACTATATATATACTATTTTAAATAAATTCACCACATGATATTTCTTGTAATGAATGAAACCCTGAGTAATATTGGGTTACACACAATAGTAACCATCATTGATATCTTACTTTACATGCAAGATTGAGTTTCATCAAATAAAAATGCGTTATTAAAATAATATATTTTAATATAATATGATAAAAATTTTCCATTACATTAGTTGTTATAAATATTAATAACTAACATATAAAAATTAGGCTTTACACCAATATAAAATGAATTCATTGGTATATAATTAATGAGAAATGAAAATAACAACCAATTGGATATAGAAGGAAATATTAATATTTTTATACTTCCAAAGAAGTTTTACCTTAATAAACAATAATAGTTACAAGCAGTGAAAGATTTTAACGAAAAATATATTTCATATATTCAATGAAATATTTTAGATATTTATTTATTTATTATTATATTCAATATATAATAAAAAACCCTATTTCACACACACAACCCTATATTTTCATAGAGGCAATTGTATCACCTTTCAATTGTGAACTTCTTTTAAATTTTAATTTTGATTGTCTAATAAATTTAATTTGATAAAATGTACTTAATTATTGAATTCATAATGTCAAAATTTGGCTATGGTGTATTCTTTATTTTTCTTGAAAAACTTCGTTGTTTGATGATTAGTGAAAAATACTTCATTTTTGTTAAAAAAATCCATTTCGTTTAAATAATTGTTAATGTAAAAAAAATTACAATTTTTTTTATAAAATAAAATTACATAAATAATAAATATATTAATAAAATTTATTTTATTATAATCAATTTAATAATGAAATTTAATATTTCAACTCTACAATATTTTTGAATAGTTTTTAACTAACGCTAGTTAAATCATCAATATAAATAATTAGCATTAATCTTAATTATGTCTTTTATGAGATTTTAATTTCAAAAAAATAAAAAAAAAACATTTCACTCAGGATGAAATATTGATTCCAATAATTTAAAAAATATATATTTCGAAAATTATTAGTTAATGTGATTAAAACTAATTTCATTGATTAAGGTGTGATTAGGGAAAGTGATTAAAATAAATTACAATGTTTAAACTAAAATTAAGTTAAAAAGGGACTAAACCCTAATTTGAGGTCCCAAATGGCATATAAACTTGTCCAAAACCAATTTTATATTTATAATTCGTGTCCCATAAATTATTTAGTTTCTTTGGTTTTTTAGGATTTTTTTAGGTAATAACTAGTGTACAGCTATCTTGTTTCCAAAAATTACAAGTGAGTCATTTTCTTTCCCTATAAATTGAAACCACCTATCCCCCCTTCCTCAGACCTATCTAGACACATTGGATCATCTAATATATGTCCATTTTCTCAAACTAAATCCCCCCAACCTATAAGCCTCACTTTGAGAATAAATACACAAAATTATGTCTTTTAGGAAAAAATAAAAGGAGTTACCCGATTAAGTGGTAATGCCTTCTCTCATGATTTTGTTGATTCATTTTCATTATACACCCACTAAAATATGATTTTTAATGTTCTTATATAAAAACATTATTCTCCAAATATTAGGATTTTTTATGTATTATTTTTGTCTTACACATACACACACCTCTATCAAATGGAAAACGAACATATTGTTTCTCTGCACATCTAACTACTACACCAAAAAATGATAATTGCTCATTTTTACATTACCATATCCAATTATCACCATTATGATGGAAAATATATTTATATTTGTATTATAGATTATATTTATAATTTCTTTATTCTTCTGTAATTTATATTTAGAACATACTATTATTATTTCTGTTATGTGTAAATAAGAGAATTTTGTTTGAGGAAGTATTGACTACTTCCCCTCAAAGCGATATGACTCATTCAAGCCATACATGGATCATATAAATGATGGTCTTAATTATCCTTTTTAACACATATATAATAAATAGTCTATCATATTTATATTATAAATTTGTTTCATTTATCTTTTATTATTTTAATACAACAATGAAATGAATGTAGTGTTCATGCGTACATACGACCGACCGTATGCATAAATAGTTCAAATAATTTCAGATAAAAAAATATTATAGACTATTACAAATAAATATATAATGGGTATATATAATATTGAAATCATATTTTATATTCTGTCTATGATTAAACAATGAAATATTTAATAATAATAACTAATAACATGTTAAAACATAGTCGAAAACTAGGATCTTAACACCCGAAAGGGTAAAAATAATGAAAGGATATAAAAAAATATGTTTAAGATATTATAAAATTATTATATATGATATAATAAATATTAATATTTTTCTCTTATAAGTTAGTAATATGATTAAAACAACTATATAGGAGGATAAATACCATAGAACAAAAAAAAATGTTTATGTTAAGGTACTTTCGTCTCACTTTTCTTTATGTGAGGCATTCTTTGTTGTTGTGCACACAATTACTTAGATATAGTGAATATAATTCCACATTAAAATGTAATATCATGAATCTGTATATTTACTAATGTTGGTATTTTTTCTCCATGTATTTCTCCTACAAAATCTCTCTCAATTTACCTGGATTCGTCATACCTCTTCCCATCGCATTACCCTCCATCCACATTATGACTCCCCTCCTTCTCTACAACTGTTTTCGTCCCTCAGAATATCTACCTTCATTATTACAATATGATCCCACTGAAATCGGCATCTCATCTCGAAAAAAAATCCTCCATATCTCACAATAAGATCTTAGCCCTTTCCAATCTCCACCCCATCGCTCCATCGATACATCATATTCACGACTACTAGTCTCCTCCCCATCGCGACTTCGTGATTTTGATTCAACAGTTTGAAAACCTCAAATTTCATCAATTAATCATCGTCTGCATATTCTCCAATGAAGTTCCATGAAATATATGTCTGACACTGAATATCGACAACACACATTCACCACTTCAGATATCTACAAACTAGGGTTTTAGAAGATACTCCATTTTGGTTTAAGAACTATATATTTTAAAGTACCTCTTCATTGGACTTCAATATATTTTTATACCTCTAATACCATCACACCGAAATCATCCACTAAAAACTGAACCTCTGATTTTGTCTAAAATATCTAGTTCTCTACAGTGCTTGTATAATCAGGTTCTTCTTGGGTAATCTATAAAAATCCTTCCGAAATTGGTATTTTTTCTTACTAGATTGTGATACCTATCCATTTTGTTCATCATTATATTATTTGAAGATTCACAAATGTATTAAATCATTAATTATACTTTATCCTAATTCAATATTCCTAAAATTATTGGTTTTCATCATTAACCTCAAATTATAATTGACAACAAACCATAGAAGTTACTTCATGAAGATTATAAGTATTATTTTTGTTCATCATTTATATTCCCTATAAAATGTTCACATTATTTTCTCCAAGCAACCTTATTTTATATGATCAGCCATTTTTCATTGAACAATGATTAATAAAAGGGTTTATAATTGATTTATCGTAGTAAATAACTATCCCATGTAGAATTAAGACATACAACCCTTAGAATGTGACTACATACACATTCTAAGGATCAATTGTCTTTAAAATATAAATTTTCTATAGTAGGATCCCAAAACTACATTACATGGTTTTATGATTCTGTTCAATTCCTTGAAAATTAAATAAAAAGATACAATATTTAAACATGTACTCCTCATCAATATATAAATACACTTGACTTCAAAAAAGACTACTACGACAACAACGTCAATCAGGTAGTCTTCTTTTTTCTATAATACTGATATTGTTCTATTTTTATCTAACAAAAACTTATATGTTTATGATAATTAAAATTCCATAGGAATAATATCACTAGAAAATTTTAATGCAAGTGAACCTGTGACACCAACTACAAGCACACAAACAGGAATATGTTTACATTTCTCACCAATACACAATAATGGTATGTTAAATTTACAATTTCCGTTAATATTTTTTAATTGTCATATTGAAAATTGAAATATCATACCCCTTCTATATATTATCTTATTACCTGAATATGTATATTCTAAAAGGACTAATAATTTTATTAGAACAATAAATATTGGAAAATGTTTTATGACTGAAGTGGTCACATCAACTAATAACACAGAAATACATCGACACATTACATTGTCACATATATGTAGAAATGGTGATTTTGGTTTACTATATAAAATTTAAATACATTTATTTATTACTGAATAATATGTAACCATGTTTTGAAAAAATTTTCATCTACTTGTTTCATAGTCCTAGAAGACTGTTCAAATAAATCACCAATATATGCTGGATAAAATAAGAACAATTGATCGAATACCTGGATACATCACAGTATGTCAATATTTAATCATGTTTTCAATAAAAATTGTATAATTATATAGTCAACATGTTACATTTCTATTTAAATACTTCATGTACCAACTTTACACTTACAATGTACGAATAATAATGTTCCTAGTATTAGGGAGAAATCTGATTCCTCCTTATTAGTGTAAGAAAAAATTAGTTGACTAAATAACATATTCTATGTTAGTGAAATATTTACTTTTAAGCATGAAAATTAAATAATAATTGGTACTACTTATACAGCTATCAGAAAAGGAATTCCTTTTTCAATAATTAGCATGTTATACATTCTAACTAGCATCTCGAGTTTACCGTCTCTATATATCATTATGTTGTGATACTTTATAGTATTTAATTGAATTTTAACATATTGTGTTATTATAATGATGGAGTAATAAGAATTATGGTTCTACAAAACCACCCAAGGAACTATAATCAATGAACCAGACAACCACATAAACTACTCCATCAACATACCCTGACATAGCTCTTGCTATAATCTTCAAAGTTCATTAAAATTGAATTTTATATTTTCAACAGTAAACTAGTATTATGTATATTTTCTATCTCAAAATTATCATCAATAACAAATATCTTGAAGTTGAATACTGATGATATATCACTATAACTTCAAACTGCTGAACAAAGAGTTTATTTATATTTACTAAGTATTGCTATTACTACATAGACTCTATACACAATATAAATAAACTAATCTTTCATTACCAATTAATATTAAACATACCAATACATTTCTACTTTATAATATTAAGTGTTTGGATACCCTTCTATCATTTGTGAGTGCTGAAGTTCAACCTTCAGGTATGAAGATAGGAATATAAAATATAGCCACTGTCATATCCCATGTTTCTCTTTCTATTACTACCTAGGAAAAATTGATTTATAGTTTTTCCCTCTATCTCTAGAATACCATAGAATATCTATATATATATATATAATAAAGATGGAATTCTATAGTACACATGTCACCTTAATATGCATCCACATCACCATAGATTCTATATCCCTCCCTCCAAACCCTAGAAAAACCTCTCTTCATCCCGCCCCCGATCAGGATTTACCATGGAAGCTCACTCCACTCCGCGAATCACCTCCCTAATTTCATTATACCAGCTATTGGGTTTCCACATCCCTCCTCGAACCCCCCCTGAATCACTTCTCCTGCTCCCCCACAAATTCTATCTCCAATAGTGACTCCTCCTCTGTATGTACCACCTTTGGCTCTTCCACCTTCAACTCTTCCACCAACACCTTATCCACAACTGGTGTCTTCACCTTCTCATGCGCCTCCTTGAATTCCACTGAAGTAACCATGAATCAAATTGTTTTTAAATATTCGTCATGAATATACTATTGGAATCAACTAATGGTTCTTTAAAAATCTTTGGTGTGTCTCTCTATCACAACACTAGGAGATCTCCATCAGTAAATAGATTGTTAACCCATTTCATGGCTCACTCTACCTCCTCAACAAACATCGACAATTTCATTGGATTTCATCTTTGTTGTATGTTTTTGTTTGAAAATCATCATCAAGACTCAAATGACGGTCCCTAAATCCCATTTCATGTGGTCAAGATACATTTATTTTAGAATCATCATAAATCACATTTGAAACTGAACACTTAAAAAATACAATGTGATTCAAGGCATTCCACTTCAAATGAAGTCAAGATCATGTGCTCTTAAAATATTTGGATGGGCTCCTCCTATAATCATTCTGATTTTATGTGTAAATAAATAATCATTTTTTAATTGTATATTCTTCAGGAGATAAAGAACATATTTTGGAATGAGAAATTTATGGTTCAGTTGAAGTTTGTACCTAGAAATCATGTATTATATAGTATGTAAGATCTTTTAATCTACCTGATCATTTGTTTGAAAAATTCTTGATTTTATCATGCATTTTATTTTTGGGTAAGTTGGATGGATCACTGCATAGCAGTGTATTCATGGATTGGTGTCCTATCCTTTGAATGTTTTTTTCATTATTGGTCGAAGAAAACATCGTGTTTCTCCTTATTTAGCCTCCTGGTGCCATTACAGTCTCTTGGTATATTAGCATCACCTTGAAGTCACTGTCATGAATGAATTTTAATAGAATTATGTCATTTTTTTCAAATTCAGATATTTAATTATTTAGGTAATATTATATGAACAGTATATATTGTTTCAACATATTTTTTGTTATTTTTTAGGGTAGTGTCAGTAGATCGATCCCATATATTAATCATTCAGTTGTATTACTTTTACATCCTTTTAAGAATAGATTTTGTGCACATTTCATTTATATTTGTCTCTATGACAGCTACATACCATTACTGTAACAATTTGGTTTATTTTTTTATAGTTTTAAATGTGTGTTATTTTAATAGTTTAAACATACTTAATTGTTTTATATAGTTTTCATATAGGTGTTCGAATCATTAAGATAGTTCCCAAAAATATATAAATAGCTTCACTGAAGGGTACATTTTTTTAAATGTTGATTCACATTTCTCTTTAATGAAGACATTTCTATTTTTTAGTTAAGTGAAAAATTTTACACTAAATTTTTTCCTTTAATTCAATAGTGATTCATGTTAGCATTTTTCTATTCCATTTCAATAGATACATCATCATGATTGAATTTATATTCATATTATTTACTTTGGATTTAAGAATTTTTTGAGTTTTTTCTTCTTATAGAAGAGGTTTTCATTATCTAGGTAGATGATATTTCAACCCGATTATGAACAAATGTATAACTAAAATCATAGATGAAATGAAACTGTTTTATAAGATAGAAAGAAAATTTATAAATTTCATTCCAATCATTTTATTTATAATCTTCTTTTGATTTATTTACATTTATTTTACTATCATGATGAACTACTGTTTTTTCAATGAGAAATGATGTAGATCATATCAGTGGAATGGATGGTAAATGTAGATTCAACGAGCCTTCAGTCTTAACAGCCATTATAGGTAGAGGAAAACATTTATTTTCACATATTGATAATATTAGTGGAAAAATAAGATCCATGTCACATGTGGTTTTCCCATATGATGTTTTCATTCATTGCAGAGGTTGTATGGAACAAAACATGGGATCATATTTTAGAAGATGTGTTATATGTATAGTGTATAATGTTACAAATATATGGTACATGTATGTTTACCCCTTATACAAACATTCATGAAAAAAGAATAAAACCTCTTTTATATTATTTATTTTCTTTAACTTTTTTGATTTTTTGGAAAATATTCATTCTATTTACATTCCTAATAATGTCACCTTTTCCAAATTATATGGTATAGAATTCCTGAAATATTCTATTATTTCTAATAAATACATCCTTGAAATGGTTCTAAATCAGGCATTACTTTCTCTTTGATTTTAAGTTTTTTCAATAGCAACCATTAAAAATTTATTATTAATTATTCCCCTTTTAAAACATTTGATTCAAAAACAATTATAGAAAATGATAACGATGTGTTTTTATATTCTAAATACTTGTATCAAATTCCCAATCTAGACTTCTACTCCAAGCCCCAATTGAATCCTCATAGACCAGTTTATTGCATCAATCCATGGCATCAGAATGTTGTTCAATTATCTCATCTGATGCAGAAGTTGGGCAAGGAGTAGTAGAGTTTTCCAAGACCACATAACTTTTAAAAGCACTAATGCATGAATAAGTAAGCCTAAATAAAAATAAATTTAATCAAAAACCATAAAACCCAAGCCACATGATAAATCCTATGAACCAAAAATATAACAGTATCCCCTTTTACAAAATTCAAAACATTTAAAGGGATTATAATGATATATACACCACCCTATCCATGTACTAATAACCATAATGATTAAAAGGATCGATACAATAACCCTTAATAGGATATCCTCTGGATTTAGGAGCCACAATTGTGAAATAAGACCATGTAAAAGTTCCAAGACCCACATTAGTCATGGAAGAATTGGTTCCATGTACTATATAAGTTATCTGAGAAATATAAATAACACAGATTACTAGACTAGACAAAGGATCTATCATCAAAGTAATGATAAGAGATTCAATTGGTTTTGAATTGTAAGAGGAAATCATGAGAATAAATATAAACATATATGAATCTTATCATGTCTTCTTCTCAATCATTTCCATTTTCCTTTTTCATATCCCCAGGGAACTAGTAGTATGAGTAAAAACAGATATAGATGTTTCCATATTTTACTCAATAAATCTTAATTAATGTTCTTTTATTTTATGAATCCATACAAGTTTCTACATTAATATTTCAAAATCATTCCTTATTTGGGGTAACTATCTTGAATCAGTTTCAATTGGGGTTTCCTAAATACATATCAATTTAATATAATTGAATAAATAATTTCAATAATACAATAAAATTATATCACCTCTCATATACTATGCTCATGAAGGTTGATCCCTAGAATGGATATTTTATCCATATCATTGGTGAAGGTATTCATAGGAAAAAAATATTAAAATAATCTCAACTTATATTTATTAACTAAAACATTATTCTTTTTAGTTCTTGGTGATTTCCTTCATATAAGAACGTGATTATATGATAGTACAAAATAATTAGATCCTGGGATTTTTTTATGTATATTATCCAAATAATATATATATTGAAACATCTTATTTCATCTATGCAGATTGTTCCAGAATAATATTAAAGGGTTTAATTGATATTATATCACAATGCTTGGTTTATTCTAGGGTTATTTAGAAGGATAATGAGGCACTAGACAAGGCATCCATGGCATGATTTTTAAGGGTTGTCAATTAACCTTTATAGAATTCTTGGACAATGCATTCTTGTGATGTATATGGTGGTTAATTAACCTTTGTGGAATTTTCATTTTACCTTCTTCCACAAATATACATATCAGGTGTGTTTTCTTCCATTCTTCCCTTTTATCTGCATTTTTTATTCATTTTAAAAATCAATTATTATATGAATATTCATAATATATATAGTATATTTGGGTTATTCTTATTCATTATAATATATATTTTCACATGAATATTTCATAACCAACACGTGCATATTACATATTCTTCTTTGAAAATATATCCCTTTTATCTTTTATCAATATCATAATTCAAACACAATGTAATATATTACATTTTATTTACATAATATGTATTTTTGCTCCCTGAAATTATCTACACATTGTTTGTTATTGGTTATACTCATCAAATTGTTTTTTGATTTTTTTCCATTATTTATATTATGAAATGTCCATGATATACATTATCTAAGCATATTATAGTGTCAGGATTGATGTAATACTCTGAATATTCGATATATAGGTTTAGAGGCATTGATCCACAAAATCTTTTATGAAATTTGGGACCCAAATATATTGTCTCCATGTAAAAATATTTTTACTGTTCAACTTTAAGCCTCACAAGCTGAAGGGTGTACCAGTGGTGTTGGAAAATTTTATTCCCTATCATATAAGGAGTCAATGCATAATTTGGATATTTTATGTACAAGTTGGACACTGCTATTAGTATAAAAATTGACAATATGTAAAATCAATAAAATGATATAATTTTTATTATAAATTACATTGCATATTATTGAATAAATTTATAATAGAAAAGAATTATTTTATATAGGTGTTATATAATATTTTATCCATGTATAACCACTGTTTTATACAATTTTTTATAATATGAAATTACTGTATAATATAAAATTTATTTTTGACATTTTAAAATATCATGAATATTGATGAAATTATATAAATTTTAGTTTAATATATATTATGGAATCTAAAATCTTTTTCCAAGGACTATATATTTGAATATGTAATCTTTGGTAATAATTTGTCACAAATCTGAAATCTATGTGAAACAATTCACAATATATCACAATATAAAAGCCATAAACATTTTATTTTTTTCAAGGTTGGCATGATTTTCAATATTATATTGTAATTTTTGAAGACTCCATGGCCAGAACAAACCATAATAATGGACCACAGCCCTCTTGAAAGTCAAAATTAAAAAATAAGTGTGAACAAATCAACTACATTTCATGATATTACAACAAGGTAATATTAAACAATGATTGTTTATCTTATCTTTGAATCCATTATTAAATTTTTAATTTCGGTAATCAAATAATTATACATTTCGGTTTATACATATTCTATTTCAACATTTAATTACAATACATTTTAGTTTATGTACTTTTCATTTCAATTTATCTTACATTTTTCAACATATTAGTATAAAATAGTAATATATTTTGGTTAATTAAGTAGTATAATATGAGATCTAAATTTAGCATGGATTCTTTTCTAGATACCCTACTATTGGAGTTAGGGAAGTGATGGATCCCACCTGATATATAAATGACATGGAACTGAAGTGAAATTTTCCATAGATGAGTAATTTAATTGAGTTGGTTTTTCCTTGCCTTATTTTTCACTTGGTATATTTTAAAAATTTTTGAGGGTTATGTCCTGAAATTATTTCTATTTTTATATTCATCCTATGTTATTATTCATCGTCTACATGAAGGGGTTTCTAGAAATAATTTTTAAGACTCAAGATATCCAAATTCAGCCCTTCGACTTCTTCTTTTAGAGAATTTGATTTATTTATTTGAATCATTTTTTATTGATGTATGTAATTTTTCCATAATGAATGTAAAATAAAAAATTTGATTCCTAAATAATTTTTTTAAATATTTTATTCTATGTTTATAATGTCCCAAAAATTCTATCAACCTATATTCCATTTTTATGTACCATTTATTTTTGGGTTAAATATGTTTAATATTAATGTGAAATAATAATGTCTCAAAATGTGATTGTTTTTTGAAAATAACCATTGACAAATAAAGTCGGGATAATTAATGTGAGAGTAATTGTTATTTAATATTCATGGTATTTAGATGGTTTAATTTATGATTATTAATTTTGGGTTTTTTGATTCTTATGTAAGCGATTCCCCTCTCGCTTTTTACATTCAAGAGGTACATATCATGATCACCACTAATATATTTATTTATTTTTTATTAAATGACACTATTGTTATATTTTACCTTTAATCCTCCTAAAATTATGGTATTTAATGATTTAATTTAATATTATTACTTCAATAATATTTGGATTTAAAATGTTTCAACGTTGCATGGGACACTTTGGAATGTTGAAATATTTATATACTTAAAAATATCGTTAATGATCTTTTAATGGAATTTACATTTGAAGAAATTATATAATCATTTTTCAATAATCCCTTTCATTCTTCTCTAGTTATTCATGACCAATTTCAATATTTTTACCAGTATTTAATTATTTATTATTAATAATGTTTTAGAAAATATTTTTCAAAAAAACCAACTCTATTGATCTATTTAGTCAGAGAACAAGTTTTCTACTAAAAACAATTTTTTATTAATATGTTTTTCAAAAATGTTTTTAAAATTAATTTGTAAATACATTTTTACCATTATTTCATTTACCAATTTTTTTAATGTAATATTCTAATCACTATTTGGATGAGGAATTTTCTAACCTTTTTCAAAATTAAAAAATATTTTGTTTCCTCAAATTACATGTATGGATTTGTCTACCGTTATTTCTTTGAATCATCCTTTATAAGTTTAAATGGTTTATTTCTAATGAAAATGTTTTCAAAAGTTAATTTCAATGAAAAATATTTTAAAATAGTTTTTAAAAAAAGGATATTTTCATTAAGAATATTTTTAGAAGTTATTTTTTTATTTAATAAATGGAAAAAACACACTATTTTTACTCCAAATGGGATTTATTATGTTGATACCATCCTTATTCTTCCTCTAGATGGTTTATGACAGATTTTTTCAGGGATCATACTTACATTCCATTCCTTGATTTACTTGTTTTTCACCTCAAAATATGAAATTTCATATTATCATTAAGAATTTAATTTTCTCTTAATTATCCTTAACATTTATTATTGATTTTACTATTTCTTAATCTCTATACTATTTTACATATAGTGTTAAAATAGGGAGTTATAGATAAATACATATTTCACATTCAATATTGTTAATTGATAAGAAATATTAATTAATTTTATTTTCAATATGAGGAATGTTTTGGACTGGAAATAATGGTTATAGCTAAGACTTTATATAGCTTTTGATGCATCGATAGGATCTCATGGGACACGTAGTTGTGAAAATGGGCTCTTACCCTTAGTTTTAAACCATCTTGTGAAATGTCATGACATTAATAGTTTTTCATGTGCCTCATACATGATGTCCAACAATTAATCATTACCCTCATACTTATTTTAGTTATTATTCATCAATGATATTAACTAAAACAACTGGGTTTATATAGAGTTAGGGCATTAACAAGGGTATCTAAAAATGCTATTAAAGGCCCCCTTTGTTAGTGATAAAAAGGAAAATTTTAAAGGGGGTCTTTAATATCTCTTTTTTATATGCTCTGATAAAGGCCCAACCTATACCAATGCTTTTAAAAAGCACTCCTAAATGTTGTATTTTATTAGTTCTTGTAAAAAAGTACTCATATGGGGTTTATCAGTTCTTCTTTATAAGCACTGATAAAGGAACCCTTAATCAGCACTTTTTTACAAGAGCTGATAAAAATATACTTAAAAAAATTTATATTTCATTAAAAATAGTATATTAATTTTTAAATACATATATATTGATATAAATATAATATATGTTTTGGAAATATGTTTTTGATATGGTAAATAGTAATTTACACTTAATATATAAAATAATTCATGAAAAAGAATTTAAAAATTACTAAAAAACATTTTTAGAGAATAATTTTCATGATATTACAGAGTAATGTTATTTAATATCAATTTTAAGATAAAAAAGGAAAAAATGATCTAAAATATGATGAAAACATAAGTAGAACATCAAATAGCCTTAGATCTTGATCAGAGTGTCCATTAGCACACTGCCACATTTGAAATTGAAGCCTGCGATGAGATATATTCCCTTAGTGACACATGTAATCATATTACACATTGTCTAGTCCAAAAATTACCATAAGGCCTAAAAAAATATATTTTTTGTTGGGGTACCCCAATTATGGAACAGTAAATGGATTTCCATCCGCGTATAAAGAGGAAATTTTCCCTTTCTGAGTGGGGATTGAATTAATTCCCATTTCTTACATTCATATTGATATTATTATTTTCAATTTTTATCATTGTTCACAATGTAATTTTAATAATAATTAAATATATGAATTTTTTCTTCTATTTACATAAAATAAATCAACCATATATTTACACATATCAAAATATTTCCATAAAAAATTTATATTTCAATATATCTATGTATGTAAACATTCGAAAAAATTATTTGAAACAATATCAAACAATTTTTTACATTATAGAAATATATTTATAATGTTTATATATATATATACAATTGTGTAATAATAATAACATATTTTATAATCTAATATATGTAAATGAGTATAATATATAAAATATTAAAATAAATAAAATATATATCACACATAGACATATGTTGTATAAATGTATTTAAAAATATTTTTATAAATATACGCATTTATATAAATAAACATAAATATAATTAAACTGAGAGTAAAACAACATATAGAAGTGGTAATGACATTCAATCATTGAAGAAGAGGATCATGGTTCAAATCCAGGATATCACAAAAGTGCCTATAAATTCTCAATGTACTAATAAAATTGGTGGTGGGGTGAAAATAACCAATAAAGAGGGTGTGCAGTTATATTAAATGTGTCAAGGAGGATTTGTTAAAGTGGTCAGGGGAATAGGTGTCAAAAAAAGAATTTACCCCCTTAATAGTGATTCATTATCAACACTAAAAAGAGCTATTCAAGGTGCCCTCTAATAGATCTAAAAAAACACAATAAAAAGTTCTATTTAATATTAAAAAAAATCACAGTTAAAATTCTATTTTGACTGTGCTTTTTTATCATTTTTAAAGGGTGACTTTAGTGGTTCATTTTTAGCACTGATAAAATTTCTAATTTTTTAACCGCCCTTCGATTATCAGCACTTTTTAGAACTAATGAAGTCAATTTCTATCATTGTGAAAGGTTTTTTTTTTGTAGTATTTATTTTGCATCGACATATCTGTGGACATAGTTCATTTCGGTTCATTGATTAAGTAAAATGTGTTTTATTTTCAAACCATTCCATTTTGATTTTTCTGTACAGACTTATTTTAATGGCATGTATTTCTAGTTATTTCCAACCCATATTGTTTTTGTAAATACATTCAATTTATCAATTACATGTTATGTGTGTTAAATTATTTACCATTACAAAATTATTACTATATTTGATTAATTATTTATTCCCCTATATTTTTTCAATTATAATGAATTTTAGGTCACCATTATTATGTATCTTTCATAGTAATCCATTAAGTGCACTATAAATGTTATATAGAGATTTACTGGATGGATTATAGTTATACTCGATGTGTTTTATAGAGAATAAAAAAGTATGTTTTCATTTGTGTATTAATTTGTAATAAAAACTCATTTAGGTATCTAGATCACCAAAAATACTAAATTGATCAGTCCATTCAGGATTGATTAATTTTAATCATGACAATTTTGTTGATAACATACAGTAGATCTGGGATTCTAAGCTCGGGTCTCTAAATATTCCCACTTTCTGATCTAGTATTTATATAATTTATTTTATTATGTGATTATAAATTGGGTTTTTAATTCATATTATGAGTTTATATAAGTGATCAAGTCATTACTAATAACCTTATATGACTTAAATTTTTCAAGCCTCCAAAATTGCATTGTTTCTGAAAATGGTGAATTTTCACTTCTTCTCTAATGATATTCTTTCTTTTATACCATTTAGGGAGAAAAATGTTATATTTGAGGGAATTTTTGTGCGATAACCTATATTTTCCATATTAATTTAAATATTTATTTACTATTATTCTTTTCCAAGGGTACCAAGTATTCTATTTTGGATTCTTTTTTAGGAACAAAATATTTTTCTTATCGAATGGTTATTACATGCTTAGAGGAATCTGTCAAGACCCTCCTACACCAAAAAGAGGGAAAGGTCAGCAGATTTCCAGACCCTTTCTGTTTTAAGTTGAAGGAGAGATAATGACCCCCAAAACCTGCCTTCAATAGGTCCAGGAGTGGCGACCAGCACCAAGGGTATAGAATCACACACAAATTGGAAGGTGTTACCCTTTTTATTTTTATAGGATCTAGAGATAATATAGAAACCCCAACAATACCAAGCTAAATGTAAAGGTAAAGCTAAAAGTAACCCATTCCCATATGCATGTTCAATATTAAATTATAAAAGCCACAAAACTCCAAAGGTAAAGTACCATGAAAAAGAAAAACGACAACACCAACTTCCCTAAGGTCCGAGCTAGTACGGTCCTGCATGATCTCTGAAGTCCTCCTAGAAACCTGAAAGCAGTTTTATATATGTAGGGTGAGCATACAAGTATAATCATAAGGGAAAACCAAAGACTCTCATGCATATGTGGGGAGGAATTCTAATGTCCCATGAAAAAATAGATAACCAAGCACCTAGCAAGGAAAACTATCCACTCAAGCCTCACCAAGGCACACTCACCAAATAACGCCAGTCAAGTAATGTATAGTAATAGAACATTGATATTTGGGTAACCCAAGCCAATATACCACTAGTTATTGAATACATCCTATGCATTGAACCAATCCCACCATTCTCACCACAGTCCCACTGCCACACCCGCCCACACACACCTCAGCCACAACTGCACATCCCACCCGCAGACACCTGGGCCACAACGGCACATCCCGCCCGCAGACACTAGGGCCACAACCGCACATCCCACTCCCAAAAACCTGGGCCACAACCACACATCCTTTTTGCAGACACCTGGGCCACAACCCCACATCCTGGCCGCAGACACCAGGGCCACAATCGCCATGACCGAAAACACATGGGCCTCATCCCAAAGACACATGGGAAACAACCTTCCCACAAAGAACTGGGCCAACCACCACAACTACCCTACCCAAAGATTCTTTGTATAATAATGGACTTCAGGCTATCACAACCTTCCTGAAATTTCATGGGATATTTGGGAAAGGGAGAAGAAAAGGATCCAATACCTAGCCACTCAGAGGAGTGTTGGAAAAAACACCCTCCCCTATGAAATGGGGGTGTTCGACACTAAGTTCTCAACTTGGGTGGGGTGCGAATAAGAAACATAAATTCTAAAGATATATGTATAGGTAAAAAGAACTCATACCAACTTTGGGTTCCAAAATATAAGCACAAACACCCTTGTTACAATTCATTCATAAAAGAATAGTACAACACTCACGGCCGAGTCACAACTCATCCCAAAACGAATACACCTTTAAACCATTCTTTCTTACATGATCAAGTGATCTCATTTAGGTGGATTCTACACTACTAGGTATCTAAGAGGCATAACCACAAGCTAGGAAAATTGAAATATCAAAACAACAATTTAAGCATTCACACCCGGTTCTCTTGTATAGTTACAACAACAAAAAAGGGATTAGTGAGATCCCTCAAAGTACTGGAACCAAATGAAACCTCAAAAAAGGGATAAGTGAGATCCATCGATGTACATAGAACAAAGTAAACCCTGACATAGCCTAATGTCCCCAAAACCATGAACTAATGATTTCTCAACAATAGAGGATCCCACCCAAGTTTGTGTCACAGCAGAGCAACCACACAACTTCAGATTCACAGCCAACAACCAAACCGTAACTGACGATCCCATCCCCGTCCACACCTTCCCGTAAGCACCAATCAGAACAACACATTACCACCAAATAGAGTGGAAAAATTCCAGGTTCAATCACATCAATCATTGGGTTCTTCTTTCTGGTTGTTAACCAGGGTGGTCACACATGGATTATTTTTTTACTGAACATCCATTTAAGTAGCTGAGTTTAAGTGATTAACCAATTTCTAGATTACTGTCATTAAATCATCATTGAAGGAAAAGGTTCATTAGTGAACAAGGAAAGACTACCAACGGCCATGATTTTCAGCATGAACAAGCCCATGCAGTTCACAACAAAAATCTACTTAAATGAGTACAGCAGAACATCGATCTCTATAATTCATTATTTATGGGCAGTTCATTATATTTTTCAAGTTTGGTTTGATAAATTCCCACAGAAATAAAATCATACCCACCCCACATGATACACAGTAAGGAGAGGTGATGGAAAAACCTACTTGATTGATCAAAGATCAGAGTTCTTCTCCACGCGCCAGGAACAGGGAAAAGCGAAAATTGTAGGGGAGGGATATCTGGAACTCCAAGGACGAGCAGAAAGACTCTAGCACAGGTGAGCCAAAAGCCTCAGAAGGGGGAACTCCAAATTCACTAAGAAGTAAAGGGTGCCAGTCACGGGGTAGAATAAGGAAGGAGAAATTCCCGTGAGATATATAGATAAGATCCCATTGTTACGGAATATGGGGATTTGAACGGCTTTAAATTCAGATCGTGGTTCCCCATGCGGTTGGGTGGTTACACATGATGGGATTAATTATTATTTAATATCCCATATTATGGAGGTTCATCAGGATTTTTGGGTAATAGTTATGGGATTTAAATGGCTTTGAACCACATAAAAGGGATAAAAGGCCCAAAAGAGACGTTATGGGAAAAACGATAGAAGAAAACCCAACAAGGCTGGGTGACACCGATCGGTCAGACGCCAATCGGTCGCATGCCGATCGGTCACACACAGATCAGTCACAAGACGATTGGTCACACGCCGAGCGGCTGTGTGATGATCAGTCGCACGCCGATCGGTCCCACACCGATCGGTCGCATGCTAATCGGTCACACACCGGTCGGTCGCTCACCGAAATGACGTCCAACCACCGAGATGTCACCCTTAAGATTTGTAAATTGGCATAGGGACGGACCGCGATGGTCTGGGTCATCACAGAATCCATGTGGATACCAAGTATATCATTCTAAAAATATATCCAATTTTTTTCACATTCTGGGTGAAAATGTTACCCAACCACATGAAAAAACACTTTTCCCATGTTAATCTACTAAGCCATCATCAACAGTATAATGGTTTTTTAAACATTTAGGTTAAAATATATAGCCCATATAGGCCATTAAAAACATGAATTTACCATTACACCAATTCTTTATCTAAAAAACTTTTGTGTCTCTTTACATCCCCACTTAGCTCACATGACCCAATGTATGACCCACTCTTTTATCATCCCTCCTATGGTGATTTCATATCTTTCCTTTATGGTTTTTTCATGATTTTTTTAGTTAACATAATCCCCTCTTTCATTTCCTTTCGTCTTCCTTGTTTTATTAATATATATATGACAAGGACAAGGTGACCTTAGGATACATTTTACCTAATTTTTAAATATTTATTTTTTAGGTATACAATTTGTATTATAGAGCTTATTAGGTTATGTTAGAGTGGAAAAATACCATAGTTGGATAATGATAAAAAGATTAAGGCATATTTTTTCATGTGTGTCCTTTAAATCTATAACCTTAATTTCTTGTTAGGTTACGATGAATATTTTGAGTCTTATATAAAAAAATTAAATATATTGATAGAATATTTTCAATGAATTATTTTATTGGGTAATTTAAATGAAAGAGAAGTAAACCACACTTTGATTCAATTTTTTTATCCTTTTTGGGAGTCCCATAATCACTATGTGTTTATATAAATATTTAATTATATTTTTGAATGTATTTAATTCATAATTTTATTATTTTATCATTTCAAAATCATCTAAAATTATTTTTTTATTCAAAATAAGGGATGGGGTTGTCTTTTGAGAATTTTGTTTGAGGGATACATATCTATTTTAATAGGTTTATGCATTTGGTTTTCAAAAATGCATTTTTACTAAATTTTTGTTTTATGATATTTATGTAAAATCATGTTTAGTAGATGTTTCCATTTGTATGGGATGTTTGGTAGTTTTTTTAATTATTGATGAAACACGGGTTGTTCTTATGAGGTGTGTTTAGAGTTGAGGCTTATTTTATTTATCGGTTGAAATAATAACATTATTTTTATTGTTACATCAATATTGAATGGATAAAAATATAACTTATTTCATGGGAAACCGTGGTTGAAATTTAAGAACACTTTATACGTTAGTTCAGTATCATGCCCTAACTATTGGATATAATTTATGATTTCAATATTTTTATGGGATTCACCCATTGGTAAGGATACATATAAAAATACTATATGTTCATGTTTGTTTTATTATATCTGATTCTTTTATTTCTATAGTTATTTTATAGTATTTTTCTTCTATAATTACCCAAGGGATCATAAGTTCTTATGATGATGTGTAAGATTTCATTATATATGCATTATTTCCCTCCTAGATACTATAATGTGTTTCATGTTTTACAATCATGAACCTTTGGTTCTATAGAGAAAAATTTTAAAGGAGCCCTTAATTCTTTTTAAAAGGGCTCTTTCTTAGAAGGAAGGAATAGTGTTTTTCATTGAAAATAATAACTTTTTCCTTATTAATATGGTGGTTTTAAAGGAAACTGTCTATGTAGTTATTTTAGATGTAAATAAAAATATGACTTCTTATATGTATTTTAAAAAATCATGAAATGGATTTATTTTTGAAAAGTAACACAGGGAGTATGGGGAGGTTTCCTACTAGGAAATTATTCTCATAATTATAATTAAATTTTTTTGTAAAGATATTCTAGAATGGGGTGGAAAGTATTTTCTTATCCAGATTTGTTATGATGGAGTTTATAATAAATGGTGTCATTATTTTAAAATATCGTGATGTTTTGGTATAGATCATATTGTTTTTTCATTGATGTTATATTTTTTGTGTGGTTGGATACTTAAGTATTGTTATTCACTTTTTTTGTCTTAGTGATATATTTTAATTATACAACAGGTTATTTTGGACATGGTAATTGGTTCAAGTTTATTAATATGTGATATATTTATTGAAATATCTATGTTTGGTTATTTCTATAATTTAAAATGACTTATTCATATGTCATTAAAAAAGAATATAATGAGTGTTAATGCTAGATTTCCTGGTGGAAGTCATCTTTATATTATCGACATATCTCGATAAATCATTCCTAGTAGAGTATTATCTAATTCCAAAAACGTTTTTTAGCTTCTGGCGATTGGTAATTATCTTTGTCTCCTCTCACATCCCATCATGGTTGACTCGACAAGGGGTGTCCTTGTTTGGTTCAAGAAAAAACATGTAGTTTTATTTTATTTCCAATCATGGTGAAATGGAACTCCTAAAATACTATAGTGAACTTATCAAATCATTACATTTGAAAAAAATAATTTTCATGAAACATTGATATTGTAATGAAGACTATAATATTATTTTCTCATGATAGTGGAAAATTTAGTTACATATTACATTTATTATTATTTCAATCTACATAAATTATTGGTTTTTTTATTAAAGAATAATTATTACACAGTTTTAATTCAGTACTATAATATTATCATCTATGTAATAAATCTTGTCTTATTTAGTTCAACTCTACATACATTATCTTTTCAACAGAATAAAATCATAACCAATTTACTACATAGACATGGCTATTTGAAATGTTTTTCATTTTATTTTTTACTCATGTGAATGTATATATGCCTTCTGATTTCATCTCTTGAATACTTATTATCCTTCCTAATAAATTATAATACCATGAGTTCATCTCATGCACCAATTTCAAAACAAGTATCACTTATAATTTACTAATTGATTATCTTCCATGTCCTATATACATAAAAGAAAAAATTTTGTCATCAACAAAAAAATTATATCTTCTCAGGAGTAAATATAATACACAACTATAATATATATATATAAATTTTAAATGATTTTATGTCATGAAAAATGATTCATAAGAAAAATTCATTTCCAACTATATTTAGAATATTATCTAAAAACCAGTGGTTTTAAGTATTTTTAGAATACCTATCCATTAGTGTAAAATTTTTTATTTTCCCAATAGAAACTCATTTAATTATTATAATGAGACAAAACATCATTATTGGTATTTAAACTCAATGTTAAATATCAACTAAAGAGTTATTGATCCCTATGTGTTTCCGAATAATATAAAACACTACAAAATAGTTTTTTGATCTGAATAGAAAATTTGTAAATTCATTCTATTGTCATCTCATATATATTGTTAGTGATATAAATATAAAATAATATATAGAAAAAAACATTGGTGTTTTAAATGTTGTCATGTTTTATTTTGGTTTAAACTATATTTAAGGTCATTATACTATAGTGATCTATATAATAGTGTGCATATTAGGTGATTATGAATGATTTAGACAATTAAAATACTATAATCAATAATTAAGGGTCAATAGAATAATTTGATCTTCTTGATATGTCTAAACTTACACAAGATCCCTGGGTTGTTTTGGGTGATTTTAATTCCATTATTTCCCCTTAAGAAAAAATTGGGCCCTCACATCTCTCTATATCTTCCAGGGGATTTAAATCTACCATTGAAGATTTTATCCTTTTTGGAATCTCTCTTATTGGTGAAAAATACACCTGGTACAGAAAACATTACAATAAAAATGTTGCGAGTAAACTTGACAGGGATTTTGTTAACATGAAGGCTCTTGACATCTGGGACAAAATATCTAGTGTTACACTACCTAGACTCAACTCCGATCATCATCCTATCCTTGTTAGGATTTCCATGAATGATCGAAAGCCTGTCATTCCTTTAAAATTTAATAATGCTTGGTCCTCGAATCCTGATTGTGTTACTTTTATTTATAACACCTGGAACTCCATGAAATAGCACAAAGACTCCTTTGCTTGTTTACAAAAATTGAAAATCCTTAAGCAAACGCTTAAAGGATGGTGAAAAACATCAAATTCCCAAATGGATTAGGATATCTCTAATCTTGAAGATGAACTCAGTCGTTTCCAAACTCAAAACACTAATTCTGATTTTAATATGGATCCACATTTGGAGGCTAATATCTCTTCTAAACTCAACTCATTGCTTTCCTTTAAAGACAATATCCGTAAACAAATTTTTAAGACAAAATGGATTACTTATGGTGATCTCAATACTAAAATTTATAATTGTATTCAAAGAATTAGAAAGTCCAGTTGTCCACTCTCCTCTCTCATTCATAATGACCTGATCATTGATTCTGAGGAAGCCATTGCAGATCATGTTACCTCTTATTTTTATAACATATTTAATGGTCCAGATATTAATATTTATCTTAAACCTGGTATTATTCCTTCAATGGTAGATGAAAGAGACAACATGTCTCTTTTAATTACTCCTCTTGATCATGAAATTAAAGACACTGTCTTTTCTCTTAAATCAGACAGTACTCCAGGTCCAGATGGATTCAATAATGGTTTTTTTTCAAAATCATTGGGATATAATTCAAATTGATATTTGTAACCTTGTTAAGATCTTTTTCACTAATGGATCTCTTCCTCATGGAATAAATTCTCAATTTATAACCTTAATACCTAAGGTTGAGAATGCTTCTGAGATCCATCAATTCAGACCTATTTCTCTGATTAACACTATCTATAAAATCATCACCAAAATTATTTCAAATAGACTGGCTCCTATCTGCAATAGAATCGTCTCCTGGAATCAATTTGGTTTTATTAAGGGAAGGTCCATTCAGGACTGCATTTCCCTTGCTTTTGAATGTGCTAATAATTTAAATAAAACCACTAGAGGGGGTTGTGTGGCTATTAAACTAGATATCAGAAAGGCTTTTGACACCATTGACTGGAATTTCATTATCAATGTACTTAAAAACTTTGGCTTTTGTGATTCCTTCATTGGTAGAATTAAGACTCTTTTTCACTCAGATAATATCTCTATTCTGATTAAGGGTACCCCTATAGGTTATTTTAAATGCTCAAAAGGAGTAAGGAAGGGGGACCCACTTTCTTCCATCCTCTTTGTTATTGCTGAAGATTACTTTAGCAGGCTCCTTAATGATCTGGTTGATAAAAATATGATTAAAACTATTCAAGTTGCCAGGAACTTAAATGTCCCCACCCATCTTTTATACACTGATGATATTATTCTTTTCATGAAAGGAGACCAGAAAAATCTTCATGTTCTCAAACAAGCTATATCTCACTATGAGGGAATCTCTAGTCAATCTATCTCCTGGAGTAAATCGTATATTTATTTTGGTAAGAATTTTCCTATTATAAGGAAATATGGTATCATCATGTTTCTGTGTCTTAAGGAGGGAAACTTACCTTTCTCTTACTTGGGTGTTACAATATTCTGGGGTCGACCCAAATCTATCTACTTTTCTAATGCCATCTCACAAATCACAAATCAACTCTCCAGATAGAAAGGGAAATCTTTCTCCATGGCTGGGAGAATTTGTTTAGTCAAATCGACCATTGTTTCTAAAATGGTCTATTCCCGTATGGTATATAAATGGCATGTTGGCATATTCAAAAAAATTAATACTTATATCAAAAACTTCATTTGGTTTGGAATAATCTTTGAAAAAAATCTTGTTATTATCCCTTGGAATTCATGCTGCAAACCCATTTCTAATAGTGGAATTGGCATTAAAAATTTAAATCTTTTCAATGATGCTCTTCAAGCTCGTCTTACTTGGCGCATTATTAACTCCACTTCTAAAGCTACTGAGTTTCTGAAAATTTTATTCTTCTCTATGCTTTTAAAAGGGAACTTTAATTACATTAACTCTTCCATCTGACCTTCAATCTGAGACTCCTACCAAAATATCATTCATAATTCCAGATAGATTGTTAGTGCTGATTCTTCCATTAATTTTTCGTGTGACAAATGGTGTGGTAACCCTCTGATATCATTTTTACACCCCAATAATCCTCCTGATAATACTAAAAATACTATTAAGGATGTCTTACAATCTAATCAATGTGATCTCCCTGATAATATTTTGAAAACTATTAATAATTATCATTTTTCCTCTGTTGGTGATTTCCTTGTTTGGGAACCTTCTACTAATGGCATTCTCGATTTCAATAACATTTATAAGCATAATTTCTCTGAAAGTGAATCTATTTTTCTTTGGGTAAATCATTTTAACAAACCTTGGATTAAACCTTCGAGGCTTACCCTTATTTGGCGTATTTCTCATAATAGACTACCTACTAAAACTGGTCTGCAAATCATTGTCATTCAACTCTATTCTAAGTGTCGCCTCTGTAATCAACACAGAGAAGATGCAAATCATATTTTTCTATCTTGTGCTATGGCCTCTGCCCTGTGGAATTATATTTTTGATTTATTTATTTGCAAAAAACTCTTTACTGACTCAATATTCTTGTTCTTCAAAAACTGCAGTAGACATGAAGCTTCTCTGAAAATCAAGAATCTGTTTCTTGCGATAGTGGCGGAACTTCTACCTGAGCTTTGGTATGTTAGAAATGATCTTATTCACAATAATCACTCTCTCAATCTTAATGCAGGAAAATCTCAAATTCTTCTTGCATTTCAAGAAGCTGCCTCAATTCAAAAAGACTATTGTGACAACTTGGTTGGTGATTTTGAGATTCTTCGTCATCTCCATATTCTTGTCATCTTCCCAAAGCCTAAAAGTTCCTTTTAAGTGTTCTGTAAATCTCCAATGCCATGATGGATCAAAGTGAACGTGGATGGAGCTTCCAAAGGCAACCCAGGCCCTTCCAGTTGTGGTGCTATCTTCAGAGACTCGGCTGGCCAGTGCCAAGGATGCTTCTATGTTGGATGTGGTTACTCTTCATCTCTAGAGGCAGAAATGATTGGGGTCATTCATGTTGTTGATATTGCGCTTCAAAGAGGTTGGAGAAAGCTATGGATTGAAAGTGATTCAACCACTATCATCCATGCCATCTGGAATGGCAACATCCATCTAGCCTGGTCTCTTACAGCTCATTAGATGAACTGCCTCAACTTGATCCACAGGATTGATTATATAGCGACTCATGACTACCGGAAAGAAAATGTAGTTGCTGACTCTCTTGCCAACAAAGGTCTTCATCAGACCATTACTTAGCTGGAATCTATTCCTTCTGACTTATTTTACCTCTTTGATAGAGATTGTAAAAACTCCTTTCCTTTCGCCTCTTGTAATCCTTTTTTACTTTCAATAAATTATTCTTTGGTCTTTGACCAAAGCTTAAAAAAAGTTTAAAAATACAAATTAATAGTTTAAAGAATAAAATTTTAAATCTAGAAGAAGATTAATTGTTATAAAAATTTATCTCCTAAAACATTAGGAAACTTTTTTCCATTAAATGGACAAATATTTGGTTTCCTTGGTTTGTAATTTGATGAATTACATAATGATTAAAATTGTTAATGATGAATGTGACATTGTTATTTTTTAACACCCCATCTGTAATCTCTTTGGAGACATCTGATAAAAGTGGAACAATACAGAAATTAACACCCCATCTCTAACGAACTTGATCTGATATTTATTTAATGACATTGTAACAAAATAAAAGGGTTTATATCATTATGGATTGAATAGTTTTTCTATCATAGAAGTTCAGATACAAACAAGATTCTAATTTTACAATTGAAAATATATGTTAAAAAATTAAAAGTCGACTGAAAGTTTTATTTTTTATTTTTTTATATCCATTAAATAATTAATAGATTCATTGTTGGTGTCGTTAAGGGAGAGAAAATTAATATATGGTGATCATAGTTTCTCAGTATCAAAAAGAATACAATATAAACTATCACAGTATAAATAAAGAGTTGATAAAATGGGATAGATAAAAAGTAGTCATGTCTTCCATTGAAATAATATTATAATATGGGAATGTATCCAGGGATATAATAAGAACATAAATAATAACATGGATAATAATAACTAGTTTCATTATTATTTAATGCCTAATTCTATAAATCATAATCCTAACATTAAAAAAAATTTCTATGAAAATATAAATTTACAATCAAGGCCTCATGAAATGACATAATAAAAAACTAGGATGAAACACACCAAATACCCATGAAAGTATGTCTTGTGGGAGCTAACAATTCATCATGGGGATATAACGGTCCCCAGCCCTCACTTACTAAGTCTAATGAATTAATTATATGAAAAGGATTGAATTCACAATAAAATAAAAAATCCATATAAATATTTTTATTTAAAAACTATAATTCAAAATTGTAATATTTTGTAAGTTTTAAAAGTAAAATATCATGAATAAAAACCATATTAATAAATTTAGTCGATAATTTTGATATATTATATCACTACTAAATTATAAGATTCATTAAATGATGTTAACATAGATGAAACTATTTTTAAAATATAACTAATACTTATTGTGAATAAAATTGCCTTTTCATATTAGAATCATTTATTCAAAATATAAATTTTATCAAAATATTAGGAAAATATTTTCTTTCAAAAGAACCATAAAAAGTGAAATTTGTACTTCAATGAAAGAATTATTCATAATAATTGGAAGAGGTAGTGAGTAAAAATATGTAAAAACATTATTTTTCCCTTATTAAATAAATTTAGAATCTCATTATGGGAAATTATAAAAATATTACTATAAATTTCTTAAAATAAAGTTAACTATATTTCCAAATAAACAAAAAAACATTAAAATGTTAATAAGAAATTTCTTAAAACTTTTTAATAAAATGGTAGAAAATTTTCCTTGATTAAGAATGAAATGATGTTAAATTTTCTAAACATACATTTTATCGGTCATATTACGTAAAAAGAGAGAAAAATGAAAGTAAAACCTATAAAAATATTTGAAAATCATGTTAATAATATATATATATAGTGTTTTAAAGTGGAATTTATTATAATTTGATTTAATTTAAATTTAAATAAAAAATATTTAATAAAAATAAGATTATATAATTACCCCTTAACACTATGGTTACTTTCGAATAATAACACAGTTGAATGAAAAAAATTAAAATTTAATTTTTAATAAAATTAATATAAATAAATTCATGATAAAACTCATCAAAGAAGAATTATGAACACCAAAAAAAATAAATGGTGAATATGAAATATGTATCATAGAAAATAATGGGAGATATGAAACATTTGAAATGATTTTAACATTGAATTTAAAATTAATCAATGAGGTAATTATGTTTAAAAATTACAAATCCATACAAAAAATATGAAATAAAAAAAATTAATCATCGATCACTAAATAAAAAATATTGGCATTACTCAGATATTGAATAAGTTATATAACCCAATGAATAGAAAATGAGTATAGAAACTCCTTACCTCTACTCAAAAAATGATATACATGTACTTTAATTACATTATAATAAAATTATATTAATTATTTAATTTTTAAAAACCTTTTTCATGATTATCCCCTTAACATTTAATAATTTATTCAATTAAATTCAATTGTAAATTTAATACAGAACCGGTTATGTCCACACCATGAGTTTTTAGGATGTCTAGTTTAAAATTGGAAAATATCTTTGGTGGTTAGAATATGATCAATGGTGTTATTTTTTCAAATTATATTCAAAAATAATAAAAATTAAATAATCTTCAATTTTCTATACAAAATAAAATTGTATAGTCAACCATGAAAAGAGGTCATGAAAAAAATACATTGGATTGTGAGCTGGTAGTCCAGAAGAGCACTTGAGTGATGTTTTATATTTTTTTTGGATGGAAAATAGAAAAAAAATAAAAACTTATAGAATTATTATAATGTAATAAAAATAAAATAAATTTTATAAATTGAACTAAAGGACCATCCATGAGAGTAATTTCTTGAAAAATAAATAATCATGCTTCTAAAGATGGTAGTCTATACGTATACACATTCAATAATTCGATAATTATCAACTGAAATTTTCTAAAGACATAAGATATATGATTTTTCAAAAATAATAATTATTAACATAATATCATATGTATATATAAAATATGTAATAATTACTAGCTATGCAAGGCAGTAATGTGAAAAAAATACTTATTTTTGTGTGGTGGTAGAATGTATATACACAATTATGGTGTTTTCATTTTCCATTTGATCTAAATAGAGATAAATAAGGATTTAATTTTAATATAATAACATAAGAGTTTATGAGATATAATTATTTTATTATATTTTAAATGTTTGTATAGAATTGATATAATAAGAAGAAGAATTAAAATGGAAATTCTTTGTTATGGCCATTACCTAATTTTTGAAGAACCTCCATTTTCTTACACCATAAGATTTATCGGTAATCACACTGGTGAGATAAGGCCCTCTGTTATGTAGGGAGAAATGTTGGCAGTGATTTGGGTGTATCATGGTTGAGTTACATGGCTCAATGTGTGATGAATATTAGATGGGTGGTGTCCATATAAATAAAAATATGGGGGCACCAATATAATTACATAATGCATTAATTTAATATAAATTAATTTATATTTTTAATTTTGAACCCTATAAATATATTTAAAAAATAGGTTTACTATAAGTCAAAATTATAACATAAAGTAAAATTAAAATAAACTTAGGAAACTTTTTAACCCTTATCTCTGTGTTTTAACTTATCTTTAACCCTTATATTGAAATATTTGGTAACAATGTTAATTACTATTTAGTGATCTGTAATGTTTAATGAAAATTAAATGTTACCCATTAATAGAAAAGTCAATATTTTTGAGACCTTATTCCATTTAATTTTCAAAATATAATAATTTTATTATTTAAAATCATTTAGTAATATATTATATAACATATAGTTCCATTACTATTGTTTTCTGGGCAATTCACATAATTTAATTTTAACAATATTAAGATATAAATGTATATTTTGGAAAAATTTATTACATAAAATAATGTAATGGTATTAATCAAGAAGAAATGGAATGAAATGATATTTTTTAAAATATTGAATGGGTAGGGTTTAAACCTAATCAAATAATAGATTAAATTCAACATTAATGGATAATTTAATGTCTATTCACATTAGTTTTAACAATATTTATCTAAATTTACCCATTATTGTGGTTATATATCTTCTCCATTTCTATATTCATATTGAAAAAAACAAAAGTTACATATTTAAAAAAATTAACATCATGATTCAGAATATGGAATCTATTTCTGTTTTTTAAATTTCTATAATTTCTAGAAATTTATTTCTATATAAATGCATGAAACCCAATGAATATAAGTCTTTAAAAAAATGTTTTTTTAATCCAAAACATGAAATTATACCCAAATAATGTATAATGATGATTCATATATAATTAATTTTATTATTAAAGATTAAATGAGGATTATATTACTTCCGGATAAAATTAAAAATATAGTTCAACTTTTAGATTATTTGATTTAATGAATCAAAAATAATATTCTACAAAAAATCAGTAATTTTTAACTATTCACTCATATATCCAACATTTCAAAAAAAGACCAAAGAAGAATCCAAAGCCTAATTGGAAATTATTTTTAAAGAAAATGATATTCATTCACTCAAATAAATATTCCTAAAATGAATGAAATTATTTATAATATCCACACAAAAAATAATTAAAACACGTTTGTGAAGAAATTTATTTTTAGCATAAAATGACTATATTCATATTACTTTTCTAGTGAAAAAAATAAAGGAATGTAAAATTTCTTAATTAAATTACTTATTTTTATAATGGTTATTATTTTTATATATATTTAAAAATTTAGTTATTTTTATTCATACAGTCAATCTAAAATAATTTTTATAATGGTGACAATATAAAAATAGTAATTTCATAGTATATCATAATATTCCTTAATGTTTGGGGATGCATGTTATGAAAAATATGAAGCGTAGTATTATTTAAAATGATATTTTTTTCTGTGATGCCTTCCCCCTTAATGAAATTGCATCCTTGAATCATTTATTTTTGTAATTAGTTGTTCAATATTAAAAAATACCTTTTTTGAAAACCCACATCTTATAAAGGGATACAAAAACATCCTTTAAAAAGGGGAATTGAGAAATATAATGTTTATCTAAAATAAAAATTAATAGAGTTCCTATAGAAGGATAACATTATCAGGAATTGAAATTTTGGATTACGATTAGAAAAAAGTCATCCTATTAATAATATAATGTGATAGAAAACATGTTTATTATAATTTTGGTGAACAAAAAATATTAAATAATAAGGGATAAAAAAGACCATCAATTGATCAAAAAATAACATAAAGGGAATTAATTTTTATTTAAATATCACTTTATTTGGGTAATGGTACCCTTTTACGGTTAATATTGAGAACAATATCTATTATATCACCCTATTTTATCACTTCATAAGAAAAGTTTATTAGATTGGTTTTGTATCAATCAATTTTTATTTTTATCTCATCTCTTACTATAATAACTGAATATTAACCATACATTTTCATGCATGAATCACTAAAATTTACATTTAACATATCATAATATCCATCAAAGGATCGTAAATTATTCTTTATTTTTTTATCTATTAACCCACGCAAAAATGGGTATCAAATGATAAGATAATATCCAATATGAACAAATATTCAAATATAGAAATAATAAATCAAACTAAAATTCTTCTAAAAAACACCTGATGGTCATGTAATCTTAAAAATATAAAAAATATGCCAGACTAAATTATAAAATAAGGATTATATTGATTTGATCAAATATTATTCCAATAATAACATAATATTTATCTCAAAAAAAATAATCAACAAAAATGGCATATAGAAATTGTTTTATACAATAATCATATATTATGTATAATATGCTAATCAATTCCCAAAGAAATTGACTCACCGTAAAACCACAAAAAAACATTTATAATTCTATAAGTAAACTAATTATTTATTATTAAAATGAAATCTCATCCATATGAATAATTTTCTATTTCAATTTATTAGATAATATTACCCAAATCATAGTGAACTTCTTATGAAATAACTCTAATCACTTAGTCCCCAAAATTATTTTTAATCCAATTATTACCTAAAAAATAAAAAACATTATTTCAAATTGTAATAACCCATAATTATCACAAAATCAATGACCATATTAGCTATTGTGATTATAAGTACATATAAACATATGTCCAAAAAATATAAAATCGTTATTCTTCAATTTTTTTTACTAAAATACAAACCAAAGAAATTGACTCACCATAAAACCATAACAAAAACATTTATAATTATATAAGTAAATTAATTATTTATTATTAAAATTAAATCTCATCCATATGAATAATTTTCTACTTACATTAATTAGATAATATTACCCAATTCATAGTGAACTTCTTCCAAAATAACTCTAATCACTTAGTCCCCAAAATAATTTTTAATCCAATTATTACCTATAAAATAAAAAAAATATTATTTCAAAATGTAATAACCCATAATTATCACAACATCAATGACCATATTAGATATTGTGATTATAAGTACATATAAACATATGTCCACAAAATATAAAAACATTATTCTTCAAAAAAAATTACTAAAATACAAACCAATTGTCACGACCTGTCCTCGGGGCCCGTGTCGTGACTACCCCAAGCCCGCCTTCCATAGGTCAGGGGCTGGAGACTAGCACCAAGGCGTAAATCCTGGAAAAAGGGAAGGCATTTCCATTGTAAAGTAAACCACAAACACTACAAAGCAAGCAGGCATAAGTAAACACTAAGTAAAAACTAAGTACAACAGTAAGTGCAGAAAAGAAAGTGGGCCAGTATACAAACCCAAACTGAAAGTAAAGTACAAATCGAAAGGAAAAACAAAAACTGAAAAGTAAAGCCGCAACGTCGAGCTACCCACTGGAAATCCCACCTGAAGGGTGGGTACAGAAAGCCTCCACTGCTCCTCGGGTCCAGCCGACCGCTCCGAGTACGTCCCGCCCAGTGGTCCACCTCCAAGTACCGTCCTGCTCCGCAAGCCTCCACCACGATCAGCGATGTCCGTCATCTGCAACCAACACAACGTAGTGCAGGCATAGCCTGTGCAGGGGTGAGTATAAGATACTCAGTAGGGACCCCAAGACCCTCGAAGGTCTACCAGAATCCACAAAGGATAATCCACAAAGGAAAGATACAATCACGAAGTAAAATCCGACACTGCTTAGGTATATGGCCATACATATACCTAAGTCATCAATTCTCGTTTGGCTCCAATATCCGAGCCCAAGTACAACCCAGTACACACAGGAAATAAAAACGTAAATCCATACAGGATAGCACAACACAATCCACAAAGGAAAGCAAAACAGGATTCAGCTCACACAGGTATACTTCTTCATATGACGATAAAGATGACCAGATATTGCCACTGATTCATCTAAGTCGTCGGACCCACAAAGGATCGATAGGTACTAACCCCCGAAATGACCCACAAAGTATCTGACCCACAAAGGATCGATAGGTAACTAACCCCCGCAATGACCCACAAAGGATCTGACCCACAAAGGATCGATAGGTAACTAACCCCCGCAATGACCCACACAGGATCGGACCTACACAGGATCTGGAGGCACTGGCCCACACATGACCGATGAGCGCTGACCCACACAAGATCGGACCCACATAGGATCGGTAGCATTGACCCAAAAAGGATCGCTGAGTGCTGTAGTCGTCGTCGTCGAATCCACTGAGGATCTTTGTATAGCCGTCGTCGTCACAATAGCAGTCGCAGCCAGCTCTAGGTTTCCTGCACACAGCAAGCTCGTTCGGGAGGGTCTGCTCCATGAGCCGAGAGGCTGATACATCAACTGACACATAGTCCAGAGTTGATGTATCCAAAAGTTCTGTATGGTCAACAGGTACTCAACGTCGCATACGGCGCGTCAATCGGTCTCCCGGTCTGAGAGTTATTGGCTTTTTCGTCCCAGGGATCCGGTTGATTTTTAAGGTAAAATCAACCTGGCCGTACTCCACCTGCATCCAAACCTCAGGAAGAGTAAGCCAAAATATCTTTATCACTTATAGGAATTCAACAAAGTCAACGGCACGTCAATCGGACGTCCGAAGCTCAACATATGAGTGTTTCCGCTCCGAGGGCCCGGTTGGTTTCGTGTACGAACCAACCTGGCTGAACCAAAAGTATTCAAAAACCTTGAGTGTGATATACCGAAACGACCGTCTCGATCCAAGGATCACATCTCCACTGACGGTACATTGTTCGGAGGCCTGTATCTCATGTTATGAGCAAAAAACCGAAAAGTTCTAAAAACGGGGGGTCTGGGCCCGGACCGACCCGGCCGGCACGGCCCGGCCCGGCCAGGGTGGCCCGGCCCGGCCTGGGCGCGACCCGGCCCGGCCGGCACGGGCGCGGCCCGACCACCAGGTTTGGCTCTGCCGGTTATGGCCGAGCGGCGCAGGGTGTGCTGCCCCCCCCCCCCCTTCGTGAAGGAGAGTCGCGGACCCCGCGTGGGGTCGCTCTGTGTCACCGGACGCAGCTTAAGCCATGTCCCTCCTACGCGGTCCCGCGCGGCCACGGGACCAGCCACGGTGGGTCTTCCTGGTGGCGCTCCGGTGGAGACTTCTGCGGACCACCGGACGCGCTCCATTGGTCCGATTTGCGCGCGGTCTTCGCCATTGCTCGTCCCGGGACTCGAACTTCACTGCAAAGCCTTCATAATTAATTTTCGGCTCCGTTCTTCGTCGCCCGCCAATCTGCGCTTCAACAAAAAACTGCGGAGGGTTTTCGGGTCGTGTTTTTTGGGCCCCCACCCTCCTCATTAGGTGATAACAATCGGGAATAATAATATTCAACACATGAAAAACAAACAAGGCACAATTTTAAATAAATTAAAATTGAACATTGATCCGGGTTCTTTGTTTTAGAAGAAACAACCATGGGAATAAATATTGTTCTCAAATAAAACCCCTACCTTGTAGCTGTCATAGGAAGAGAGTTCTTCGCGGAATTGACCATCGTGGAAGAAGAGGATCGTCGTGTCGCAGAAGGGCGTCGAGTCGTCGCGGAAAGGTGATGCTTCAACGATCTCCGAGGGTTAAAGAAAACACACGGATTTAATTTCACGAATTAAATCCATGATAAGGATAAAATCCACAAAATAAATTTAAAATATTTGAAATATCCTACCTCAAGCAGTTGATGATCGGATATTGTTGCAGGGAATAATTTTGCGGAAGAAGCGTCGTGGAAGGAGAATCGTCGGCGTCACGGAACACGGAATCGCGTCGTCGATCTCCGAGGGTTTGACATTCTTCGCGTTCTTCACGTTTTTCACGTTCTTCGCAAAGGAGGATGAAGGGATAGATTCTCCAAATCCTCTCAACAAATCGCACCCAAGAAGAAAGTGTGTTGGTCTTATTTTACTAATATGCCAACAGTTTGAAAACATGTTAAGAAACGAACCATTAATTCAGTGAATTAATGGTAATGACTTAACCGTCCATTTAATAGGAGCGTTTAAGAGTTTTAGAAAACGCCCCAGTTGACTCTCTTTAATGAGGAGTTTTCGGGTGTGCGTTACTTAGAGGAAAAGAAACGGTGGGGCTCGTGTAGGCCCCACCTCACAAATATACTACCAAGAGGGTAGGATATTTTGTATTTTTACCCTATTCGTTTCAACACAGCTTAAGCAGCTTTAAGTGTCTTTTAAGTGTCTTTAAGTGAAATAAAAATAAAGTTTTCTTACCAATTTATTTTATTTCTTAACTTAACCCCAAAAATTTAAAAACCACACCCCAGCAAATGCAACTCCGGAAGAGGCGTTTCTAAGCAAATATCGGCTCTGTTATTCCATCGGTTCCCTCAGAATTTGATTCTGAGCACCGGTTCAAAAGTTAGAAAAACCCGCTCGTTCGTTCACTGAACGTACCTGAGCTAATCTTCGGAAAATGATTCCGGGCACACCGGGCCTCAGAATCAGGTGCCGTCAGAAACTGCATTCTTGTAAAATTTCAAAGAAAATTAAGAAAAAAACTTCCTTGAAATTTAAGGGTCTTTACATCACTCCCACCTCAGGACTTTACGTCCCCGTAAAGATACATCATAAACTAGGGAAACAAATGTCTGTACTGAGCACGCATCTGAGCCTCCCGCTCCCAAGTGATCTCCTGGAGGTTCCCATGCTGCCATCTGAGGCGCACTAGAGGAATCTACCGTCCACGTAGTACCCACTCCCGTCGATCCTCGATCTCCACCGAAACCACCGAAAAAGTCTCCCCATCATCAATGTCCAACTCCCCATGGTCAATGATATGTGTCGGGTCATGCATGTATCTCCTCAGCTGGGATACATGGAAGACGTCATGCACCCGGTGCAACTGAGGTGGTAGATCCAGGTGATAGGCCACCTCGCCAATCCTGCTGAGGACCTGGAATGGTCTGATAAAGCGTGGAGACAAATTTCCGCCTCGGCCAAATCTCCGTGATCCACGTCGAGGTGAGACACGCAAGAAGACGTGGTCACCATCCTCGAACTCTAGTGGCCCCCACCTCCTATCAGCATAAGACTTCTGCTGGCTCTGAGCTGTCCTCATCCGCTCCTGGATGACCTGGACCTTCTCTGTCGTGGCCCGGACCATCTCTGGTCCCACAAGTGCTGACTCCCCAGGGTCTGTCCAGCACAACGGAGATCTGCAAGATCTGTCGTACAACTCCTCGTATGGTGCCATCCCGATGGTGGAGTGGTAGGTGTTATTGTACGCGAACTCTACCAAGGGTATGTGGTCCTCCCAGCTGCGACCAAAGTCAAGGAAACATGCGCGGAGCATGTCCTTGAGAGTCTCAATGGTCCTCTCTGCCTGACCATCCGTCTGAGGGTGGAAGGCGGTGCTTAGACGTAGATGCATCCCGAACGCCTCATGAAACCCCTTCCAAAGCCGGGAAGTTAAGAGAGCATCTCGATCGGAGATGATAGATGATGGCACACCGTGAAGCCGTACAATCTCCTGAACATAGAGACGTCCCAACCTATCCACTGAGCCCTGCTCTCTGATGGGTAAGAAGTGAGCCGACTTGGTGAGTCGGTCGACAATCACCCAGATGGAGTCCTGACCTCTGGAAGTGCGTGGATGTACATTCATGAAGTCCATAGATATCCCATCCCACTTCCACTCCGGGACCTCCAAGGGTTGTACCAAGCCTGCTGGTACCTGATGCTCTGCCTTCACCTGCTGGCAGGTGAGACATCGTGAAACGAACTCTACCACAGCCTTCTTCATGCCCGGCCACCAGTGCTATCATTTGAGATCCTGGTACATCTTCGCCACTCCAGGATGTACCGCTAAGGGAGAAGTGTGAAACTCCTTCAGCACTTCCTCCCATAAAGCAACTGGTACCATGTTAAGTCCTCTGAAATGGATGTCGTGCTCTACACCAATGGAGAAGCCATCAGGTGCCTGTCCTAAGGATATTTGTGCACGACGCGTCTCACAGTCAGCGTCCCCACGCTGTGCCTCCTTGACCCGCTGTAGTAGTAGAGGGGTGACTATGAGAGATTGATGGAAGGCTTATCCATCCCTATCCACAAAGGATATCTACAAAGCGGCTAGCTGCTCTGTCGCCTTCTCGAGTAGCTGAATTCCTATCCTCCTGCTGAGAGCATCGGCTACTACGTTCCCCTTCCCAGGAGTATAGACTATCTCAAAGTTGTAGTCCTGGAGGAACTCGAGCCATCACTGTTGTCTCATGTTCAAGTCCTTCATAGAAAAGATGTACCTGAGACTCTGATGGTCAGAAAAGACTGTTAAGCGCTCGCCCATCAGATAGTGTCGCCATGTTTTCAGAGAGAAGACCACTAATACTAACTCCAGGTCATGGGTAGCATAGTTCTGCTCATGCGGCCTCAACTAACGTGATCCATTGGTGATCACTGCCTGCTCCTACATCAGGACGCATCTGAGTCCGGTCCCTGATGCATTGCAGTAGACTACATACCCTACTCCCTCCTCAGGAAACCTCAAGATAGGTGCGCTGGTCAATCTCTGTCTCAGCTCGTGGAAGCTCTACTGACATCTTTCTAACCACACAAAGGGTTTCCCCTTCTTCGTCAAAGCTGAGAGTGGTATCGCAACTCTGGAGAAGTCTGAAACAAATCTCCGATAGTATCCAGCTAGTCCCAAGAAACTCTGCACCTCTGTCACGCTCCTGGGTGGCTCCCAAGCTAGCACTTCCTCTATCATCGCAGGATCCACTGCAACTCCCGCCTCAGAGATGACGTGTCCCATGAAGTGGACCTCACGTATCCATAACTAACACTTCGAGATCTTGCCATAAAGATGGTGCGCTCAGAGTGTGTCTATTACAACCCGCAAGTGGTGGGCGTGCTCCTCTTCAGTCGTCGAGTAAATTAAAATGTCTTCGATGAAGACTACGACAAATTGATCAAGGTATGGATGAAAGATCCTGTTCATGAGGCCCATAAACACTGCTGGAGAATTGGTTATGCCGAATGTCCTATCCAAGAACTCATAGTGGCTATACCGACATCTGAAGGTCGTCTTCTGCACGTCCTCTTCCTGAACTCTCAGCTGATGATAGCCTAACCTGAGGTCTATCTTCGAGAACCACCGTGCTCCCTTGAGCTGATCGAAGAGGTCATAAATCCTCGTTAGCGGATACTTTTTCCTCACCATCACCTGGTTCAGGTGACGATAGTCGACACAAAGTTGCAAGCTCCCGTCCTCCTTCTTGGCGAACAAAATCGGGGAAGCCCAGGGTGAAACACTGGGTCGGATGAATCCCTTTCCCTGCAAGTCCTCCAACTGTACCCATAGCTCTCGAAGCTCAGTGGGGGACATCCGATATGCTGGAGTCGATATTCGGGCTGTCTCGGGGTACAAGTCAATATAATATTCTACCTCTCTGCGAGGAGGTATCCCTGGAACGTCGTCGGGAAAGACGTCCGCATACTGATCCACCACTACAGAAAAACTAGGACTCTGCACGTCAACTGATCCTAGGATGAGGCTAGCCAACTAATGAGTGATGGGTTGTCCCCTCCTCTGCGGAAGTCCATCCTATGATGTGAAGGCTCCCTTCTCGCCGATGAAGGTGAACCTACTCCCGTCGGTGCATACACATCGCACCTTGCACCTAATACAGTCAATATGTGCATGGATTGTAGATAACCAATCAATGCCCTAGATGACGTCATAAGGCCTCGACACCGCTACAAGAAGATCCCAGCCAAATCTCTCTCCCCCTAGAGTAAGCTCACCCTGCCGGCACCAGTGCGTAATCATCGAGTCTTCTCCCGTAGGAGTCTCTAGCCGTAAGGATCGAGCCAACGGCTCTGTCAGAATCTCTGAGCTCCGAACAAGGGTAGCAGCTATGAAAGAGTGACTCTCTCATGTGTCTATAAGAACATTAAAAAGGGTGGAATAGACACAGATCGTACCTCGAATCATCTCGGGTGCTCCGTGGTCGTAGGCCTCCGCTGCCTGGAGTTGTGCCTGTCTCTGCCCGCCAGCTCCCTATGGTCGCGGTGGACCTCCTAGTGGTGGTGGTGGTAGAGCCTCAAAGCGTCGCCCACCACCTGCCGCTCGGCCAGCTCCTTTGCCTCGTCTGCCTCCTCCCGGTGGACCGCCACGGTCGACCCTCTGCCTCTGCCTGGGTGGCCCCTAAACTATTTTCTGCTCCTCGGCACGGTGGGTTGGGCAGTCACGAGCCATGTGGCCCTGCTCGCCGCATGTGTAGCACTGCCTGCCTCTTGAAAGACTGGTTCCACGCTGTGTGCCCTGCACTTATGATCCAGTGTCCTGAGGTCATCTACGTGAGGGTCTGGTCTGCCTGGACCTCTGAGTCATCTGTCGACTGCCTGCCGCAGAAGACTCTGCTACGTGTCGCCCCGTGGTAGGTCTCGCTGTTGATGAAGGCTCGGCAAGGAATCTCTCGATCAAAAGGGCTCTCTCCAGTACTCCTTCCTGAGTCGGAATGATGAGGGAGATCAGTGATGCTCTGATCTCATGTCTCAATCCCTACTCAAAGGTCTGGTCCTAGAAGAATGGGTCCCATACCATTTCTGTCGAGTAAAGCGATAGATCGGTAAATCTCGCCGAGTACTGGGCGACCGTCAAGCTGCCTTGCCGCAGATGAAGAAGCTCCTGGATGCGCACCACACGGAGGGTGGTCAGGAAGAACTCTGAGCGGAAGAGGCCCTCATAGTCTGTCCAGATAAAAGATGCCTCATCGTGAACCTGGAGTATCAAGCTCTATCATCGGCCCACTGCTGCGTGTAGTAGGCTCACTGCGGGGATCACCATGAGGTCTGCTGGTGTCCTCACTAACCGGAAAACTCGCACCACTGCCTCCAGCCAGTCCTCGGCTGCCTGGGGGTCTGTCTCCCCGCGGAACCTGGGTGGTCACTGGTGCTGGAACTCATGCAGTGCACTAAGGTGATGTGCATCGTCAGCGGCTGGGGCTGGAAGCATCGGTGGCTCGGCGGGTAAAGGAACTGACGGTGCCTCAGCTGTCAATGGGCCTTGCACCGAGGCCTCGTTGCTCGGTGGGCTGTCGTCACGTACAACTCTCGGAACCCTAGCTGGCTGCCATCATGGGGCCATCCTGAAAAGAAATAGGTGCGCCATGGTCAGAACAGTATACTTGGTGAGCTGACACAAAGTAATCACAAAGAAAACTTGAAACACACATGCAATCAATGTTTTCGTGCATTAAGTCGGAAATCAGAAGTCAGGGTCCTGGTGTACGGATACGTCGGCCACCGCACTAACACTGGACTCCCTGGACTGATAACCACACCCAATACGATAAAAACTATTGCTTCACATATAAAAATATCAGTGTCCCAAGTTCTGTGGTTGAACCAAACTCCTCTAATACCAATTTGTCACGACCCGTCCTCGGGGCCCATGCCGTGACTACCCCAAGCCCGCCTTCCATAGGCCAGAGGCTGGCGACTAGCACCAAGGCGTAAATCTCGGAAAAAGGGAAGGCATTGCCTTTGTAAAATAAACCACAAACACCACAGAGCAAGCATGAAGAAGTAAACACTAATAAAAACTGAGTACAACAGTATGTGCAGAAAAGCAAGTGGTCCAGTATACAAACCCAAACTGAAAGTAATGTACAACTAGAAAGGAAAAACAGAAACTGAAAATTAAAGCCGCAACGTCGATCTGTCCACTGGAAATCACACCTAAAGGGTGGGTATATAAAGCCTCCACTGCTCCTCGGGTCCAGCTGACCGCTCCGAGTACGTCCCACCCAGTGGTCCACCTCCAGGTACCGTCCTACTCCGCAAGCCTCCACCGTGATCAGCAATGTCCGTCATCGGCAACCAACACAACGTAGTGAGGGCATAGCCCATGCAGGGGTGAGTATAAGCTACTCAGTAGGGACCCTGAGACCCCCGAAGGTCTCCTAGAATCCACAAAGGATAATCCACAAAGGAAAGATACAATCACGAAGTAACATCCGACACTGCTTAGGTATATGCCCATACATATACCTAAGTCATCAATTCTCGTTCGGCTCAAACATCCGAGCCCATGTACAACCCAGTCCACATAGGAAAGCAAAACGTAAATCCACATAGGATAGCACAACACAATCCACAAAGGAAAGCAAAACAGGATTCAGCTCACACAGATATACTTCTTCATATGACGATAAAGATGACCAGATATTGCCACTGATTCATATAAGCTGTCAGACCCACAAAAGATCGATAGGTACTAACCCCCTCAATGGCCCACAAAGGATCTGACCCACAAAGGATCGATAGGTAACTAACCCCCGCAATTACCCACAAAGGATCTGACCCACAAAGGATCGATAGATAACTAACCCCTGAAATGACCCACACAGGATCTGTAGGCGCTGGCCCACACAGGACCGCTGAGCACTGACCCACACAGGATTGGTAGCACTGACCCACAAAGGATTGCTGAGTGCTGTAGTCGTCACCGTCGAATCCACTGAGGATCTCTGTACAGTCGTCGTCATCACAGTAGCAGTCGCAGCCAGCTCTAGGGTTCCCGCACACATCAAGCTCGTTCGGGAGGATCCGCTCCACGGGCCGAGAGGCTGATACATAAACTGACACATAGTCCATTGTTTATGTATCCAAAAGTTCTGTATCGTCAACAGGAACTCAACGTCGCAGACATCGCTTCAATCGGACGCCCGGTCTGAGAGTTATTGGCTTCTTCGTCCCAGGGGCCCGGTTGGTTTTTAAGGAAAAACCAACCCGGCCGTACTCCACCTACGTCCAAACCTTGGTAGGAGTAAGCCAAAAGATCTTTCTCACTTAGAGGAATGAAACAAAGTCGATGTAACGTTAATCGGACGTCCGAAGCTCTAGATATGGGTGTTTCCGCTCCGAGGGCCCGATTGGTTTTGTGTACGAACAAACCTATCTGAACCCAAAGTATTCCGAAACATTTGATTATGATATACTGACATGACCGTCTCAATCAAAGTATCGCATCTCCGCTGACGGCGCGTCGTTCGGAGGCCCGTAGCTCATGTTATGAGCAAAAGACCGAAAAGGTCCGAAAACGGGGGGCCTGGGCCCAGACCGACCCGGCCCAACCCCCCTGGGTCGGCCCGAACCAGGTCGACCGGACCCGGGTCCGAGTCCGACCCGGCAGGCGCGGCCCTGCCTGGGCGTGACCCGGCCCGGCCACCAGGGTCGGCTCGGCCGGTTACGGCCGAGCGGCGCGGGGTGTGCTTCCACCCCCCCCCCCCCCCCCCCCGCGTGAAGGAGAGCCGCGGCCCCCGCGTGGGGCCACTCTGTGTCATCGAATTCGGATTAAGCCACGTCCCTACTCTGCGATCCCGCGCAGCCGTGGGACCGGCCAGCGCCGCCGCGGATTCAGCCGCAGCGGGTTTTCTCGGCGGCGCGTCGGGCGCTGCCGCATCCTGGCGGCCGGCCGGCCGCCGCCTCCGGCCGCCGGTGCCGGCGTGGCGCGCCGGTGGAGACTTCCACGGACCACCGGACGCGCTCCGGTGATCCGATTTGTGCACGGTCTTCGCCAGTGCTCTTCCCAGGACTCGAACTTCACTTCAAAGCCTTCAAGATTTACGTGCGGCCTCATTCGTCGTCACCTGCAAATCCGCGCATCAACGAAAAACTGTGGAGGGTTGTCGGGCCGGGTTTGTTTGGCCAGCACCCTCTACGTTAGGTGATAACAATCGGGAATAATAACATTCAACACATGAAAAACAAAAAAGGAACAATTTTAAATAAATTAAAATTGAACTTTGATCCGGGTTCTTTGTTTTAGAAGAAACAACCATGGGAATAAATATTGTTCTCAAATAAAACCCCTACCTCGTAGCTGTCGTCGGACGAGAGTTCTTCATGGAATTGGCTGTCACGGAAGAAGAGGATCGTCGCGTCGCGGAAGGGCGTCACGTCATCGCGGAATTTCATCATGTCAACGATCTCTTAGGGTTAAAGAAAACACACGGATTTAATTTCATGAATTAAATCCATGATAAGGATAAAATCGAAAAAGGAAATTTAAAAGATTTGAAATCTCCTACCTCAAGCAGTTGATGATCGGAGATTGTTGCGGGGAAGAACATTTCGGAAAAAGCGTCGTGGAAGGAGAATCGTCAGCATCGCGGAACACGGTGTCGCATCGTCGATCTCCGAGGGTTTGGCGTTCTTTGCATTCTTCACATTCTTCGTGTTCTTTGCATTCTTCATGTTCTTCGCGAAGGAGGATGAAGGTACAGATCCTCCAAATCCTCTCAACAAATCTCACCCAAGAAGAAAGTGTGTTGGTCTTATTTTATTAATATGCCAACAGTTTGAAAACATGTTAAGAAACGAACCATTAATTCGGTGAATTAATGGTAATGACTTTACCGTCCATTTAATAGGAGCGTTTAAGAGTCTTAGAAAACGCCCCAGTTGACTTTCATTAATGAGGAGATTTCACGGGTGTGTTACTTAGAGGAAAAGAAAAGGTGGGGCTCGTGCGGGCCCCACCTCACAAATATCCTACTAAGAGGGTAGGATATTTTGAATTTGCACCCTATCCGCTTCAACTCAGCTTAAGCAGCTTTAAGTGTCTTTTATGTGGCTTTAAGTGAAATAAAAATAAAGTTGTCACACCACTTTATTTTATTTCTTAACTTAACCCCAAAAATTTGAAAACCACACCCGAGAAAACGCAACTCCGGAAGAGGCGTTTCTAAGAAAATACCGGCGTTGTGATTCCATCAGTGCCCTCAGAATTTGATTCCGAGCACCGATTCAAAAGTTAGAAAAACCCGCTCGTTCGTTCACTGAACTTACCTGAGCCAAACTTTGGAAAATGATTCCGGGCACACCGGGCCTCAGAATCAGGTTCCATCAGAAACTGCATTCTTGTAAAATTCCAAAGAAAATTATGAAAAAAATTACCTTGAAATTTACGGGTCTTTACACCAATCCTAATTCGGTTTCCCCAAAATGTCTCCAAAATATTATTAATCATCATAAATCCCACCACATAAAACCAGAAAAGGGTATCTGTGACATTATACTTAAAATAAACCATATCATTTTTTACCCTTTATACTTTATTTTTTTTTCGTACCAATTTTTTTATATAATAGGATTCTACAGTTTCTATCCACTCATTCATCATAATGGCTCATAATGAAAATGTGAACGATTTTAGGCATATCCCCCAGAAGTGTCAAGGTAGTTATATGATCTTATTCCCATGCATTGTGCACTAATGAAAATAATTTTAATACTAAATCTTCTCCTTTTAGAGTTGTTAACTCTAGGGACATATCTACTATAATCACATCTACCTTCTTATATCCATATAGATATATTTTTTCTGGAAAAATACAATTTGAGTAAATTAACAAATATTTTGGACTTTATTATACAATTAGTTATATACCTAGAATTGTTTATTGGGTTATGTTTTCTAACATAAATGTTTTCTAAATCTAGTACACAAGGGTCCAATAAAACCTCTATTGATGCCAATTATGAGACCCCAACTCTAGTAAATTTGATTCAGAGGTTATCATAGTAAATAAATAAAATGTAAAGTAGATTAAATATCAATGAAAATAAAATTTTATCCATAATGGGAGAATATATACGTACATGATTCTCACATTAAATTTAAAAAAATGATATAAAACTTCTAAATTTTTGTGAGAACATTATTATCTCTTCTAGTATAACGTTGGAATAATTCATAAATCTATTTTTTGGAATCATGGGCAATGGAAAACATAGTACAGTGTGAGGTAGTTTTTTAATTAATCAAAAACATACAATATAATCTATCATAAAATAGATAAATCATGATTAATATGTCTAAGATAAAAATAATCAAATATGACATTAATGTAATTTTATAAATGTTGAATAAAATAATTACAAAATATGAAGATAAATAGTGAAATTGATAAAAGTTTATTTTTTTTAATGATATAATTTTTAATTATAGAAATAATAATCATTCTATCAAGTCCTTGTGACATGAAATGATAAGCATACAATTGAGGACTCATATCAAGAGATCATAAACAAATAGGCATGCATGCACCAAATAACTCGGATATTTTTCTTATGAGACTTATCAACACATAGAGGGTCTATAATATGCCCCAATAATCATATAATAAGTATAATTAATTAATTATATTAGAAAGAATAAATAATAAATATGATATATAATATACATAAATATTCATACTTGAAAACTACAATTTTGAATGTCAAATTTCCCCTATTAAAAATAAGAACATCATGATCATAATCTATATAGAGTAATATTGTGGATAAAATAATTATATATTATCCCTATTAAATCATAACATTAATTAAGGTTGTTTTTAGATAATTGAAAATATTTTTAATATATCATTAAGAAATTTCGTCTAGAAAATTCCATTTTCGTTTTTGAAATCACCCACTGAAAACATAAAAAATTATAAAATATTAGGAATAAATATTCTTTGAAAATAATTATTCAAACATTTAATGTGATATTCAGATAAAATATTAGTCAAAATGTATTGAAGAGGAGGTAAAGCCCTATACCTAAAATAACATTATTTTTGAACATTTTATAGAATGTAAAAATATTCCATCAAGAAACATTAAAAATATACCTTTTAAATCAACGAAAAATTATGTAAAACATAATTAAAAATGACAATAATAAATCATTTTTTTGTGGAAACATTATTAAAATAAGTTTCAATAAAATGGACATGAAATAAAACACTCATCTACCAAAGAAGAAATAAGGTAGAATTTTCTTGAAAATGGTTTTCTCAATCATATAAAATATCAATGTAAAAAAATGAGATTAAAACATGTAAAAATAAAAGATAACTAGGGAATAAGGATATATATAATGTCTAGAAGATAAATATCTTATAATATCCTTTGATAGAAATTTGAACAAAAAAATCCTGAATAAAAATGAGTGGGAATCTAAGAGAACAACTACTGATGAGAATAGAAAAGTACATCATATCACTCTAGATGATCTATTTGGAAATCTTCTTCAACATGAGACAAGAATGAAAAGAGATTATTATATGAATAAGAAGAAGAATCAAAAAGTATGTGTATCCTTTACTACTACTAAAATTAATACAACATAAAGGGTTACAATATCAAAGTATGATAAAGTCACTATTATATCCAAATATAGGGAATATGAACATTCCATAAATGAGCTATCTAACCTTTCTCAAAAGAATAAAAGGATAGCGGGAAAGAAATTCTTTCAGTATATATATACGAATAAATATAAAAACAATAAAGATATTGAAGTACTTTGTTATTAATGTTAAAGGGATAGACACATCAGGTCATATTTTCTTATGCTTAAAATAAAATATAGGAAGGAAAAAAATTCTTAAGGAAACATAAAGAAGTGTGACAAGACTAAGGATAAGAAGGTCTTGAAGGATAATGATTCTTGGAGTATCAGTGGTGGTTACTCATTTGATGAATCCTAAGAGTATGAATATTTTATTCAATAGAATCTTGGTCTACTAGACAAACTAACCATTGAAAATCAGTTTCTAATGGGAAAGGTACACAATTCCGAATCTATTAATAATGTATCATTAAATGAAAATTTTTATAATGAATAATATTAGGAATTTTTATAGGATTAATATTTTTCATCAAATAATAATACCTTACCTCATTTGATGATGTTTTTAGAATATCAAAACATCATGAGAATGATAATTTTAAGATAAAATAGAAGATAGAGAATGAAAATACAAGAATTTTATTTTTAACTAAATATTTTAAAGATATTTCTAATGATCTTGATCAGAATACTTTTAATTTTGATATTATATATACAAATAATAAGGATGTTAATTATGAGAAGTATAAACTTTCTAAGGATCATGAAGATGATATTTCAAAGAAAAATATTTTAGAGACTAACTCTAGTTCTAAAAATAAATACATTGAGGTTAATTTTTTTTATTAAGTTATAGTTAGAAATATTTTCCTTAACAAAATTCATTTCCAATTTTACCTCAGGTATGGAAAATCTTGACCAAATGTATTCCCAAATTCAACATATAATAAATCATTATTGATTTTTTTATACTCATTCTAAACCATTTTTTAGAAGTAACTATTTTGTTCCCCAAACTGATCCATTTTTTTACTAAATGTCAGTGTTGTGGAAATTAGGAGAAAAAAAATTCTTTAAAAAAACCCATTGTATATTTTTGTATAAAGATTATTTTTATATGAAAATGTGGATTCCTAAAATCTTATGTTCTGAAATCTCTGAATCCATGAATGTTTACATTACAAATGTTTAACTATTTTATTTTCATGAAAACAAAAACAGTACTAATAGTAATACATGATACATGGATAATGGATGTTCCAAACATATGACTGGTAACAAAAACAACTTAGAAATTATTGTAATGATTAAAGGAGTAAAAGTACATTTTAGAGATAATGCTCACAGAGAATTTCTGGTTATCGGTAACATATTTCCTTTTGAAAAAAATTGATTTCAAATGTTATATTTGTAAAAGGGATTAAGCACAAACTCATTAGAATTATCCAATTATGTGACAAAGGATACTTTTTAAATTTTAGGAATGATAAATTCTTAGTACACGATTCTAAGGAACGTTTTATTCTTTTTTCTCATAGGAATGAGAATGTATACGCACTAAACATAGAAGACCATATGATCCACAATCTACATTGCCTTAGTGAAATGGAAGATCAATCATGGTTATGGTTTAGAATATTGGAACATTGTAACATTAAAACCCTTTTCCAAAAATCTGTGAAAATGCTTGTTAAGGATATACCAGAGCTAATATTTGATTCTTCAAAAGTTTGTGATCCTTGTCCATATAGAAGACAACATAAATAATGTTCTATTTCAATCGGTGAAGTATCAAATTATGAAGCATCATAGTTAGTTCATATAGATCTTTTCGATCCAAAAAAAACTAAATGTATTGAAGGGATGTGTTATGTATTTTTATTAGTTGATGAATACACTAGATTTACATGGGTTCATTTTCTAGAAAACAAATATGATGAATTATCTTATTTAAAAACATTTAGATCCCAAGTCAAAAATGATAATAACCATCCTTTGATAACTATTCATAGTGATCATAGAGGATTCCTTTAAAATTCATATTTTGAAACATTTTGTTATAATAAAGGAATTACTCATAAAATCTCATCTATAAGAACTCCTCAATATAAAGTTGTTGTTGAAAGAAGAAATCAAATTTTTCAAGAGACAACTTGAACAATGTTATGTGAATATTATATTGTTATGAATTTTCGGGATGAAGTTATTAGTACTTCTTGTTATTAAAGAAATCGATTTTTAGTCATACTTTTTCTTAATAAAACAACCTATGAATTATGGAATAATATAAAACCCTGACTTTCTTATTTCAAATTATTTGGTTTCAAAGTGTTATCTTGAATCCTAAATATAACTCACATAAATTTTCACCCAAGTATGATGAAATAATTTTCATATGCCACTCCACCGCTTCTATGGATTATAGCGTTTTTAATATAAAAAATATATACTATTGATGCAACAGTTCATGATAAATTTTATGAAGCTCATATTTTTGTTTTTAAATTATTGAAATCTATATCCTCATATCTATTTTCAAAAACTAATGATTAAACATTGATCGAAGATTCTTCTAATAAGAAAAATGGTCAAGAAAATATTTCTAAATCATTTATCCCAGATGATTTTCTACCATATGTTGATGAACAAGTTTTAAAAAACCCAAATTAGTTGTTTCATAGGAATCATTCGATTGATAATATCATTGGTGATGAAAATAAAAATATAAGGACTAGAGGTTCCTTAAGAAATTATGTATAAAATATAGCATTTCATTCCCAATTATAACAAAAAGGTACAAATGAAGCTTTAGGTGATTATGATTAGATTAAATCCATCCATGATGAGTTAAATTAATTTAAAAGGAACAATGTTTGGACCTTTATTTAAAGTCCAAAGTAAATTTCTATAATTTGAGTGAAATGGGTATTTAGAAATAAGTGTGATGGATATGTAATCATAGTAATAAATAAATCATGATTATTTTCTTAAGTATATAATCAACATGATGGAATAGACTATGATGAAACCTTTTCCCCAGAAGCTAGAATTGAATCTATTCATGGTCTCCTTGACTTTGCATAATTCATTAATTTCAATCATTTTCAAATGGATGCAAAGTGTTATTTTCATAATGTATTTGTTCATGGGGTAGTTTAAGATGAACATCCTCTTGGATTTAAAGATACAAAGCATCATTAACATGTTTTTAATCTTTCAAAATATTTATATGGACTTAAACAATCACCATGAGCATGGTATGATAGACATACAAGATATTTGTTGAAAACTATTATTTAAATGGAAATTCTAATAAAAAAATTTTTATAATGAAATATAAGAAAGATTTTTTGATTATTAACATATATTTTTTTATGACATTAAAAAAAAATTCAACTTAGAAATCTTTAACTGATTAATTTTTTAATTTTATGAAAATTTGTTTGGAATTTGTATGATGGGAGAGTTAACATTTTTACTAGGTTTTACAACTTATTAAAAACTAGAAGGAACATATATTGATCTATATAATTATGTTAAAGATATTATTAATATATATGGATATGACAACACTAAAAGTGTAAGTACTCCAATTGTTCCCTCAAATTCTCTTGATCTTGATGAAGCTGGGAAACTAGTATATCTAATATCATTTAAAGGTATGATATGAAGTTTACTATAATTGAAAAATGGTCATATAGACATAATGTTTTCAGTATTCTTATTTGAAATATATAAATCCAATCTGAAATAATCTTATTTAAAATCAGTGAAAAGATAATTTCACTATTTAAAGGTATCATATGATTTAGGCTTTTCTACACTTCTATAAATGATATTTTTTAAAATATTTTCAGATTCTATATTGGTGGATGTAGAATGGATAGGAAAATTATATCTAGAACATGTAATTTCTTATGAGATTCATCAGTTTCTTGGTCATGCAGGAAACAACACTTATTAGCACTTTCTACTACTAAAGATGAATATATATCAACTAGAAGTTGTTTTTCTCTTATTTTGTGGATGCAACACAAACTCACTGAATGCGGAATGCATTTCAAAAAACACAGATATTGTGTGATAAAACTAAATCAATTTCCCTAAGGAAAAACCATACACATCACTCTTGTGAAAAAAACATATATATTAGCATCACTTTCTTGGTGATCAATCACATAAAAGAGATATCATTCTTCAATTTATTGGAACTGAAGATCAACATGCTAATATTTTTACAAAATCATTACCCTTTGATATTTTTGTATACATTAATAAAAGTTAGGAATAATAACTAAAGGTAATATTCTATATTAACTCTTTTATGAAACCTTTCACCTTACATTAAGAAAACCCTTTTCACTTGGGGAGTAAAATTTCTTAAGAAATCAAAATTTTCCCATAATCAAAATTTTTCTTAATAAAAATTTTTCTTTAATTACTTTTTTTAATCAATTTCCATTCTTTAATCAATATTTTTCAAAATATAAATTTTCTAAAACTCAAATTCTCGAACTCAAATTTATTCCTTTTAATTTTACGGTTAAATTTTTTTTACTGAGAGTATTCTAGTAATCTGAATGTTATGTTTTCTTACTTATTTTTCTAACTAATTTTCATTATTATTTTGTTTAAAGTATTTTTTTGTGGATTAACTTTCATTAAATCTGATTTTTGACCATAAAATTCTCAAAAGATCAGAACCTTCAAAATCCTTCATTGGATTTAATTTCTATAGTCAGATCAAATCATGATTGTTTCAATCATTAGATCAATTTTGGAATATGAACTATCACATCCACGGCTATATAAAACACCTTATACTTTTTCCCACATTAGTTTTCAAGATTTTTTTTTCAGAAGCTCTACCTCTACTGAAAAGGTTAATTCAACATTTATTGTTTTTCTTAACTAAAGATTTCTTCAAAAGCCTCTCCTATGAGGAAAATGTCATCAGTAAAGTAAATCACAGAATGAAAAATCTATAGATAATGGTTAGTATATCCGAAGTTAATTTCGAGGTATAATTCCTTCATTAGAAAAAAATATCAAGCTGAATGGATGGGAGAGTCTATGCGTAGCCTTGTCGAATGGACAAGATCAGGTTTATCTGAAGTTACATAATGATTTTTAGGAGTCAGTGAGTTTTTTAATGCAGGTGGAAGTGGTGAGTTCTCGTTAAAAAGTTATGGTTAAACATATTCCCTTTTATTTAACATGGTATCTAATATCATTGGAATATTATATGAAGGGGAAGCCATTTTTCTTCACCGACAGACAACTAGATGAATAAGGAAGCCTAGAGAAGGAGAATGAATTAGACTACCTAATACTCAAAGGATTGGAAACACCAATGATAAACCATCTTTAAAAAAACATCAGGCTGCTAGAATTATGGGTTCAGGGTTTCCAAATTCTAAGAAAAATAGATAAGGACAGATTAAAGAAGTGTGATATCTTCATTCTAGATTTTCTAGTGAACTTGTGGAAGATTAGTATATTGGAGTATATCTTTTTGATGATTACAAATATAAAAAATGGGACCCTCAAATAAATAATTTTTATGTATCCGAAAATCCTATCCTTGATCATTGTCTTATGCCTAGAGTCATTCAAAATCACTAGCAGTTCAATGCCCAGTTCTTTCAAAGTCTTATTTCATAGTGATGATACTTTTATAAGGATGAAGTTTGTCTTTAATAAAAAAATATGATAAATTTTATGACTTATCTAAAAGTGAAATTCATAACTTAGATAAGGAAATGGAAGTATCAGAGACTTCCAAGAAGGGTCAGAAGAAGAGAATACAGAAGGAACTGAAATCAATCAAAAAACCCACAGTTCAGGAAACTCAGTTAGCACCCCCAAATTCTAAGAAGAAAAAAACCTACCATGATTAAGAGGATTCTAATTAGAGGGAGAACAACAAGTAAAATAATGGAAGTGATCCTATATTTTCCCTAGATCCTTCTTGTTGAGATGGTATGTGAGTATCATATACTCGATAATACCAAATGTATGATCAAATAAGTAAACATTGGATGCTCAAATACAAGAGGGGGTGAATTGTATACTTCAAAAATCCCTAAGGAAATTTTTAATAACCAAAATTCATAACACATATAAGTTTTAATAACATCCTTGATTCTAGAAAAGTGATTCTGGAAATGAAACTTAAAAAAAGGTTAGAACAAATAAGATTCTACCTTAAAGCATATAGAATCTAACTAAATTAGAGTACAAGTATAAGGAAGTATAAGAATGTTATACTTTCCTCAAAAATAGAAATGCAGCGGAAAACTTGTAACAAATCATGTAACAAGTATTAATACTTTTTAACTTAAAGGGAAGGGTATCCAACAACCATGGATAAAGGTCCCTTGATTTATACTTTCAAAAATGTATGTCTTACCCACACCAAGATAAGTCCTCAATACGAAGATTGAAGTCTGTCTTGCTATCCCCGTAAGCCCTCAACTATCAGGTAGTTGGCACCTCTGTCTTTCTCATCATGGAATCCCTCAAGTTCAAGGTAGTCATCACCTCTGTCTTCCTATCCCCGGAAGCCCTCAATTGTACACAACAACAATCAGAGTCACAAGGGCCAAAACTGAACAAGTAGTTCATTACACACAAAGCAATTAAAGTCTCTCTCTACAAATTACTTCCACAACATGTGGTCTCTAGAGTCATGGAACCATAATGAGCTCTTTCAAATGAGATCCTATTTATAGGCACGTCTTGAACGGTCGGCTCCCTCCTCCAAAGGTTATATTTTTCATTGAATTTCAGAGGGACCTATACATGTGTCACACAAACAACAGTTAGTTAGTAACTGAAATCTTGATATCATTTTATAACAAAACAATTGTAAGTAAAACATGGTTACATTACTAAAATCCAATATTCGTAGTGTATGAAAATATGAAATTTCAGATTCTAACCAAAAATGAATTTGGAGCCTAAAATACAATGGTATTCAGATTCTGATTTCTAGGAATTCAGAACCTAAATTATGTAGAATTTCGGAGTCTAATTTTCAAGGAAATTCCGAATCTGGATTAATAAAATTTCAGAACCAGAAAAAAAACGTTCAGAGTTAGAGTTCATGAGAATTCAGAGTTAGAAATCATAAGAGTTCTGAGTCTGAATACAGATAACTCGGAGTCAGAACATAGAAAGTTTGTAACCAGAATTAGTATTCAGAAGTTGGAGTCAGAACTCAGAAAGTTTGTAACCAGAATTTGGATTCAGAATTCAGAGTCAGGATTCAGAAATTTCATAACCTGAATTCTGATTCAGAATTATAGGTCAGATCTCAGAAGAGTTTGTAACTAGAATTTTGAGAATTCAGATCCTAGAATAGAATTCTTCTAATCTTGGAATTTATATGAGTCCAAGGTTTTTGTTTTCAAACCAAATTTTACACATAGAAAAAGTATGATATGGACAAAAAAACATGGTAAGGATAAATTTTCGTGGAAAAGGAAAATTTTCCATATAGAAGCGAAACAAAGGGTAAAAAGAGACTTTCCTTGAGATAAGTTGTTTGTGATTTTCAAAACAAGAGGAATATAAAATTCATAAGGAAAGTCTTAATGAAATAACAATCTCCCCCAAGTATGAAGGAATGGAAAAGTCATAAGGAAAACCTTATTGACTCAACAATCTTCCCCTTTTTGGAAGGCTCAAACATCCTTATGAAAGAGAATAAAAGTACATAGTACATATTTTCATAGACTTTTCAAATTAAACTTATCTCCCTTTTTACATTGGAAAAGATGAATATGAATAACTCCCCCTTAGGCTTTGGAACACTAAGGATAATATTCTAGATTTATGGAAGGAGAATTATCATTAACTTGAGTATGTAAATCTTGGTAATGAGATCTCCCCCTTAGATATACTCCCCTTACTTTGGGATATTTCTTCTTTTACGTAGAATTCTTTTTCCTTCTCTCCATTTGTGATTTCCAAAAAGATTTTGAGGGAATGGAAAAAAAATATGGTACCTGAAATATTAGTAAACACATCCAAACAAAACATGCATCCACAAATTCATTATGAATGGACGTATTTATAAAATAAAAAATAAATATAACAAATTATCGGATTTGGATCTATTTTGTTTCTTTTTTCCTTGGGCATAAGCTTCTTCACAATTATTTTTAGCTTCTTAAGCACTTTGTGATCCTCCTATGCTTGATTTTATAATTCTTTAATCATATATAAGTGATCTTTCATGGCCTCTTACTGATCCTTCAGCAATTCATCATGCTCCACTATCTTTTCTTGAATCTCAATCTGGAGATCATTTTCTATTTTATAGATTTGGACAATATAACTCAGCTTCCCATTCAGATCTTTGACATACTAAATCCGAACATTGTACTCAAGAGTTATCTTTTTCTCAAAGCTATCTGTAAGATTCTTTATTTTTGTGTCTTCAGTATCAAATGGTTCCTTGACATATTTTTGAAATTGATCAATCTCTCACAAATCTTCAATGATTTTATTGGAACAACTGGTCATTTTCATGCAGGATTTTCTGTGGGCATCATAGTTGATAAGGAAATTCTTATGTTCGGCCTCATCCTTTATACAATAATCCATCACCATGGATACAAAGTTTTATTTCTCATTCATACTATGATAAAGCATCTGGAACCCAGATTCAATTTCTGGAATGATCGGAATGGAGTCCAAAATCTTCTTCAGTGACTGAATGAGAATATCATGTTCCAAAGCTGATGACTCTGAATCTCACAATTTTCTTGGAGATGGTTCTTCCTCTAGCTCTACCAGCTTCCTCATAGAGGATCCTCCAGGTTCCTTTTTCTTCAAGATATCATTTTTAGGGTTATCAACAACCACTTATTTACCCTTATCATTTTTCAGAACAACTTCTTCATCGGGGGATTCATGCTCACTTCCAGACAACTATACACTCCTTACTTCATCAATTTTATCTTTTTCATCTCCTACCTCAATGTCTTCGGGAAGAATGAAGTGATGATTATAACTCTCTTTTTCAGACAACATGTTTACTTCCTCTTGACCCTTCTCATCTACTCTAGGAGAAGCAAGTTTTGATGATCCGACATGAGAAGTTTGTATTGACAACTTTTCAGAAGCACTTTTCTTCTCATGAAGGTCTTCTACTTTCTTTATCAGATCATCTGTATCTTTAGAGAATTGACCTTCTATAACATCTTCCATATCTTCCTTCTTAACTTCCTTCTCTTTGGCTTTCTCCAGAGACATGAACTTCTTTCCTAGAGTCTCAGGAAATGGTTCTACTAAGAAAGATTTCAGAATATAAAATTTATCAGATGCTATCTCAGTATCCCATAGAAGGGATTGAAAAACTTCAGCGTCATACATTTTCTTCTTCAGCTTCTTTTCCTTGGACTTCTTCTCAAGCTCATCAATAGCTTTCTCATTCAAGGCCTTGGCCTCTACAGGGTCTAGACTAAACTGTGGTTCCCCTTCATTCCGAGTCTTTTTATCCTCCCTCCATTTGGAAACCACTTAATCAGGATAAGCTTTCTGCTTCTTGGGATTGCGGATTGAGCTTCTTTGGCCGTAGGGGTTTCAGCTTCAGCTACTCCTTCCTTCAACTTTCTTTTCTTCCTAGCTTTATTAGATGGTTCAGCCTATTCATTATTCTTTGGAATGGATTCTGCCTCTTCCACTGGTAGATCATAAAATTCTCATGTCTCCTAAGAAAAACCAACATTCATTCTCTTTAAGATGTCATCACTGACTTACATCACTTTTATTTTCCTCGTCTTGGAACTGCAAGGAATATTGAAATATTAAATACACCGAACTATCATATTAGAGAGTAGATTAGGATACATGATAATATGTTCTCTTAAATTACCATTCTTTATATTCTCTATTTTAATGAGAATATTCCTCATTAGGTTTATCTTCAATAGATTTACCAAAAAGTCCAAGAAATACATATCACTTTTTTTAAGAGTTTCATTGTCACCCTTTCTCGGTACGATAATTCCCTAAACCCATAACTGTAGGATCCAATTATTGGAAGAAATATGTGAAATCATTGAATTCATGACATCAATAAGTCCAAGGTATTTCATATACTTCACCTTTGTGAAGCTTCCTTGTACATCCGGTAACTTGTGAGAACAAAACTCCGCTTCCCCGTCATATGAAAGCCCCACCAAGTTCACAGCCTTGGTGTAGGAGACTTTATATGTTTATCCATAACTCTTGAAGTAAAATTTTTCTCCAGATTCTTCTTTAAAAAAACATAATAATTCATAGAATTCTATCAGAAAATATAGATAAATAACACCATGAGATCTTATCTTCGATATGGCTACACTCTCTGATCCATTAAAATTGATGTTCTTGGAGATAATAGAGTCATAATTATTGTGAAAGTTCGGATGAACTAACCTCTCCCTGTATATTTTCCACTTTGCAATCGTCTTGATAGAAGACATATCTTGAGAGGGAACTTCTACAGACATTCAGAATTGAGCACTTTTGAAAAGTTCGTAAAGGGGTTTTCTAGAGGGGAAGAGATTCCAAACACAAATTTTTTGAAAATCGATGTGGGACAACCATCAGGGGTTCCCTTTATATAGGCGTTGAGGTGATGATTCAGTTTCCCATTTGAATCCAATAGCTAAGAATACTTTTAAACCGATCTAACGTTTGAAATGATAGCCACAAGGAAAAATATCGTTGTATCTAATCTTTTGAGGTTTTTAAGGGAAAACATTTGGATTTAAGGAAACAAGAATCTGAGATTTTTTTAAAAAAACTAATAGAAAGTAAAAGGTGATTACGAAAACTCAAGAAAGAATCATACCTCTTGGATTGTCAAGAGAATTATTCATATTGAGGAAAGTTATTCTTGAAGGACTTCAGATTCAAAAAAAACATGAGTACGAAAAACAAATTGAGTACACAAATCTTAATTACGAAAATCATCATTATGAAAATCTTTAGTTTGAAAATCATCAGTATGAAAAACTTATGTACAAAAAAACTTCACTATGAAAATTTCAAGTACGAAAATTTACATTAATAAAATTTTATGTATAAAATTTTATATTATAAAAAACATGAAAAACTTCATTACAAAAAATATGAAAAACTTCATTACGAATAATATGAAAAACTTCATTGTGAATATATGAAAAACTTCATTATGAAAAATATAAAAAACTTCATTACGAAAAATATGAAAAACTTCATTACAAAAAATCTAAAAAACGTCATCATGAAAATATAAAAAACATCATTACGAAAAATAGAAAAAAATTTCATTATATATGTAATCCCCCTATAAAAAAGAGATTATTACTGTATGAATATTGGTTCAGTAGGAATTTAATGAGGAGGATTACCTTACTGTTATCATTACAAAATTCTTGTTTAATATATTCAAATCTATCAAAGGGTAATGATTTTGTAAAAATATCAGCATGTTGGTCTTGCGTTTTGACGAATTGAAGAATGATATCTCCTTTCTCTGTGTGCTCCCTAAGAAAGTAATGCCTAATAACTATGTGCTTTTGATGGGAGTTATGTGAAGGGTTTTTACTAAGGGAAATGAAACTTATATTATCACAAAAAATTATTGTTTTGGTAAAAATAATACCATAGTCTGTGAGTGTGTGTTGCATCCATAACACTTGAGCACAACAACTTCTAGCTGCTATATATTCAGCTTCCGCAGTGGAAAGTGTCACTGAGTGTTGATTCTTGCAATACCAACAATCTAATAAATCTCATAAGAAATGACATGTTTCGGATGTGCTCTTTCTATCCATTCTACATCCTCCAAATTTAGCATTTGAAAAAAATTTAAAACAAAATCATATCCAGAAGTATAAAAGAGTCCTATATCCAAGGATCTCATTAAGTAGGGAAAAATTCTCTTCACTACCATTAAATGATATTCCTTAGAATTGGATTAATATCTTGCACATAAGCATACTGAAAACATTATGTTTGGATGACTAGCTATTTTGTAATGTATACTTCCTATCATAGCTCTAAAATATGTTTGATCTACAGGTTTCCCAGGTTAATCAAGATCAAGTGTGTTTGAGGTACCAATGGGAGTACTTATACTTTTACTGTTGTCATATCCATACTTTTTAAGACGATATTTAGTATACTTTTGTTGGGATATATAGATTCCATCTGGTTTTTGAGAAATTTTAAAAGAAAGGAAAAATGATAACTCACACATCATACTCATTTCAAACTCAGATTTCATTAGATACGCAAATAATTAGTTAATGATTGCTGAGTTGAACCAATTATAATGACAACAACATAAATTTGAACAATCAAAACATTTTTTATATTTCATTATAAAAAGAGTTGGATATTCATTTCCATTAATATAGTTATTTTGAATCAAAAATCATGTAAGTCTATCATACCAAGCCGTAGGGGCTTGTTTAAGGCCATATAAATCTTTGGTAAGTCTAAAAACATGATCAGGATGTTTTTTATATTCAAAACCAGGAGGTTGTTCAACAAAAAAATCCTATTGAACATAACCGTTAAGAAAAGCACATTTCAGATCCATTTGAAAAAGTTTGAAATTGAAGAATGCTATAAAGGCAGGTAAAATATGAATAGATTCTATTCTAGATACTAGAAAATATGTTTCTTCATATTCTATTCCTTCTTGTGGATTATAGCCTTTAACAACTAATATTTCTTTATTTCTAACAATGACTCCATTTTCATCACACTTATTTCCGAAGACCCATTTTACTAAAATAATAGAAGATTCTTTTGGTCTTTCAACCAAGGTCCGGACATTATTCCTTTCTAAATAATTTAGTTCATCTTGCATGGCTTTAATCCAATCATCATCACCTGAAGATTCATTAGTGATTTTTGGTTCTAATTGGGAAAGGAATGACAGATGTTCTATTTAATTTCATAAGGAACATATAGTCCTTACATTTTGATTTACATCACCAATGATACTATCACTGGGATGATTCTCTAGAAAAGACTGATTTGGGTTTTGTAAAACATGTTCATCAATATAGGGTAGAAAATATTCTGCTGTAAATGTTTCAGTAGTATCTTCATGAACATTTTCCATACCATAAGGATCATCTATCAAAGCTTGATAATCATTTTTTTAAAAGATATCTGAGGATGTAGGTTGGGGTTGTTTAAATATAAAAGGATCAGTTTCCTAAAATTTAACGTGTACTTTCTCTTCAAAAGTACAAGTGTTTTTTATTGAAAACTCTATAAGGCTTAGAAATTGTAGAGTATCCTATGAATATTCCTTCATCATATTTTGGTGTGAATTTATATAGATTATCTTCAGTATTAATAATGAATACCTTAAAACCAAAATACTTAATGTAGGAAAGTCTAGGTTTCTACCATCACATAACTCATAAGAAGTTTTATAAAGAAAAGTTCTAATCAAAACACGACTTATATTATAAGAAGTAGTGCTTATAGATTTAGCCCAAAAATGATTGGCTACAGAATACTCACTTAACATGGTTCTAGTTATCTCTTGAAAAATTCTATTTCTTATTTCAACAACACCATTTTGTTGAGGTGTTCTGGGTGCTAAAACTTTATGAGTAATTCCTTTTCTACTATAAAAAGTTTCAAAATAAGAATTTTGAAATTCTACTCCATGATCACTATGAATATTTTTTAATGGAAGGTTTTTCTCATTTTTAACTTGTGCCCTAAAACATTTGAAATATGAAACAACATTAGATTTATTTGCTAGAAAATAGACCCACGTAAATCTAGTGTAATCATCAACTAGAACAAATACATAGTACTTGCCTCCAATGCTTCCATTTTATGTAGGACCAAAGAGATCCATATACACTAATTGTAATGCATCAGTAGTTTTGACTTCACTGACAGATTTAAAACTTGATTTATGTTTCTTGCCATATTGACAATGGTCACAATCTTTTTAAGAATCAAATCTAAGCTCTGATATATCCTTAACTAATCCTTTATTAGAAAGTTTTCATAACTTCCTAATATTAAAGTTTCCTAACCTTCTATGAAACAACCAAGAATGATCTTCCATTGCACTAAGGAAATGTAAGTCTTGGTTCTTAATTTCTTCTAAGTTTAGTGTGTAAACATTCTCTTGCCTATGGGAAGAAATAATAAACTCTTCCTTGGAATTGTATACTAAGAAACTGTAATTCCTAAAATTCACAAGGTAACCTTCATCACATAATTGTCTTATTCTAATGAGGTTGTTCTTAAGACCCTTAACAAATAAAACATTTCAAATCAATGTTTTTCCAAGAAGGAGGATGTTACCTATACAAATAATTTCTCCCTGATCATTATCTTCAAAAGTTACCTTTCCACCTTTCGTCTTGATAATCATTTAAAAATAGTTTTTGTTACCATTCATATGACGGGAACATACACTATACATGTAAAATGTATTGTTGTTTGTACTTTCCTTATTTTAATAAAAATAAGAAAAATTTAGGTTTTCGGAATACAAATTTTCTTGGATCCAGAATTCTTAGAACGAAAATTTTTTGTCACACATATCTTCTTAGAAAAATAAGATTTATGAAATCCTAACGATTGGGTTTTTTAGATAACAGTTCTTTGTCCAGTGTCCACCACACTAACACTTTATGTAGAAAGGAGTACTTTGTGGAACAAAATTTTTATTACTAAAAATAGGTATAAAACTAGTATAACGAAAACTAGAACTATTAATTTGAGGTCGGATTTGAGAATACATTTTATCAAAATTTTCTTTACGTAAGGTAAAGTTTTAAAAACACTTCCTCAAGGAAACTTTTTCAGATTTGAGTTTGATTACCAAGTTATTTTCATCCAAAACATTGGATTTTGAACTAGAGCTAGGCTCGAAATAATTTTTCATCGAAATTAAGTTTTCTAGATCTGTAGAAAGTTTATTCTTCTCGGAATTTACTTCCTCAAGATTTTTTGAAATACTTTCAAAATCAGAATTTTTCTTATCAATATCTTTAAAAAGATCTGATATTTCTTTAGTAAGAATAGTATTCCTAGAATTTTCCTTATCATGTTTTTTATGATTTTTGAATTCTCAATCTCAAGAAGTTTGGAAAAACTAGAAACATAATCACGGGTAGGTAAAGTATTATCTTCATCGGAAGAAGATTCTTCATCTGAAGAGTTATAGTATTTACTATCATTGGAATTTAAAGAAACATTGTTCAATGATTCATCATTTTGTACCTTAGCAATTAAATAATGATTTTCAATAGGTAGTCTGGCTATTAGACTAAGATTCATCTTTCTAGAAGATTCATAATCTAAAGATTCATATGGAGAGTCTCCTCCACTGGAACTCATGGTGTCATTTTCTTTCAAGACATTCTTAGCTATATCCTTGTAATACTTCTTTCTATTTCTCTTAGAATGACTTTCCATTCTTTCTTTTCTCTTAAGAATAGTATAATCAGGTCTTATGTGTCCATCTCTCTTGCAATCATAACACGTGACTTTAGAATATTTTTTATCTTTCCTTTCCTTTTTCTTATATCTAGATTGAAAGTTCCTCTGTCTATCTATCTTATTCAACCTTCGAGCAAGATTTTCTAATTCATTTTCTGAGGATTCACTTCCACTAGATTCGGATTGGATAACAACTTTCTTAGATGTGGATCTAGTAACTCTCTCAAGAATCTTGGCATTCATATGATTAAAAGTTTTAGTAAAAGCAACACATCCATTTCCATTCTTCTTTTTTACATTATTATCATCTCTCTTAATTCTAGTCTCATGTTGAAGAAGAGTTCCAAACAGTTCATCAAGTATAATTTGAGTAACCTTTTTGTTCTCATCAATATCAGTTATCTTTGATTCCCACTTTTTGGGCATGATGTTTATGATCTTATCAACAAGAGCTTCATCAGATAATCCTTTCTCACCCATTGGTTGAAAAATATTTACAATAGTCAGGAATCTTTGTTGCACCGTAGATATGGGTTCTCCATAAGGAAACATAAAAACCTGATATTCAGCTTTAAGCATGGATCTTCTTGTTTCAATAACTATGGAATTTACAAAGAGAGTAACTTCATTTTTCTTCTATATAGAGTTTTCTACTTCACAAGATGAAATTTGGCTGTATATATTTCAAGTCATGGAAAAAATTAAAGTATTGTGTACCTTCTAATTCAGTTGATATTCATGCTTTTTTTGATTTGTAGAGGTACTAACATCCTTGTCATGGATTTTATATCCTCTAGTAAGTATACCAAAATTATCAACACCAGTATTGATAATGAAAGTCTTTATACATTCTCTCCAATACTCATAGTCATTTCCATCAAAAATAGGTGGTCTTGTTGGATTAAGATTGTCTATCGAACCATCATTGATTCCTACCATCATTAAGAACATTATTTCCACACAAAACTTGTTAATAGAAAAAGTTTATAAACAAAGAAAATATTACTAAGAAAGGAAAATATAAAACAAGAGTATCTCTAAGAAAAAAATGAATCCAAACTATACAAGGCTGAAAAACTGATTCCTAAAAAGTGTGAATCTGGAAGTTCAATTCTGAGAAATCTCTTCTGAACCTAATCATGAGATTAATTCAGGGGTCACCTTCCTCTGATACAAGTTATTTAGATTGTATGTGACAATGATATACTCTATAATACCAAATGTAGGATCGAATAAGTCAATATGAGATTCTCAAAGAGGTGGGTGAATTATACACTTTAAAAATACCTACGGAAATTTTGAATAACCAAAATTCCCCACTCCTCTATGTTCTAATAACGTTCTTGATTCCAAAAAAGTGATTTAGGAAATAAATCATAAAAAAAGTTTACAACAAATAAGACTATACCTTAAAGAATATAGAATCCAACTAAATCAAAGTACACGTATAAGGAAGTATAATAAAGTTATACTTTCCTCGAAAATAAAATGTAGCCAAAAACTTGTAACAAAGCAAGTAACAAGTATTAAGTCTTTTTAACCCAAATATAAGGGTATCCAACAACCTTGGATATGGTTACCTTGATTTATAATTTCATGAAGGTCTACCTTACACAAACCAGGGTAATCCCTCGATACGATGATCGGAGTCTGTCTGGAAATCCCCGCAATCCCTCAACTATCAGGTAGTCGGCACATCTATCTTCCTTGACAAGGAAGGCCTCAAATTAAATTTAGTCGGCACCTCTATCTTCCTATCCCGGGAAGACCTCTATTGTACACAACAAAAATCAAATTCACATGAAGAAAAACTGAACAAGTAGTTCAATATGCACAAAGCTATGAAAGTCTCTCTCTAGAAATTACTTCAACAGAATGTGGTCTCTAGATTCATAGAACCATCATGAGATCTTTCAAATGAACTCCTATTTATTTGAACATCTTCAATGGTCATCTCCCTCATCCAATGATCATATTTTGCCTTGAATTTCAGAGGGACCTTTACATGTGTCACTCAAACAATGATTAGTTAGTAACTGAAATCACGATGTCATTTTATAACAAAACAAGTTTAAGAAAAACATGGTTACATAACTAAAATCCAAAATTACAAGTGTAAGAAAATATGAATTTTTGGAGTCTAATAAAAAATGAATTCAAATTCTAAAATAAAATGGTATTCGGATTCTATTTTATATGAATTCGGAACCTGAATTATAGAGAATTCTGGTGTCTGAATTTCATAGAAATTCGGAATCTGGAATCATAAGAATTTTGAACCAGAACATACAATATTTAGATTCAGAGTTCACGAGAAGTCAGATTTAGAATTTATAAGAGTTAGGAGTCTAAATATAGGGAACTCTGATTCATAACATAGAATTTTGATAACCAGAATTCATATTTAGAATTCAGAGTCATAACTCAGAATGTTCATAACTAGAAATCAGATTCAGAATTCGGAGTTAGAAATCAGAAAGTTCTTAACCAGAATTCGTAGTCATAACTCATAAAGTACTTAAGATGAATTCTGATTCAGAATTCGGAGTCAGAACTCAGAATAGTTTGTAACCAAAATTCTAAGAATTCGGATCCTAGAACAGAATGCTTCATATCTAGGTATTTATTGGATTCTGAGGTTTTTGTTTTTAAACTGAATTTTACACTTAGAAAAATTTTGATATGGACAAAAAACATGGTAAGGATAAATTTCCTTGGGAAAGGAAATTTTTCTATATAGAAGTGAAACACAGGGTAAAAAGGGATTTTCCTTGAGATAAGGTGTTTGTGATTTTTAAAACAAGTGTGATGGTAAAGTCATAAGGAATGTCTTAATGACATAACAATCTCCCCCAAGTATGAAGGAATAGAAAATTTATAATGAAAACCTTATTGACTCAAATCTGCTGAGGCGAAGGCATTGAAAATCAAGGCTTTTGAGGAAATCGAAAGGAAATAATAGTATAAGAAGAAAAAGAAGAAGATGTTTAAGGAACAAATTGTTCCAGTTTGTCTCAAGGATACTAATAAAGCGTCCAAAACAATTCCTGTATAATAATATATTTTTTCAATAATCAGTTCTAGTGACTCTGGGAAGAAAGATAGTAATTTCAAAACTAGAATAAGAAGATGATATTTTTAATGAATACATGAGAAGATCATCCGTTCTGAAAAGCTTTCGATCTAGACTTCCCAGGTTGAATATAAAGAATTTTCTTCCCCTAAAAAATATAATGAGTCTTTGGAAGAAGTAAATAATACATCAGATGATAAATGCCGAAATCTTGATCTTATTCAACCAGATGATCTTGTGGCAGATGTTGAGAAGGAAAAGGTTGATAATGATAGAATCATTCAAAAAATAGATAGAGAACATGAATAACCAAAATATATGGAGACTATTTCTTAAGACGATGAAAGAAAAAACTTATATTTGATACATATAAGAAGTCTAGGGTAGCTAATAATGAAGTTGGTGGTCAATGAAAAAAAACGTTGTTGAGATAGGGAATGAATCCTTACATACAAGGGAATATAATTCTGAATCATCCTCCATGGGTTATGAATTTGTAGTTCCATTGTTAAATAAATTAGTTGAAACTATCCATTTGTTACCAAGTACTGACTCGATGTTTTTTATGATTTGACATTCATTCAATCAGAAATCAGATTCTTTTAGAATTCTTAAAGTTACATTCATTAGGCATGAGGCTAACATAAAAACTTTATATACCGGGTATGATTTTTCTAGAATGATCTTGCAAATAAATCACTAAGTGTTCAAAGAAGAAAATTGGAGATATGAGAATTCGTGATGACTTTTTAGATTCTATGAAGGATTCCTTTGATAAAGATAATTAGATTATGATGGAGTTTAAATTCATTTTTCAGAAAAGATTAACCTAGAACAAGAACCCGGGATGAAATAATTAAAAGAATTGAATGGGAATCTCAATTTAGTTGATTTTAATTTGAAGAGGTAAAGAGATATCTGGATAGATTTTGGATAAAATATTAGTAATCGATAATATCATTGGAAGTCTTCTATAGAATTCATAAAGTCTCATTATGAAAAGATCAAATCCTTTGAGGAAAAAATGAGGAACAGGAATAGCTCCTCATGAAATTTGAATAAGATCACAAAGAGCATAAGAAGCTGAAGAACAAAATGAATAATTCTACAATGAAGGAAAAATATGGATGAATATTTTTTCATTCAATTTTGATATTTTTTTGTACATTCCATGTATCAATTTTTCAAAAATTAATGAATAAAATTTATTGTTCTTAATTTTATTTTTTGTAGGTAGATCTAATATTTCAGGTGCCATATTTTTTTCCATTCTCCCTATTCATTTTTGAAAATCACAAAGGATGAGAAAGGAATAATAAATAATAATACTATGTAAGTAAGAGAATGCCCTATGAACAGGGGATTTTATCTATGGGTGAGTTCACTCAAAGATGATATCCTTATGAAATAAATGGAAAAATCTCTTTAAAGAGTCAAGAATTTGATCCATGATGATTTAAAAACCTATGTGGTGGTTAGTCATATTAATAATAATTCATAAGTAATGGGAGATATGTTTTCCTTTTATGTTCATAAATAAACATTGTAAGTTCTTATATTAAATTTCATAAGGATTTTTTTGATTTATAAAAAGGGGGATATTGTTGAGTCAATAAGTCATCCATATGACTTTTCCATTTTCCAATGTTTTTAGAATCACAAACAACTTATTTAATGGAAATTATTTTTTCTCTATGGATTGTTTATGTAAAGAAAATACCATTTCTCTATGGAAATTTTTATCCATACCTTTGTTTTCATTATTTAATTTTATAATATCTCTAAATGAAACACATTTTAGTACTATGTATGAAATTCATAGTTATATGTAAATCCTTGGAATCTTATAATTGCTTCTATATAGATTGTTCTTTTTCAGATCCCAAATTCTAAAAAAAAATTAGATTCTGAATTCATGGAAATTCAGACTCCAAATTCACTAAAATTCAGATTCCAAATTCTTTCAAATTAAGATTCGGAATTCTAATAAATTAGGGCTTCGAATTCTATGAATTGTTTCTCTAAATTCTTTGAAATTCAGGCCTTGAATTTTCTAGATTTCAGACTCTGATTCTTCCGAATTCATACTATTATTGCCTTTAATTCATGCTCCAAATTCTTTAGAATTTGGGATTTCAATTCCTCATAATTTTTACTCTGAATTCATCACAATTTATAATCCTAATTCTTTAAAATTAAAATTTTGAATTCCTCAGAATTCCGACTCAGAATTCCTCATAATTCAAACTTTGAATTCCTCATAATTTCGACGCTGGATTCTTCAGAATTCCAACTCCAAATTCTATAGAACTACAACATAAATTTATTAATAATTCAGACTCTGAATTTCTTAGAATTATGACATTAAATTTCATTATTCCAACATCAAAATCCAAAAAATTCAGGTTCCAAATTCTTCATAATTCAGACTCCAAATTCTTTTCAATTCAAACTATATAATCTTTAGAATCCAAATTCCGAACTCATTGAAATACAAAACCCAAATATCAATGCCTTGTAGATTCTTAATGATTATATGGATAGACTCTAAATTTATTTTTTAATACTCTTAAAAAAAGATTGTGTTAAGAAACATCATTTTCCGTACACATGTTATTGTTATGAAATTATGTAATACAATATGTTTCAAACTAACTGTTGGTTGAGTGACACATGTATATCTCCCTCCATGATTCAAGGAAAAATATGATTATTGGAGGAGGTAGATAACCATTGGAGTGTATTCCTATAAATAGGATCTCATTTGAATGATCTCATTATCTATTTATTGACTTTGAGATTACATACTATGAAGTAATTTATAGAGAGAGAAAGTCTCTCATGCCTTGTGCATACTAAACATTGTGTTCATCTTGCTTCATGTGACACTGATTGTAGCTAAGTACAATCGAGGTCTTCCAAGGATAGGAAGACAGAGGTGCCAGCTACATTAATGTTCGAGGACTTATGGGGATATGAAGTCAGATGTAAAGTTTACCTTAAAGATCTAGGGCGTGCAGGGATATCAAGAAATATTCTGATATTCTAATCGATGGCTTACCCTAGTGTGGGTATGATAGACATTCTTGAAAGTATAAATCAAGATAACTTTATAAAATGTTATTGGATACCATTCTCTTAGAGTTAAAATATTTTATACTTGTTACTTGTATGGTTTCAAGTTTAATTTCCACTGAATTTTTATTAAATAAGAAAGTATAACATTATTATACATTCTTGTACTTTTTTATACTCTAATAAATATGACTCTATACTCTTTAAGGTACAATATTTCTTATGTAATCTTTTCTAATGCTTCATTTCTATAACCATATTTCTGAAACCTAATAATGTTTGTCTCATAATAGTATTTTAAGGTTTTTGAATTTACCCAATTTAACATTGTTAAGCATTGTTTTCCTTAAGGTTAAAAATGAATGTTTATAAACATACAATTCTCCCCTATTGTAATTGATAATTTTCATTCTATATTTTGATCCTACAAAAACAAACAAGAAAACCCATTGAATAACATCCATATTCTGTGGATGAGGTTCCCTATCATTGGAGAGGAGAAAATCCTAATTGAGTGTCCAAATGGGGATGATATGGTTTTTTAGGGTCAATATCATGTGAGGCCATTTTTTAAATACCCTCTTTTTAAAATGTAAATAATTTAGTTGAACTGCTAATCAAACCATGCTCTAACCATACACATGATACAACAATAAGTGATACCTCAAATGGTTGACCTAAAAAGAAAAAATATAAGGTTCCAAAACTATGAAAACCCACTCACTCAAGTTACATTCATTAACTGGGGTGTACATACTATTTATTAAACCATGGACCATAATAGTTCATCATCTCATAGTCATATTCATCCACTAAGAAGGTTTCTTGGAGATTATTATTTCTCATGGGAGGATCACTTACAGTTAGTGGAGTTTTCTTATAATAATATTTATTAGGCTTCTAGGCGTATGGCTCTGTTTAAAGCATTGTATGGGAGTCTATGTCAGTCTTTGCAATTTAGGGTGGAAATGGGTGAGACATTGATTGTTGGTCCAAGTCATTTCCAATAGACTATGGAGATGATTAATATTATTATAAAGGGAATAGGTATGGCTCAAAGTCATAATAAATCATATGAAGTCATTCGTCGAGGGTCTTTATCATTCCATGTTGGTTGTCATGTGATTTTGATAATATTTCATAGGCCTAGATATCACCATTTTGGAAATAAGGGAATGTTATTTCTAATTTATCTTTTGAATTTTGAGATAAATGACTGGGTAGGAGAGGTGGCACATCAATTATACTTGAAACCATAGTTTTGTTTTGTGCATAATATCATTCATGTATCTCAGTTAAAAAATATCAACAAGATCATACCCATGAGAATTAGTGAGATCATGTATACCAGAGTAAGATGCTCCATTGGTGTACAATCCATTGAATATTGTGGATATGAAAGAGAGTGTATTCGATGGGTAAAGAATGAACCTAGTGAGGGATTTGTGTAAACATGGTCAAATTCAAGAGGGGACTTGGGAATATGAGGAATAAATTTATGAGGTGTGGACTTTTCTTATTCGACAAAGTGATGGGTTTTTACATTCTGAGGATGGAAAGTCCAATGATGGGAATAATTTAGAACCCCCCCCCCCCAATTTGATGTATGTAACCCATTTATTATTCCTATTTATGTTTATAAATTGGTTGGGTAATGTTTGAGAGAGTTTGGAAGGGTTTTGGGTAGGTTCTGGGGATTTTCAATTGGTGGATAGTTTGAGAATGGTTAGTTAAATCTGTAAAAAATCTCCAAGAAACCATGGATGTTGATCCAAAGGGCTACGAATTGGGGAAGTGTTAAGGCCCACAATTTACAAACCAGGCGGCCACCCCAGGTAAAGTCTACATGTTTAGGAAGTGTGATTTCCTATGGTTGTTTAACTATCTATGTAACCATGTGGGTCAACCGTTCATGGTCTACGTTGAGTCTGTATTAGGCACAAAGGTAGTGCACAATTTTTTTTAACAAAGTGGATAGAAAATGATCAGGTTAAAAATAGGGATTTTAAAAAATAACCTCACATTAATTTAACCCTAAAACACTCATTTGTGCCCCATTTCATCACTCACTCAGTATTTTATCCATGCCATCGTTCAAGAACATCTTCCACTCATAAACGAAGTGACTAAAAAGGATTTCATGGTGTCTTAAAGACATATATTCCTTGGTAAATATATTTCCGTGGTTTTTTCTTAGGTTTTCATCGATCTACTATTCCCACTCTCTGTTTTTCATAGATTTAGTTCAATTGAGTATAGATCTAGGGTTATTTCCCCAATAATTCTTTGATTTTAATTTTTTTGACATTATGGGAAGTGATATAAAGTGGTATTGTGGAGTTCTTAGTAGGAATTGTGGAGAGTTTGATTCGTTGTCCATATTCCACAAAACTCTAATGGTAGGTGGCATCAATCTCGACTTATCTTTCTAGAACTGGAAGGATTGATTTAAAATTAATTATTTTTCATAAAATGTAAGATGAAATTTTTGTGTGATGTTTTATTAAAATTTATTATGTGATAATTTGTGGATTTGAGGGGATATATGATATTAATATTTAATATGTTTCATTATTGGACACTAAAATGATGGTTTTAAAATATGTTTCATGGTTTATTTATGGAAATTGATTTGAAATTTTTTTATAGAAATGTTGTCTGGCATGGATGTGGTTTATGAGTGTTTTTAGATAATGGTTGTCTTTGTTAAATTAATGTTTTTAATGTTTTTTGGAAATGTTTTTTGGCATAAAAGATTGATTTTGTTTGGGAAAATTCATTTGATATAATTTTAGAAATTAGATATTATCATATTGTTGTGATTTTTTTAAATGCTATTGGAATGGTTTTTTTATTATGTTATTAAGAATTTTTTGGATGATATGAATAGTGGCATGATGTACCACTATAAAAGTGGATGAGTTTGGATGGTTTGTTACACTATCTAAGTTATACTGAGCTCGCATTCATGGAACCAATTAATACGGTTGAAATTTCCATTGGACCACGTAAGGTGAATTGGTTTATTCCCATATGAGTTGTGTAAATTTGCAAATGAATTGGTTGGTTTTTTTACATTTAATATGTGATGACTTGAGGAGGATGTGTCTTGATAATAGTGTTCTTGGCATTCTGAAAATTATATCATTGGTCATTTTTTCATAACTTTTTTATATAAATTTATTGATGGGTTCTATCCAAGTGGAATGTGTATAGATGTCCTTTAGGGAAGACTACTGACTATCATTACTCATACCCTACTTTGGAACAAAATTTATTTCATAGATATTGTATTTCAAGGCATTGGTAAAGGTAAATAATCTCATTTTCATAGTGGATTATCGTGAAATTTTGGTGATCTAATGGTGTTGGAGAAATGTATATTAGTGAGGATCAATAAAGATTTTTCTTGGTGTCTTTTCGATTTTTATTTTTTTATTTATATTTGTATTCTTATTTATGTATTGGTATGTTATGGTATTGTGGTCCCTTTTTTATCACTTTGAGTTGTAGTAAAATGTTGACAAGCATCATGTAGTGGTTATGGGGTAATGAAAAATTTGATTTTTTTTATTTCGAAGGGAATATTATTCCCCAATAGTTCATGAAGAACCCAACATGTATTTCCATCTTGTGGTGCATTATGGATATCTCTTAAGGATGTGTAGAACTTCCACCTCAACTCATGCTAATAAATAGGGGAAGGATGTTGCATGACTCATGTGATCTAGATAACCTGAGATCGTTGAGGAGGTATGGATGTTGTCTTGTGTTAAAAAGTAATAATGCCTTATGGGATGGGTGTACAAATTTATTGGGAGAATAACCTATCGTAATTTAGTGTAATATAAGGGGGAAGCACAGGATATGCACAAGGAATTTTGGGTTTTGAAACAGTGCGGTGGTCATTGGTAATCGGTGTAAATCCCTAGGGATGTGATGGAATATCTCATGTGTTGAAATGGATATAGAGATAATCTAATAGTTGGGAAAGGTCTGCTTGACAATGCATAGTGAGGTGGTAGTGGGTTATGGTTTGAAATCCAATTCGATGTTTTGGTGATTGAGTTATGATGAGATATTAGAAGGAATGAAATCCCGATAGATTGGCCAAGTAAATGTGCCCCCATTATGGGAGGTGATATCGACGATGAATAGTTTATGGTGGTGTTCGTTGATAAGACCATAGTGGAGTTTTTCTAGTAATGATCAAGTCCAATATCATTCAATCATCTTGGGTAAGCTAAGGGAACTCTGGCCTTACCACTAGCCACCACAATGTGTTTTGGAAGAAAATGGATCCTCTTGGAGGATGCAGTCATCAGTATATGAAATTAGAGATGGATGATGGACAGATCACCACAGAAAAATAATAGGTGAGGTCCGCAATACTGACCCGATACTGATAAATTCCATGGGTTTCATTCTCAAAATCTTGAAAAATGTTGTTGTTGGTGATGTTTTTAGGAGAAATATATCTGGTAATGTCCATGTTTCCTAGTCCAGATTGTTATCAAAGTGTGAGATGTGGTGGATGGAATTAATATAGGAATGTGGTGAGGATGATAATACAATGTTCAGGAGTAATATTCTATTCATGGATTTATGTAAATGATTATGGAGGATATATGGTGTCATTAATATTCCAATTTGAATCCCATAAGGGACATGTTTTTCTTCCGTAGTGAAGGCCACGTGGTCCTTCAATGTAGTGGTAGATTGAGCCAAAATATGGATTCATGATCAAGTTGGTTTTTGGTGTTAATTGAGTGCTGCATCAGATATGTGTGTTGGTGGTTTACAGAGAGTCCGAAAATGGTTTTTGGAGTATTTGATGATATGGTAATGATGTTTCATTAAGGAATAGGAATGGACTTTAGTGGGTGTGTGCAGAGGTTGGATCCATGCCTTAAGAGATAAGGCATTGAGTCCTGGTAGAGTGGCTACATGACAATAGTAAATGTTGGGTGATAATAGAGTGAGTCTGATCGGATGGCCTAAATTAGTTGGGTAAAAGAGAAAATAAGTGGTGGGATGTATTCTACCACCAGTTAATTTGGGATTATATGTGCACTCAAGCTACGAAAATGTGTTTTTAGGAAGAACCAATTTGTATTTAATAGAGATATGTAAAGAGGATGTGTGAAAAATCGTGGTAGTTTTGATGATAGGATTGAATGTAAGATTTGTTTAGACTTTTCATGGTTGTTCAGTGTGGTGAGTTGGGATATTCATCAAGTATGTTGTGAATGTTTATTTGAGGTTATTTTGGTCACTTATTCATGGTGGAGGTTCCCAAAATCAGGTGATGATGGTAGAGACAAATGGTGTATGTCAGGGAGAATCATACAGGGTAACTGGTTTTTTGATTATGAGAGTGGTATTATAGGTTAGATGGACTCGTCTGAGAGCCCTCTTAGTGTACCATTTATGGTAATAATCAATGTCTCTAGTTTTTACCAGTTGGGTATCATGAGGTGGACGTTCTTCTTGTGTTATGCTTTTAATTTTCCAACATAGTGTGATGTTATTGGGCCTCAAGATCTAGATTAGTGTTGATTGGGAAATGTGGTTAAAATCTGGATGAGCCTTTTGGTGATTCCTTACTTGGGTCACTGTTATAATTTTTAATGAATTGGGTGAGATGGTTCCAAGTAATATGAGACATGAATTTTTGGGAGGGCTAGACCGAGGGTTTTCCAATTGTATCTCTAAGGGTAGTGTAGTAACTTTTATGTATCATTTTTTGTGGTTTAATGGTGTTAACCTGAAAATTCATTTATGATTTATGTTGGCGGTGATGAGTTGAGGTTGATGAATCATCAAATATTATTGGGTTATTTTTTTGGATCCTAGTGGGAGAAATGTTTTCAGGGTTGGTTTTGTTTCCTTGGTATGAGATTTGTTATGGAATCACTGAGTCCATGAAGAATCATGGGAGATTAAAGTTGATATGTGGGTCTCATGGTCCTACCTTTTATCTTAAGGTCGTAATTATTTTTGAGAGTATAGATCGAGGACGAGCCATTATATGGTTAGTAGGTTGTAAAATTCTGACTATTCACGAAGGTATGTCCCTATTTAAATTTTAGTCAAATTCCATTCGTACGGGTTAATGAAGTTATTATTGGGATTATAAATAGTTTTTGGGTGTGTTTGAGGGATGAGAGACATGATGGGATGAGAAATGAGTCAGAATAGTGCGTATATCATTATTGGTGCATGATTCTTACAAACCATGAACCTATCCAAGGGAAACCATGCGGTCAAATAACTCATGGAAAGAGGCTAGAACATGGTATTCACATGGTTTTAAAAATCATGTGGGTGCTCTATGAAATTGTGTATCTTTTCCCTTATTGGACAAAGCGTGCTTCACATTTGGAGAACATTTTGAAAAACCATGCAAACATTAAAAAGTGTGAAATTATATGTTTTTCCTATTTGGATGTAATTGTTATAACATGATTTTCTTCATATTAATCATCCAAGATCTTGGGAAAAGAAAAATTCCCTTATAAAATTTGAGGGGATGACATTCCATCGATTCTTGTCCATATAGTTTTTATTTGGGTGAAAATAAATGATTCTAGGGAGTCTAAAACAAATATTTTCAATATTTTCTAGAACATGGCCAGTTAGATCTATCCTCTATTTTGAATCCCTAAAACCCTCACCTCTCTAGTATATTATGTGTTGAACCCCTAAGGGGAATTTTAGAATTCATCTTTTGTAGAGGTTAAGAAAGATTTCATCATCAAAGATGAGGTAGGTGGTCTTAATTCTTTTGAATATATTCTTGATGTGTTATATGTGTTTGTAGTTATGTAATTTCACTAAATTGAAATCTTCAAATGTCTTTGATTTTGGAAAGATAGTTTTTCCTTATATTGAGGTGAAATACACTTTATGGACACCATGGGGTTTGTTGATGTTGTGATATGTAGCCTACGGCTACCATGGGGTATATTGAACCCCTAGGAATGGGGAATAAATTGGTAAATATTGAGACAGGGGAATATGAGATTGAATTGGTTGTGAATATTATTAGAGACTGTGGGATTTTTAAAAGGGTGAATAAAATTTATTATATGTTAGATTTTGTGAAATGAATAAGTTGTTTTCGAAATGTTTTAAACAATTCTTTTTTGATTTTGATCTGATTAAATATTTAAATTGGGGAAAAAATTTTAAAAGTTGGAAATTTTTTGCAAGGAGTTAGTGGCCTCAATGTGATTTAGAGTGCTCTTTTATTTAGATATTTCAAATAATTTTTTATATAGTGGTCTTGTAATCCATTTTTGTAAAAATTTGTCAATTATTTTTAGAAATGGATATAAATGGGAATTAAATCCTTAGGGACTTGGTTTAGTTTTTTTTAAATAAAGTCCCATGTATTAAATGGTTTATTCAAGATTTTTTAAATGAGGGTTTGAACTTATGTGTTACCCTGCAATGGGAAATTAATTTGATGATGATTGTTTCCAGGAGAAATATATAATAACGGGTGATTAGGATATTAGTTTCTGTGCTAATGGGTTATTCCTTGTTAGTGGGATGTCTATAATGAGTAATTATTGAAAATGATGAATGGGTTTAATAAGTATGGTTTTTTTAGTAAATGTGGTGTGGTTATGAAGCATGTGATCATGGCTCAGTGGTATGTGGGTATAGGAATGGAGTTCCACCCATATTTTGGGTTTGACTGAGGCACTAAACCCCACTCCTATAATGCATGGATTAGGGAGTTAGACTGAGACACTTTTACCTTAATGGTTGCATTTGGTGAGACTACATGGAATAAGGATCCATGGAAAGTGTTTTGTAATGTATGATTGTGATATCAAATTGAGGATATATGCTTCTCGATGTATGGTCATTGTGTTGGTTTGGAAGTTGGAATGAGGATCTATGGTACCCAAAATCGTATTTAAATGGAATTATTACATGACTAAGGATCCTATATAAGTTAATAAATTATTATTAAGGAAATATCTTGAGATAAAAAGTGTGTTTTTCCTCTTATTATATGAATTGGGCCCCCACCACATCTAGAGTTAGTTCAACTTTTTTTCTTGACGTTAATGGACTTGATAGACCAAATGGTTGATTATTAATTGTTTAAAAGTAAAACCTGTATCTTTATAAAAGTTGGTTAAATTGATAATTTTAAAAGCTGAGACTTGTTTTTTTATTTCCATGATTATTTATTGTACTTTTTTCCTTAAATACAATATTGTACATACTGTTTATTTATTTATAAATAATTATTGGTGGCCTATTGAGTATTGCTCACAACCTTCATGGGCCTCAATGACACTTGGTTACCTGAGAATATTTTGCTTCTTTTTTTTAAAGGTTTCAGACAAGGATTTGGAGTTTTGTTCAAGATTGGGTTGTCTGGTTGGGGAATTGGATGTTAGGACATGGATGTGACTTGGGTCCATGCTTCATGTATTTTGGTAGTTTAGGTTTTGGGGATTTTATATTTATGACACATTAAAATGAATTTTACTCATCATATTCTTCTAACATGTGATGTTGTGTTACTTGTTAGAAGTTTTTTTATGTTGTACATTTATTTTTTCATGTTAGTTATTATATCTATGGATATTATTTTTTCTGTGGAATATCTCTAATAAGAAGGTATAGTCTCCTAAACATTCCTCTATATACTCATGCTATTAGTCAGTAGCATGTAGTTTATAGGCAGGCTTGTGAGGGCATGTGATGAACCAGTTTGAGGAACCAAATATATTGGTCACCTTGTTTGGGATGTAACACAACATTCCATGTCTGGTGGGATACATGCCATTAATTTAGTAAAGTACATGGGAATTATAAATCCACACATCGAGTTCTATCCCAGACACAAACAAACTGTGTACCCTTAGTGGACATGCCTTGTAACCTTTGAAATTTATTCCATAAGAGTGAAATACATGGTATGTGTCAAGAATGAGAGACATTTTGTGTACCCTTATTGAAACAACATGAACTCATTATAGGATAGGTTTGATTCATACTTCTACTCAGTTCAACTTCAGGGTTAACTTCTACGAACATCCATGGACGTGTAGTCATTGAGTGTGTTCTCTTGGTCCATTATTATGTATGTTCAATGAAGCATTTCACTCTTATCATAGATAAATACCCCTCTATAACATCATATATATTGATATAGTATCACCAAGTTCACTTTTTCTAGAGTTAGTTGTCTCAGTCCGTGTTGAATATGTTACATAGTGTCTTAAAGCATGTCTCCCTCTGAGAGGATTTGAGTGATCCTCATTACCTTTATATTTTCAGGGTAGTTTTTTAATCAGCATGACCATCCCAATGTGGTTATAAAACCCCTCCCTTTGAGAATTTTATAATAAGGTACAATGTCCCTATATCGATCCTTGGGAACTGATCCCTTATTTTTCTATTGATACATGATATTTTTAATGAGGTGTAATTTGGTTGACTGTTTTTCATGGATGATACCTCTTAGTGTCCTTCACTATTCTTCTAGAATATACCTAATTATCATGAACTATGGGATGAGTATCAATAGTGTAAGAATAGTATATTGAGTTTGGTCTCCCAGATCAGTGTTGTTGGAACCCTGGATTAGAGATCCATGTCTAGAAATTTATCTAAGACCTTACCTTGAAACTGTGTGTCTACTATGAGTATATATGGATATTTTTTATATGCCTCAATTTATTATTGACATATCCTCTCATGAGTGGAATATTCCTGAAAATTTATGCTTAGTGAATTTTATGAGTCATACTATGTAATATTATACTCAAACCATCATGTTCTCTTCCCACACAAGTTGCATCTTATGAATATTACAACTCTTTTATGGAGTCCGTAGAGGACTAGGAGAAGATAGAGATTAGTTTGAGATAGACTGAATAAGGTGTATACATAAATTTATTTTTAATTTTGTCCCCTCCATCTAGTCATACCAAACATTATTTCCATCTTAGGATAGGCTTATATAAGGACCCTTTTTATTCCTTCCAATACATTATTTTTCACTCTAATTATGTTATTACAGATATATGAATACATTTTTACCTATTGATTTACTTTTATTCATTGTTTGGTCTTTGGGATGTGTCCATGTGTACATGCACATTATGATAATTTCTCTAGTCTATGTGATATGTCTTCATGGCACTAGTTATCAACCCCTATCCTATTAGAGGTGGGCTTCAGGTAGATTGGGCTCAAGACCTAGAGGGTTGGGTCCTTAAAATCATAGAAAAACATACTCAATGGAATTATATCTTATAAATGTAATAACTTCTTCCAACATAAAAAAGAACATAACATTATTAACTAAGAATACATAACTTTTGGTTAAGTTACTTTGGTGGTGATTGGATAATGGAGGTTTCGATTTTGTGAGATGGCATATTTTAGTTCATCATATTGTTTAGTTTCATTATCTTTTTTGGTTTTACAAAATAAAACATAAAAATTGTTAAATTTTTTATATTTATTATTTTATATGATTTAAATTTTTTTGGTTATATAAAAAGAATTATATAATAGTATATATTTGTAATTTATTATTTATGAAACTAAATCCTGAGTTATTTCATTTAATAAAAAGTTATCTAAAAAAAAATTGCCTATAAAAACATTATTTATTAATATTACAGAGTAAATATCAATGGTGTGAATTTTTACTTCCATTAATTATGACTAATATATTTAAATCCTAAAATTAAATAGACACCTAATGTAAAAAATGTATTACTTATAGAAGTATTTTATGTGGGAAATCATTTTACATAATTTAATGTTATTTTATTATATTAGTATATCATGAATTATGATTGAGTCACATTGTAATTATTTTTTGGTAATTAGGACAAGGAATTTCTATTAGTAAATTCTAAGGTTATTACTTATCTTGATTTATATATTGTGCACAATAGCTATTTCTTACACAATATATAATACCTTTTTCTTTGTTGTGATTATGAAGTGGAAAATTTTATCACGCTATAAGTATGTTTATTTTATCATATGTGTGATTCATACTTTGTTATAACAATAATTTTCAATATCTTATTTTATTGAACATATTAATGTGGTCGTTGAATTATATATGAGAATCAATATTTATATGATATATTGAGTAAGTGTAAAATGTTTATACATTATTATAATAGACTACATCAAAATGTAGTCCCTCAAGTGATGAACATGTTTATCTCATGGGATGGGCTCAAATGTCTTTAATGAGTATCCATGGGTGTTTTCAAACACCCTAATTGATGGGGAATTATAATTCCATGACTTAGGTAACATTATTTCATTTCTACTTATGTGATGAGTTATAATGGATAGATTGAGTATAATAGTTATCCCCAAATTCATGTCTAGTCTCAATGTAGGTTTTTATTGGTTTGGACCCACATAGTATGGTTTTTTAATTATTATAATTGTTAAACATATTTAATTTGATGTTTTATTCTTTTTTTCCATTATCTTGATCGCTACCAATAAAACGACATTATTATATATATGTAAATGTGTAGAAATGTTCATGTATAAACCATTTTATTCATGTTTTTCTTTAAGACACTTTTGGAAGTTCCCTTGTAAGTATTTGTACTCAAATCATTTAAAGAAACATCAGGGGAAGCATATATTCGAATATATTTTTTAAAAATGAATAACTAAGTTGATAGATGTAATATTTTAATGGCCTTAAATGTAATTTATGTCCTTAGAGAAGATTTGGTATCCATTATATTATTGTTTTAAAGGCCATGTTTGGTAGGATCAATGTCAAATGATAGATATTAATACATATATTCATCTCTAGAGAGTTTTATTTTTATTTAACATATTGGATATTGTTTGGATGTTGTATTAGTCTATAATAATGTTTGAATACATTCGTAAAAAGGGTGTTATCATTATAATAGTAATTTTTTTGATATATATCATGTAGACACAGGTTGTTCCTTATGATGATAATGTTATATTTTTAATTTTGAAATGTTTTATTCATGGATTATTCATTCCGCTATTATGGATAAATTTGGTCATGAATTATCTGTTGATATAAATTATGAAAATCAACACTCAATGATTTACCAAGACCATTGGAACTAGTCATCATCCTTTGTGGTTTGTATAATGATATTAGGGATAATAGTTTTCCAATTCAGTTATTATTTGAGTTTCCAAGATAGGTGCACTAAATTATCTCATGAAAACCAAGGTCCAATGCATAATAATTGAAATATTATTTCTTCTTACTCATGGTTTATTTTTAACTACATATTTATTTTTTAGCATGACTAGTTGGTTATAATTTCCAACATTTCACTATTAAATTATTCTTGATACACACACAAACAAGTATTTTATATACATGATGCAATATTTATAACATAAATTCCTATAATTATTCATAAAATATCATTATATGACAAATATTGGTGAGGCACGCTGTTTTTTCTTCACACAAGTTTCTCAAAATATTCACCAAACATCAACAAACCAAATCAAATTATTAATATTTATATGAAAAATATATTCAAGTATATTATTAATAAATACAACCAGTTAATATTATAAATCAAAAAAAATATTTCTTTTGTACTAAAATTCTCATTTTCAATAACATATATTCAAACATTATATACCTTACGGTTTTCTATAAATCCTAAGATAAACTCAAGACCCCTGAACCATGATAAATGATATTTATTGTCTTTCAATTAATTTAGGTAAAAATATAATTTGAACTTATTAGATAATACAAATTAAACAAATTATAAATATGTAATCAATTTGTAAAAAAATAAGATAATTGTAAAATATATTTTAAATATTTATCTTGAAAATCTGATAAGAAAGTGGGGTTTTAATGAGAAAATGTTCAAATGTCTACAATGTTATTATATTCAATTTCAATATTAAATTCATTATAAAGAAATAAATTGTGTTTTTAGATGTATAATTTAACTAATTATTATTTAAAACAAATTAAAATATAATTTAAATTTATATATAAATTAAAAAAACTCTATATTCAATTAATATTTCATATTTTTCACTACTCATTAAAAAATGATTCATTTCAAAAAATTCCCAAATCAACACCATAATAAAATATTTACATGATGATTTATAATATGTAGTATATTTTTTCAAAATAATTATTTAAAATTTGGAATAATTGTTTCTTTCAATTTTCATAAATAGAAATAATATTTTTAAGAAAATATTATTTCCAAAACATTAAAAAATTACCATAAATTAAGAACATTTTTTTCTATTTTTTTCTTTTATATAAAAAATCTATAAATGATATTTTAAAATTAATTATTACTATCCATATTAGTATTTTGAATGGTTAATAATTACTGTAATGTTTGAATTATAATATTAACATTATATCGTTGTTTTTTTAAATTCAATGACTTGTGTAATGAAATCGAAAACAGTGTTATATATTTTCCGATCATATGGTTTTGTTGAATGTAATTATATAACAACTTGGTGTTAGGTGTACCTAAATCTATCAAACTTATTTAATTCATTCGAAAAAATTCACAAAAACTCATTGTGTTGCATTCTATCCCCTTAAAATGAATATCATCCTTGAATTTTGTCACACTAATAAAAACAAATAGGGATACCAAATTGTCATCATCTCTTCAAGTTCCCGCATATATTAATGAAAATAATGGGTTTTCTACAAAACATTAACCTGGTGAGTGATCCGGTTTTTTAGATTATTCTCAGTATCATCTAGAATCTCCACTTAGTTTACCTCATAAGAATAATAAATTTCCACAGGTATGACATACAAGTTAAATACATGTGTATGGTTAGGTATTAAATTTCTCATTAGAGATACATGGTACACATCATGGAACTGGGAGAATTTTGGTAGAAGCACCAACTGATATGCTACCATCCTCATATGATTAAAAAATTCAATGGTACGAATATACCTAGAGCTTAGATACCCTTTCATCTAGAATATCACAAACTTATTCTATGGATACATTATTAGAAATACATTTTCATAGTTTTGAAATAATATATCATACTAGTGATTACCAATATAAGATTTATACTAATCCTAAGTTACCTTGATATGTTGCTAAATGGATCTAGCATTTTATTTCATTTTCTTAGCTATCAGAGGTCACAATATCTTTTTTCTTTAAAATTATTCTAGAATATTGGATCTATACATTTCATTCCCATGAGTTTTTCATAATGATCCATTTTAATTCCTGAGTAAATCATATTTTGGTAAAGAAATTCAACCAGAGGATGGTGTTGGTCTTGAACGCCTTTGAAATGCAATGAATAAAATCTCAATATATCAACCAGTGTATTAATAGTTCTCTTAGAGTAACAATCCATTTGGGGATGGTATTATTTTTTGAAACTGAAATCCATATCAAGAACATATTGAAAAATACACCTGATCATCAAGGTAACCCTCATATCTCAATTTGACATAATGAAATGTGTTACTACATAAAAACATAAAACTTATCTAATGTATATATTATAAAAATTATGTGTACTGACTTGGTTGAGTGACAGACTAAGAACTATATAACATTATTTGTATGGTACAAGCTTATTATGATGGTAATTTTTTTCCTGAGTTGTCTTTTGTTGTCAAGAAAATTGTCGAAGAAAAGAAGAAAGGAAATCACATCAAATTTTTTATGGAAAAAAATCATATTAAGTATTGTTTTCAAAAGAATCAGACTCACTATTAAAGTACATCAAAAGGAGAAGAAGATATTTTGGATGAATTTTTTTTTGATCCCTCTAAACTTGAGTATATAATGGATTTTAGAATACCTTGATTGAAGTAAATGATCATTGGATTCACTCTGAATATGATGAGAAAGTGTTTATTTTGATAGAGATTCAGAGTCTGCATGACTATGATGAATTTTTAAATGTGATGATTCTATGATGATTTTTATTTCATATAAATTCTTAGTTTAATTGTAAACTTGTGATTCAAAAATGATGATTTAAAGGTTGAGTGAATAGGTTGTTCCAATTGAAAATGGTTGTTGATTGAACATATAGTGCTGAATGAAATAGTGGTGATGATTTGCTATACTATATAGTTTTCTATCATATCGGTAATAAACTATTCATACCCAAGATGAATGTATCCCTACAAATCATATTCAGAAAATATTGTACTCAAGTTGAGAGTAAAATAATGTATCCATAATTAATGGAATTTTACGATACATTCCATTTTGAGTTTAGTAATGCTAAAGGTGTTCTAAAATGAATTTAAAATATTGGAGGAAGTCATGATACCAAAAAGGTTTGTGAATAATATTATTTAAGGGTGTCAAGTGAAGATAATGATAAAATAAGATAAAAAATTTATTCAACCATGTAAAAAGGGTTTCATTAATTTTTAGGTTTATGTATGGTTCAAGAGAAGAAGTGAAGATAACATATTGAATATCATGTGGGTCAAGTTAAAAAAGAGAAGAAGATTTATGAATTATTTTTAAGCGGGTGATATACAACCAAATGAAATATTTTTATTCAAATAAGTTCTGAGAATCATATTCATTAAATAATAATGTTATCCATTAATTCAATAATTTGTTTTCAATCGATACTGAACATGTAGTGGAGAAATCAGATTGAGAAAAATTAGACTCATTTATTGAAATTGTACTATCTATTCAAATTAATTTCTAGTGAAGGAAATCAAGTTAGAATGAGAATTGATATCCTTTGAGAATATTTGACGAAGTTAGAATGTATCCATAGATTACATGGGAAATTTAAATTTGGTTGAACATCAGTCAATGGGAAATAATTTTTGGAATCTCACAAATGCTTTGAATGGTCACCTATAAAAGGAAAAAAGTACATTATAATTTGTGTGGTGAGGAATTACTATTAACCATAGTAGAGATTGAAGCTCACTGTTTTTGAGAGAATAATTTGTTTTTGTATCGATCATTTGTTGAAGAGTTTTTGAGGGAGAAGTGAAATTGGTATTTAGTTGATCATTTTATTGGGATGGATTAATGGGCATCAGGATTTTCATACTATGATTATCATAATAAGGAATAATTGTAATAGGTTTTATCATACCCAGGAAATAAATTGGTGTAGATTTATTAGTATTCGGTTCTATAGGAAAATTGCACTAGAATATTTTTTTTAAGAATCATACTTGTAGAAATCAGATTGGGAGAATCAGAACCCAGAAAATCAGACTAAGTTTTCATATCAAAGTCCAAAAGGTTCTTACCTTTCTTTTAGGTATGGAATTAAATAATTTTATTTCAATTTAATAAATTTTTTTAATTGAAAATATTAATAAGAAAAAAGATTTATTACACAAATTTTGTTGTACACTATATTTTCTAAGAAAGGTGAACATGCACTAATGGGATTGTTTCATAGTGCTATATGAGTGTTAGAGTATATCCTACTAGATTTATTAAATTGACTTATTTATATTGGATTTTATGTTATTGGATCATTTACAATCCATACAAAGGATGTATCTATTCTTATTGAATATTGACCCATGTAAATCATTATGTTCATATGGACGTGTGTTCGATTTGTTATCAACAGGGAATCAAAATCATAAATAGGAGGCAAAGGATGTTTCTATTGAAAATAAACATAAATGAAAATGAGTGTCATTGATTGACCCTTCCCCTATAATTGATAAAAATACAATAATTGAACAGATAAATTATTCCATTTATATATTTTTGGGAGTTTAATGACAAAATCTATAGTGATGTTGTATCATTTCCCTTTGTGTATGGGTAATGGATGTATCATCCCCTTATAATTTAACTATTATACTTAACTCTCCAACATACTGGCACTAAGAATAAATCTATATTATATCTATCATCCTTAAATTACACTAGAAATAATATTTCAAATCTCTAGAAAAAATTATACTACATGGATGAATTTCAAATGATGAATCTTGAAGTTCATCTAACAAATCCTTCTTGAAATATAGTATGGTTGTATTGCATGGATGGTTTGGAATCTTATAATTCCACCATGATAATTTTTATACTCATGAACAATTATTAACATATTTTATAGGTCTACAAATTCCTTTTATGCCTCTTTAATATTCACATAGATAGATAGTTGATCATTCAATTGATCAAGATAAGATTTTTCCATTCCTTCAGGATTTCCAAGTCCACCCTTTTCAAGTTTTTGATAAATGTTTGTCCTCATCATGGAAAATATATCATGAAAATTTCAAATTATTGAATCAGAAACATTTTTCTCTTTACTAGGGTTGTAAAATATTGATCTATCATAATTTTTAATTAGATATAATCAATTTATTTGGTGCATATTCAAATCCTTTATTTAATATAGACTTTATATTTTAACATTCAGTATACATATCACATTTTTCTCTATAAAGATAATTCATCCATATCATTAATTATAAAATTACACTGAATATATCTAAATCGTGAGTTGGGTAATTTATATAAATAATGTTAAATTATCATGAGGCATAATCTATAACGACGTATTTTGTCCTACAAACACATCCCAAAAGCATGATAGTCATGGTGATTGGTCTAGGATAACATTTAATATCATTCATCATTGATGGGCCTACAGATGTTCCTTGTCTTGAGAATATATGACCCAAAAATGAAATATTATTCTTTTAAAATTAACACATTGAAAATTATGTATTAAGTTTCTCTTCCAAAAGGGTTTTTTAAAATTCTCAATTGTTCTTCATGCTCATCCTTTCTTATTAAATAGATACGAATATAATCTATAATGACAGCCAAAAAATGTTCAAGGTAATTTTTAATGAATATATTCATTAAATTCATTAAGACATTTAGGGTATTAGTAAGACCAAGGGGAATCACTAAATATTCATTGTATCTATTAATTTTAAGGAATTGTTTCTTGGGTGTATCCTCTCTATTGAACCTTAATTGATGATATCTATAATTGTGTTCAATAATGGAAAATTATTAAACTCTTCATAGTTGGTCAAACAAGTCATCAATACGGGGTGGATGAAAATTCTTCTTAATTATGATATTTTTTTACATCCAAATATTCAATCAAGAGTCACATAGATCGATAAATTTTTAAAAAAATCAAGAGCAACCCATGGTTACACACACGGATGATTGAATCCATTTTCTAGATTTTCCTAGGGTTTTTTCTACAACTAAGAAACAAAATCTGGTCCATTCTAAAGGGAGCCTTTGTAATTAGTATGGTAGCGATTATGATTTCTATTGATTACTCAAATTTATATTTTGGTTGAATTTTATATAAATATTCAATAAATACATCAATAATGTCATGAATAATAAGAATACAAAAAAATTCTTCATTTTCCCCATCTATATGAGATACAAATTCATTCAGAATGGGGATTAAGACCCATACCATGGATGTGTTAGGTATTAAAAGATTGAGAATATCATCAAATGGAGAATAATAATTTTTAGGATTGGAATACAAAAAATGACCTACCTTTACAAAAAATTAATTTCGTATTAACATAGTGAATGTCAATCAAGGCCTATGATGACATCAATTTCAACCAGAGGAACAATAAGTGCACTCCCACCTGCATTAACCGAAGAGGAATCATAGACATTTTATATGATCATCATACCATTAGGGGTCCTAACTACTAATTATATATCTAACTAATTTTATAGAACAATTAAACCCTTAAAAAAATTAGATATAAATTAATTTGTTTATGAATAATAAAATATGATGTCATAATTACTATAATGGATAGTATGTGTACCATTCACCATAATGTTATCACACCGCTTGTTTGAAATAATGATTCATGAGATTTCCCTTTAAATATTCCCTTAAGAGGTCAGTGATATCCATCATCATCATTATCCTTTGTATTTGGGAACTATTTGAACTATTTACCATAATCTTTACATATGAATCATTGGATTTTTGGTGTTGCATTCTCTGTAGCTTTCTCTCTATTCGTATTTTTATCTATCTTTATCACATTGCTTCAATAATAAATTGACCGATTACCTACCCTTCCACACATAATAAATTTAATAGTCCCTTTAAGATAAGTTCCTCTATTATTTTTCCAACACAATTATTCTAAAGGAAATATCATCACCTTCTCTCCATTATTCAATGATTTTCTTTAAAATTATGTTTTTTATTCTCAAATCAAAACTATAGTAAAAATATGTAACTCTAACCTCTATTTCCAACTTGATCACATATCAAACAATATATTCTTATATAATGAAGTCATTTATGGATATGACCATTAAGAGAATTGGTTTTAAGAAACTTAATAATTGATCAAACTTACATTATGGTAAGATGATAACACCCAAATATACCTCCCAAGGCTTTTAAAATTTTCCTCATAGGTACCAAAATTATCATCTTCCCTTTTATTTATCTCAAGAATCTCATTATCTAGCTTCAAAAAATTAATAATATTAAATTAATTATAGTAAAATAGGTTATATAACTCATCTTAGTCCATTAATTGAATTCTATCTCTTTTCCTTTGGTTATTCATATGATTATCCAATTCATCAGCTTCACCTTACAAACAGTAGATAACCAAACTGACTTTTTCATGTCTTAAAAAATAAAGAATGAAAAATATATTTTTAATGGTTCTAATCCATTTTTCAGAAACTTGTGGAATAGAATAACAACTGAATGGTGTTGGGAGTTTCCTCAGGAAGGGCTCAACAGAATGTTGTTCCCTCCCTTGTTCATTTTTAAGTCTAAAATTATTTATATCTTGAGAATATTTTGTGAGTATAGAAATTAATTTTCTCATTACAACTCCCATAATATTTGGTTTCTCTTGAGGACAATAATTTCATTTTCCATAACACTCAGCATTTATATGGTTCCTTTAGGTTTCATACATTGACTAAAATGAAAAAGACTATTTTATGAAATTATAGTGATGATATGGAACCACATAACCATGAGAAAACATTTATAATATTTATAAATAATGAAAAATTATTTAATTTATGATTCCTTAGGTTTATCCTTGGTCATTCATGATCAAAATATATTTAAATATTTCATGATGGATGGTAAAGAGGTTGTCAATTTTAAATGTGTATCACCTGGGAGTGTCAAACTAGGCGTGTAATAGGCTTGTTGTCATACAATAGGTAATGATAGTATCTATACCAATGCTCCCATTTCAGAGTTATCACTCCTTGTAACCTTTGAGTTAGTTCCTCATACACTTTTATTATCCATACATTGATGTATTTTTTTGGAAACCACTCTATATATCCTTTATCAAAATTCTAGTACATTTTCATAGAGTTTGACTCATTATTATACATTTCCATAAACACATCCTTAGGGATATCACCATAGTATTCTAATCCTATTTTCCAATGGATAAATAATCCTATAATTTGATACATACTATTGTGACCATGTATTATCATACATAGATATTTTATCATTTTTATGAATATTCATTACATTAATCATACACACACATGAGGACCTAGATCATTCAATGTTTTTGGATACATAAAAACTTTTTGATAGGTATACTACTTCATATCCTAGAATAATATTCTAAAATACAACCCTTATTAGAAATATAATACATAACAAATTTATTGACAATATTTGGAATGAAAATATATGAAAGGGTTAGTTGAGATTCATAGTAATGCTGAAAAAGGGATATTAATAAGCATAACAGGAATAAAAGAGTATGAGAACATCATCATAACATTTGAAAACCATTAATTTCTTGTAAAGGATCATAATATTGAGTCATTAAATAAATATTTGTAGTTCACAAGATAAGAATCACAAGGAAAACAAAGAACATATTCCCTAAGAGCATAACATTGGAAGAAGACATTGATCTATGTCATAAACATGATCAAAGAAATAAATTTTCATACTAGTCAAGGAATATCGCACATTATATCATAGTGTAATGGGATCACTCCCCAAACAATCATAGTAGTCAAAGATTAAACCTCATACAATAATAGTGGAAAAATTCCCATACTTAAATTGGTTAACCTCACATTCTAGTTTTTTTGTCTCAAGAGATATAAATCTTTACCCAATGCATTAAAGTAAGAGTTAGATCCCACTATTCTCATAAAGAAAACATTATTTATACGTCCTACATGACCAGAAAAAATAATTATATGAAAACAAATAAAAAGATATGGCCTTTTAAAAGATTTCATAATATCATTATTTATGTAAAATATATAGTTTTCATAACCATTTAACCATATCATATTTTATGGAAAAAGAATTGGGTTTCATAAGAATCATCTAATTGTATAACTAGTGGAAGAGAAATTGTCTTCATAAAAAACATGTAATCATAAACATAAAAAATTTATATTAAGAATTAGAATGATATCCTTAGAGAAGATTCCCTATAATTCATATGTATTATCAAGAGATGTCATCATAGATGGAATGTTATTTTTACTAATCATTTAAAACATTTCATGAGGAAAACAACATTTATTCCAAGAAACAAAATTATACATAAAACCTTATGAAAATATTTTTCTTTAAATATAATCTTGAAAAAATATAAAGAAATATTCAAGGGAAATCATGGTCATGATGATGAGATTTTGTTTCTTTTCGTACACATTAAAACAAATATTTCATTCACATTCTTGGTAAAAGGGAACTTTGAATTGATAGGAAAATTACATTAAGATTACTTTCAAATTTTTTTTAAAGTCAAATTTGATTAATAATTTCTATTTAATTTTTTTATTGAATAGTAAATCATTTTTTTAATTTTCAAGAAAATACAGTTTTGGGATAAAATATATTTTTGACTAAAGAGGGAAATAATGTAGGATTTTCTTAAAAAATAGTTTCTCAATTATTTCGTGTACCAAATAGTGTAAAACTGGTAATAGTTCCTCAAAATATCCTCAATAACTAGATTAGAGAAAATTTAATCAAATTATTTATAGATAGAATATAATATTTTATAATTTCAAACATAATCATAAATAATCCCAAAAAATGTTGATAATGTAACCACAATCATTACCTCTTTTGTATATTTTAATTATTAGGCATATGAAGGAATACCATAAAATGGAACATAGAATATCATGAGGATAGATAAATACATGATTATAAATGTCATGTGACATGTATATACACCTTATTAATTAATATTGGTATAACAAAACAAATATATTAATGAAGGAAATTTGAAAAAAAAACACCTACCTTAAGTATTGACATCCATTTTACGCGATCAAAAATCATATATAGATAATATAAGTAAATTATAAAGATATTAACAAAAATTAATTTTATACGTTATACTAGATATGATTTCATGATATCCTTTTATTACCTTCTTATTAAAAATTCCATGTTAATTTTTTGTTTTATGTAATAACTACTTTTTTATATATGTTTGGAGTTATTATTTTTGAAACTAATTCTTTGATAATGGTTTCTCCATCTCAAAAAATTTAACACTAATATAAATATCATATATATAATTTTAGTATTTATTTAGGGTAATATATAACATTTAGTGATATTAAATGAATAACACCATTCATGGAGACAAAAAGTTGTAAATATACATGAATGTTGATTCCATTTTCTTGTTAGATTGTAAGAAATATAGGAAAATGATATATTATAATTCTAGAATCATTATTATGTAATATATATGACCTATTTTCTTTAAAAACATCCTTATTACCTTCTATTACAAATGTCACTAAATCATATTAAATCGTAATATAGTAGTCCACTGTACATAGGAGCAACATTATCATATTCATATAAAATGAAGAGTATGAATGTATGTGTCATATATTAATTGCAAAAGTAAAATAATATTGTACATATAATATATAAGTAAAAATTTCATCATTATTTCAAGCTTTTATAGGTATTAATGGAAAAATGATTGACCTCGGTTTGTAAAGCATTAATCTTCCATACATACTAACGGTATTTTCATAACCCATTTGATGGAAGTTGTGATGGTTGTAAGTAATTATCTTAACATAGGAACATATTAATATATTTTATATATTCATATTATCATATCATCATCTTATAAATATAATTAATGTAGTTTTATAAATAAATAGAACAAAAATGATCACTCATGAACATTACCACTTCATCGAGTATCCACCATAGGTTTGTAACAAAACACTGACTAAGTTAAATTTTTGTCTGATATAAGAATTATAAGTTAGAGGTGAGATGTTTGTATGTTATTTTGGTATAGAGTTTCTAAACCAAAATGGGTTGATGTTATGATGTGGAGAGAATAATGGAAGGCGTTTTATATGGGAGGTGAGTGACACAATTGGAAATATTTGAAAAGGGAGAATTCTTTCAAATTATTTTTTAGGTAAAAGGATCCAATAACGTTCCAATATAGTTAATATAAAAGATATGGTAGAATTATGCAATTAAAATGGTCCTAGAAACATGATATAAATTTTTTAACCCTTATTGTTTTAGTTTAACCCGTGGTAAAATCTTTTTTACCTTAACTGTGGTAAATAGTTGATACTATTTATACTATTCAATTTCATCAAAATTTAATTTTAACTAATTAGAAAATATAGTTTATGATTATTCCAAATATGGAATATTTTTTTCTAATTTTACATGAATAGATGAAAAAAATTTAAATTTAAAAACTAATCCCATTGAGGTAATGAAAAACGGGTTTATAAATATGAAATGTTAAAAAGTTTACAAAATATGTATATCCACATTCAATATAAAATATATTCCAATGAAAAAACTGGATTTTTAGATGTATAATTGAACTAATTTTACATTAAAACCAATTTAAATTAAAATTTATCTTTAAAAATAAATATTAAAAAACGGAAAATTCTAATTAAAATTCAGTGTTTTCACTAATAATAAAAAATTATAATTTTCAAAAAAAACTTAAAACAACATCGTAAGAAATATATTCTTTGATTATTTTAAAATTTAATCAAATTTAATTTAATTAATTTTATAAAAGTGTTAAAACTATAGTTTTAAATTTTCAAAAAATGATTTTCCATTAGAGAAAGTAGTATTTCTAAAACATATAAAGATAGTACTTATAATTAAATTCATTGTTATCAATATTATTATTTTTTATAAAAACATTATACAGTATAATTAATTATTATTTATTACTATTTAAATCATTATATTTAATGTTTTGGTTATAATGGTCTCATTTGAAAATTAATAATAATAGTTTGTCATTGCCTTTTTAGAACACTGTGTTATTGGTAATTCAAGCTAACCTAATATTTCATGTCTAGAAAAATTAACATACGATTACATGTAATAAAATATTTAATTGGTGTTTATTTTATTGAAATATATGAATGAAATTTAATTCATTTATAAAAAATTCACAAAATATTAGGGTTTCACACTCTTGGCCTAATAAAAAGAAATATTTGATTGTACATTCCAAAACTGAACCTGAATATATAGAAGTCTGATGCTATCAAATCAAATTATTATGTAAATATAACCCACTCACCGATTTCCGAAGATTTTATTGTGGATAATTTTATTTTTAATGATATTAATAGTGTCATTTCATTGTGTAGGAATCTATAAATTCACTCAACATCTAAAGAATTAAATATTAGACCCCATTTTCATCATGATCAAAAAAATTAAAGGAGCCAATATTCCCCAATTAATCATAACTAAAAAAAATTCATATTTCATTTAAAATATATATATTTTTAATATTTTAATCTATTAAAAAATATATTTGTATGATCAGTGTTAAAAATAATATTTTATTCCCTAATAGATGTTCTCTTGACATTAAAAAACACTTTGAGAAATAGCATAGATATTCTTTATTTTTATTAAACTGTGTTGAATCCTTATTAATGTCCTTAAAATATTTGGATTTAAATTTTATGAAATGTTATATTATATATATTTAAAATAATTTTATAATTATACCTTATAAATTTTGTTGCAGAAAATAATATTGATCTAATATATATAATTCTATCATGAGTTTTTGTACTAAAAAAATACTTATTCTAAAAATATGATTACATTATCTTGTTTTTATTTTATAAATAAATTATACATTTAATTATATTTATATTATGTGTTACTAGTTCAAGATAATTATATTTCGGTTGAAGAATTTTTTTTTCATATATTACCCTTTCCAAAATGAAGGGGTATGTTTATGGTTGTATACCTTAACAATAAATATATGATTCAGTATAACTTTTTGAAATTGATTGTTATAAAAAAAATATTTTATTCCATTTGATAATATAGTTTTCATTTCCAAAATATAGTATTATATTCATTAATAGTGTATACACTATTAAAATAGAACATACAAATCCAAAATAGAGTATACCCTTCTGAAATACCATTACCTTTATAGTGGATAAAGTTTATATTTTATTCAAGGATCATTACCATATATAATGTATGAGAGAATATTAATCATGATTTATTTTCATTGACACTTCATATGTTATAAAATTTTATGAATGAGTGATTTGAAACTAATATGTCTATCAAAGCAACTAATTCAGATAAAGACCATCTACTTCAATTCTTGAATTGTTATTGATTTTTTAAATAAATTTAATGTAATATTTTGAAACTTTTTATGAATATTTTTTATATAATTCTACTACAAAATATTTAAATATATAAATCCCTAAATCAAATAAATTAAATATATGATCTAGATATATTTAGATAATATAAAGTGTCGTATACTTGGAAATAATCAAACAATTCTGAAACTCTTATATTATTCTTTCCATTTGACCATGTGATATCATATTATTTACAAAATGAAGAATAATATGAGGGAAATATATTACTATTATATTTTAGTTAATACCATCTATATTATTTAAATAAAAAAATTTAAAAAATATATATATATTACATATTGTTTTCCTAGATGTTTTTCAACATCTTTTAGTTTCTTGATGAAATGTTTCACTGATATTGATTTATTATATATATATATATATATATATTGTTTGTTTTTTATGTTACCAGTCATTTTATTTACATTAGGATTATTAATATGTATAATTATTATAAAGGGAAATCATGGAAAAAGCTCTTGGATCATCTAAATAGAGAAATTAATTCTAGAACTCAAATATACATTCCTAAATAATTGGACTAATATAAAAAACATAAAGATAACATTGATTTTTGTTGGGGTGGACTAGTTGAGGTTTCCATTCCCTAAACCATTGTAAAATTTTTTTATTTCCTAATAAATTTTTATTTTATTAGATTCAACTATTTACTTGATTAAATAAACTGTGAAATTTAAAAAAAAAATAAGACCTCTTTTTTGTGTGATATTTAATGAAATGTACTCTTTCTATAAAAACCAAAATTATTTTCCCCTAGTGCCATTATTTAAATTATAAAATTTGTAATATATAAAACAAATCTCACCACCCATAATAGATCGTTTTATAATACTATGGGAACTAGATACGTATCTGATTCCTATACTAAATTTCAAATATAAAATACAGGTTATAGGAAACATTCTCACATTATTGATATAATTTAAAATATCCATCATCATATATATTATAAACAAAAAAATTAGGCATCATATTATATTATTAGTAAGATCAATTAATTGTTTAATTTTTCTTGAATTAATAAGTTTTTTTTTCAAAAATTCGTGAAAAATAACTGAAATCCCATTCTATTTAATCAATAACATGTTCATGAAATGCACACATGGATAATATCAATGTAGTAATCTCATCGATAATAATAACTAAGTAATAAATTAAAAAAATTAAATTTTTTTATTACATGATATTTTAAATCATGACATATTTACAATCAAGTGATTTTCCTTATATATTTTAATCTATGGGTATATATACCCCAAAATCTCATTTAATAAGGATTTTCAATTATTTATTCTCATGAAAATGATCAATGCATAATAGTGTTATCTATAAATAGGCCCCACCAATCACTATATTTCAAATACATTCCTCTAATATAAAATGAAATATTTAATTCCTAAAATATAACTATTATAAACAAAAATTCATACCATGTAAAGAACACAAATTTTTTTGATTTCCCGGTCAATCAAAATACTGTAATTGTAAAAAAAGTATATGTATATAGGTAATATCTTATGTGAAATAATCATATTTATAAAAAATAAAACAGATGTTAAAGTTATTTCTATCATCCAATCATTTTTTATAATAAACTTAATCTATGAAGATGATTTTAATTAACAGAATAATAATAATAGTAAAAATGATTATCAATTCATTAGAAAGGCTTGTTTTGTAATAAAGACATGTCACTTTCAGAAATAATGAACATGAAATAAAACTATTAAAATAATAATTTATTATAGTTGTTTACATTTATAAAAAATTAAAACTTACAGAAGAATATAAGTTTAGTAAAATAATTATTGAGGTAGAAAAACCATTAATTTCGTACATATTAAAAATAATTCCTTTTTAATTTCCATATATAATGTAACAAAATGAACTATTAATGAAAAATTATAAATATTCAATTATTAAATTTGAAAAACTCATGAATAACCAAAAATTTCCTTAATATATTATTTTATCAAATAAAAGTATCTTTTGAAAAAAAAGATTATAAAATATTTCCATTTAAGAAAAATATTCTCGATTAAAAAAAATTAGATCGATTTATATTTTAATAATTTATTTTACTAAATGAAGATATTAAAATATAAAAAATAAAAATAAAAAATGTAATATTATTAAATATATATTGTATAATAAAATAGGTTGATTTTCTAATTATATATTATATATTTTTTAATCAAAATATCACCAATTCCATAAAAATATATTTTAAAATAAATTCTTACCTCTTTGGAATCCTTCAAGCTACAATCCATTAAAAGATTAAACTATAATTTACACTTTAATCATCATGATTACACATTAATAAATTTTTAGTACCAAACTGGGTCTTTATATAGACCACATAATAGTAAATTGATGCATAATATTAAATATGTCACCATATAGTGGAAATTGAGATGGTATTCCTTACCTCTAGTTCAAACTTCCTTATAATTTATTTTAATATCATTCATAATATATTTATATTTATTGTAAATACATAATAATATTATATTAAAATTTATTATATCATATATTACCCATTTGTATCATCTTATTACTCATTTGTTTACAAAATTATATTGTTATCATTGTTTTAGGTGTTAATTTCTTCGTGTTTCATGATAATTTTGGGATGGTAGTTGAAATCCTTTTATATGGATTATGGATACAGAATATAAATTTTTTTGGAATGTTTTAAATATGATATAAATTCATTATATATATATATATATTCTGATTCAACAGTAAATGGAAGAGATAAAAACACAAATACACTACTCAGAGAGATGGTAGGTCATATATACGCATGAAGTTTGTCTTTACTTTTTAAAGGATGGAACAAAAGATAAGAAATTAAGAATTCTCCTTTAAATAGTAACTATTTTATCACATAAATAATATATATTAATTAAACTTATCATTATTATAATCCAAGTAAAGAGAAAATGAAAAATGTACCACATCGCTTTATGGGTGTGTTTATCCCCACATATGCATGAACGATATTATTTTTCCAATGGATTAGAAAGTATGAAAGTATATATGATATTATAATTTTTTAAGAATAATTTTTTTGCATATATATTATATATATTAATTAGTTCCATATTTTTAATAATCAATATAATGTGGTAATAAAATAAATAATTGCACTACTACATAGAGATGGAAAGTAATTTGTATGCATGAGTGATGTTATAATATTTCATAGGATGAAAAATAGACCAGAATAGTTTTACAATAATAATAATTAAATATATGTATATTTATGATACTTCATTTATAATTTTAGGGAAGTTTCAATACATTTATAGGATGTTGAATAAGAAATCAATTTTAAATAGTTAGTAATATTGATCTCTTCTTATTTGATAGACTTCATTTATATATCTTCACATGGACCAATCTAATGGAATTTTAAGAAAATTAATACCTATAATTCTTATATATGTAAGTATAGAATGTAATTTTTAATATGTTAGTATATCTATATTTCTTATGAAGGTCAAATGAAAATATAGATGATGTGTCATTTTCTGGGTGAGGGGTAGGGTACTATTGTAATTTTTCATAATAATAAAATATAATAAAGTCACAGTTGTGGTAAAGTGGTAAAAAGAGGATTTTGAAAGAATTTAATGAGGAAATGGTAATTATATAATCATTAAATAAAATTTATATTGGTTTAGATATCATTTTAAACAATATATTTTATTAATAAACCATTTGTTAAACATTTTTATCCTTAACAGTAGTAATGACTATTTCAGTAATCAAGGGTTGAAATTTTAATTATAAGTTGAAAATTGTAACAAAATTGAGAAATTTATTTAATTTTATACCATTTATAATCCAAATATTATACTTTTATATTTATTTATATAATATAATAAAATATTATTTAACATAAAATTTTATTAGTCTAAGTTTTAAACAATTCATTTCATATTACTTTAAGGTTGTTATGTTATTATGTTAATTTGAATAAAACCATACACACAGTACTAAAATTTTATATGTTTCTATAAAATTATTAGAATAATATAAATTACCATATTTATATTTTATTGTTTTACATTTATTTAATCGATTTTACTACTTATTTTGGAATCACTCTCTCAGTGTTGTGTAAGAATTTAAATAAATTATTTAATTAAAAAATTAAAATAAATAAATATGATAAAAAGGTACTTTATATTTAAGACAACCATTTATAAACTATCTTTTTTTTATCCCTATAAAAAATATTATATATAGTAAAATCTGTAATGTGACATTTTTGACTTTATATGTTACTTAAATATTATAATGGTAGTTATCAATAATAAATTGGAAAAGGGTGAAATTATAATTTTTAATGAATATTGTTTATATAGACTAAAAATTTAAATAAAATAATGTATTTAATGTATTTGAAGCCTTCTATAATAATTTTTTTTCTTCAATTTCCATATTTAGACTCTACTATAGTGTTAAATTTTACCACTAATACTATTTGTATTGTTTAAACATAAAATTTTCTTCTTAAAAAAAATTATCTTCGGAATTAAAATAGATAATAAAATTTAACTATTTAAAAACCTATTTTTTGTAGAAATAATATTAAAAATTAATCCTACTAAATATGAAGAAAAGCGATTTTCTAGAAAAATATTTTTTAGCCTAAATATTAAGTAATATCAAAATTAATGAAAATATTGATACTAAGAAGGTTAATTCAATAATTTTAAATACAATGGATATTATATAACTTAACTACCCAATAATAAAATAATTAGTCTTTTATATTTCATCAATTAATGAAATTAAATGATTGAACGTCAATAATAAATATTTTGACTATTCACTGGATCATAAATAAACTAAGAGAAATTGCAATAAAAAATAACGTAATCAAAATAATTACATACCAGAAAAAAAACATTTTTTTAAATAAAATTATTTAATTATTTTATCATGGTTTATTTAAACTCATTAGTGTTTTTAAGTAAGATATCAATGATATTAATTATATTTAAAGAGGAAAATATTATAAAATATTGGGGTGATACATTTTACCCCATATTAATAAATTTTTCTCCAAAATTTTATCACTCTAATAAAAAACTATGGATACTTATACCTCATGACATTCTCACGATCCCATTTAGCTTATTCAAATTTATGGGGTTGATACGAAACTATTATTAGATGATTGGTGTTGTTTCATTGGACTTTCTTTTTTACGATCCAAGCATTCCATAGGTCATTCCTTGTAAGGTAGATCTTGAACCATAAATATGACATATGCTCATAGTACATATGAATGAATAAGTTTGTATATCCATTAGAGGGATATGTAGAATTATTCATGAACATGAGAATGATTTAGTGGAAGTTCCAAGAAAGAAGTTACCATCTTGATACGACCATGAATTTAAAATAGACCAACATATCTAAGGGTTAGTTTTAAATTCTTTAAAAATACCATAACCTTTTTCAAAGGAGATGTTCATATGAATACCTTTTCACTAATATCATTGTCTAGATCTGACCGATGAATGTCTGTATAAATTTTTCATTAACTTTTGGATGAACTTATATTCTATTGAATTAACATTAAATTTTATATCTTTTATAACATTTTATCAGATGCTGATATCTTTTTTAATTAACATAATCCCAATATATAGTGGTTTTCACTTCCTTCCACAGATCTCTTCATAAATACCTATTTGAATGCACAAGTGAATGAAATTTATTTATGAAAATTCAAAAAAGGAAGGTGTTGATAAAAAACATTTTTAAAGTCCATGAATTTATCTATCATCATGAATTGTATAATTTTTATCTTCCTCTCATAATGTGCATATGTTTATGGTTGATAAGAACTAATAAAACAAAAATTTATATGTGAATCCTATAGAAGGCTCTGCCAGAATAACATGTCAGACCTCATATCTGAATCAGAAACAATCGAGGGTGGTTCTATATTGAATAACATAAAATCCTTGATTTATAACCATTTAAGCTAACAATAATGTGAATATTAAATAATAGAGATCAAACGAAAAAATTTTGTAAAACGATAAACTAAATCAAAAATATATTTATACTATATAGATGTTTTGGGGATTTGAGTGATGAAATACAATGTAATGTTTTACCATTTCCATTCTGGTATGGGTAATGTTTGTAACATCTTTAAAGGACTAGGTATTACAACCTTAACTTTCCTACGCTATTTTCATCAAGATTGTATCATATTGAGTATTTAAAAGAGTAATATCATTAATGATTATAGTTAGGATATAAATGACCAATATTATAAGATAATGTAAAATTCTAAAAATTTATTATGTAATTAATTTTATACAAATTCAATTACTTTTATAGATTGAAATGTTTGTAACATTATGTTTGATCAATATGTGATACTCAATTACATTATTATTAATTATGCCTGAAAATTATTACCTTGATAGAAGATGGTGGGTAAGAATATTAATATCATAATAATCAATTTAATTGGATAAAATATATTCCATAATTTTAATCGTCAAAATTTTTATATTATAAAAATATCATCATAATTGTTTACCATAATTAATTATGAAAATAGTATAATAACATTAATCTAGTTAATGTAAAAATGGGGTTTTAGGGGCTTAATAAAGAAGACAAGGGTTAAAAATGACATTAAACATGTCTACAATCCATTTTATGGCCATAATTCGGCCATATAATTTATATTTTTTCAGAAGGACCCATTTTGTGGCTCTTTTAATGATAAAAAGATGAGTATTAGTTTATATTTTAAAAAATTCTATTTCTACCCTCTCCTGTACTTATTATAGGCTATCCTCTCCTCCATTCATCACACATCAAAAAAATTATTATTTTGTCTAATTAATTCCAAAATCTCTTCCTTATATCTCTCTATAGATACTGGAGTCCATATTTTGGTTTCTAATCCCTCTAAATATGGCTTTGGTTATAAACCTAAATAGGCTCTCTAAGTAAGAGGTAAAATTATAAAATTAATGTATTTATTTTATTTATTAATCCTAATATTTTATATATTCATAATGTATAATGATATGATAAAATTGATATCTCTTATATAATGTGATTTTATTATGTTAATGATGTGATCTATATACATCTCCACTTCCATCAAATGGGAAAACGATTTTTTTGTGTGTATGTTGAACTACCACCTCATGAATCGATGTAATTTATTTTCCACTACCACCATTAAAAAATATATAAATAATGTATTTATCATATTTATCAGATATTTATGAAGTCAAATACATATTTAATTGTGATATAACATGTACCTTATTACCTTCCATTTCATCAGGGATATGATAATCTCACTCATGTTATGGCGGACTACAGCCTCATGAATTGATGTGATTAATTTTCTCATTAAATATTAACGAAAGGTAGTAAGGTAAATGTTAAATAATATATGGGATATTAATGATCTAGGAATACTTTTTGTCATATAATATCACATATAACTTTTTACATTTCAATATTTCAGAAAACAAAAACATCGTTTATGTTTATGTGTGCACTACTGACTCTATATAAAATTGTGAACTTTTATCATTTTATTTTTACATAGATGGTAATAATTAAAAATTTGGTAAATATAATTTATATATTTTAAATAATAATCATTTTAGAAAGATTAATTGGTATATTTGTTTCCATTCCATGCATTGATAAAAATAGAAGAAAATCATGTGTTTTTATGACAAACTGTCTCCCTAAATAGTATAATCTATTTTCTACCTAAAACCTTAATAAATTATAATAAATACATATATAATTATTAAATATTATATTAATATACTGTTTATTATTCTATAGGTAATTTAACAATGATCAAATTAAACGAACCAAAATTATTGAACTCAAACACACATGAAAAATGATGCAATTATCACGTGAATCAGTGTCTTTAACAATGAATTGTTATTATAAAACAGATTAATTACTATAATTATGTCATATATTGTGTGAGATATAATATTTATATCTTATAATAGATTTTATTTAAGCTAATATTTATTATAATGGATGTTTGGACAAATATTAATGAAGGCAAACCTAAGGTAAGGGTTTCTCATGTAACTTTTTCTTCTGTGAGACATACACTATATTAACAAATTATTCCATTGTTTCATGTATATAATTACCATATTAATATTTTTTATCACAAATATCTTTATATTTGTTGTACTTAATATTTTATTTGATGATTATTTCATTTGTCGGGCTTCTGATTAAGAAACTACCAAAGTGGTAAGGATTTATCTCACAATATTATCATTCTATGAGATTTTATTAAGTCTATAATAGGGTAATTGTTTGATATTTATATATTATAAATAATATATATTCTTATCCTATTTTAACCTGTGAAAGTTTCATGTAATTGTAACAATTTTTCATTATTGGGTACCTAAAAAACTGTCAAAATGTTTTTAGGAAAATCTTACGTTATTTCTCTCTCTGATGGGAAATCCTTTTTTCCTAAAAATCCAGGATTTCTCAAATTTTACTCAAATTTTTTTAAAAAAAAATTAAATAATTTATTAATAATAATTATCCATTTTTTAAATTTAATTTTTTAATTTAATGCTTATGTTATTTTCAAAACAGGTCATGCTTGGATTTTACTAGAATTGGGAAATTAATATTTGATTTTCTATGAACTAATTGAATATAATATTCTTATTTCATAACCACTAGATAATTTAAATATTATTTTACATGTTTTTTAATTTTACTTTTAAATAAAAGTATTTTTAAAATATTTTTTGATCACTTTTTTAAGATTTTTTTCAAAGGGAAAATCTTATTCTCCACAAAAACATTTTTAATGAAAATTTTATGGTATTCAAATTTAGAATTGACATAAATATTTTATTTCAATTATGATACAATAGGATATTTTTTATTGGATTCATTCTTTTTATTCCTTTTAATGGTTTATGATCAGTTTAATATAGGATGTAAAATTTTATTACCATTATCTATATTAGTCTGGAAGGTTTGTCCTTATTTTTATTTTATTGGGGTATGTATAAAAATGTCAATCCTTATTTTTTAATATGAATTTTTATATTGATTGTTTTTCAATATTTTCATATATGAAATCGATTAGAATTATAAACTGATTGGTGGGGCTTGTATATAGAAATCCTCCTAATGCACCAAAAGGATTCATGTGAAAAAATTGATGGGAAAATTATATGATTTTCTAATCATATATTTAAAATTTCATGTGAAATATATTGAAATTTATAGATTCATATTGTTATTTATTCCATCATTATAAGAATATTTATTAATGTATATTTCATTATTCTATTAGTTATAATATCCCTGGATAAGATTCAATCTCATGTTATTATTAAAGGTAGTCTTTTCTTGAGTTATAAAGGCTCATACATAGAATACAAAAGATTCTTAATCACGTCCTAGAAGGGTTGAAATTTATAATTTACTATATTTAGCACTATATAATGTACTATATCAATCAAAATATCCACCTTATTTACTCTAAAAAGAAATAGGATTGGGCCTTCAGGTCACATGGACTTTAGGCCACTAAAGCCATCAAGCCATAGGGTCATCGATACACCATAGAGAATCAAGTGATGGAAAATGTGACCAAAAAATTAGTCAAGTGAAATAGGAAGGTTGTGCATCTTGGTCGTAGGAAATGTCAATGGGTGGTCATATTAAAAGACTGATAGGTTTTTTGGAACCTATTTTGTAGACCAAAAACTGAAGGTGATTAAGGTTTCTCTTACCCAATATTGTAAAGGGATTCACAATGTGAATGTTCATAGTAAAGGAAGAGAAAAATCATGTTAATGGTTATGGATAAAGAGGATAAGTGTTGAACCTTTGGGGAAATTTTGGATGGAGACATGAAAACATTACTTAAGGGATCATTGAAAGAGAAATGGTTGAATTGACACATGTCATCTAGACCTCTACCTCGACATGGATTTAAATAGGGTGTCTTTCAAAATGTCCTCACTATGGCGCCATCTAATGCTACAATTGAAGGTATGGTGGGTATTACAGTGAGAAGGTATAAATAATATTGTGAATCATGTTGCTTAAACTAGGAATTCAATTCACAGTGTCGTTAGGCCAGTAATAATTTTAATGGGCCTCTATGCCACTTTTCCTTCACATCATGTAAGGTTTCCCTATAAATAATATTGAAAATAGGTTTATAATTCCATAATAGGGGGTCCCCCTTTCCATTGGATAAAAATATAATGTGATTATTAAAACATCTTTATGTGATTATAATTTATTTCTAACATATTATGCAGATATTTCTGAGTAAATGGATTGGGGTTCAGTAATTTACCATTTCATATTAATTATAGCTCTTTATTCATGATACATTCTTCTATATTTACAATGTTAATGATAATGAAATCTTTCCCCATTCTTGAGTATTTTTTCCAGGATACTAAGAAGTTTTTATTGATTACTATTTGGGGATTTGGTAAGGTAAAATATGGTGTTAAAAAATAATTCAATTTCTATATATCACGTATATAATTTAATATGAATTTCAATTATGTACCATAATTACCAAGACTATAGAAATATTTGGTACAACAGGATTAGATTCCATGTATCTAGTGCCAATGTAATGAAGTAGACACCTGATCTAGGCTATTGGATTCAGGGTCATTACAATGATACCTAATTTAACATATTTATTTTCATGTTATCCCCTAAATAATGCTCTTTCATATTTTTATAAATCACTCTTCTTATGAAATTAATATAGAATGATGAATGATGATATTCAATTAATAAAAACTTGATCATTTATAGGATTGATGGAAAACAAAAAAAAATTATAAATGTTATAATTATAACATGACCATTGTTGAACATAGGTACATTCCCCAACCTCTAATGTAATTATACATCCTCCTTATACACATACATAATCCAAACATGGATGGATATTTTAACATTCATATGAGTTAGATATCATCAATACCATTTCATCATGACATCACTGTCCATATATTATAAATACCTCAATATTGGATCTCTTTCAATACTTATCATGTACAAACCTTCATTGTATTATTGACTTAGAACATCAACAAAACTTTTCTCCTTTTAGAGGGCTATATTGTATTGAGAACTCATAATATTTGATCAAATCCAACCATCCTCTCCGATTAATATTAAATTTTTTATATGTAAATATAATCATAGATATTTTATGATCATTATATATATCACATAATTTAGAATATAGATAATTTATTCATATCTTCAATGATAATATTTATACTTCCTACATCAAATCATGGTATAGGAAATTTGTATGAGGAATTTTCAATTGACAGGGGATATAAACTATCTCAATATCATTATTAATGGGGATGAATCCCATTCCCTTATTTGATGCATCACTATATATCAGAAATATTTCTCATATATATGGTAGTTTATGCATAAGTACACTGATTAAACTCTTATTCATATCATTGAAATTCTCCTCACATTCACATGTCTATAAGAAATTATCTCTATTTTGAGTAAATTTTGTGTGTTATGGAGTGTTTGTCCTTGAAATAATGATTTTTATTCTCATTACATATATATATTCACTGATTTGAATATTAATGAAAAATCATGTTATATATTTGTCTTTTTTTTGGATATATTTAATGTTATAATTTCCTATAGTATTTTTCACACAAATAAGGTTATATAAGTCACCCAGTATGATTATAACCTTTAAATGTTACAATTATATTCTCAAATATATGTCTCTAGTTGGATAATATCCTCTAATATGACACATAGAATGTGATATTTAGGTTCAAGTACTCTAATGATGTTGAGGCTTCTCCTTATAAATATCACACATGGTAATCTCTAGGGCAAGATATTATTTAGACAACCCACAATTATGAATTTTCTATGTTTTTATGTTACCATGTATTCATAACTATGATCATGCATGATGTTCTTCAAACATTAATATTATCATTAATGCATGTCATGTCTCAAAAAACTATAATTATTAACCAGAAAATAATTACATGTGATTCCAGAATGTTGGGTATGTTGGGTGAGACACGAATTACATGTTATTAGTTGATAATTCAAGGAAGTATTTTATACTTCCATCTTAATAAAAACTGATATGATAGCTATTTTATTAGAATATAACCATCACATTAAAATGCATGCCCATCATATAATGACGTGATAAGTCAGATAATAAATGAAATGAATATCAATCATATATTTTGACGACAAAAATGTGAAATATATTTTATGGGATATTTTTGTAAATGGATTATATTAAACTTTTAGTATTCATATGTGGTTGTTAACATTTGGACATTAGGTTTTTTCTCATGGGTTATTTGAACCATTTCTAAAAATTAATCATTAGATCTTTGAAATATTACCTAATTTAATTGAAAAACAATCCTAGTGTTTTATACATGAGGAATTTTATGGATATCAATTAATTCTATAGGAATTTAATTATTTGTATAAATTTTATTTTGATGTTCGAGAAATAATTTTTTTCTAGTTTTATTTTTCTATAATAGTCACTGGGTAATAAGTAAACATTTATCCATTAATATATAATTTATCATACAGTATAAAAATTTAATAAATATATATTTACTAAATTTTAAAATAAATATTTATTATATTTATTAATGAATGATGTTTTTTTAAATATCTATTCATGTATTCATTAAATATTGAAAAATTGGGGAAAAAAAGAACATTTCCAAAGGTGAATATTTATTGGAAAGATGATAAATAATAATCAACATTGTCTATTTTAGTACACACTTTATAATAATAATAATTTTATTATAATTATTGTAAGGAATTAATTATAATAATGATTACAATATTTTTTAAGGTAATGAGCAGAATTAATTAATATTTTAACATAATTCCTAGATCTATAAATAGATTTTTACATATATTGTGTCAGGTTATTTATATACAAGATTCATTGAACACAACATAATTATTTATCTATTCCACATCCAGTATTCCTTCCTCGTATGCTAAGAACTATAGAGATTCATTTAACATTGATGGCACTAGATCTAATAAAAAATGAAAGAAAATTGAACACCATACTATAAAATAGAAATTAATTTTTTCATCTTAAAGATAAATGGATAATGTGTAGGTCACCACTAGAGGGATTCTATATATGGATAATAATAGTTCAATAAAGGTAATCTAGAATGTGATTTTTTAAGATGATAAACATCACCATCTTTGAAATTTCTTAGATGAGGTAACCGTTATTTTTTATCATAAACAAATGAACTATAAATTTCACAGGCATTGATTCTTTAGGAGGCTATGGGTTTCCCTATCTTAATATTGGGTGTAAATATTTCATTGGATGTATAGTTCATATCATTAAAAATATATCTAATAATCCTTCGAATCCCCAAAATCCTCTTGCTTTTTTCATCCACCTTTGTTTTTCTGCTGTTCATAGAAATTTAAAGTTTTATTAAAGGTGTCACATTTAATATTTTAATTATTTATTTGGTTATTAATCTATATGTTCAATAGTGGTTTAATATTAAATTTCACTAATTAATTATTTTTTAAATTAAAATTAGTTAACATTATTTATGTATTTTAATAATGATCATTAAATATTTTATATTCCAAAAAAGAATAAGACTAAATGAAGAATGACTTAATATTATATCTGAAAGAGCTATGTATTCTGGATGAATAGAATGGGATTAAATAACATGTATTTGGAGTAAATTCCATCTTCCACTGTGTACTATTCCTAGATATGACATGGGTTACATGAATCTCCATGTATTGACTAAAAGTGTTTCATTTATTGTATACAACATGTAGATTGGACCAATCGGGCACATGTCTTGTTAGAGAACATGGAGTGTGGATGGTTTCCACCCCTTATAGTATACATAGTTTTTATGGGGAGATTAAATAAATTGATAGGTGTATATACATGGTAAAATACATGTAAGACTGAAAACCTGGAGAAATAATGACATACACAACTTGTAGCGAGTGCACTCTATGGGAAGATCATTATTTACTATGTTTGAAGTAAACACTAAGAAATTCATCAAACCACATAGACACAAAGCTAGTGGAATACAATGTGTGTAGAATTCTTTTACATGCTTTGTAGTCTAACTAAGCCACATACCAAAACTCCAAGTGTGTATCCTAAGTACAGGACATTCAAGATATAATTAATGTATCTTATAATTATATGTCATTTATCTACAAATAATGGAAAATATTTAATTTAATTTAATTTATAATAGAAACATAAATTACTTTTTGTATTGATGGAAAAATTTTGTGGTAGAGAATTTAATAATGGTTTTAAGAAATTTAAATATAAATTTATCTATAAAAAAATAAACAATCATTTCTTCTACCATTTATTTTCCAATAATATATTTTTTAATTATATCTCTAAGAGAACTCAAATGGTCATTATATTAAAGGGAAATTGATTAATTGTTTAATTAAAAATTAATTATGAAATAATTTTTATATAAATAATAATGAACACAATGGAATGAATGTTCCCCAATTTAATTTTTCATAAACGTTGAATGTGAATGACTGATCATCATATTGACCATGCATTTTAATGTTTTTGAAACATTTAATTTAATCATTTGAATGTTTTTTTAATTTAAAATTATTAAATTAAATAGATAGCTTGTGAATCGTCTTCCTCCATTATTGTATAGGTATTCTATGTCCAATGTTATTAAAGTAATTCTTCTTAATCAATCCTTTAGTTTCCCAAACATATGTGTGAGTTATAAATAGAGTTAATAAATAGATAATCTCATGGAATGTGTTGGTGATTCAAGAGAAAACTAATATGATTCCAGATTAGGTTGCACATAATTTGATTGATGGAATGATGTATATCATGCCAAGATTGACACATGGAAATTATCCTTGGGTAATAAGATTATTTTTTCACACTGAATAAACCAACCATTATATATGGTCATGATCATTTTATTCATGAAATTATTTATTTATATCTTATGAATTAATTATTTTATGGATTCAAGACAATGATCTTGTCATTAAAACCATGGTTTCATTCAATTTAAGGTCATATAATTAATACCATTAGATTGAATATACTTATAGATGGTTTGGGGGAGGACTTATGAATGAGTGACCCATATATAGATATCTCTAAAAGAATATTCAAATAGTGTTGTGGGTCATATTCAAGGTTAGAGGTTATGAATTAATGGAATCTCTAATAGAAATGATGAATGTATAAATGGATTGTTCAAGACTGGAATCAAATTAGTACCTTGTTTTATATTTATTAGTTGAAAGGAACTTTAATAGATGACTATATATATGTGTGAAGAGAAAATAATACAGCATATTTTTTCTTATGATTTAGAGTAATATTTGTATATAGATCGTAGAGACTATCGGTTCTAAAGAGTTGGGTGTTTCAAAATCGATTATTACTGGTTACGTTATAGTTTTGGGAGTTTTACCTAGAAAGGTCCCTAAACTAAAATTTCTTTGAAATGTGTATGTGGATGATCATATTAAATATACCATTCCTACACAAGACGTACAACCCTAGACAGACTAAGAACACCTCAATATTTAAGTAAATATGTATAATGATGAGGAAATCTATGTCCAATAATGAAAAAAAAATACATATTATAAATTGTTGGCAAAAAATACTTTTGGATATGATATAAGGATGTAGAGTTACAAGGGGTAGACCTTCCAAAAAAATTTAAAAAAATTTATCGAGGGGTGGAAAATAAATCTATTCATTCTTGTGTTTTGATTTGAACTTGAATTAATATGGAAAAATCATAGTACACTAGTTTTTTGTGTATAATAATAGTGATATAATATAAATAATGATATATTGTAACATCCCAAGTAAGTAATGAATAATAGATATTTTTATCTATGTCTATTAATGATTAAGATAGTGTTATAGAGGCTTAAAATGAAAATAAATACAATCTTATGCATGGAATACACTAATATTCTTAAAAGATTGTTTTACTGCCTTTTGATGGCAAACCATTTTTGAATCTATATTTTGACAATTTTATAAACTATGTTTGTCAAAATAAACTTATCCTTTATGATTGGGACATCAAAATTTACCTTGTGTGAATTTTTGTATTTTTCTGACAATGTTCATTTTTTAATGAATAGTGAAAAATACTGCATTTTACATCAAAACTGCTTTTTAATCTAATTTATTTATATGATTAGATTATATTTTTAATTGGTTTTGAAGTGAAATTAGAATATATTTTTACCATTTTATCCAATGGTGGTCATTGGAATCAATTTCACTATGAAATTAGACTTAAACTGGTGTCAATCTTTTGATACTTATTGTTTTGTAAAAACACGCTATTTGCTCTGGCAGTGGGAATTAATTATTAAATTAATTAATGTGACTTATATGATTTGAATTTTGTAAAATAGACTTCATTTTTGAATTCAGAATATCAAATATAGCTTAGGGTGAATTTTTGGTAATTTTCTGAAAAACTTCAATTTTTGATGAATAGTGAAACCACTAAGTGGTAATCAAGCAAACTGATTTTTCAGTTAAATGAAAGTTTACCACAAATGTGTATTGAATTTTGAAAATTCAACATACATGTTTGTCATTAAGAAGTAAAATGTGGTTCAATGAGATTAAAATAATTTTTTTGGTGAATAGTAACTTATTAAGTTTTTAATCGCGATTAGTGGTAATTAGTGTAGTTTAAGGTATAAATAATGCTTTAATAATATGAAATGACCTAGACACATGTCCCAACCTTATTGGATGTGTCATGGCCGACCAAGACAAGCCATGGGACAACTTGGGGACCCCATGGAGACATTTTGGTTGGGAAATGACATAAATAACCTTTTATTTAATGTAAAAGTAAAAATGACACAAACATAATATGTTTTACGAAAACAATTTTTACATGGGGTTATAAAGATCAGATATTTGATTATAAATAGTCACTGGAAATATAAAAAGATTTCCTACATCATAGTATTTTTTTATGATTTTTAGACATTAAATAAATTAAATTATTTATGACATAATAATGATGCAGCGATGACATCATTATTTGACGATTTAAATAAAATGGAAAGACAATGTAAAATCTATGAACTACACATGGCCAAAACCAATTGGATGAGTGGATTTCTAACCCTTATCACCTTTTCCACTAATTATATCAATGTGGGACCTTTTAAAACGGAAACACATTTTCAAATAAAGTAATATTTCTTTACTTTTCAAAAGTTCCCCTCCTCTCCTCTTATAAAAGGCCCCCACCTCTACCTCATTTCACACACTCCTCAAGCCTTTGGCTCGGCCAACCCCTGCCCATTTACTCTCTCCACATCCCTCTCCTCATCCTAGAGGATTCCCTTTGGGAATAATCCTTTCAAAGGAAGCCTTTAGGCTCAAATCAAAAGGAGTTACACTTTTAAAGGTAATTCATTCTATCATGTTCATTGGTTATATTTTGCTTCTCCAACCCCCTAAACTCTTTTTATTTACTTATTTTGTAACAGCACTAGTATCTTCAATATACAAGGATGTTGTTATAATATTTATTTGAGCTACACTCTCACACAACTACATCAAATGGTTAAAGAACATACGGTTTCCGTGGATGGCGAAATTCTGCCTCCCGAAATGATGATTGTTCAATACTCATTTAACACCTTAAAAGGTGGACATTATGATGTCACTATTTTTATATATGATATATTATATGTTTATTTTTTCCTTAAGCTTCTGTTTTTTTTTCATTTTGGTCATACCATTATGGTTTCCATTATGGGTAAACACGATATCTTCATTTTAGGAAGTGCGGACTACCGCCCCCTGAAAGTGATTTGATTCGTTAATACCATATGTGGGATGTGTAAATGATAAAGTTAATGATATTATATATGTTATTATACTGGAATTATAATATACTCTTATATCATTATTATTCCATTCCAGAAAATATGAAATAGAAATGGAAGTAGCGTTCATGCGTACGTACGGCTTACCGTCTCCATGAACGGTGCATTTCATTTCTTACCTCTAAATGTGATGTAATATTATAAATACATGTATATGATGAATATATATGATATATATGTTATCCAAATCATTAATATCATTCTGGATATAACGAACCTATGACCAAATTAACAACATGTAAGTGTAAGAAGTCAATTTTTGACTTAAGAACCAAATACCGACAAAATGAACATTATTAACTTAACTGATTACATGATGTTCATAACATGGTATAAAAGTAATAATGAACTTGAAAAAGATTCATAAGAAAGTAGAGATTAACTCAAGTTTATTATTCAAGATATTAAAGAACGGTCGGGTCAAGTCGGATACGAGGTATGGGACTTCGTCTCAATCTCCTTTCATTGAGGCATATTTTATTTTATACACAACTTTCTTTTATACGGTGTATAAACTCCTTTGACTTTTACGTTTATTCAAAAGGAATATTTTTTATACGAAGCGTTTACTAAACGACAAAAGGTAATTTTTTTGTCGTACGTATGCGGCGACGACTTCTCCACCGTCGTGACCGTTATTTGAGTTTCGGCTTCCTCTACAAGCCATACCTTTTTTTAAAACGAAAAAAATACCATGTTTTACTTTGGTATTTAAAATGGTTTTCATAATGTTTTTATTATATCAATGTGTTGTATTGATATCTCGTGATTGAAATGTGGAAATGTTATGTTTCCTTTATGCATGTTTTATGTGATATGATTATGTTATGGTTCTTGGGCATTGTTATGAAGACGGGTGGTTCCGTGATAAACTAAGGGCGGGTGAGCCCGTTATAGCTCTCCAATGCATTGGGTAACGCGAAGGAGTGAAACTTTAAGGTTTCTCCGAATAGATTTTAGGGAATATACTGTGATGGGTATTCCAAGCGTAACCAAGAGGGTTACTCCCTACGTAAGAATGTTATGAATGCCTCATGTTAGCTTTATGTCTTATGATTTCTATGATTTATTCATGATTTTATGAGGTATGTTAAAGTGCCTATGTTTTATGGGTAAAGTATGATTTCATTATTATGTATATATGAACTCATGTTTCCTTTCCATGTTTTTTTTATAACCCATACTGAATTTTTATGCTCATCCCATGTTTTTGAAATGTTTTTCACAGGTCAAGGGAAAGGTACATGATAAGATGATAGAGTCAAGGATGTGTCAAGAAATAATCCATGTTTTATTTTAAATGTGTTTCCATTGATGGGAATGAAGAATACTATCTTTCTGTAACCACTTTGTTTATATGTGGAATGTAATGCAAGTTTTATGATCTAATTCTCTAAAACTCTAAACCCGAAAAGATCCTCAATGTGTAATCTTGTAATAACTCAAGATTAAGTAAGGTTTAAGGCTGGGGCCTTATAGTTGGTATCAAAGGTCGGTTTAGATAACTTTAGGAGTTAGAATTCTATTAAATGATTATCCAAAAATATTTTTTTTCGAAATGATATAGAATTTAAAGATTACCATGTTGCTTCATCTAAGACATGTTTGTTCAGAATGGTTTTCCGCAGAGGAAACTGGAAAGTAGTGCTAGGAAGGCATACAGAAGGAAATAACCTTCTGAATCAGCATCCAGAAATGGTCGAAATTGGAACTGAATAGTTTGTTGCAGTAATGGCATAGTTGACTCAAGCGATAAATGGCGGTGGTATCCATACACGAGATCAGCCAGACCAACTGCAGAGGAACATGTCAGTGGTGGAACATTTCATGAGGAAACATCCACCATCATTCAGAGGATCATCTGACCCTGTGCTAGCTGAAGGGTGGATTAAAGCACTGGAGAAGATTTTTGATGTCATGGGGTGTTCAGACAATCAAAAGGTTGGTCATGCTATTTACCGTTTGGAGGGTGAAGCAGATCAGTGGTGGTCTATGGTTAAAAATATCGGGGATGCCGATGAGATTGATGCTCTTGACTGGGATGAATTCAAAGGTATGTTTCTTGAGAAGTATTTTCCTAAGGCTGTTCGACTTAGGATGGAAAAGCAATTCTTGGAATTGAGGCAAGAGGAAGACTCAGTGGATGCCTCTGAAGAAAGGTTCACTCGAGTGGCAAGGTATGCTCCAAATTTTATCCGGGATATTGATAGTAAAATCAATCATTTTTACTCAGGATTAAAGCCAAAGTATCGAAGAGAATTAGCTTCTCGAGAGTTTAAAAGTTATGAAAAGCTTGTTCGATGTGTTGAGAAGGTGGAAATGGAGTTTTCCGATGACCAAGTTTTCTATAACAACCAGAAGAAGAAGAGACTGAGGTGGCAGGAGAAAGGTAAGAATTCTTCAAAAAAGTCTGATGGTAAGAGAACTAAGTTTCCAGTTTGTGATAAATGTGGCAAAAGGCATGCTGGGGAATGTCTTCTGAATTCTGGGAAGTGCTACTGATGTGTTAAGATGGGACATAAGGATCGTGATTGCACTGAAAAGGATCAAGGTGAAGGTAAGAACAAATTTGATTTACAGTTAGTGAAATGTTATAAGTGCAATTAGATGGATCACTATGCAAACGAGTGTCCGACAAGGAGCTTGAGTGATGGGAAGCAGTTAGACTACAAGCAGAAAGGGTTGGTGAAATCCTTTGCAACTACTTCAGCAGATGTCGGGCCATCAAATGATATTGTATCAGGTACTTTGTTTGTTTTTTCAGATTATGCCAGTGTGTTGTTTGATTCGGGGTCTACACATTCTTTCATCTCTGAAACCTTTTCTAGTAAAATGGGAATACCATCTCAAGAAATGACTCCTGAACTTTTGGTAAAAACACATGGGTGAAATGTTGAGGCAAAAAGAATTTATAAGAATCTTCATATCCTTATCTGTGGAAAGAACCTGCTTGCAAACCTTATTGTTCTACCTCTAGTAGAGTTTGATGTTATCCTGGGTATGGATTGGCTCTCTATTTACCATGCTAAGATTGACTGTAGAGCTAAAGAAGTTTCTTTTCAGAAAGACTTTCAGTTTGTTTACAAGAATGAACCCTTACTTTTGATAACATATCAAGAGGCCAAGAAACTTGTAAAAGATGGAAATGAATGTTACCTTGCACACATCGTTGAAAATAAAGGGACTGTTCAGATTAATGATGTGCCAGTGGTAAATGAGTATCCTGATGTTTTTCCTGATGAGTTGCCTGGAATAATACCAGATCGGGAAGTTGAGTTTACTGTTGACTTAGTTCCTGATGCTAAGCCAATTTAAAAACCCCCTTATCGAATGGCACAAATTGAACTTTTAGAGTTGAAGGAACAATTGCAAGATTTATTAGAGAAAGGTTTCATTAGACCTAGCACATCACCATGGGGTGCTCCTGTTTTGTTTGTTAAAAAGAAAGATGGTTCTATGAGACTTTGCATTGATTATAGAGCCTTGAATAATATCACTGTTAAGAACAAATATCCTTTGCCTCATATCGATGATTTGTTTGGTCAGCTCCAGGGAGCTCAGTTTTTTTCAAAGATTGACTTGAGGTCGGGGTACCATCAGCTGAAGGTAAAGGAGGAAGATATTCCTAAGACCGTGTTCCGTATGAGATATGGCCATTATGAATTTGTAGTAATGCCTTTTGGGCTAACCAATGCACCTGCTGTATTCATGGATTTAATGAATAGAATTTTCCATGAGTTCTTGGATAAGTTTGTGGTGTTTTTCATTGATGATATTTTGGTGTTTTCTAAGAGTAAATAGGAGCATGAAAAACATTTAAGGGTTATCTTGCAAACCTTAAAAGAAAATAAACTGTATGGGAAATTCAGCAAGTGTGAGTTTTGGTTGCAACAAATTTCTTTCCTTGGTCACATTGTTTCTAAAGATAGAATAATTGTTGATCCTGCAAAAACAAAAGTTGTGGAAGAATGGCCAAGACCCACAAATGTAACCGAGATTCGTAGCTTCCTTGGTTTGGCGGGCTATTAACGAAGGTTTGTTAGAAATTTTTCACGGTTATCTAGTCCAATGACTAAGCTAACTCGGAAGGGTGTTATGTTTATCTGGACAAAATAATGTGATGATTGTTTTCAGGAATTGAAAAGAAGATTGGTGAATTCTCCAGTTTTGGCACTACCTTCCAGGAATGGTGAGTTTGTTATATACAGTTATGCTTCATTGAAAGGACTTGGATGTTTCCTAATACAGAATGATCAGGTAATTGTTTTGCTTCGCGACAGTTGAAAACTCATGAGGTAAATTACCCCACACATGATTTGGAACTACCTGCTGTTTTTTTTGATTTAAAAATTTGGAGGCATCATTTGAATGGAGTAAAGTGTGAAATATATACCGATCACAAAAGTTTAAAGTATATATTCACTCAGAAAGAGTTAAACATGAGACAAAGGAGATGGCTGGAATTAATCAAGGATTATGATTGTACAATTCATTACCATATGGGAAAATCAAATAAAGTGGCTGATGATTTGAGTCGAAAAAGTAAGGCTTCATTAACAATGTTGCGTTTGGAATGTGATCCTTTGGTTAAGGATTTGATGAACTTTGGCATAGAAGTTGTTGGTGCAGGAAGTCCTTCTGTTTTGTTTCAGGTATCAGTGAGATCATCTCTATCAGATAGAATCAAGCAAGCACAGAAGCAAGATAGTGAGTTGCAGAAAAAGGTAGAGCTTGTTCAGAAAGGTAAGTTGCCTGAATTCAACATTGATAATGATTGCGTTTTGAGATTTGGGAAGAGATTGTGTGTTCCTTGTGATTCACAGTTGAAGATAGAGTTGTTATGTGAAGCTCATAGTTCTCCGTTTTCAGTTCATCCGGTCAGTACTAAGATGTATAGAGATCTGCGGGAGTATTACTGGTGGGATGGAATGAAAAGAGATATTGCTGATTTTACTGTGAAGTGTTTGACTTGTCAGCAGGTTAAAGCAGAGCGGCAGTTACCGAAAGGGATGCTTCAGCCTTTACCAGTTCCAGAGTGGAAATGGGAGAATATATATCCATGGACTTTGTTGTTGGATTACCGAAGACATCTCGAGGTAATAATGCAATCTGGGTTGTTGTTGATCGCTTGACCAAATCTGCTCATTTCCTTGCTATACGAGATACTTTCTCTCTTGATCAACTTTCCCGTTTGTATCTTAAAGAGATAGTTAGGTTACATAGAGTTCCTCTCTCCATTGTATCGGATCGTGATCCCAGGTTTACTTCTAACTTTTGGAAAGGCCTTCAGAAGTCGTTGGGTACTGAATTAAATTTTAGTACAGCTTTTCATCCTCAATCAGATGGGCAGTCAGAACGAACAATTCAGACATTGGAGGATATGATACGAGCTTGTTCTATGGATTATCAGGGAAGTTGGGACCAACATCTTTCTTTGGGTGAGTTTTCATATAATAACAGTTTTCATTCCAGTATACATATGGCACCATTTCAGGCATTATATGGGAAGCGATGTCGAACTCCAGCTTTCTGGGATGAAGTGGGTGAAAGGAAGTTGATGGGACCAGAATTTGTAGAAGAGATGGCAGAAAAAGTTCAGTTGATTCAGAAACACATGAGAACAGCTCAGAGCAGGCAGAAGAGTTATGCGGATAACTGGAGGAAGGATGTATCTTTCGAGGTAAATGATCATGTTTTTCTCAAGATTTCACCTTGGAAAAGTGTGATGAGATTTGGTAAGAAAGGAAAGTTGAGTCCAAGGTTCATTGGACCATACGAAATTTTGGAGAGAGTTGGATCAGTTTCATACCGAGTGGCTTTACCTCCGAGTTTATCTCAGGTACACAATGTTTTTCACATTTCGATGTTGAGAAAGTATATTCCAGATCCATCTCATGTTTTGAGTCCAGAGGTAGTTCAGCTGGAAGAGAACCTATCTTATGAGGAACAACCGGTCTAGATTCTTGATCACAGGGAGCAAGTGTTACGGAATAAGGTGATTCACCAGGTAAAGGTTTTGTGGAAAAACCACATGATTGAAGAGGCAACATGGGAATCTGAAAATGCAATGAGGGATAAGTACCCCCATTTATTCGAAAAGTAAATAAATTGCGGGGATGCAATTTTCTAAAGGGGGGAAGGATGTAACATCCCAAGTAAGTAATGAATAATAGATATTTTTATCTATGTCTATTAATGATTAAGATAGTGTTATAGAGGCTTAAAATGAAAATAAATACAATCTTATGCATGGAATACACTAATATTCTTAAAAGATTGTTTTACTGCCTTTTGATGGAAAAACATTTTTGAATCTATATTTTGACAATTTTATAAACTATGTTTGTCAAAATAAACTTATCCTTTATGATTGGGACATCAAAATTTACCTTGTGTGAATTTCTGGTATTTTTCTGACAGTGTTCATTTTTTAATGAATAGTGAAAAATACTGCATTTTACATCAAAACTGCTTTTTAATCTAATTTATTTATATGATTAGATTATGTTTTTAATTGGTTTTTAAGTTAAATTAGAATATATTTTTACCATTTTATCCAATGGTGGTCATTGGAATCAATTTCACTTTGAAATTAGACTTAAACTGGTGTCAATCTTTTGATACTTATTGTTTTGTAAAAACACGCTATTTGCTCTGGCAGCGGGAATTAATTATTAAATTAATTAATGTGACTTATATGATTTGAATTTTGTAAAATAGACTTCATTTTTGAATTCGGAATATCAAATATAACTTAGGGTGAATTTTTGGTAATTTTCTGAAAAACATCAATTTTTGATGAATAATGAAACCACTAAGTGATAATCAAGCAAACTGATTTTTCAGTTAAATGAAAGTTTACCACAAATGTGTATGGAATTTTGAAAATCCGACATACATGGTTGTCATTAAGAAGTAAAATGTGGTTCAATGAGATTAAAATAATTTTTTTGGTGAATAGTAACTTATTAAGTTTTTAATCGCGATTAGTGGTAATTAGTGTAGTTTAAGGTATAAATAATGCTTTAATAATATGAAATGACCTAGACACATGTCCCAACCTTATTGGTTGTGTCATTGCCGACCAAGACAAGCCATGGGACAACTTTGGGACCCCATGGAGACATTTTGGTTGGCAAATGACATAAATAACTTTTTATTTAATGTAAAAGTTAAAATGACACAAACATAATATGTTTTATGAAAACAATTTTTACATGGGGATATAAAGATCAGATATTTGATTATAAATATTCATTGGAAAGATAAAAATATTTCCTACATCATAGTATTTTGTTTATGATTTTTAGACATTAAATAAATTAAATTATTTATTACATAATAATGATGCAGCGATGACATCATTATTTGACGATTTAAATAAAATGGAAAGAAAATGTAAAATATATGAACTACACATGGCCAAAACCAATTGGATGAGTGGATTTAGAACCCTTATCACCTTATCCACGAATTATATCAATGTGGGACCTTTTAAAACCGAAACACATTTTCAAATAAAGTAATATTTCTTTACTTTCCAAAAGTGCTCCACCTCTCCTCTTATAAAAGGCCCCCACCTCTACCTCATTTCACACACTCCTCAAGCCTTTGGCTCGGCCAAACCCTTCCCATGTACTCTCTCCACATCCCTCTCCTCATCCTAGAGGATTCCCTTTGGGCAGAATCCTTTCAAAGGAAGCCTTTAGGCTCAAATCAAAAGGAGTTACACTTTTAAAGGTAATTCATTCTATCATGTTCATTTGTTATATTTTGCTTCTCCAACCCCCTAAACTCTTTTTATTTACTTATTTTGTAACAAAACCAGTATCTTAAATATACAAGGATGTTGTTATAATATTTATTTGAGCTACACTCTCACACAACTACATCAAATGGTTAAAGAACATACGGTTTCCATGGATGGCAAAATTCTGCCTCCCGAAACGATGATTGTTCAATACTCATTTAACACCTTCAAAGGTGGCCATTATGATGTCACTATTTTTATATATGATATATAATATGTTTATGTTTTCCTTAAGCTTTTGTTTTTTTTCATTTTGGGCATACCTTTATGGTTTCCATTATGGGTAAACACGATATCTTCATTTTAGGAAGTGCGGACTACCGCCCCCTGAAAGTGATTTGATTCGTTAATACCATATGTGGGATGTGTAAAGGATAAAGTTAATGTTATTATATATGTTATTATACTGGAATTATAATATACTCTTTTATCATTATGATTCCATTCCAGAAAATATGAAATAGAAATGGAAGTAGCGTTCATGCGTACGTACGGCTTACCGTCTCCATGAACGGTGCATTTCATTTCTTACCTCTAAATGTGATGTAATATTATAAATACATGTATATGATGAATATATATGATATATATGTTATCCAAATCATTAATATCATTCTGGATATAACGAACCTATGACCAAATTAACAACATGTAAGTGTAAGAAGTCTATTTTTGACTTAAGAACCAAATACCGACAAAATGAACATGATTAACTTAACTGATTACATGATGTTCATAACATGGTATAAAAGGAATAATGAACTTGAAAAAGATTTATAAGCAAGTAGATATTAACTCAAGTTTATTATTCAGGAGATTAAAGAACGGTCGGGTCAAGTCGGATACGAGGTATGGGACTTCGTCTCAATCTCCTTTCATTGAGGCATATTTTATTTTATACACAACTTTATTTTATACGGTGTATAAACCCCTTTGACTTTTACGTTTATTCAAAAGGAATCTTTTTATACGAAGTGTTTACTAAACGACAAAATGGAATGTTTTTGTCGTACGTATGCGGCGACAACGACTTCCCCGCCGTCGTGACCGTTATTTGAGTTTCGGCTTCCCCTACAAGCCATACCTTTTTTTTAAAACGAAAAAAATTACCATGTTTTACTTTGGTATTGAAAATGGTTTTCATAATGTTTTTAATATATCAATGTGTTGTATTGATATCTCATGATTGAAATGTGGAAATGTTATGTTTCCTTTATGCATGTTTTATGTGATATGATTATGTTATGGTTATTGGGCATTGTTATGAAGACGGGTGGTTCCGTGATAAACTAAGGGAGGGTGAGCCCGTTATAGCTCTCCAATGCATTGGGTAACACGAAGGAGTGAAACGTTAAGGTTTCTCTGAAGAGATTTTAGGGAATATACTGTGATGGGTATTCCAAACGTAACCAAGAGGGTTACTCCCTACGAAAGAATGTTATGAATGCCTCAAGTTACCTTTATGTCTTATGATTTCTATGATTTATTCATGATTTTATGAGGTATGTTAATGTGCCTATGTTTTATGGGTAAAGTATGATTTCATTCTTATGTATATATAAACTCATGTTTCATTTCCATGTTTTTTTTATAACCCATACTGATTTTTTATGCTCATCCCAAGTTTTTGAAATGTTTTTCACAGGTCAAGGGAAAGGTACATGATAAGATGATAGAGTCAAGGATGTGTCAAGAAATAATCCATGTTTTATTTTAAATGTGTTTCCATTGATGGGAATAAAGAATACTATCTTTCTGTAACCACTTTGTTTATATGTGCAATATAATGCAAGTTTTATGATCTAATTCTCTAAAACTCTAAACCCGAAAAGATCCTCAATGTGTAATCTTGTAATAACTCAAGATTAAGTAAGGTTTAAGGCTGGGGCCTTATATATATGGATTCTTCATTTTATTTTTTTGAAACATGAATGTGTAAGGCCTCATGAATAGAAACAAAAAAGTAAATGGATGTGTTCAATGATCGTAATCCACATATGGATACATTGAATGATCTGGGGCTACATATGAACACATTTAATTATGAAAAATAATGAATTTCCTTTGAATGTGTATAATTTATTTGAAAAAATTTCACCATCCCTAAAAATTAGGATCCTCAGTGTGTGAAATACATTCATTGGTTTCCCTCTTAATGGAAATAGATGACCTCCTCATATACCCCACTCAATTTTTTTATGATTCATTAATATTATATATGGAAATGGGGAATGTGAACTATGTAGACACAACAAAATCATAAACCATGGACATATCTGAGGGAAGATGAGAAATATCCAAGATAGGTTTTTGAATATTGGAAAAGCTATTCTACACCATCTTATATGTATTTTTTCAAACTCCTCCAAATTTGGAGGGAGTTCAGGTAATTTTTGGATAAATGAACCATATATTTCCATAATTATGATTCATATATTCAAATCCTTCCTTGGATATGTTATCTTTATTGTACAAATTCTATTGTTATGATCATGAAAAATGCCCTTGAAAAAAAATCCTTTTTTAAAGAACATCCCTAATTATTTCAATGACATCAATGAAAATAAAAAACACATTTTTAGCTATTAAACATATCCTAAAAACCATTTCAACAAAATTATTTGTGATATTAATTTTATATATCCTATAATAATAATGATTCATTATGGAAGGTACTATTTAAATGCAATTTATTGTCATGACCAGTGAGAGTAACGCTTCATTTCCATTCCCAAGATTTTTTAATATGATTTTACAATATGATTCAATTATATGTTGAAAATCTTCCATTAAAAATAGTTTTATTTTAAAAAAAGTATTTCCTCTTGGATGCCTTACGTATTTGGTAAATTTTCAGAATTCAAATCATGGTTCGTCTCTATAGATTCTATGACAACATGATGGTTTCTAATGAATTTATAAGATAAAAAACTCGAAATATTTTTGATAAAGTGTATTTTCATCCTTATATAATATTTATTTTATATAATTTCTATAATAAATTTATATCCATGAATCTCCTAATTTTTTTTACCAAACCCTCAATAGTGGTTTATTACTTAAGTCATTTTCCTCTTGTAACATTGTATAAAACATTTAACTTTCTATTATAGAAACCATTTTTATTGATCTTGAAACAATTAATGATTAATTTTACACTCATTTACCATTGATTTATATATTCATCCTCTTGTAAAATAATATTTTGATCTATAAAATCATTTTATATTATAATTCTACATTAATAATAATAATTTTTATTATTTATGGATACATAAATCAAAAAAAAAATTGTATGTTTTTATGAATATCCTATGACATGTATACATTAAAATGAGCTCATATTTCGATCCATATCTCATCTAGATGATTTATGGATATCATTGATGAAATTTCCATTTGTAGGAATTTAATAATTTCCATTGATTTTCTAAATATTTATATACAAAAATCATAATAAATATTTTTTAATTAATACATTTTAAAAATAGTATGATTTTTATTAGAAAAAATATCTTGGAGAACATTTTGGATTGTGTTTATTGAATATAATGTAACATTGTCTCTTCATCAGTGATAAGAAAAATCTCCGAAACATTTAAGTAGATTTGGGAATCACTTTTGGTGTTATATATGTTGAACAGATGTAGTGATCCGATATTTTAGGTTATGTCAATAATTATTTATTGAATAGATGACAATATATAGTTTTGTAAGATTCATTTTAAATTCATTAAGATTTCATTGTAGTTCCATATTTAAATTTTAAAATCATAATAACTGATTCATTTACATTTTATAAAGAAGTATCATTTGTGTTGTAAAATCACATGCCATGTCACAGCTGGGATAAGCCAATATATCTAGTTATTTTGTCATGCTTTCACAATTATTTATTTTTTACTCGTTGAAATATTAAATGGTTTAAAAAAATTATATAAAGGGAAATATATACAAGTATGAAATTAAATAAATAGTACTGTTTATGAAGAACATAATCCTGATACTTTCTTCTATACTAATATTTTATTTTCACAACTATGTTTTAAGTTTAACTATCCAATATATCATTCACTTAATCAAATAAAATGAAACATTGGTAATTTTTCAGAACAATTAATACATGCAATATCCATTTATTTCTAATTTAATATACCCAAATTATTAATTTATATAGTGTTTATAAATTAATTTAGAATTTATATAACATCTTCCATAGTAGAAAAAGTTATGTGTCACTGAAAGGAATTTTCATGCTCATATTATCATTGATTCCATATTAAATACCCTCTATGATAAGACTATTTAATCTATTAAACACATTAATAGAAAATAAAATTATATATATATATATATAATTCTCTTTACATTGAATCTCAAATGAAAATAATTTATTTTCCACACAATATATAAAGAACTCTATTCAGTTTTTGAATGAAACGTTGTTTATTTTTCCAAATTTTAGTGTTTTTATACATGGAAGATGCAGATAACATATTCTAAAATCCATTGTAGAGTCACATTCACCATTTTCAACATGTTAATATATATATATTTTCATTTTCTATATCCCATATTTTGAACATAACAAAAAACATGTGATAAAATCCTATAATTCAATACCCATGAGTTAAAATTAACAAAATTGATGTATATAACATTTATAAAGTTATTCCCTGAATTATTATCGTTATGAATGTTTATTAAACATTGGTAATAATTTATGAAAATATTTTTCAAACTTATAAATGATCATAAAATTATATAAACAGTTCCTGATATTTCCTATAATCAAGTACACATTTTTTGTGAATATAATGATTTGATATAAATAAAATAATGATTTTTATTGACCAATCTCCCAATAAATTGATTTAACTATATATATAATTTATTTTTTTTTAAGATACACATTTTATAAATTTTTTATTGACTTTTCAATTTATTTCATCTTTTTGTAATTTTATTGATAATAAAGGTTGATATATATCATAAACCCATTTCCATATTAATGAAATAAATTATCTTCACTCAATTCCTATGGGGACCAAATACTATTAGGATTTCTAGTTATTTTTTACTCAAAGATAGCTTAAGAATTTAGTTAGATAGTGTTATTAGTGATACATGTACACAACATACCTAAAATAGAATACTAGATGGGCTATCTACCTTATCATGACCTACCCAATTATTTGATCATGTAATTTGAATGTGTTTACATTGAAAAGAAATTATAAAATAGTTTACTTATTGGTTTTCATTGTATAATAGTTTTCGTATTAATCTCATGAATATCTTTTCCTCTTATGTAATCCTAACTTGAAAATATATATATATATTATTTTATATCTTGTATCATAAAAAATAATATTTTTTAAAATATTTATTTATAACACCTCATTCAACTAATTTATTATGTTAAATAACCAATATAAAAAAATATTTTATTCAGATATATCCAAATGAATCTAAAATATAAGTATTCTAAATCAATTTCTTACAATTATTTAGAATCATACAAAACGAAAATCATGAATAAGAGGAATAATGGTAAAATGGGTGGATGAATAATCACTTTTACATTAATACTCCACCCTTAAAAAACATCTAATTTCATAAAACCGTTATATTAATAGGCCAATCATAAATAAGGATCATAAAATTAATGAAATTTTAAATATATAAATATATATAATAATCAATTATCAAATAATTTATAAGATAAAATAGATCATAGTCACCATTGAAAGAAACTAAATTTTTTTTCATACTCATATTGTATCATTATATATATATGTTAATAAATATAGAAGAAGAAATTATCATACATTAAATTAAAGTATATGATGTTTTATCACTAATAGTTTTCTCACGTTTTAGGATAATTTGGTAAGAGATAGGATTCATTCTAACATGGGTAAGTGTTGTCTCCTAATTTGTTACTACCGAAAATGAGACTAAAAAATGTCGGTGGTAGTTACATTATAAAACTCTAATTAAATTAATATTTTATTATTTTTTACTCATGAAATGAGAATTTTAAACTTATAAAACATTTTTTATTATATAATAAAAATATATATTTTCACTATTATATATAATATTATTCCAATATTTTATATACAAAACATGTCACATATTTTTTTCCATTGATAAATTATATCCAGCCTGATGTATAAATCAATGTCCCCGCATCTCTTTATAAGGTAAATTATTTTTATATTAATTCAAAAACTATATTCAAATACTAAATAATTTCAACCCTAATGGTGTATTTTGTACCACTGATGGGGTTTTTTCTATTTATTCCCAAAATATTTGAGTCTTATTTTATTTGGTTATAAAATATCTTGACAAAGATGGGTTGCCAATAAGGTTAGCTTGCTATCCATCCACATACTCATTAAAATATATAGGATTTGGGGAAGGCTCATATCAGTAAGGGTATTATTAAATAGTCTTTAATTTTCAAACATATTAATGATGTATTAATGAAATCTCTCCTATTATTAGCACCAATTATAATTATATTGAATTTGATTGATTATTACAAATCATCTATATGAACACTTTTATGTATAATTTGTTATATATATAGATGTATATTAGAGGTTATAAACACATATGTATGATAACGAATCTATCACCCCCCATGTGTTTTCTTATTCTCTGATATAAATCCATACAACCAGGCACTCAAGAAATTTTCTGCATCCAGAGAGGATATATATTTTTTAGTTTATGGATTTTTTCCTTGATAAGGGATACCTATGTATCCATATTAATGGAATCATAAACCATGTTATTTGATTCCATTTAATGAGTAATATTATAACATTTAAGGTCCTGTGAATAGGACCACACTTTTTCCTTTTATGGTAGTGTAGTCATGACTAATGGAGTTATTTTTTGGATGTTTCTCAAGGTCCAATGATTTTTCTTTTAAGATCCTGAATTCTAGACCATGGTGTATCATTTAATGTTAATATAATATGAATGATTTATTAACTTTTAGTTCATTCATCTAATATCAATAAATTTCCTTTTTTGGTTATGTATTTAGGTACATTGTGTTTTATTGTTTAGGGAATTATGAATTATATTTTGTTTAGCATTTAAATGTGTCACTGAATGGATTATTAGGTGGAGATGGTAATAAATGAATTTTTTGGGTCTTATTCATAAAAAAACCATTTATGTTTTAATATTATTAATGGTTCATGTGAATTTTTTTGTGCTTACCCTAGGTTTGAAACCTATTCCTTTTTCTATTGTTCATTGGTAACATGAAAGAGATGGTGAACAGTAAACATGTGTGTTGAATTTTTTTGAGAAAAATTTGGGATTTATACTGGAATAACTTGTATTTTATATCATTATGTAGTTTATTTTAAACTTTGGGATTCATTGGATTCTTGATATCAACAAGGGTCTTTTCCGAGTTATTTGGATGAGATTAATAGGTCGGCTAATGTTTTATCAGTTTCTTAAAGATAATGATACATTTTATCAAGAGAATAAATTATTTAAATTATTTTTATAATTCTTCTTGTTATGGGTTAAAACTAATAAGTACTTATTGTCGAGATAATTCATGACATAGATGAAAACATGAAATTGGGTAATGATTCCTCTATATAAACAATGGATTTTATGAAAAGGTCTCTATATAGCATGCTTGTTAATGTTTTTTTCTTGAGAAAAGATATTCTATAATGGAATTTAAGCCATAAGTATAGAATTATAATATTTTATCAAGGTGGTAAAATGAGTTGAGTGATGTTTCTAATCATATAATCAAATTATAATGTATATTCTATTTTGATGTGGCTCAAGATACATTGTATTTTAAAATAGAAATAATATTTTATAATCTTTAGTTACCCTTGGTTGAATATTATAAAATTATAATTGTTTTTTATATTATTTGAAATAAAAAGAATACTTCAAAATATATAAACAATTGTAAATATTTTCTTGTATTCTGTATACTAATAGATATAAGAATTTATTAATTATTAATTATAGTAAAAACATTATGATAGAGGGAGACACATATATCATGAATCCCTTGGACAATATAATATTGATTTTATTTGAAATAGTGGTGTCTACAGGGAAGTATAAATGTTTAATACTGTACAAAACATTTTTTATTTAATGTAACCCACCTATGTAATTTCCATGAATGTCAGGAATGACCGTAGATGAATTTTTTGGTTGTCCTCGAAGTATTCATGTTGTTTAGTAAAAAAATATTTTACATGGATATGACCTCAAATACATTATGAGGTAGAATACTTTCCCTAGAAATATTAATTGGTGGGAGGTAACTATCTTAATACATGGATTTTAAGATTTCATATATGGATTTGTTTCCAATGAATATCTTAAAAATTAATTACTTACAAAAACTGGGATTTTATTAAAACTCTATTCTATGGAATATTCTAATTGTATTGAAATTCATGTGGGAATTTTAATTAAAGGTAAAAAATATAAAAATATTATATAATATATCCATAATATCTAATTTATAAAAAATGATCCTACCCTTATATGATCACTATTTCATCCCTAATTATATCAATAATAAAAAAAAGATTACTAGAGGCTAATTGAAAAGGTCACAACCCTTACACAAAAAACATGAATCTATAAGCAAGTGAAACATTAATAAATACTCTAATAGAAATAAAAAGGGTATACCCCCTTTTTAAAATGATTCCCCCAATCACATAATGTAATAAAAATGTTTGAAATTTTCACTTACTATATACAAGAAAAAACCTAAACCACATGAAAATATCACTGTTGCAGAGGATCATTCTATCATTTAGATCTATAAACCATGACCCATATTTTTTAAACTAATATGAAATTTTTTTCATGGAATACTATATTCACATACTCTAAAAACAATCCAATAAAAACATTACCATATCTTTAGACCCTTAATTCCATTTTCATTTCAGTAGCCATTAAATCAAAATTTTATAATAAAGATATACGATGGTCTATAATGTTTTAAATTGATGGTATTATAGGAGATAAATAAGGATAGAAGATTCTTAGAAATGGGTTTTAATGTTTTTCAACCCTTTACTAAATAATGGATAAAATATATAACCTATTAAATGGGAAAGTGTCACTAGAAGATCAGTATATTTAAAATTGTTGTGAACGATATTTATCCCTCTTTGTGTGATCAGTCTTCTTGTATATAGAAATTATATTTATATATTATTCATGGAGTTAGATACCATATTGGTATCATTATTTCCTATATATAGTAATATTATTAATATCATAATTGGCACCAACTTTTATTGTGAATGATTCCTCTCAAAATGATATTAATTAGGAACACAAAAAATTATCAATGATAAAAAAAACATTAATGAAATATTAATGAATCATGTAGTTTATTTTAGTTTACTCTGTAAAATTATTCTTTATAAAAGGATGCTCTCAACATGAGTCTTTAGTGTCCAATAGGGTGAGCTATTAGGATAGATAAATTGGAATTATTCATTATACATTTTTATTTATATAAAAAAAATTAGTGTACACTTTCATTCATAACATTTATCAGATTTTGATGACTTGAATAAGTAAAAATTCATTTATATGAAAGTAATAGAATCATTTGTAAATTAACATCACACTGATCACCCTAATTTGGCTAGGGGAGAATATATGGGACTGGAAATTTCTTCTTTTTCTAGCATAATGGTTTCTTGACATTATATTGGAAACGATGCCATGAATCTTCTTTTTCAATCATAAACAAGAAAAATGAAATTCTATAAAGTAACTAAGGATAAATACATATATTTTTACTCATTTCACCCATATTTGGATACAACAAAGGTACATATATCAATGTTGTGTTGAAAATATAATTAATCACCACTTCACTAATTATGATTAATTTTTTTAGGACAATTTTAGTTCATATATAAGGTTTAAATTCCATTACTTATTAATAAATACTACTTCTTAATAGGGTTAATATTTTTAAAGTCAACACATATCTCAATTTCACAATGATTTCAATCCATGACATAACATTAAAAATTCGTGGGTTTACCAATTGTAAATCCATTATTCACCAATAGATCATTAATGATATATAAAATGATGTATAATCCTAAATCACTCTCTTTTTCATATCCAATTTATATAATATCTTATTATTCTCCTTTTTATACTTTATTCTATACTAATGATGCTAGTAAATATAGATAAATCTCAAATTGAAATTAAAAATTCAACTTCAATTATCTTAAACATCATATCAGAAAATCCTTCCCATTAATGATATTCAAGTGGAATTTGACTATTGAAACTAATTTTGGTTGTTGATGTTTCGAGTATAACAACTATCTTGTTGATAATGTTCCATATCATAATTTTTTTATAACTCCTATTTTTCCAATCACTAACACATTCCACATCTCAAAATACTCATTTTTATATGTATGATAGATGTATCACAACATGGTAGTCCTATTATAATGATTTATCACTTATGAAGGTGAAAATTACATTCAAAATTGTTGACACCAAGATAATTTCAGTGTTTTATATATACTTCCAAAAAAACCCAACACTTGACAGACCATCCTCCATAACATGGTGTTTATATGTTTCCTGTATTGATCACTCTATTATATACATTAATTTTTATCAAATGAAATCAAACATTGACTCCAATATGATATTAATCTTTCTCCCCATTTTGTGCATGGGTTAATTCAATGAAACAATATAGAAAATTGTATGGCATTAATCTTTTCCTCGATCTAGATTCACTATAAATTGTCTGTGTTCACCATGGTGAGATACTCCCAATATTTATTACATGAATAAAATATGGATCATAAAATATCAATTCAATTTCCTTAAATATATACCTCTTTCAGAATTTAGTTTAACAAAATATGAGCCTTTTTTAATAATTGAAAAATATGTATATAATCAACCATGAAGTTTACTATGATATATACAATCTATATAGTTCTTATATGTATTTTAATAAATTTATAAATTATCTCCTATAGTATTTATTATAAAATCTTTTCAAATAAATGACCTTATTTTGAATTGGTGTAAAAAATAAAAATATTATTCGTATTATACCAATTATAGGATTCCCTAATATATATCAAAAGACACCATATTGATTCACCACGGCATGTATAAAGTCCTGATGACTACTTCCATCGCATATCTATAGATCAAATGTTACATATTTCAACAAGAAACAATCATATATGACTTGAAACTGAATTGAAATTAAAAATAAAACCTTACAACCCCTGGTTACAACAATCTTCTATATTATTTTTTTTTCTATTCCTCATATGTTCCTATAATATATCCAAAATATTTTTAATTTCCTATCCCTTCTATTTGGATACACTCTACCTATAGTAATTCATCATATATAACAATATAATTGAATGGAGGCATATTTAAAAAAAATATAATCTCTTCAGATATTCAGGATCATCCACTGTGACATACACAGAAGATATCAAAACCAAAATTCATTAAGCCAACAGGATTAAAATCTTATTTTGTAAAATATGAGAAAAATTAAATTTCTATAATGTTATAAATAATTTATGATCATGAATAGTTCCTACTACATGTTCCTCAGGGATAGTTTCCTCCCAAACGTCATATATATAAAAACTGATAGTTTCATTCAATAAAAAATAGTGAATGACTGATGAATTATTTTAATTATAGAGATGATAATGTGAAATTCCATAGGTTAAAGAAATTATTTGAATTTAAAGGTTTAAAAAAATATATGGAGACCCGTGAGAATCCAATGGCTTCGAAAATAAATATGTTACTTAATGTTTTGTACTAAAAAATAAAAGTTTCACAATTTTTTATTTTTTATTCCCTTTTAAAAAGAGATAATGGATTTCAATATTTTTTTATCATATTATTGTACTAGATTATTCATTATTTAAATGAAACTATTATTATCACATAAAATCTAAATCATATTTATAGAAAATCATCAATGATTTTCAATGATGGATTCATCCAAATATATTGTATACAGGGCTTGGTAGCTGAAATATATTCTTCCTCTATAATACTCTGGGATAAAATGTTCCATTTCATAGTTAACCTACCAATACAAATTATTCCAATTAAAAATACCTCCAAATTTTGGATATTTATGAAACATATGATAATAAAAATTAGAATTTGAATATGATAATAAATATTGTTCATCACTATCCTTGAAAAAAAAATTCCATGTTTAAATAATATAACTCCTTATGCCTTTTCAATTCGGAGAAATGTTCTTACATTTTATGATTATGAAATAATTCTAAAAAAATATAACAATGTTAATACTAGTACATATTACTATATAGTAGAGTAATGATAGGAAAACTCTTCTATATAATGTTGAGTGTACTCCCTCATTATTCTTATACTTCCAAATATTTGGTCCAACTAAGGCAGGAGTTGAAATTGTGTTTCATTCTATAATCTTGAATTTATTTAATGGATTTATTTCCTATTTTACCTATGATATGAATGAATTACCTTAATCATGAAAAAACTATAGACTATATTTTTTATAAATTAACTAATTGACAAAAATAAAATTTATAACTCATGAATTGAGAGAACCTTTCTAGTAAATTATTATTTTTGCCTCTAAATATAATATCATTCACTTGTATTATCACTTCGAATAGATCTTTAACATAAATTTTCACGTAGTGGTTTTGGTCAACCACTCTTCCCATGAACTCTTTTTTTTTATTTTGTACATGTATCTTGATGTGCATATTAAGAACAAGGAACTTATTTTTGGCTATAAAAATACTTTTTCAATCTGAAAACCTTTCTCTCACTTTATCGTATAATAAATCCATCCATTTTTCTAATATAGACTTCTTTATCAAAAATATATTTTGAAATTCTGTCTTCACATGCTTTTGAGAGACTATAATCATTATCTGAACATCCATTAATGGAAAAGTATGATTGATTCAATTCATTCTAATAGAGTGAATTTCTCCCCAATATCAACTCCTTCAACAAGTGTATATAATTTAGATAACAACCTTTATTTATTCGATGCCACTTTTACATATTCATCAGGTTTATTTTTAAAAAACAATTTTGTACCAATCACATTATAACATGCTAATAATTTCATGAGAAAAAAATTTTTAATCACATTAATTGGTTTTAACTCTTCATTTGTATATCTCAACAATAAATAATTATATCTTAGTTATTCAAATAATGTAGGTTCTTTAAATAATTACGGTTCTCCATTTGATAATACGTGAGTGTGATATATTATATTCAATATTTGAGTTTGTTTTAATGTATATTTATATCCAATAATATTTGTTAGACCTACTCCACTTTTACATCTTCATATTTCATATGTAGGTTGACTCATTTCATCACTATTCTCTTCCTCTAATTCATCATTTTAGTTATCAGTAAATTAGTCATTTATTTGAATATATAGAATACAAAATCATATCTTATTAATCTTCATTAAGTTATTGAGGATAAAAAATAATATAATTCCCTTTATCATTATTTTTATTTTCATTAAAATCAATACATTAAGGTATTTTTAGAACGTTTTTTAAAATAGTTGTAGGATTTAATATTTGAGTAGAATCCAAAAAATGAACCCTTATCTAATAATTCAACATAAATTTCATGATTTATTTATTATTATTTTTAAATAAAATAGCTTTTTCTAAATACTTTCGATTTCAACAATGATTGTTTTCTTCCATGAAACATTTCATATATCATATTCTATTCTACACTATTGGGTAATGCTCAATTTTTAATATATACAAAGCCAAATTTATGATTTCTATCATATAGTTTTGATAGATTCAACTTTTAATCAACAATGTATCTACCTTTTTATTTACCATAATGCTCCCTCATTATATGGGCAATTTTTTTATGAAGTCCAACTTGTTAAATCATTATTATTTAAACTTATTGTATCAAAATAATTTAAAACAAAAATGGTTGTATGTTTAGTTTAATTTTTTGACAATAAAATCTTCATTTTTCATTCACTATTATTTTTTATATTTTATTAGGATATTTATTTGAAGAAATTAATTTCATGAACCCCTCCAACAAAATATATCACATTGAGGGGATAATGACAATGACCCATATCATGGATTTATTAGTTATTATGTCTGAGGCTAGCACCAATGGTTTAAATATATTATGATGTGGGATAAATTACCCTCTAAAATAATAAATGATCATTGGATACAATAAACAATAGACAAGAAACTCCATGAAATAACAAAAAATAAACCAAAAACATACCACAATGAATGTATAAATTAAAATGATATTGTTAAAAGTATCCAAAAGTAAATTCCCAAAAGAAAATATACATTAGTAAAAAAACAGCAATCCAAATATTTGAGATGGTAATGGCCATCATGGTCAAATTATTCCGCCTAGAAACCTAAATATTATTTAATATGCATAGGGAGAGAATATAGAGGCCATATATTTTTAGTGCAATAACATTACATAACATTTAAGAAATACGTAAAAATTATACAAATAGTTTCCCAAATACAATATTAGTCTATTCCCTTTGGAAACGTGGAATCACAATCACCGGTACACAAGTGAACTATATTATTTCCCAATAGGATCTTTATGAATATGAACCTTATTTAACACATCATACTTAATATATATCTTCATAAACTGGTAAAGGAAACATAATAATTGGTGACCTCATATTCTCAGGAAGCGAATACAATGGAGACAAGTAATAATAAACTTGATAATATGGGTATGAGGATGTGATAATAACAATAGAACATCATACCATTCATATCAAAAGATTATAAACAAGATTTGTCCACTAATGATTGGAAGTTCATAAGAAATAAATCATAATGAAATAAAGAACATAATCTATGAAAGGATAACACAAGAATAGGACATAGAATAATAGAATAAACAAAAGCATGTAAAAATGATTTCCCCTATAGTTAGTTCAACATTGCTAATGAAATATTAGTATTATGGTTTGACTCTCCATAACATATTTGATTTAAATGTTCACTCTCATGACTATATTAGTTGTATTATTTCACTCCTCATACCATATTGGTATTCATGGTTCACTCTCGTGGCCAAATTATTATTCAAGGTTCGCCCCAAAGACCATCTTAGTATATCTCATGAGATATTAATATTTAACCAATTCATTGGATGTAGATATAGGTCCCACCCATATCATATTGAAATCATATATAACTATGACACAAATCATAAATCATCAAATAATAACCCATGAAATGAAATGTGTATGAGAAAGAGGTTATAATATCATAATCTATGAAAAAAGATATTGATTTCATAATTATTTCCAAAGTGTAACCCCTAAAAAGCTGTAAGATTCATAAGAATATAACCTATGATTTTGAAACGGGCTCTATAAACATCATGACAACAAAAATAATACATTCATAGAATATATATATATATGTTAACATAAAATAATTAACCTATAATGAATATTTAACTCTAATAAATTTCATCATTGAAGGAAAATAATTTTTAAAAATCTGTTCAAAAAATTTCTTAAGGAAAACACACTTTCTTCTTTGAAAAACACTTTTTAAAACAAAATTCAATTTGAATATATATTTCTTAGATTAAAACGTTATTAAATATTAATGGAAGATTTAAAAACCATAAAAAAATTCTAAAATTATTTTTCAATGAATTTTTTTAAAAAAAAGTATTGAAAATAAGAATTTTGAAATATAATAGATTTTTAACCAAAGGGAGAGATACAATCAGATTTTTCTCAAAAACATTTACTTAATCATATTAAGAACTAAATAGTTGTAAAATTATACTAATATATTGATATATATTTAATAAACATAGTAGGATAAATCTCATGCATTTTAATGAGATAAGGATCATAATATTTTATCAATGGGAGTATAATCATAAACAATCCCGATAAACAATCATATTGTTTCTATAATCTCTTACCACATGATAACTAGGAATCATAAAATATATGTAATAAAATTAAATTAAATGAATCATAAAATATCATGAGATTAATTAGATTCATGATATAAAATTTCAAATAGAATTATATACACCTTGAAAAACACTAAAGGTTTATAAGAAAAAAGGAATCTCAAAGAATAGAAATTCAGAAAACAATGTCATACCAATTTGTTAACTATTGAAACATATAACCCGATGAATTAATATTGGAGTTTCCTCATGATGGAAGATAAAAAATGTTTTTCCCACCTTTTCTCATTTGGAAGTCCTCCATAATTCAAATATTGAGATATTTGGGAGAAAATAGAAATGATATTTTTCAGTCATTATCCCATAGTATTTGGTTACATAGGAGGAAAATCATTGATGTTTCCAATGCAATCATTATTAATTTGGTTCAATCAGGTTTCAACCATCAACTAAAACCAAAAACATAGAGTATGAAATAGTTATCCTAATGGGGAAACACATAATCATGAAAAATAACTTATAGGACGTCAAAATTATGAAACTTTACTTAATGTATGAAACCTTAGGTTTATCCTAGGTTATTCATATCCAACATCTACTAAAATACTTCATGATAGTCTACGAAGAGTTCATGAAGTCCTAGACCATATACCACAATAATGTCGAACCAGTTGTGCAATAAGGCTTGTTGTCGTGTACCGTATTAGTATGAGTAAGGATTGTTACACATTGTAAATGTTGTTACTCCTAGGTATATCTATTCCAATGAAAAATCCACTTTTAGTATCCATACATTGATGTATTATGAGTAAACAACCGACTATATACATTAAAAAAATTCAAATATATTATATTATACATTTTTTTTCTTCAAAATTATACTTAAATATGTCCTTATGGTTCTCATTATGGTTTTTTTATTATCGCTTCTAAAGTATAACTAAACCTTTTCTTTGATACCAAATATATTGAACCTAACTTTTTATAAATTAACATTACATGATTTTTTTTGAATACTTAAAGCATTATACAAATATACAACCCAAGATTGTATAAGTCTAGTTCCATTAGAAACATAGAAATATAACTACTTGTACATAAGTGAAATACATTATCTCCCCCTAGGTTCTTCATGACTAACTCCCTTCTTAGAGACATCACACACAATCAATATCTTAATAACAATTTAAAGGAATGATAAAAGGGGTGATCACAGATTCTAAGTAATGGTAAATAAGGGATACATGTTATAATAAACATTATGATAAGGGTATGAGGAGATGCTCATAACATTATATGATCATACCTTCATATCATAAGACTGTAAACAAAAATCATGGAATAAATCATGGTAGTTCATTAGATAATATTCAATAAGTAATAAACAAATTAATCAATGAGAGGATAATATAGGAATAATACATGGAATTTAGTTAGTCACATAAGATTGTAAAAATGATTTTGGTATCTATCATGTCATCAATTCCATGTCCACTTAGCAGTTTGGGTAAACTCCCCATATTTTCTTGGAAAACATTGTTAACTCCAATTAATATCGTAGTAGTATTAATTCAGTACCCAAACCATAGTGTTAGTCATAGTTCACTCCCACGACCATATTATCTTTAAATGTTCACTCCTAATACCATATTAGTCTATCTCATGGTATATAAATCCTTACCCATTACATTGGAGGGTGATATAGGTCTCACCCATTTCATAATTAAATATTACATACATGTTCCATTAAATCATAAATAATTGTATCATATCCCATGAAATGAAATGGGTATCATAAATATGTAATCAAATCATAACCCATGCAAAAAAGATATAGGTTTCATAATTGATTCAAAATCATAACCCATGAAAATAGGTGGGTTTCAAAATCATATAACATATGAAACAGAAATGTGTTTATTTAACATTAATCCATAAAAATATATAAATGAAGGTAGATAATATTAATGGTAAAATTAAATCATTTCCCCAAAAAGTTACGAGTAACACCAATGGATGTCATCATTGATTGTAAATAATTTTTAATGATCCTTTAGATACATTTTTTAGGGAAATATCATTTCAACATTGAGAAACGTTTTTTATATAAAAATAATTTTGAAGATATTTTTTTAGGAAAATAACGTTGTAAAATTTTTAAAGAATATTTTAAAATAAAATTGTTTTTTTAAATCCTTTTTCCTGGAAAAAAATTTTGAATAAATTTTTGAAAAAATGATTTTTGAAATAAAACCGCTTTTTGACCAAGGAGAGGGATACAATATAATTTTTCTTAAAACATTTCTTATTAATATTGAGTATAAAATATTGAAAATATAGTACAGAATCATGGTATATATTCAATAAAAATATGTGAAAATAAATCATGAGTTTCTTTGAGATATGGATCATAATATTCATAAATGGGAGCATAATCATAAATAATCCCAATAAATAATGATATTATTTCAATAAAATATTACTACATGATAACTTGGAAACAAAAAATCCTTGTAAAAAAATAAATTACATGAAGCGTAAAATATAATTATAATGATGAGATTAATAATATAACATTTTAAATTATTGTATATAAACCTCAAAAAACAATGTAAGTGCATAAGAAAACATGTTTCCCACAATATAACAATTTAGAAAAATATGACTTTCAGATTTAAAATGTTGTTAATCATAAACCCAGTGTAATAATTATAAAGAATAGATTCTTAGGAATTCATAAATTTAATAATAATAAAAATATAATACATTTATGGGAATTATATACGCTACACATAAAACATTTTTTTCAACATGGAATGTATCTCACAAATAAAAATTGAGATAAAATTCTATTACCCTGTCTTTTGACACTCATCGTACTTATACAAAAAACCTATATAATAAATATAAATTTGTTATAAATCTATAAAATAACCATATATTTATGTATAATTCTATATATGGTTTTTTATTTCTTTATATGACCTTCATATTTACAATTCCATGTTAAGGTTACACTTAGGCTAATATTCTCTTTATATTTTTCATGTATCCTAGTTTGTCATATCTATTGTCCTCAATCTTATATTATTATTTCAAGAATGTTAAACATATTATTAATTTCTAATATATTCATTATATTTGTATTATAATTATTCAAAGAATATAGATGTATAAACTGGAATATGCCATTCAGGGAGATGGTAGGCCGTATGTACGCATAAATGATGTTTCTGTTTTACTATCGTATTGAAAGAAAGAACAAAAATGAAATATATGTATATATATATATATATATATAATATAATTAATTTCTAATTATTATGTCATATATATGATATAACTTCACTAAATAAACTCTTAATACATTCCAAGTAGAGTGTGAATGAAACACATCTCATTGAGGGGGTAGTAGTCTACACTTCTTGAAATGAAATTAACGTATTTTCATAAAAATAGAAAATTTAAATGTTTGTGTTATAAAATAATTAAATAAGAGTAAATAAATTATAAATATTGGATATATTATATATATAACAGTGGTTCCATTATAATTTCTATCAATGAAAAATGGTAAAGAAAAAAAGAAATAATCTTCATTTCGTGAGGTGGTAGTTCGTCGTACATGTAAATAGAATATATGCTACCTATTTGATTGAAGTGTGTGTAATTTTATATTAAAACTATTAAACAATAAAAAAACTGAATATTGAGGATAATTTTGTTTATATATTCATGTAATTAAAATATTTTAGTGGTTTGAAAAAGAAAAGAAAATAAAGCTGCTTGAGGATTGATGTTACCACTTCTTTTGGTAACTCCTTTTGGTTCTCAAAAAAGGGATTACATGAATTGATATATAAAAATGTTGATGATTAAAGGTTTATGGGAATGTTCTTTAGTATCTATTTGTTTATATTTGAGTAGATACAAAGTGGATTTAAAGGCGTGAGTAAGTGATTGGAGAGGATGCCTTTTAATAGTGGAGGAGGAGTGAAACTCATGAAATTTTTTGGAAAAGGAATTACAACCACATTTTTCGCATTTCATATAAATACAATAATAGATAAACTATTATCCATGAGAGGATAGGTTATAAATATATCCATAAAATGGATCTTGTACAAGTGTATTGGTTTTTTGGGTCTTTAATTTATGGTTTTGTACTTTTTAAACCTAATTTTTCTCTTAATATTTTATAATTTATTTTAGGTAGATTCACTAATATTTTTATAAAAAAGTAATTTGAAATTAATAGAAAGTATAAATTATTATTATTACAAAAATGGAATAAATTTTTTAAAATTCCAATCAAATATTTTGTAGTAATTTATTTCCATTTAATCCCATAGATGGGACGCTCATGCGGGTTTTTAATGTGAAAACATTCAAAAGTTTACTATGTTTTTATACAAAATTTATATGTGAAATTGATTATAATGACCTAAATTGGTCTAAACGAAAAAAATTTATCTAATTAAACTTTCATACTAATAAAAAATAATATATAGAAGTGAAAATAAATTAGATGAAATGTCATGTTTGAATTAAATTTTGTTAATTTCACTATTTATCCAAATATTATGTTTCTCAGTTAAATAACTAATAAAACACTATAATTTAATTTCAAAATTACAAAATACAAATATATGTTTATTTTATAAAATCTAATTTTTAAATATGTCTAAAATAAGTTTTTTTAATTTTTGATAGAATTACCTGAAAATTAATTTAATTAAGAAAAGTGTATATTTAAAGTATAAGGAATTTTCCAAAAATTATATCTTTAGTCCTAAATATGTTTTATTTCAATAAAACAATTATATAAAAATTTTAATGTTAGTTATTATAATTCATATTATGTTGTTTAACAACTAGATTATAATTATATAATTAAATAATTATAACAAAAAAATATGTTTCATTGAAGCTTAGTGTTGTGCCTAGTGTGTTCCAAGTCTATGTTGTGTGTTACATACCCCAAGTTAGTGTTTTGTGTAACCTACGACAAGTCAGGGCCATGTAATGGTATTATTTTACTTACTGAAATTAAACATATTAATGAATATTTAATTTATATGAGAAAAAACGATCCCAAAAAACTCGGGGTGATTTAGAGAAAACAATCATACATAATAAGAAAATCAAATCCTAACATGAACATGGGAAAGAAGCATTCTAATAAACCGATGAGAAAAATAATAGAATAAAAAATCCTAAATAGTTCAACTATCGATCCCAATGTTACCCATGAATTCTAATCAAATAAAATATTCTATTTATAGTAAAATATACCATAAGGGGGCCCATGTACTGCTTTTCCACTGATTTCCTACTCTAAAACCACATTTTTTTATGTCATATCACTTATATAACTAACGAATAACATTATAACCCACAACATGGTCATCTCATATCATCCACAAAGACACCTAGGTTTCCACCTTAGAGCATAGTCCTATCACAAAATTCTTGAAAACACATGGGTCATCATGTCAAAACCATATCAAGATTAATAGGTTATAATGAATATAAAAGAGAAAAAACATTTTTTTACTCCTCCTACTACGGATTATCCACACTATAAGATTTCCCCCAACAAGAGAATACCATATCTCAACCAAAATCACCTAGGATACTATCCCACAAAAGTTTCATATCGAAACTCACCTGAAAACACTTATTATATAACCTAGTGCACTAACAAACTTACAACCATCAAGACCCATACATATCTACTTTCCTAGAAGAGAGAGATTTGGAAAGAGTAGGTAGCCATACATTTATCATATACTCTATGATGTTGGAAAAAACACACCCAGTGTGAATATAGGGGTTTCGTAATGAAATTCTTGATGAATTTGGTGTACCCAATGAAATCAAAAAGAATTTACATGTATATATCTATATTCACAAACAAGGCCAACCTATGTGTTTACATCCAAACAGAAACGAACTAACAACATGGTCACTTTCAATACAACATCAAAATGTGGAACACAACATAAGCCACAATATAGAATTCATATTTTTCATTTCAAAACCAAGTTATTATCCAACCCATTCGTTTCCTTAATAACTATTATCCAAATTTAACAACACAACCCAATATTTATTTGTTCATTTACCATTTTCATCCCATTAAAAAAATTAAACCCTGTCCATTTCAATAATTATTGATTAATAATTTATTTTATCACAATATGTCAATATAAAACAATAAACCGTACATCACATGAATCATATCATCGACATCAAACCACTTCCTTCACCCCCCCCCCCCCCAATTATTTAAAATAAATTCCACTTCAAAGCCCCCAAATCACATCCAAACAACCACAACCATGTCACACTAAATGAATTGTCGAACAACCAGAACCTCACCAACCCTAATGCATGGAAAAAAACAACCACCTTTTTGAGACAAAAAGAACATCCAAAAAATCACAAAAAATACACCCTTAAATAAAGACAAAATAAACAGCACCTCTATGAACCATAAGCATGAAAATACATTGTATAAAATTGAAGAGAATTTTAAAAATTAATAAGAGGGTTTCTATTATATTTTCCATTTATTTAGTTTTGTTATCACTAAAACCATAATATTACCATATCTATTTCATTATTAAAATATAAATTTTTATCCAATTTTCAATTTTTGATGATATTACAATAATAAAAACATTCAAATCAATTATAAAACATATAATCTCGTGAAAAAATGATCTGAACAACCAAAATTTTTGTTAGGTAATCATGCCCATACCATCCATCATATCATAATAATATCAAAGATGAAAAAATAAAGATAATAATACCCTTTTACTAATACACTTTCAATTAATCATATATTTGTCACTAATTATTCTAAAGAAATAATCACAGATATATAAACAAGAGAAAACCCCTCCTATATGACACGAAAAAAAATTATAAATGAGGGATACCCTATTTCAAAGATGATTTTATGACTCACCATGCTACGTAGGAAAAAAATAAATGAATATAATCCACAACCGCATAAAAAATCCATAGATAAACCAACACAACACCAAAGGATCCTAAAAATGTAGCCAAACGCATTCCCCAAACCAAAACTACACCACTAAATAAGATCCTTGAGGGATGAATTAATAAAAATGACCATAATGAAGAGAATAGATTACCACCAATCACTAATGGGAATCCACATAAACATATCAATGTACAGGAGAAGGGGGGTTAAATATTTCCTCATGGAACCTAGGGTTCATCCAAATTATAAGAGGACGTCGTGAGACTAAATAAATAAAATTGGCTAAACAAAAGTACATTAAATCTTATAATTCCCCCATTCCAGGTTGTTTAGTTCAAACATGATGTGAATTCCACATTAATTACAAAAATTAAAAATTTCATTAAAAAGTGAATTTTCATAGAAATATTTGAACATACATCATGAATTCCTCTTGAAGATATGAACTTGTCTCATGGATTACCCACCTGCAATGCCCTGCCCCCCAAATTATGACGCCCGGGAATATTTTATTATATTTGTATGGAAACAAGGAGTCAAATAATGATGTATATATTGTATTAGTAGTCTTGGGAAGACATATTATATACATGATACACATAATACATTGGGAATTAAGAAATACATGCCAGATACATAAAAATAAAATAATCTACATCCTTGGATTCTTATTCAATTATTTCTAATTTATAACTAGGGGAAAGGAATCATAAAATGGGTGTGGTAAAATTAATAGTAATGTCTAGTAAATAAGAATATATAATAAATTTTTGTGAACAAATCAACAATGAAACATGATTAACAAAATAAAAAGTATATTCAATAACTATATAAGGGAAAATCAATATAGCTAGGTAATCAAATAAAACACATTCCATTTAATCAATAAACTAAAACTAAATTATATCTATAAATATGTAGACAAAAAATGGAAAGGAATAATAATAACTAAATTATATATAGAATAATTTATAACTTATTAGATGTTATGTCTATGAAACATGAAAAGCAATATCATGAGGACTATTCACAAGACAGTTTGAAACTACAAATAGAAACTGTTTAATTTAGCCAACTAAATCATCTCATGAGAACTTATCGATGCATCGATGGGATATATAATATTTTGGACCCACACATCATTTCCAGTACTACAAATTAATTATATAAATTAATCAAAATAAATAATATTTTATATCATATATCTATATTTAATAAAAGATACATATTTATCAAAAATTCCTTATTTAATGAAATAACTGCTAAAGTAAACACCATATGTGATATGATATACGGTTTATGAAATAATAATATCCATCGTATAAAAATAAGGATAATCAATAAATTTTAAAATTTAAATTATTGAAATAAAATTACTATTTAAATATTATGTTTAGAGTAATAAAAGAATTTGTGATTGAAAAGATAAATATTTAATAAAAATTTTGAGGATAATAATCTTTAAACATTCAAAGTGTCCCATACAAGTTTTATTTTTTTTAATCATAATATCATAAATGGGATGAAAATAAATGAAACTTATAATATCCTGATAATAAGATTAATAATGATAAAAAATGAAAAATTATGTATATTCTGTATATATAAAAACTAACTGCATAACAAAAAATGAGTCTTAAAGGAATATAAATTGAGACGAAGTCCCTTATCATAACTAAACTTTTCATCTGTTGTATATATACTCATATATATTGGTTTAAAATAATTAACTGAATTATAATAGAACCATAATAATATTTATAATATCATATATTAACATTTTATAATATTTTATCACCTGCTTTTTAAAAATCCTTCAATTTTTTTACTATTTTGGGTGTTAATTGGCTCATTTTCTCACGTATTTTTTTACTTGTTATTTGTTGTTATTATTAATTAGATCATGGTTTCATAATATATAAATTGTAAAAAACATTTCGTTATCATATATGTTAGGCAAATATGTTTTTTAAATAATCTATAAATACTAGAGATAAGAAATGAATTTCACTATTCATGGAGACGGTAGGCCATACCTACACATAAATAGAAATTTCATTTTGTTGTAAAATTAAAATATTTAAAATAAAATTATAAATTTATATTTTAATTACATTATAAGATATATGTTATATTATATATATATATATATATTATTAATACCATCTTTTATACATTCCATTTATAGCATGAATGAGTCACATTGCTTTGATGGGGTGGTAGTCCACACTTCCTGAAACGAAACTATCGCATTTACACAAGATAGAATGAATAAATATTTCTTATAAATAAAAATTTATATAAATATAATGAAATTAAAAATATCATATATATATATATATATAATATATAAATATATTTTCCTTCATGATGACCACCCTAAGAGGTGGTAAATAAAAATTAACAATCATCATTCAATGTGGTATTAGTTAATCATAGACAGAAATTGTATGTTCCTTACCAATTAGATATTTTTGTGTGTATGTTTAGTTAGAAATATTAACCTTAAAACATTTTAATATATTTTGGGCACAATTTTTTATGTAATCATATAATTATAATATATTAAGTAAATGATTAAAGAAATAAACTAAAATTCTTATTGAATTTTGTTACCTCTTAATTGGGTAACTGCTTTTTGGTTTGTACCATAAGGATTCTATGGATTTCTTCCTACACAAGGTAAGGCTACATTTATTAGAGGAGGTATGTTTATCGGATATTTGGCCATACCATGGTTGATCCAATGTGTATTGACATGTGTGATTAAGTGGAAGGATAGGAGGCCCTTTTATAGTGTAAGAGAATCGACCCTCTAGTAATACTTTCACAATGGAATTCCATACATGTTTTTTACATTGGATGTGGATCCAATATTTGTAATAATTATATAAAATGGATTATGGGGAAGAAATATTGATATCCAATGGGTTTGGAATGTTTTATAAGTCATTTGGGTCCTTAAGATTAAGGTTTAGTCCCTTATTAAGTTGATTTTACCTTAATAATTGTAATTAATTTTAATTACATTCACTAATATTTTTGGTAAAAATATAATTTGACTATTTTAGACATTATAAATTATTTTGATTCTAATTAAATATTCAATTTTTCCAAATCAAAATCATATAAAGCGTTGAAATTAATTTACCCTACCGGCGGGAGACAATGCGGGGTCTTAAAGTAAAAAACGTCTAAATGATTGCTTTGTTTTTCTGCCAAATTTCAATATAAAATGGAGTTAAATGATCTAAATTAGACTAATGGATAAAAATAATATCAAATTAATCTTTGAAACCAATTTCAAATATAATTTAAATTTACAAATAAATTATAATAAAAATAAGTTAATAACTAAATTTCAATATTTTTCACTAGTAATTAAAAATAAATCATCACAGAAAAATCCAAAAAATTACCCTAACCTAATTTTTTGGATTATATTAAATAGATGATTTTTATTAGTAGATATTAAATTTATAAAATGGTGAAAATTTGGATTCAAAATTGGTTCTTTATTAAAAGGAGGTAAACATGACTCAATAGAAATATATTATTTTATGTGTAAAATTTGGATGGTTTTCTTATTATATATATCAAATATATTTGATGAATATAAAAAAATATTTGATTGACTATATATTTTATATATTTTATTAAAATCATTCACTAATTTTAATTAATTTTATTTGTAAAGATAAATCAATTATGTGACAATCAAAATCGCGTTCTATTAAAATACTCCCTTTATATTCCATTGGTTCCTATACTCATTAATAATTAATTTATAACTAATTAATTATTATTATATTTTTGTAAAAAAACACACACAAATATATATATATATATATATTATAATGGTTTTTGAAATCTCATATTTTTAAATTGAGCATGACGACTAGATCCTTTTTGAGCTGGGTAATAGATAACCAATTAGAATCTCATATGCATATAGGGATCAAACCCAATACCGAACCAAGTAAAAAACCCATTAAAATTTCCCAAAACACCAGAGGTTTTTATCCTAATATCCTATTGTAATGAGGGCCCAAATTTAATGAACCTAACCATAGGCCCAATAAACATTAGATACACACCTTTGTAGTGCCCACCGCCCACTCACATTGCCATGAAGAGTCGACTGCCCACTATTGATTGATCCCATGTATTGTGTGGTGAATTTGAATGTGTAACGACATAATCCCAATTACCCAGAGTTAGTGCATTATTATGTATCATTGGCATGGTCACAAAAGATCATTTCTCGAAAAACTAATTAGTTTAGTAGCCTTGGATTCACTAGATACATTCATAAATGTTACATTACATCATAAAGTGAAATGATAAAATAATATAGTCTCCAAGGTCCACACACATATCCCCTTCAGAATATCCCTGCAAGTCTTTCATAAAATATTTCTTCACATCCTGGGAAAAAATAAAACATAGAAAGGTGTGAGCTCAGATGCTCAGTAAAGATAACAATATAGCATAAACTTTCATAAATAAGCATAACGATTTAAGTCAATTCATAACTAAAACAAAATACTTTTAAACATGAACTTCAGAATAATATGGGAAAAATAAAATGAAATAATTCCAGTTACTTATTCAGAGGTATATTATACTAGTCGAATAATCACATGAAATATCCATAACCACTTTCATAATGATGGAATGCATAATTCCAGACTATCATAACAACATAGTCAAGGCCTTGTGCCAAGACTACAAATAAGTTTTTGTCAAGGCCTTGTGACAAGACACTAGTTTGTCCCATGAGACCTACTGATACATCGAGGAGCTATAGCGGGCTCCACCCGTCACTTACTATGTCTAATGAATTCCTCATATGAATAGGTTTAAACATAACATAAACATTCGTATTAAAACTAGCATACGAAATGTCAATACTTTCTCCATAAAACATGAATAGTATAAAAATAACACATCCACATTAAAACATATCAAAAAACCTTCAATAAAATATGGTTGTTTTGTATCATAATAAATCAACTACAAATTAGCTTAAAATCCATCAAAGGATGTTCACATTGATGAAATAAAAACTATTTGAGAGAAATATATATTTTTTTAAATCATTTAAAAGTCAAATAATTTTAAAATAAAACAATTACTATGAAAATATTCTTATATGCTTGTAAGGGAAGCTTCGACAATTTTATAACGGCAGAATATAGCCACACCTTTCGTATAAGTTAAAGAATACATTCTTACCTTAATTTTGTCGAAAAGGTTAAAAAGAACATTGTTTGGAAAATAACGGAAAGATTCATTTCAAACCATTTTATAAAAAATTTAATAAGGGTATAAAATAATTTAACCCATATTCTATTAAATAGTAAAAAAAATTTGAAATAAATCTTTAAGAAACATTGGAATGGATGATCAATACATCCCAGTTGATAATCACAAATAAACAACCTCGGATAAGGAATAGATTGTGAAAGAAACCCTTACCTTTTACTTTTCCTTGGATGAGTGTAGTTTATCCTATAGTATACTGGTGAAATAATTGTTATTAAATTATAAAAGAATCATATACATTAATATGATATCATATATGATCTTTTAACATTCCTTTGTTAATAATATCTTAGTATTATCGTCGTTTCAGGAGTTAACTTACTCATTTTATTTTATATGTTTTGTTAGATAGGTCGTGTTTGTTATGGATAGGTTGTACCTTATACATATCCAGAACTATATAAAGTCCATAAACATTATTTGAAATCATTAAATGAGAATTACACTTGAATGGGTATGATGGGGAATGAATCTCATCACGTTTGTGGAGACGGTAGTCCGTATGTACGCACGAAAGCTACTTCCATTTCATTTTTCATTTTAAAAGGAATAAAAACTAAATGATACATAGGTATATTATTATTAAATTAAAATAAAATTTCTTATATGTTTTACTTATTTTCATTAACAGCATCCTTTATACGTTCCATCTATGGTATGAATGAGTCATATCACTTTGAGTGGGATGTAGTCCCCACTTCCTCAAATGAAGTTATCGTGTATAGATATAAAACATGAAAGGAATAATGGTATGATACAAAATGGAATTATAGAATATTATATATAAAATAAATATAATTAAGATCATATTTAATTATAGTTCCATCATAATGGCCACCATGAGAAGTGGTAGGAGATAATTGAACAATCATCGTTTAATGAGGCATTTGGTTTCCATCCACAGAAACATTATGTTCTTCACCCATTAGATAGAGGTGTGTGTATGTTTAGTTCGATTACTTCTCATAAAAATATCCTAGTATATATAGGATACTGGTTTTGTTAAAAAAGAAAAGAATAAGAAGATTTTAGGGGTTGGTGATGTAAAATAAATGAAAAGAAGCTAAGAGAAATCATTACCTTTAATTTTGGTAACTCCATTTGGTTTGAACCAAAAAGGACTCTTGGAGTGCCTTCTGCCTAAGGTAAGACTTCTGAGTGGAGGAGAGGGATGTAGGGAGCTTAATTGGGTAGATTTTTGACAATACAAAATCCTTGAGAGGTGTGAGGAATTGGTTAGAAGTGGTGTCCTTTTATAAGGGGGAGGAGGGTCTCTTTAGGAAAAACATAAAGTATTATTTAATAATAATTTCATATTCAGTTTATAATGGAACAAAACTAGATTATTTAAATTATAAGTTGGGTATGGGTTGAGAAACACTCAACCAATTGGTTTTAGACAAGTTTGTGTCACTATTTTACCATTATCTTTTAGATTTAACTCTTAATTAAATAGTTTGACATTTACCATATCTCTTTGTATTCTTATATTATATGGTTAATAAACAAACTATAAGCTTCCAAGAGAACCCCAAGTGGTTCATTAATGACATAACATTCATCAAATAAGTCTTTTTTTCGATCCATATATTTTTAGGAATATTTTATCAATTAATAATATAATATTTGTTTTAAAAACTCCTTTATGTCATTTTCGACACTATTTGATATTTTGTTTTTGTGAAAGTCATCAAAACTTGATTAATTCAAAAAAGATACATTGAATCATCCCTATTATGTCACATTAACCTATTAAATTCTTGGATGTCATAAAATCTTTGAAATTATATTTATTTTAATATTTATAATACAATTTATTTGATTCTTACATGAATAAGGTAATTACTGCATCATCATTGTGTCATAAATAATTTAACTTATTTAATGTATAAAAATTACAAATAAAATACCCTGATGTAGGAAATATTTTTATATTTCTAATTTATATTTATAATCTTATTTATCTTATTTATAACTCTATATTAAAACTGTTTTAGTTATTAAACTTTGATTTTAACTCTTTTAACTTTTCATTGAATTAAATAATAATAAATGTCATAATCTAATCCAAGTGGACCAAAGAGGTTCATATTTTATTTCTAAGTTTTTTTTGGTCGAATTATACATATCCAATAGAATTATAACATGTGTTAGGGTAATAATAATATCATTTTTACCCTTAATTACCATATTTACTTTTTACCGTGGTAAATAAAAGTGAAAAGTTACTATTCCCCCAATTTTTTTATCTTATTGAACCACATTTTACTCCTTTATATTTAATGTGTCTCTCGGATTTTTGAAATTCCATTCATAGAAGCGGTAAAAATTAGTTTTATGTGAATTTTAAAATTCTCTTAGAAGGTGGGTAAAAGACGGTGAAAAGTTCAATAACATTTTTATATATCTAAAATTATTATAAACTGACTCCAATGAATTACATTGAACTTATATAGGTATTATGTATCTATTTTTTCCTTAAATAAATTTAAATAATTATTTAAATAAAAATTCAGTTTTAAACTACAACTTAGTGTTTTTCACTATTCATCAAAAATTAATAGTTTTCAGAAAAATACCAAAAATTTACCCTAAGATAATTTTGATATTCTGAATTAAATAATGAAGTCCATTTTAGCAAATTAAAAACATATAAGTTTCATTTATTAATTTAAAATTAATTCACGTTGTCAAAACCAAAAAGTGTATTTTTAAGAAATAATAACCACCAAACGTTTGACACTTGTTTATTTCCAATTTCAATGTGAAATTACTTACAATGACCATCATTGGATTAAATTGTAAAACTATAATCTATTTATACTTCCAAACAAATAAAATTTATAATTTAACAATATAAATTATTTTGATTCAAAATTTTTTTTTCAGTTAAAGTATAATATTTTTCACTAGTCACCCAAATATGAAAGTTATCAGAAAAACACCAAAAAATTATTGAAACTATATTATTATTCCCAATTCTAAAGAAGAAGTTTATTTTTTCAAATTTAATATCTAAATGTTTCAAATATTTAATTTAAAAAAAATCTCCATTAAAAGGCTGTAAAATTGCATTTCTTGAAAAATACTTCTTTATACTAAAAAAATGTATTTGTTCTTAAATTATTTATAAGAAACTCATAATATGTATTCTAATATTATAATGACTATATAAAGTAAAAAATTCAGTTAATACTATTCATAACCGCTTTTGAATCGCTTGTTTGGTAAGTCATGGTGCGCTAGAACTCAGTGTTGTGTGTAGTGGAGGTTATGGAATTACTTAGAAAAAATAACGTACTATGAAATCTTGGGGTGTTACATTCTTTCCTCCTTCAACAAATTGTGTTCTCACAATTTGAAATTATTTTTCGAAAATAAATGGTTGAAAATTGAAAATCCCTCTGGGAAAACCAACATCAGAAATTAGGTTAATAAAATTTAGACATAATAAAAGGAAAAAGGAAATTAAAGGATCGCCACCGAATTATGGTCTCAATTAGGAGAACATTGGTTGAAATTAAAGACATATAATTGGAGGAAAAATGTAAATATTTATAGGTAGTTATTGAGGTCATCAATCACAAACAACTGTAAAATTGAAGGCCTTAAATTCATCAATCTATGATGATTTAAAATACCATTGGTTCAACAAAAGATATGGTATTAGGATAACATATTTTTTTTAAGATCCCTTCACTAAAGTATAAGAATTAATTTCTTTATAAAATAAAAGTAGAATAAAAATATATACCTGACATGTAGAATCCCATCCTTTAACTAATTTGTATCACAAACACATCTTTCGCTCTAAAAGATAATAGATCTTAAAAATAATATTCTATTTATCCAATTCGTATATTGTTCAAAAAAATGAATTTATAATTAATCTACAAGATTTTTTTGAAAAAGAATTCATTATTCAATCCAGGACGCCACGTGTTCCAGTGGTGGGTGATACACTTTTTTCGCCCTTCATTTGATGGTTCAAGTCTCACGGCCTTGCCGGACACGACTGGTTGCTGCCCGACCTCCGAGTTGTCCTTTTTTGGCAATCCAAAAATAATCTCAAACTAGAATTATCCAAAATACTTCTGTCAAAACTCACAGTAAAAAAATTTTAAGGAAGGTAAACACAATGAATATCCTTTTTTCCGCATAATAACATGTGAACACCTTTATCATGTATTCTTTTAAAACACTACAACAACATGAATTACCATAAATCCTTATTGATTACATTTATGATCCTTTATTCCTTATCGAATACTAGATATACTCCTTCTATTCAAAAATGTTGTAAACTCCAAAAATGATGGAATATACAAATCATTAAACACTTTCAAGGTAATCTAGAATATCTAATATAATTTATCCAAATCAGTCTTGTATTATTACAAAATCACTACCTCGGTATCAGAACCATATTATGGTTTATATTTCTCTCAACCATATATTTTCCATAAATTTAACCTTCTATTGAGTCACTTTTATTGGTTCCACATAATCTCAAGTCCTTAATGAAATAGTATTGTAGTACAATCCTTATATACTCCATTATTATTATAACTAGTACATTGTATATACAACACTCAAATTACATAATTCTCTAATAACAACATAAGAACTCTAATCATTCCTCCTCATCTATGGTAGTAACATAACCTTATTATTATCCAATAGCATCGTTTGTGGAATAATCTGATGATTTGGACATAGTTTCATGTAGTGTCCCAACTCCTTCCAGACGAAGCATTGTTCATTTGACTCCTTTTTCTTACCCTTGCAGTCACTTACTTAGTGTCATTATTCTCCACACTTATAATGAAATCCCATTCCTTTATTGTAGGTTTTAGGGCGTTTCTTCCCACAGTTTTTACATATGAAAAAATTCTTGTTTTCCCTCTTCCCTTTATCTATATTTATCTCTTCCATCCTTTTCTTCTCTTGCTTCCCTTCAAATCCATATGACTCGGAGAATTTTTACTTATCTTATTAACACATGATACTATTTCTTTATATTATGAGAATACATGGGAGACTATTTCCCTTATAAATGTTGGCTTAATACTATGAAAGATAAATTCCTTCTTACTCTTTGGATCATATCCATTGATGGAGTTCACATTCCTTCTACTGGGCGACATTTCTATACAATAGCATAAATTAGGTTAGTTTATGAATTGAAATGAATAATTCCAAACTTGTAAAATACATAAAATAAATTAAATGGTTTATGGATATAATCCAAAATCATAAAGATGTTTTCATTGAGGAATTATATACTCATAAAACATTAAAAATTATTTGTAATGAAATTTAGAATTATCCTAAGCATATCCCCCAGGTGTGTCATAACCAAGAGTGTAGCAAGGCATGTTGTCATGTGCCAGTTCTCATTCGAGTCGAGCTTAAAGTGGTGTTTTCGGGTTTTACCCCTAGGTACATCTGTTCCAGAGCCAACTTTACCTGCTCGTATCCAGAAAGGGATGTATTGCTCATAAAACTCACAAAATTTCACCCATACCAAAATTCTATGAATTTCTTCTATACTAATCCCCAAAGTCCTTCTTTGGTCTATGTTCTCTTATCAGAGTTTATCTAAATCTAGCTTCCAAGGTTTATATGAAACTTCTTCTGATACCAACTATAATGCCCCAACCTCAGTTACCCTGAGTTGGTGCATTATTATGTTTCATTGGCATGATCACAAAAGATCAAGTCACGAAAGACCAATTAGTTTAGTAGCCTTGGAATCACTATATACATCCATAAATGTAACATTACATCATAAAGTGAAAAACTAAAATAATATAGTCTCCACTTTCCACACTCATATCCCCTTCAGAATACCCCTACAGGTCAGTCATAATATATTTCATCACATCCTGGGAAAAAATAAAACAAAGAAAGGGGTGATCTCAGATGCTCAGTAAGGATAACAATATAGCGTAAACATTCATAAATAATCATAAACATTTAAGGCAATGTATATCTAAAACAAAATCCTTTTAAACTCGAACTTCAGCATAATATGGAAAAAATAAAATGAAATAATTCCATTTAATTATTCACTTGGATATTTTACTCGTCAAATAATCACATGAAATATCAATAACCACTTTCATAATGATGCAATGCATAATTCTAGACTATCATAACCACATAGTCAAGGCATTATGCCAAGAATAAAATCAGTTTTTGTCAAGGCCTTGTTCCAAGACACTAGTTTATCTCATGAGACCTACTGATACATCAAGGAGATATAGCGGGCTCCTCTAGTCACTTACTAAGTCCAATGCATTCATCATATGAATAGGTTTAAACATACCATAAACATTCGTATTAAAACTAGCAAAAAAAAGTCATACTTTCCCCATAAACCATGAATGATATAAAAATAACACATCCACATTAATTCATATCCCAAATCCTTCAATAAAATATTGAAGTTTTGTATCATAATAAATGAACATCAAAATATCTTAAAATCCATCAAATGATGTTGACATAGACGAAATAAAAACTATTTGAGAGAAATATCTTTTTTTTAAATAATTTAAAAGTCACATAATTGTAAAAGAAATCATTTTCTACGAAAATATTATTATAAGCTTGTAAGGGAAGCTTCGATGATTTTATAATGGTTGAAAATATCTGCACCGGCCGTATAAGTTAAAAAAGAAATTATTACCTTATTTTTGTCGAAAATGTTATAAAGGACCTTGTTTGGAAAATGACGGAATGATTCCTCTCAAAAAAAAATTTAAAAAGTATAAAAACGGTACAAAATGACTTTAACCCATAGTTTAGTAAATATTAAAAATGTTTTGAAATAAATTTTTAAGAAACATGGATGTGGATGATAATGAAGTCTCAGTAGATAATCATGTATAGACAACCTCGGATAATGAAGAGATTGTGAAATAAAACCTTAACTTATACTTTTCCTTGGTTGAGGGTTGTTTAACATCCTGTATGATAGTGAAATAATTTTTATTAAATTATACAATAATCATATATGTTAATATGATATCATATATGATATTTTAACAATGCTTTATTAATAATATCTTACTATAATTGTTGTTTCAGTTGTTAACTTACTCGTTTTATTTTATATGTTTTGTTACATAAGACATGTTTGTTATGGATAGGTTGTATCTTATTCATATACAGAATTATATTATGTAATTAATAATTATTTTTAATCATAAAATTAGAATTAGACTTGAATGGATATGATGGGGAATGAATCTCATCGTGTTCGTGGAGACGGTAGTCCGTACATACGCACGAACGCTACTTCTATTTTATTTTTCATTTTAAAATGATTCAAAAAAAATGATACATAGGTATATTATTATTCAACTATAATATAATATCATATATCTATTATTTATGTTCATTAACACCATCCTTTATACGTTCCATGTATGGTATGAACGAGTCATATCACTTTGAGGGTGTGGTAGTCCGCACTTCCTCAAATGAAATTATTGTATATATATAGAACATGAAATGAATAATGGTATGATATAAAATGGAATTACATAAGATTATATGTAAAGTAAATATCAATAATACAATATTTAATTATATTTACATCATAATGGATACCATGAGAGGTGGCTGGAGATAATTGAAAAATCATCGTTCCGTGAGGTGTTTGGTTGTCATCCCCAGAAACATTACGTTTTTCACCCATTAGATGGAGGTGTGTGTAACTGTAGTTCAAATAAATCTCATAAAAATATCCTAGAATATATAGGATACTATGTTAGTTAATAAATAAATTAATAATAAGAGTTCAGGGGTTGGAGAAGTAAAATTAAAGAAAAGAAGCTAAGAGAAATCGTTACCTTTAATTTGGGTAACTCTCTTTGGATTGAACCAAAAAGGACACTTGAAGTGCCTTATGCTTAAGTTAAGGCTTCTAAAAGGAGGATAGGGATGTAGGGAGATTAATTGGGAAGAGGATGGATGAGCCAAAAGTTTTGAGAGGTTAGAGTAATTGGATAGAAGTGGTGTCCTTTTATAAGGGGGAGGAGGGGATCTTTATGAAAAACTTAAAGTATTATTTTATAATAAATTCATATTTGGTTTATAATGGCTCCAAACTGGATTATTTAATGTATAAATTCGGTAAGGGTCAAAAACAACTCATCTAATAGGTTTTAGGAAATTTTGGTTCAATATTTTACCCTTATCTTTTAGATTTAACTCTTAGTTAAATAGTTTGACATTTACCATGTCTCATTGTATTTTTATATTATATGTTTAATAAACATACTATAAACTACCAATAGAACACAAAGTGGTTCTTTTATGACATACCTATCACAATATAAGTCCTTTGGTTGAGGCATATATTTTTAGGAATATTATATCAATTAATAATATAATATTTGTTTTAAAAACTCTTTTATGTAAATTTTGACACTATTTGGTATTTTGTTTTTTTGAAAGTCATCCAAACATGATTAATTCAAAAAAAATACATTGAATCAGACCTAACATGTCATATTCACCTATAAAATTCGTGGATATCAAATAAGCTTTGAAATTATATTTATATTAATATTTATAATATCATTTATTTGATTCTTTCATGAATATTGTAATTAATGCATCATCATTGTGTCATAAATAAATTTATTTATATAATGCCTAAAAATTATTAATAAAATACCATGATGTATGAAATATTTTTATATTTTTAATTAATATTAATAATCTAATTTATCTTATATATAACCCTATATTAAAAATGTTTTAGTTGTTAAAGTTTGATTTTAACTCTTTTCTGAATTAAATAATAATAAGTGTCCTAACCTAATCCAAGTGGACCAAAGAGGTTCATATTATATTCCTAAGGTTTTTTTTGTCTAATTATACTTAACCAATAGAATTAAGACATGTGTTAGGGTAATAATAATATCATTTTTACCCTTAATTATCCAATATACTTTTTACCGTGGTAAATAAAAATAAAAAGTTACTATTCAACCAAAAAAAATATCTTATTGAACCAAATATTATTCCTTGATATTAACCATGTCTCTAGTATTTTATAAATTACACTCACAGAAGAGGTAAAATTAAGTTTTATGTAAATTTTTAAAATCTCCTAGGAGGTGGGTAAAAGACGGTGAAAAGTTCAATAAAATTTTTATATATCTAAAATTATTATAAACGGACTCCAATGAATTACATTGAACATATATATGTATTATGTATCTATTTTGACCTAAAAAATTTAAATAATTATTTAAATAAAAATTAGGTTTTAAACTATAACTTAGTGTTTTCACTATTCACCAAAAATTAAAACTTTTCAGAAAAATACCAAAAATTTACCCTAATATAATTCTGATATTCCAAATTCAATAATGAAGTCTATTTTACAAAATTAAAAACATAGAAGTTTCATTTATAAATTTAAAATTAATTCCCGTTGTTAAAACCAAAAGGCGTATTTTTATGAAATAATAACTACAAAATGTTTGACAGTTGTTTATGTCTAATTTCAAAGTGAAATTACAGACAATGACAATCATTGGATTAAATGGTAAAAATATAATCAATTTATACTTCTAAACCATTAAAACGTATTCTTTTACAATATAAATTATTTTGATTTAAAAATTTGTTTTAAGTTAAAATATAGTATTTTTCACTATTCACCAAAATATGAAAGTTATTAGAAAAACACCTAACCTTTATTGAAACTAAATTATTATGTCCTGATTCTAAAGAGGAAGTTTATTTTGTGAAATTTAATATATAAAAGTTTCAAATATTGGATTTAAAAAAAACATCTCCATTAAAAGGCGGTAAATTTTCATTTTTTTGAAAAATACTTCTTTTATCTGAAAAAATGTATTTGTTCTTAAATTATGTCTATGAAACTCATTATATGGATTCTAAAATTAAAAATATTAAACAAAGATCAAAATTCAGTTAATACTATTCATAACCACTTTTGAACGGCATGTTCGGTAATTCATTGTGCACTAGAACTCGGTGTTGTGTGTAGTGCAGGTTATTTAATTACTTTGAAGAAATAACATCCTATGAAATCATAGGGTGTTACAGAATGGAAACTAACTATAGGAATGAGAGAAAGCCTCTATGCCCCCACGCCAGCTATGACTTTGAAATCCCCATGAAATAATATAGGGCAGCATCACCATACCCATGTCGCATCGCTGACAATCTGCAGCCGAACCACACCGCCACCTTCTGTTACTACGCGCAGAGCTAGCCCAATCACCAGATGCCATTGTGCCACCCACCATCCAACTGGTGCCACCAGAACTACCACCAAACACAGTTTCCCACCACAACCATCCAATTTTGTCCACCTCACCACACACATATCCATCCTCACTGTCAGACACGGCCACACTACTAACCATCCAGCAACACCACCACCCACACCACCCATTGAAACCAGGCAAAAATCCATCATCAAAACCCATTCCAACCATAATTTCATGGTGTTAAACCATATACCCATAAAAAATCCATTAATAATCCATTTAAACTAGCCCTAAAATACAAAATCATTTCATGTGAACAATACACCATGTATGTTCCCTATATCAGCTCTGCTACACCTTTGAAAACCATGGATGCTCCATAAATATCCATAAAAACACCTTCAACAACCCAACCTGAAAAATAAATTTTCCATGAAGCAAATGATCATTTCATCATAAACCTCACAAATGAGTCTCATTCTAGAGAATCCAAGACCAATCGTAAAAGGAAAGGTGTCCGAACTACCACTTTCCGAGATACCGATTAAGGATCTCATCATACCTCAAATGAAACCATCGGCGATACATGCCAAACTGAATAGCTACAAAAAAAATGCACAACTCACTCAACCACATCAACACATAGCCAAATCACAAAAAAAATCCAACCTCTATACACCCAAAACAAAAAACTGCCCTAACTAACAATATGTACTACACTAAAAAAATGAATAACAAAAATCCATTCTCCATATCAAGATAAAATCTGCATTGCATGTTATTAAATCTCATGAAAAAGTTTTATCACATCCTAATATAATGAATAAAAATTATGAATCATGTCCACCCATTTTTAAATGCAGAAACACTATCACACATTACATATCACGAAAAATAGAACATCACATAAAATAGAAGGATCCTAACATCACATCAAAATTAGAAAAAAGGAAAATAAAATACCCAAAACCCTTTGGTTATTGGGACTATATTTACGTCTATTTCTCCCATATAATATATTCCTGGTTATAGTGCCTACACAACACACAAATAATAGGAAATGTTCACCCACATCATGAATTTTAATGGAAACCCTATATCTCAATTGGTTTCTACATGAATGTAACAATATCCACTATATATAACACTCCCAAGTCAATGACATGAGTGTCATCATTAATATAATGATGAAGTTAAGAGGAATGGAAGAAATCTAGGATCATCTCCAACTATGGTAGAAGCTCGATTTATAACAATTGAGGATTTTATCAATTGAACTTCCATTCTTATAATATGTAATATAGTATAAATAATATATATCACTTATACAAAAAAATAACATTATTCTCATATATGAATAATGATACATTTTTAATCAAATAAGACAATAATAATCCCCAATATTATAATGTGTAAATTGATATAAAATAAGATAATAACAATATGATAATTCAGATCTACTTGATCTATACAAATTATCTCACTCATGAAAAAATCTATAGAAATAAAAAAAAAATATTAATAAAAAGATAATAAATTTTAAGATAAAAAAATCTTCATACTTGACAAAAAATTAATTGTAAAATATAATAAATGGAATAAGAGTTATTTATCTGAATTATTCAACCCATATGATCATTATTTATCTATTCCTTGTAATATTAATCTGATGGGCGAAATAATAACCATCCAATTGGAATGGTATTATTACTATTAAGAATAGTAATATGAAAATTAGCATAGAAATGTCACTTATGAAAAATATAAAATATAATATAGTTATCTTATAAAATGAAAATATAATATATTTATATCATGTTATAAGTAAACAAAGGATTTATAAATAACAAATTAAGTGTTGGAATTTTTGTAAAAAAAAAATTTTATTTGAAATTTTATAATTAATATAATGATTTAGAAATATTACTTTAATAAAAAAGATTCATAAATTAATATTATATTTTATTATCATTATATAATAATTTTATGATATGAAATGTAATTTTTCAAAGGATTATAAAATAGATTATAATATTAAAATCAATATTTTTCAAATTAATTTTAACTTTTTAAGAAAAAATAATTTATCATACCTAGAAAATTATATTAATAAATTTAATTTAATTTTTAATTTATACACATTGAAATATAGTTATGGTTAATTTTTGGTATTTTTCTAAAATATTTGAATTTCATGTGAATATTTAAATATGATAATTTACAGTATTTATCATTATTATCCAAATAAATAAATTCCTAACTCAAGGATAATGTATGAACCCATTAGTTCAAAATCACATAGACCATTTATTCACTATCATCAAAAAAACAATACTATTGATAATATTGAGAAAAAATAATAAATTAATGAATATAATAATAAAATGAACCCTTCCCTGCCTTTATAAATACAACCCCTAACCACACAATCTTTTAAAAAAACAAGATTTTATGATTTCCAAATATTTTCCAAAAAATATAATAACCACTCTACCCATTTCTAGGTAATTATTTTCCCACCAAAATACCAATTTTGACTTACTCAAGGGGTTCTTTATTGAGGTGATATTCAAGTGGCTACATTCTAAAACTACCTCTTTTAATTTTTTTATTCAAATAAAATCACCTAACATCACTAATTTGTATAATCATAATAACTAAAGTAAAATGTATATACTGTAATTTTATATTACTAATGTAATATCTTATATCGAAACTGTTTGTAATCTTCTTTTATTCAAGGAAACAAATTCATTTTCCAAATTATGATTCTTAACAATCTAGGTGGATAATGTATTTTTTATCCATTATGACCATCAAGGAATGTCTTAAATCAATTATTATGGTTAAATAATATTTTATTAAAAATATGATAACTTATTTCATTTCTATAACTAATTTATCAATATAATATTAATTAAAATGAATCTATATTGGGATAGTCAGATGAATCACCCAAATAAACTAATATTGTATCATTAACGTTTTATTAAATGAGCCATCCATGTGTTAGAAAAAAATTATACAATAGACCATATAAACATATAGGAGTTAAAGAATAAAATTTATTTTCAATTATTTAGTTTTATTCCCAATTTATAATAACTTAAATAATGAAATACAATTGAACTAACAATGAAATGATAATATGAATGCTCCCTTCTAAAGAAACACATTATAATACATCAAAAGTAGTCATAAAAGGACTTAATAAAATTATAATGAAAAAATATTTTTTTTAAAGGTTATAATTTAAGTGATTTATGAATCTAATTGTTTATTCAACACATTAATTGAAATTTTAGAATCCATTTATACATAAGGTAAGAAATCTCCCCAAAACCCTATATTTCCATTAGGTAACAATTTAACTCATCGTTACACAATTTATCTCTTAATTATTTTTATATACATATAAGATGTTATTTATATATTTCCAAAACATATATATCTATCTAAAATAATATTTATTTTATATTAAATACATGTTTTAATAATATTCCCTTCTTAATTTATTCTCAAAAAACAAACCCAATAAAAGGGAACATCTCTGTTTATTCTTCACTTTCATGTATACCCCATAAAATGTTTTATTCCATAATGTTTTTAATCAATAATTTTTTTCATGAACAAAAAATTTAGTTCAGTTATGGTTTTTATGAAATAATTACCCATTTCTCCTCTTTAAATACGCTTCATTATTTTCCATAAAATTATTATTATGTTGTACATTTTTAATGTTACCTCACTTATATTTTAAATGTTTTAAATTGAGATGGATTTTATTAATTATGAACTATTATTATATTTAATTTATACATATACCATACTAATATAAATCCAATAATTCATGGATACCATTATTATACACCCATTATATTTTCCTAAGGACAATATTATGAAACTCCTTAAATTCCATAGGTAACCATTAGGATAAATTTTTATGTAATATATATATATGGAAAAATATACATGTCCATGTTATGATTGGTGTTCCCAAGTCGTGCTCTAATGAACTAGGAAAATGTTTTCCCCATGAGAAATTCTGTTTTGAATTACAAAGTAAAACTAATATATAATTTTAAATTTTCCACCATGTTATATCGTCTTGGAAGTTAGCTATGAATCGTGTTTCTAACATGATTTCTGTTGTGTCCACATTACTATTTTTACATGATCATATATTTAAATGTTATATATATTATTACTCTATATTTGTATTCATGATCCATTTCTTTGATGTTATCATGATATCCCTTACGACTCATGTTCCAGTGATTACTTAATTACATGTATTTTTATCTCACCTATTTTGTCTATATATTCTCCATGTTATCCTACGAGGTTTTAGGAGATCAAAGGGAGGTAGGATCTCATTATGGGGATTAAAATTTTACCACTTATTATAGTTTCATGTTTTATAATTATGCACATAGTATTCTAAATACACAAGGATGTTATACCCTTTGATTGTATTTGATGGTCAATTATATTTAAATTCTTGAAATAATCTGTTTAAAATAATATGGTCAATATAGTTTCTCTCATAAGAAAATATTATTAATTATATGGATTATTAATAAAAAATTGTATGAACCACAGTGATAATCATGTATCCACGATAACATAGATTGAAACCTATGAAATAATAAGTTAATATATAGCTATCATTAATATGTATATACTTATAGGTTAATAGATTCTTTATTTAATTATCTTTAGTATATATTCACGACCCCACTAATTCATTACCATTTTTAGTTAATGGATTGAATGAGGGGAACTTTTTATAACAATAAATATTATAGGTAGTCTAATGATTTCCCTAATGGGATGCCAATCATGATGGGAACAATATATTATTGGTTAATAATCAATCTGGATCAACCACATGTTGTTAGGAAAAATAACATGAATAAAGTGGAACATCTTCATTTTCCTCTGAATGATCATGTTGTGGTCGAATAATCTATTTGAAATACTCTTAAATGTAAAGACCCAGAAATTTCAAAGAAATTTTTTTCTGAATTTCTTTGGAATTTCATGAGTCTTTGGATTCTGAAGACACCTGATTCTGAGGCCCGGTGTGCCCATAATAAATTTTCTATGTTTACCTCGGCTACGTTTAGTGAACAAACGAGCGGGTTTTTCTATATTTTGAACTGGTGCTCGGAATCGAAACCTGATGGCACCGATGAAACCGCAACACCTGTTTTTTCTTAAGGAGACTTTCACTGGAGTTGCGTTTTCTCATGAGGTGATGTTAAATAAATGGAGTGGTTTAAATAAAGAGTGAAATAAAATATGTGCAGAAATTTTATTTCTACTCTGTGTAATTATAACCTACGTGTGGAAGTTGAGGTGGCACTTACTAAATCCTAACTCATATTGGTAGGATATTAGTGAGATGGGGCCCACACGTGCCTGACCCTTTCAAATCCCTTAAACCTCCCTCATGCATTTATTGTGTAACACACCTGCACCCCTTTTTAATGACATGTAAACTCTCGGTATTAATTAGACTGTTAAAAGCTATTCAATTAATTTAATTAATTGAATAAGATCTTTTGAATATCAAATTAATGTTGGAATGTGTGTGTGTGTGAATAAAATAATACAAGGTCTTATTTTATTTTCGGGGATTCGTTGTGTGGAATAGAATAGAGAACTCTCGCGGTGTTGAAGAACTTCATCTTCTTCGCGAAGAACGTCGAGCCTACGAAGAAGAACTCCGTCACTGCAAGGGGGAATCGTTGTTTTGTCTCCTATCCTCTCCACATCCAGTGAGAGACGCCTTTTTTTAGATAATGACAACACGCCACATCTTCCACGGATGTTCATCGTCGACGCATACATAGCCTCGTTTCGTGACGACGTCTTTTGCGACGCCGTTTTCCCGCGATGATCATCGTTCTGTGACTCCTTGAGGTAGGGGATTAAATTTTGAATATTATTAAAACCTTGTTTATTTCCTTCTAAATAAAAGAGAATGAATCAACACAATATTAAGTTTATTCACAAAAGAATATGTTTGCGGGTTGGGAATTTTTTATTGCGGGGAAAAACGAAGGGGAAATTTGTTTAATTCTATTTTGAGCAATTTATATCTCACATGCTTGAGTGATTGTTTGTATCATGTTAGTATAATTTATACTTGAATAAATTTTAACCTCGTAAATATTAAAATCCAGTGTTTTAAATGACTGCCAATTGATATCACCTAACGCGGAAGGCGCGGGCCGAACAAACATGGCATGAAAACCCTCCGTAGATTTTTGTTGGTGCGCGGATTGACGGCGATGATGAAACGGGACTGCGGTAGTGTTTTGAAGTTTCTGCAGTGAAGTACGGGTCCCGTAAGGACTCCAGGCGAAGATGCCGAGTGAAAGGGACCAACGGGGCGCGTCCGGTGGTCCGCGGAGAGTGGCAGCGGCGTACCGCCCCGACACAGCGGCGGCTGCGCGCCGCTGGAGGAGACCACTGCGGCTGAGCCGCGGCAGACCGGAATGGAAAATTCATTCTGAGTTTTGGGGGAAGGGCGCAGAATTAAAGTCGGGTTGTTTCAATCAGGGGGGCATCGCCTCCCCCCATTTCCCACACGGCCGAAACGGCCGAGCTGATTGGCCACGCGAGCCATGCCCACGCCAGGCCAACCGGCTGCACCGCACGGACCGACAGCACCGGGCAGGGCATCCCGCGCCCTAATAGGCCGGACTCAGACTCGGTTCGGGACGACCCGATTCAGGCCGACCCAGGGGGTCTTGGGTCGGGTCGGTCTAGGCCCAAACCCCCCTAAAATCGGAGAGGTTCGTCCAAAGACCCATAACATGGGCTACAGACCTCTGATCGACGCACCATCAGTTGCGATGCGATCCTTCGACCAAGATGGTCGTTTCAGTATATTATACTCAAGGTTTTGGAAAACTTTGGGTATGGCCAGGTTGGTTCGAACATGAAACCAACCAGGCCCTCGGAGCGGAAACGCTTATAACTCGAGCCCCGAACGTCTGATTGACGTGCCGTCAACTTTGTTGGATTCCTCTTATTGAGAATGTTCTTTGGACTTACTCCACTTGAGGTTTGGACACAGTTGGAGTATAGTCGTGTTGGTTTTGACTTAAAAACCAACAGGGCCCCTGGGACGAAAAAGCCAATAACTTTCAGACCGGAAGTCCAATTGATGCGTCGTCTGTCGCGTTGAGTTCCTTTTGACATGAAGGAACATTGAGATACATAAACTATGGTCTATGTGAGAGTTTATGTATCGACCTCTTGGCTCATGGAGCGGACCCTCCCAGAACGAGCGTGCTGTGTGCAAGAACCCTAGTGCTGGCTAAGACTTGACGACTACTGATCGATCGACTCGTAGTGTTTCAAATAGCCCAGTGGGAAGCGCTTAGTTGTAGCGGTAGAACCATAATGAAGGAGGGCTTTTTTGTATCGGAAGACCCATGGTACTCAACAGAAGGAGTACCTCAGTAGGCTATGAGGGGGAGCGATGGGTTGTAGCAGCAGACCCATGGTGGGAAGCACTTGGTTGTAGCAGCAGGCCCATAGTACTCAACAGCTGGAGTACTACAGCAATCCAAGGTTAGTGGGAAGCACTTGGTTGTAGCGAAAGGCCCACTGTACTCGATAGAGGAGGAGTTCCCCAGCAACTATGGTTTCGACATCATGCATAAAATCCAGGTTTGAGCTGAGTCTTGACTTTCAATCTTTTATTCTATGTGATTGACTTGATATCCTGTGTGGATTGGATTATGCTTCCCTATGTGGATTGGGTGGTACATTCCTGTGTGGTTTATGTTTTACCTTCCTAGGTGGGCTATATTGTACTTAAGCTCGTGAGTTGGAGCTGAACTAGATTTTATGACTTTGGTATATGTATGGGTATATACCTAAGTAGTGTTGGATGATACTTTGTGATTGTATATTTTCTTTGTGTTTTATCCTTTGTGGATTTGGGGAGACCATCGAGGGTCTCAGGGTCCCTACCGAGTATTGTATACTCAACCCCGCACGGGCTTCGCCCGCACTAAATTGTGTTGGTTGTAGACGATGGACATCACTGATCGTGGTTGAGGCTTGTAGAGCTAGACGGTACCCGGAGGTGGATGTGATGACGAGACGGTGCCTGTAGGTGGACATCACGACGAGACGGTACCCGGAGGTGGAATTGATGATGAGAGGGAACCCGGAGGTGGACTTCACAATGAGACGGTACACAGAGGTGATAGACGGACGTGGAGAGCTGAGGTGGACATCTATACCTACCTTTCAGGTAGGTATTCCAGAGGAAGATCCAGGAGAAACTTGACACCTTTTTACTATTTTTTCGTTTCTTGTACTTTACTGTTGGGCTTGTATTTCCGGCCCCATTTGTATTTTCACCACACTTGTTATTGCTTTACTTAGTGTTTTATTCCTCTTGTACTCTGGTAGTGTGTGTGTTTAAATTTCATAAAGGCAACACCTTCCCAGTTATAGGGATTTTCGCCTTTGGTGAGAGTTTCCAGCCCCTAGCCTATGTAAGGCGGTCTTGGGGTAGTTACGACTCGGGCCCCGGGGGACAGGTCGTGACAAATTGGTATCAGAGGAGTCAGTTCTACCACAGAACTCAGTACTCTGATATTTTCTTTTCTGTGGAGCAATAGTGTTAAGTGTCATGAGTGTGGTTTTCAGTTCAGGGAGTCCATTGTTGGTGTGGCGGCCGATGTATCCATACACCAGGACCCTGACATCTGATTTCCGACTCAGTGCACAAAAACACTAATTGCGTGTGTGTTTCCAAAAGTTCTCTTTGTGTCAGCTCACCAGGTATACTGTTCTGAGCGTGGTGCACCTGTCCCTTTTCAGGATAGCCCCACGATGGCAGCCAACTAGGGTTCCATGCTTTGTGCAAGAAGACATCCCACCGAGCGACGAGGCCTTGGTGCAGGGCCCTATTACAGCAGAGGCATCGGCGGTACCTCTACCCGCGGAGCCACCGATTCCACCAGCCCTAGCCGCTGAGAGTGCACGTCTCCTTAGTGCACTGCACGAGCTTCAGTGTCATAGACCACCCAGGTTCCATGAGGATACGGACCCTCAGGCAGCTAAGGATTGGCTGGAGGCTATTTTTGAGTTTTTAGATTGGTAAGGATGCCAACCGACTTCATGGTGATCCTTGCTGCCAGCCTCTTTCAGGCAGCAGCAAGCAGATGGTGGAGCCTGATGCTCTAGGTGAACGACGAGGCATCCCTTCTGTGGGCAGACATCGAGATCTTGTTCCGGGAAGAGTTTGTACCAGCCAGCATTTGATTAGTGCGTATACAAGAGCTACTTCATCTTCATCAGGGTAGCATGATGGTGGCACAGTATTCAGAGAGGTTCATCGATCCCTCACGCTACTCCACAGATATGGTATGAGACCCATTCTTCAGGGCCCGAACCTTTGATAAGGGGCTCAGGTGAGAGAGTAGAGCTTCAGTTGTTTCTCACAGCATCCCGATGCAGAAAGGGGTGTAGGAGTGAGCCCTCTTAGAGGAGAGTTTCCTTGCTGAGCAGTCTACAGAAGCAAGACCTACCACTAGTCGGCATGTGGCAGAGTCTACTGCAGTGGGCTGTAGATAGATGACACAGAGGTCCAATAGGACCAGGCCTACAGGTGGTCGGCCGAATGACACATGATCGTGTGTGCGAGGCACCCGGTGTAGAGAACAACTTACCAAGAGAGGATAGTGTTACTCCTATGGAGGGGTTGGTCACATGGCACATGACTTTCCAACCCACCATATAGATGAACAGCAGATAAACGAAGGACCTCCCAAGAAGAGGCATAGGTTCGATCGGGGCGGATCAAAAAGAGCTAGAGATCGAGGCAGGGGAGATGGCCGGGCCGCTGGAGGTGGATGACGCTTCGAGGTGTTGCCACCACCACCACCAGGAGGTCCACCCCGACCGCAGGTATGGGACTGCTCAGCAAGGAAACTCTCCTCTAAGAGGGCAGATGGACAGGAGCAGGACTAGTTCCAGGTATGGGACCTTTGATCATGGTGCTTCTAGTTTCCTTGTTGACAATGTTGTGTGTCTTTTTACTTGAGAAGCAAAAATAAAAGACACTTTTCCTTATGAAGTTTGCTTCCTCTCTTTTTGTGTACTAAGAGGTTCCGGTTAAAAATATTGACTTGACCCTCACTTTTGAGATTCCTACTGGAGGAGACCCAGTGACCAAACACTGATGTCGGCAGTGTGACTCAATCCTTGGAGGTGAGAGTAACGGTTGGATATTTTGGTAGTAGCATCGAGGCCTTACGACGTCATCCATGGCATGGATTAGTATCATTAATGTCAGGATTGACTGTATTAGGAAAAGAACATGGTTCATCCTGGGGATGAGACCAGATTTCTCTTATCAGAAAAGAAGAAATCTTAACAGCTCTTGTAGGACCAGAGAAGTTCTAGGTCATCCAAGAGCGGATGAGGACAGCTCAGAGCTGACAAAAGTCTTTTGCTGACAGGAGTTGGAGACCACCAGAGTTTGAGGATGGCGACCACGTTTTCCTACTGGTCTAACCTCGATGTGGATTACGAAGATTTGGTCGGGCTGACATGTTATCTCCACGCTCCATCTAGCCCTTCCACCTCAGTTTCACCGGTTGCATGACGTCTTTCCACGTAGCTCAGTTGAGGAGGTACGTGCATGACCCGACACATATCGCCGACCATGGGGAGATGAACATCGATGATGAGGCGGCTTTTATGGAGGTCTCGGTGGAGATCGAGGATCGACCGGAGTAGTTCCTACGTGGATGGTCGATTCATGAGGTATGCTTTCACTGGCAGCACAGAAACCTCCAGGAGAGCACTTGGGAGTGGGAGGCTCAGTTGCGTGCTCAGTACCACTTTTGTTTCCCTAGTTTGTGTTATATATTTACGGGGACGTAAATCCCTGAGTTGGGAGTAATGTAAAGAACTGTAAATTTCAAGGAAATTTTTTTTCTTAATTTATTTAGAATTTTGAGAGTCTGTGGCTTATGACGGCACCTGATTCCGAGGCCCGGTGTGTCCGAAATAAATTTCTGAAGTTTATCTTGGGTACGTTCAGTGAAAGAACGAGCAGGTTTTTCTAACTTTTTAACCTATGCTCGGAATCGAAATATGAGGGCAATGATGAAAACGCAACGCTAGTTTTTTCATAAGGATACTTTCACTAGAGTTTCGTTTCCTCAGGAGATGATTTTAAATAAATAGAGTGGTTTAATTAAAGAGTTAAATAAAATACGTGCTGAAATTTTATTTCTACTCTGTGTAATTATAACCTACGTGTGGAAGATGAGGTGGGAACCACAAAATCCTAAATGCTCTTGGTAGGATATCAGTGAGGTGGGGACCACACGAGCCCCACCCCTTCAAATCCCTTATACCTCCCTCATGCATTTATTTTGAAACACACCCGCACCCCTTTTTAATGACATGTCAACTCTCGCAATTAATTGGACTGTTAAAGGCTCTTCAATTAATTTAATTAATTTAATGAGATCTTTTGAATTTCAAATTGACGTTGGCATGTTTGTGTGTGTGAATAAAATAAAACAAGGTCTAATTTTATTGTTGGGGATTCGTTATGTGGAATAGAGGAGAGAACTCTCACGGTCTTGAATAACTTCATCTTCTTCGTGAAGAATGCTGAGTCTACGAAGAAGAACTCCATCACCGCAAGGGGAGATCGTCATGCCGTCTCCTCTCCTCTTAGTAGCCAATTTGAGATGCCTTTTCGGAGAACAACAACGTGCCACATATTCCACGGACGTTCACCATCGACGAATACGGATCCTCGTTCCACGACGTTGTCTTCTGCGACATCGTTTTCCCGTGACGATCATCGTTCGACGACTCCTTGAGGTAGGGGATTAATTTGTGAATATTATTAAAACCATGTTTATTTCCTTCTAAATCAATGAGCATAGATCAGCATAATATTATGTTGATTAACGAAAGAATATGTTTGTAGGTTGGGAATTTTTTATTTCCGGGAAAAACATAGGGGAAATTTGATTAATTCTATTTTGAGCAATTTTTATCTCATGTGCTTGAGCGTTTGTTAGTATGATGTTAGTATAATTTATACTTGAATAAATTATACACTCTTCAATATTAAATCATGTGTTTTAAATGACTTCTAATTGATAGAAACTAATGTGGAGGGCTCGGGCCGAACAAACACCGTCCGACAACCCTCCGCAGATTGTTGTTGGTGCGCGGATTGACGGTGATGATGAAACGGGACTGAAGCAGTGTTTTGAGGTTTCCAAAGTGAATTATGGGTCCCTTAAGGACTCTAGGCGCATATGGTGGGTGAAACAGACCACCGGTGTGCATCCGGTGGTCCGCGGAGAGCGGTAGCGGCGTGCCGCCAGAGGAGACCGTCGCGGCAGAGCCGCGGCGGACCAGAAAGAAAAAGTCGTTCCCGGTTTTGGGGGAAGGGAACAGCATTAAAGCCACACCTTTTCAATCAATGGGGGGGGGGGCGTTTCCCACTCGGCCGAAACGGCCGAGCTGATTGCCCACGCGGGACGCGCTCACTCTAGGCCAACCGGCCTCACCGCATGGACAGGCCGCACCGGGCCGGGTCCCCTGCGCCAGGCCAGGCCGACCGCGCGGGGTCGGGCCACACCCTAATGGGCCGAACACAGACCCGGGTCGGGTTGACCCGGTTAGGGCCGACCCAGGGGGTCTTGGGCCGGGTTTGTCTGTGCCCAAACCCCCCTAAAATTGGACAGGTTCATTCAAGGACCCATAACGTGGACTACAATCCTTCGATCGATGCACCGTCAATTTCGTTGCGTTCCTTAGATCGTGATGGTCGTTTTGGTATATTATACTAAAGGTTTCGGAAAACATTTGGTATGGCCGGGTTGGTTCGAACACAAAACCAACCGGGCCCTCGGAATGGAAACGCTTATTACTCAAGCTTCGGACGTCTGATTGATGTGTCGTCGACTTTGTTGGATTCCAAATTGTGAGAAGATTCTATGTACTTACTCCGCTCGAGGTTTGGATGCAGTTGGAGTATAGTCGGGTTTGTTTTGAATTAAAAACCAACCGGGTTGCTGGGAAGAAAAAGCTAATAACTTTCAGACCGGGCATCCAATTGATGGACCGTCTTTCGCGTTGAGTTCATTTTGACGTGAAAAAACTTTGAGATACATAAACTCTAGGATACGTGATAGTTGATGTATCGACCTCTCAGCTCGTGGAGCGAACCCTCCCGGAACGAGCATGCTATGTGCAAGAACCCTAGAGCTGGCTGAGACTTGACGACTGCTGATTGATCGACTCAGAGTGTTTCAGATAGCCCAGTGGGAAGCGCTTGGTTGTAGCGACAGACCCATGGCGGAGGAGCTCTTGGTTGTAGCGGCAGACTCGCAGTACTCAACAGAAGGAGTAGCTCTGTAGGCTGTGAGAGGGAGTGCTTGGTTGTAGCGGGACACCCATGGTGGGAAGTGCTTGGATGTAGTAGTAGGCCCACAGTACTCGACAGGTGGAGTACTAAAGCTGTCCAAGGATAGTGGGAAGTGCTTGGTTGTAGCGGCAGGCCCACTGTACATGATAGAGGAGGAGTTCCCCAGCAGCAACGGTTTCGACATCATGCATAAAATCCTGGTTTGAGCTGCATCTTAACATTCAATATTTTTATTGATGTGATTGACTTGATATCCTCTGTGGATTGGATTATGCTTCCCTGTGTGGATTGGGTCATACATTCCTTTTTAGTTAATGTTTTACCTTCCTGGGTGGACTGGATTGTACTTGAGCTCATGAGTTGGAGCTGAACTGGATTTGATGACTTAGGTATATGTATGGGCATATACCTAAGTAGTGTTGGATGATACTTCGTGATTGTATATTTTCTTTGTGGTTTATACTTTGTGGATTTAGGGAGACCTTCGGGGGTCTCGGGGTCCCTACTGAGTATCATATACTCACCCCTGCACGGGCTTCTGCCGCACTACGTTGTGTTGGTTGCAAATGACGAACATCACTAATCTTGGTTGAGGCTTGTGGAGCTAGACGGTACCTGGAGGTGGACGTGATGATGAGACAGTGCACGGAGGTAGAATTCACAACGAGACGGTACCCGGAGGTGGACATGATGACAAGAGGGTACCCGGAGGTGGACTTCATGACGAGACGGTACCCGAAGGTGACAGACGGATGTGGAGAGTTTAGGTGGCCATCTGTACCTACCCTTCAGGTAGGGATTCTGGAGGACAATCCAGGAGAAGCTTGACACCTTCCTGCTATTTTTTCTTATCTTGTACTTTACTGTTGGACTTGTATTTACAGCCCCGTTTGTACTTTCAGCACACTTCTTATTGCTTTACTTAGTGTTTTCTTCCGCTTGTAATCTGGTTGTGTGTGTGTTTACATTTCATAAAGGTAACGCCTTCCCAGTTATAGGGATTTTCACCTTTGGTGCTAGTCGCCATCCAATGGCCTAGGGAAGGTGGGCATGGGTTAGTTATGACCTGGGCCCCAGGGGACAGGTCGTGACATTAAATCATTAGTGGATATTCTAATCCCTTCACCATGAATTAATTGATTAACATTGCTGATAATATATTCTCTATCCACTAGTTCATAGTAGAATAGGATATAATATTGTTGGTATATCATTTTGATGGGAAAACTGATCCGTGGTGGAAATTAATAAAGAACACGAATTCCAAATAGGAAACAGATGTCGTGGGATGGGATGGATTCAAGAAAATATTTTTCAATAAATATTTCCCTTGAACACTAAATATTAATATTGAGTGGGTGTTCCACATACTTAAGAAAAATTAAGATGTGTATATAGCAGAATATTTTGAAAAAAATTACAAGTCTTTTAAGATATTCCTATGTATTTTCATGAATAATGAAATCAATGTGAGTAACATCTTTAGTTGATTAAAGAAACATCTATACAAATATTTTGTTATCTAATACTTTTATGACAATGAAGATATTATTTGTTTTTACAATAAGGACGAGATAGATATTGGAGTCTCAATGTTTTCTCATGGGATCGATGAGAAAAAGAGGAAAATTAATGTTAATCTTATAGGAACAATTGATATATCCGATGGAGGAAAAATCCAGTATCCCATGTGTCAAATTTGTGGGAATATGAATCCAAAGAATAGTTTAAAGGGAAATATGGTCTTATTTTAATTTGGAAAGTAGGTGAATCATTCTATGAATTATGAAAGAGAATGAAGAGTCCCACTAATGAAGAAGAAGAAATGAAAATTCATATCGATGACCAGGATATAATATCATGATTCAAAAGTAAAAAAATAAAAATTATGCAATCTTATTCCCTAAGAGAATTCTTTTAGAATACAATAAAAAACTAAATCCACTATGTCTATAAGGAAGTTAATATTCTATGAAAAAAACTATGGTCAATCATGAAAATGATGTGGTGAATGAAAAACTAGTTATTCATTCAAAAACAAAAAATGTGTATTTTTTATTCTCATTATACACATCTTTAATATCTTACATGTCTAGTAAATCAAATGAATCAAAACCTAAAAATATAGTGGATGAGTTATCCACAAGAACAATGAATGGGTAATTTATGTCATCTAAATTATATAACTCCCCCTAGATCTATATTTTTAGACTAAACCTCCAAGTAAATATTTTCTTACATCTTTTGGGGGTGTTTGATACTTTTCTAAGCATGGATTGGCTGTATTTATATAATTCCAATGTTAACTATTGGGAGAGGGATATAACTCTTCACATCCGAAGGAATGGTCTAGTTTTGTAAAAATTTAAGGAAGAGGATGAATATATATTTGAGTGGCCTTATCAAGAATGGATACAATTTCTTCATCATCAATCATATCTAGACCGAATTATTTAGATAATGGAGAGTATCATTCCTGATGACAAAAAAATTGTGAGGGAATACACTAATTTTTTATCTCATTAATTTTTTGGTCTTCCTCTTGACTAAGAGAATGAGTTATTAATTAAACATATACCATGATCTATTCCCATATCAAAGAATAAATACAAGATGGTCACCATTGAGTATAAAAAACTAATGATGATGTAACAAGAGGATTTGGAAAAGGGTTTTATACGCACGAGTTCTTTATTAGGGGATCCACTTGACTTCTTCATAAAAAATAATTATGGATCAATATTTATCTAAATTAATTATCTTGAGCTCAAAAAACAATGATAATGAAAAAATTTCACCTTCCATATATAGATGACTTTTATGTCAACTCTATTGGGCCATTTATTTCTCTAACGGGATCATCAGTTAGTATATAAATTATTATGTTGAATAAGGAATATAGTGTGAAAATTTTATTTTAAAATAGGTATGGACACAATGAGCTCATATAGATTCCATAATAATGACTAATGAACCCGAAATTTTCATGGATATAGTCAATATATTATTTATATATTTCCATAAAAAATATGTTATATTCCTCATAGATGATTTTATGATATACTCTAAGAGAATTTCATGTAACACCTTGAGAATTTGGAAATTACTTTTTTCAAATTAATTTAATAATTTTGATATTTTAATTCCACACAACAATTAAAAAAAATTATTTTGTATTAAAGGACTATGTTTGGTTTGATTTATATTCAAAACTATGTTATCACGAACTATACGAGACATAATTTTTTACATGTTCTACATGGAACACCGAGGATATCATACGTTACATACATGATTTAATTTCCTCGATGTCCTGTGTAATAAGCACGACCGAGTGTTACCAAACTATAATATATTATTAAAAATATTATTATTTAATATAATAATATAAAAAATATATGTTAATTTTTTTTATGAATAGTTATAACTACATTATAAAATATATGTTTGAATTTATTACTTACAAAATAATTAGAAATAAATTTATGTACCATTGGAATATAAAGGTATTTTTTTTATAAAAAATATTTTCATGATAATAAAGATATATTTTCCTAATAAATTAAATTTATCAAAATTACCAAGTGGTATTAATTTAATTTATATATTTTATATCCAATAAAATATTTTTGATATTAATCAATGAAATATGATAAAAATAATATGGGAACAACCCAAATTTCACACATACAAACCAATATTTTTATTATAACACTTTTACTGCATTTTAATCATGAACTTATTTTAAATCCAATTTTTGTAACTTTAATAACTATTATAAGTCAAAATAAACATAATATTTGAAATAAATACATGAAAAATAAGTTAAAGTGATTTATTTTTAATTTTTTTTATGTTTCATTTTTTGATAAATTTTGAAAAATAATTATTTTTAATTAAAATATTTTTTTTCATATAATTTATTTATATGGTTAAATTATTATATTAATTGGTTTTAACATTTAATGGGATTAATTATTTATCAACTAATTTATTTTAGTTAGTTTTAATCAATTTCACATTGATATTGAATATTAAAACATAGAAAACATTTGGATGTTTGTACTTTAAAAACTATCATTATCATCCTGTCTCTCTGATTAAATTTAAATTTAATATCTCTGAATTATAGGATTGGAATATGGAAAAAATTAATTCCATCTTTGGAATCATAATAATATATAATGTATTATATGTTCAATATATTAATTTACCGAATCTAATTGTTATAGTAATAAAAATAACTAAACTATAAAGGTAAAATTAATCTTTATATGGCACTAAACCTTGATCTTAAGGGAGAAAATGACCTAGAAAATTGTCTAAGATCCCTTTCATTGACATATTTCTCACATATTATCCATTTAATTTAATTTTTATCTAGTATTGGATCTAATTTTCACTAAAAATAAATTTGTTGAATTCATCTTCTGAAAATTTACAAGAGTGCCACTCCTCCATTATAAAACCTCTTCATTCCTCTCATTTTTTCACACCTATAAAACCACTTAAGATCAGACAATAACTTCCAAATACAAATAAAAAAATTTATACATTACTCCTTGAATCCTCCCTTTGGGTATTAATCAATCCTTGGAATCCCTTTGTTGACAACCAAGAGGAGTTACCCGAAGAAGAGGTAACGTCCTCCTTCAAGCTCTTTTATCTTATTTTCATTCTCTACCCCTTCCAATATCCTTATTCAATGATTACAAAAAACATTTTAAACAATATTATGATTTGTTTTTATACTATTTGTTTAACATAAAATTACACAAACATCCATGCAATGGGTAACTAACATAGAGTTTATCTGTGTGATGAACTACCGCCTCACGAAACTATGGTTGTTTCTTCTTCATTTACAACATCTCATGGTGGGAATTATAATAGAAAATATATTTTTAAATAGTATAAATTATATTTTTAAAGTATTTAATATTATTTAATTGTATTAAAATATATATATATATTATTTCCATTTTGTGTATATATGACTATTTCGTTTGAGGATGTGTAGACTAATGCCCCTCAAAGCGATGTGATTCCCTCACACTCTACGTGAAACATTTTAAGAATGTGTTTAGTGAACTTATATGATATGTATGATGTTATAATTATAACTAAATGATATTATATACATATATACATATATTTTAATTCCATTTATTCTTTCAATATTACATGAAAAATAGAAATAACTTTCATGCGTACACATGACCTATCGTCTCCGTGAATGATGTATTCCATTTCATACAAATAAATTATATAAATTATTATAATAAAAAAATAGTGAACGTAAAATATAATTATATCATAGTTTTAATACCTCAAATCATGATATATATAAATGGATAAATTATATAGAATATCAAGACAGATGTGAAAAACAAAGGGAATATTACTCGAAGTGAATCCTTAACATTGAATTATTTTTAATTGGGTAATATAAAGTCATAAAAGAACTATATATGATATTTGATATAATAATATGGATTTGTGATGTATTTAATTTAATTTTATATTTATTATTAAAAAGGTTTTTATAAATATGATTAGAGTCAAGATCTAAGATAAGGGAATTTCATCTCAGTTTTTGTGTGCATGAGATTCATGCCATATTAACCCCTCATTTCATTCATGTGTTTTGTGAAATTCCCTAGAATTTATTATGTGTATATTTCTATGAAATATATGTGTATTTAAATATCTATTATATGATATTTATTTCATGTGTTTCAGGTTTCAAATGTAAAGAAATTGGTAAGACAATTCAGTCTCAATTTTCCATCTTTGAGACACATGATTTGATATACACCAAAATTATTTTTCGAGGTGTATGTAAATAAATTGGACAAGTTATATAATGAATATACATCCTTTTAGTATATTTTATGATTCAACTATTTTCATTTTCTTATATGGTTAGTATGATTCAATGTAACAAAGTGGTAAGAGTTCATTGAAACAATCTTATCATTTAACAAGATTGATTAATATTATTCTTTTATTGATAAAATATTATAAGCAATATATCAGTAATTCAAATTAATGTTATCAACATTTATATTACAATGTCATATTAAATTAATTCTAACATTTTCCACTACATAATATGATCAATAATGTGTTTTTAAGGAAGTCAACTATACATATCTCTTCGATCATAAATACATGTTTCTTCAAAATAAAGGATTATAAAATGATTCCTAAACATTTATAATATACTACTATAGTATATAAAATAAATGTTTAACCATGTTTTACTGATTAAAAAAATGTTTTTAAAAATAAATATTCATGTTAGTTTTGGGTTAAAGAACTTTTATAATATTTTTCCAGTACAAAATGAATGTTCAACATGTATGGATTTACCCACAGTCATGGCCATGATTCCCTTGAAGTTTCTTTTATATGTTTACAAAGTTAATTTTTTTCAAAAAAATTTCCCTAACATTCGATAAAATCTATTTTTAGGTGGGTTTAAAATAAAATGGTTTTAATTTTTTTAATCATATTTATTTAGTTATCAATGAAAAAGGTTTTAAATGTGATTTAAATAATTCTTTATATGTTTTGAATGTAATTTCTATGAAAGTGGGTTTTAAAATTTTTTATATTTTAAATTTTACTATTCATATAAGAATGGATATTTTCCTCATGAAATGTTTTAAATGATATAAAAAAATTATTTTTCATCTAATTTGGCATCTATTGATGTTACTCATGTAATTATGGTAAATGAACCAAAGGTTCCATTAAAATTGTTTCATGAATGGTTTATGTTTTCCTTGATTTTTTATTATAAATCCTATTTCTCTTTCATTGGTTATATTATTTTGAATATATCTTATTTTCACAATTTATTCATTAATAAATTATTTATAAAACTATCTATTTTCTATAGGTTATAATTTAATGATATTTTAATTAAACCATTTTCATTTCATGGGTTATGATTGATGTTTATAAAACTCATTTTGTTTGTGGGTCATATATGATGAATGTATAATTATATTGTAGCACATGTATGAATGATTTTATTATGAGAGGGTTGGCACCTATATAACCCTCCAATTCATTGTGTAATGTTATGTTGTATATGAGATCAAGGGGCACATATGTTTTAGGCCATGTCTTAATGTAAGAAGGTACACAGTTTGTATCCCCAAACTAAATGTTAAATGGCACACATGTTGTAGATCAAGAACGAAAATAACATGTACATAGGTTATATCCCAATTAATAATGTAATATGAATCAGGGTTTGTAGTCTAATATTGAAAATAAGAAGGTATATGTGTTATAGCCCCATCCTAAAAGTTAAATTCCCACAGGTTGTAGCCCCTGCCTAAAACTAATTCGGTGCATGTTTTGTAGTCCATGTGTTAATTTAAGAGGTTACATGAGTTGTATATTAATCCCAGAAATAAGATGGTACATAGGATGTTATCCCTAGCTTTAATTATGAACATAAGTCTTTGAAAAAATCTATCATGTAATAAAGGTCTTGGTTGGTATCCTTGATATAAGATTTTATATTCTTATGTCTATGAAAAACATTACATTTCATATTCCAATCATATGTTTTCATTAATTATTATTCATTCTGTCATATGATACATATCATATAAACATCCATGATTTATTATATGATACATTTTTGTGATCTTTGATATTATGGGTGTGATAATCTATTGTAATGATGATGTTCTCATACCCCTATGCTCATGTTTATTCCTAAATGTCTCCCTTATTTACCTATACATAACATCTAAGATAATTCTGTTTTATGATTACTTCCCTAGGTTATAATGATATAATTCATTGTATGATATATCTGAGAGTGGTTCAATCCATAGAGAACCAAGTTGGAAATAATTTACCTCACTCATTTAAAAGTATTTAAATTTCAATGTTCTAATGGCACTAAACTAATTAGCTCTTAGACATCTGTTTGTATAATATTTTTAGTATTCTGTAAAATTTATGTAACCTTAATGTAGGAAAAGTTTGGGCCACTATAAGGTAGAGCATAATAAGTTTTTAATATTATGCTAAAAAATTTATGAAGAGATAAAATATATTTAATGTATAGTAAATGTGAGTTTTGTATGGAGGAAGCATCATGATTGGTGCTTGTTATCAACAAATATTGGATATATATAGACAATTCTAAAATAGAGACCATTGAAGTGTGTCCCAGACCAATATCCATAAAAGATAACCCTAGATTATTTTCTATATCTTGGTATTACCAATAATGATTTAATAACTTCTTTTAATATCAATCCCAATAACCATGTTGACTTGGAAGGTATTAAAGTTTGTCTGGAATAATGAATATATATACTGGTTCACTTAATTGAAAATGAGGCTTATCAACACACCAGTAATTTCAATACCCACCTGTGGTGAACTATTTATGGTATAAAATGATTCATAAAAGAAGTTATTAGGATGTGTACTGATACAAAATGATAAATTGATAGCCCACACCTATGGGAATCTAAATATTAATTTGAAAAACTATCCAAAAAATGATCTATAGTTGGTGTATTTGATATTAAAATTAAAATTATGGTGGCATTATCTTTCGGTGTGATGTTTGAAATATATACTGAGTTGATAATATATATTCACATAGAAAAAATAGAATATTTACTAGAAATTATGTTTATAGATCCCTAGGGATTATGGAATATCAATAAACTATTATCCTTGTAATGAAAATAAATTTGCAGATTATATTTTTATAAAGGATCCTAAATCATTATTAATTATGAAAATTATTAGGAAAAAGTATTCTTATACTCTAAATGGATGGGATTGGGAATAATAATTTGATGTACATCATCATTTCTTTATCAAATGAATTCTCAACCATCCCATTTAGAAATGATACAGAATTTTAAAAGCGATAATGTCAAAATTCAAAAAAATGTGGAAGCTATTATAAATAAAAAATTCCCACCTTTTAAAATTAATGGGTAAGTATAGGTAATATTTTGTTCATGTATACATGTATCGTCATATCATATAATAAAGAGAGTTATTTTGAATGTTGCACATAGATTGACCTTCTCCATCCACCTAGAGAGTAAAAAGATGTATCAATATCTCTTAGAACACTATTGGAAGGGAAATATTAAGAATAAGATCACTGAATATACCTCAAAGTGCCTAGTATGTAAAAATGTGAAGGAATGGAGAAAAATTTCTGAGGGTATGATCAAACCATTTCCCTTACCAAATGTAAATGGAAATACATTACCATAGACATTTTTACTAGAAATCTAAAGATATCAAGGGGAAATAATGCTATATGGGTTGTTGTAGACCATATTACAAGGGAAAATTACTTTATCTAAATTCAATAGGACTTCTCACTCGATAAACATCCACAGAAATACAACATAGAAGTTATGATTCTTCATGGGGTACCATTACATATTATATCTGATTGAGATCAGAAAATTACCTACATGTTCGAGAAAAGTATCCATCAATACCTAAACACAAAATACATCATCAATGTAACATATCATCCCCAAGATGATGTCTTGAATGGGAAGAAAAATTAAAAATTATATGATATGAGGAGAAAATACTCAATACACTTAAAAGGAGGATGATAATAGCATCATTTTTTAGTGTTGTACTCTTAATAATATAGTTTTCACTAATTTATCAAAATAGATTAATAAAAATATGTTTATATAAACACATGCAGACACCTACATGATCGGAAAATGTTGGTGAATGAATGCTGGTGTGACAAAAAATGGTCCAAGAAATGGTCGAAAAGGTTTATACCATCTAGTAGAAGATAAAGTCATCCAAATTTTCACATAAGGGTTGTATATACCGTCAATTATGGGACCGAGAGTTTGGTTTTGATGATAAGGTATTCCTACACATATAATGAAGGAAGGGAGTCATGAGATTTTGGAATAATAGAATGCTAAGACCCATGTTTATCCACTAATTTTATATTTATGATCACATTAGAACTATGTAATATTGACAAACAGTTCCACAAAACCTTTTCTCATGAACAGAATGTATTCCACATATCCCCATTGACAAATTATATAACAAATCCCTATCATTTATTGAATTTATAGACAATACATCTAGAATATGATCTCTTACATGCGGAGTAGTTATTGAAAATATTGGACTATAGAGATAATGTTCTTAGAAAATCAGACTACTCACCTACTCAAATTACTATGGTAGAACTATATGTATGAAGATGTTATATGGGAATCCAAGGAAGTGATGAAAGATAATTACCCTCAGAAGTTCTAACCTCGCAGTGTAAAAAAAAGTTTTGAGGGTGAAATTTTATAAGTGATGAAGAATGTATTGACCTGGAATTTTATAAATGGAATTTCACATATTATATTTATTCCATTCTTTATAAAGCACATATATCATATATAGAGAAAATAAAAGAATATTCTAAAAAATTGAGAATAATACATAATTCATTAAATAAAACAATAACAATAGGAAATATTATATTGAGAATATAAATATAAATTAAGAGAATTAGTATAGGAAAATTGGTATATACTTGATCCACCAGAATGATTACCCTCATGAACAAATCTATAGAAATAAAAAATAATATCAACATCGAAAAATTAAATTTGATGATGAAATTATATAAAAAAATGAGTGAAAATTGAACTGTATGAATAATGAATGGAATAATGGGTAATTCCTGATTTTAGTGAACCCATTTAACTATTATAAATATGACCATTGCGATAGTAATATGACCTCTAGAATAGTTACCTAGCAACTAAAATAGTAATTTGACCATTAGGAATAGTAATATGACCATTAGAATTGTAAATTCACCTATAAAATCTATAATTATATTTAGGTATCTAATAAAATGGGAATATGATATTTTTATATCTTGGTACAAGTAAATAAAGGTTATCGAAAAGATAACATAATTTCTGTTATTTTTGCAAAACATAACTATTTTATTTATAATATTATAATTAGTATAATGATTTAAAAAAATTATTTCCATGAAATGGATTGATAAATTAAAATTATGTTGAATTATATTTATAATATAATTTTATGATACTGTATGTAACATTTGAAAGGGTCATAAAACCGATTGTAATATTAAAATCAGTATTTTTCAAATATATATGAATTTTATATGAAAATTAAAATTCTAATATTTATAAAATATTTTAACAAAATGAATTCCAATTTTAAATGTTCACATAAAATAATGGTTAGTGTTAAGGTTTGGGATTTTTCTAAAATAGATGAATTTGGGATGAATAGAAAAAAGTAATAATTTACAGTATTTAAAATTATATGAAAAATAAATAATTGTTTGAGTCATTAAAGATATAAACACCGATTAGTTCAAATATAAATACTCCATTTTCTATTTATAAACATAAGAATCAATACCACATATCATTAATCCTTCTCCTCATATCGTATATGACTTCAATATTACTAAACATCTTCCAAAACCTATTCTCCCCACTCTCCCATGTCCATGTTCAAATGATCTCTCAAAAACACCAATTGAAATTTCTTCAAGGGGTCCTTCAAGGAGGGGTAATTCAAGAGATAACATTAGCAAACATTCACGTTTAATTTCTCTTCTTATAATACATTATCCTCACCTCATTCAACCATCAAAGTATGATAACTATATTATCATGTAAATAAAAGAATGTTACATTTCGAATAATATATTATATATATATCACATTAATCATCTCCCCTTATTTAATGAAACCAAAACATTATCCAAATTATGGTTTTTAACATTTTTCATGGATAAAGAGTTTTTATTTTTTATTACCTCTATCAAGGAACTCCACAAAACTCTTATTATGTTTAAATATGAATTTAAAAAGAATATTATAACTTTTTTATGTTCTATAAATAATATATAGCAGAATATTATATAAAATTAAACTACCCTAATATGTTCAAAAAAACTATCTATATGATCTAAACTTTTATCAAAGACATTTAATTAAATGAATCATCCACTTTTCAAAAAAAAGAAATTATATATGTGTTCATTTAAAATTATATAATTTCATGAATACCATTTCATTTTAGTTCTGGGTATTTATTCCCTTTTGATAAGAACATTTATAATTATAAATAAAAGTACTGACCATGAAACCACGAAATGAATGCTCCCAAAAAATGAAGATGACATTATAACTCATCAAAATAGCCAAATATGAAGTTAATAAAAGTAACATAAATAAAATATATATCGAAAAGATTCGTAATTAATTAATAAATTAATATAATTTTTTATCAATGATAATAAGTGAATGTCAAAAAAAATTTGGGACATAAGTTAATGAATCTCTCTGAACATCCATATTTTCATTTAGGCAACACATTACCTATCTTTTCTAAAAATAATATTCTATTTATTCTTATACACATATACCATATTCTTTATATATGTCTGCCACATGTATATAAATCTCAATTAATCTTTCATTTTTTGGAAATACATGTTTTAAAATGGTTCCCTACTCTCAACAAGAAAACACAATTAAATTGAACTTCTCTATTTCCTTACCATTTTATAGTACACTACAAAAAATATTTTACCCCAAAATTTTTTAAATAAAATTACCAATTATATCTTGAAAATTGATTTTATTTCATTTCTTTTTTATTGAAATAATTATGAATTTATCCTCTTTATTTACTATTTATTCTTTTCTATAAAACTATGTTTACGTGTCACATTTCTAACATTTTAATTCCATAATTTATCATGTTTTCACTACATTTTGTGTTTATTATCCATTATCTATTCTTTTATTACCTTTTTAATGTTCAAGAATAATTTAAATACCTTCTTTCTTAGATATTGTTATGAAAAGGCCTTTGGTATTTCCTTTTTTTGTGATTAAGAAGACCATTCGTTTTCCATGAAAAAACCTTAGGATTATTCCTTATGTTTTATTTCATTATTTGGAACACATATCCATGTTCATGGTATTATGGGTCTTCCTAGATATATCTCTAATGCATTGTGTACTTTTTCTTCCCATGAGACATTATATATGGGATTAGGGAGTAAACATAATCCTTTATGGGACTCAGTCTACCATGTGATATGGTATTAGTACTTAACCATGACTCATGTTTATGTCATGATATATGTTTATGAAACATTTTTATATTCCTATTATCATATAATTTCATGTTCTATATGATACACCACTATATGTTTATTTATGATCAATGCCTTATATTCTATCATGTTCTACCTTTTAACATATTTTTTATTCTTCATTCCCATGTTTATTCCTTTATAGGGATTTTTAGCCCATCCCATTTGTGTATATATTACCCAGGTTATCCTCTAAAGGTGTTGTAGATCAAATTTAGTTATTTTCTCATGATGGGGAATAATATAAATATTATTTATTCATATTTATTGTAATCTTATTATATACCTATCCATATAAACAAACTAGGATATTCGATCCATGGTTTTTATGTGATTGTTAATTTTTCTAAAATTCATTTCACAATATATGAATAAAGATATAGTCATTATAGACAGAATTAGAGGATTGTATAATTATTCATAGGGATTAGATCTATAAACATATACTATGAAAATTTGGGACTATTATATCACCATGGATAAGCTATATTGAAACCTATGGAATCATAACCCATGATATACTTTTCATTTATAATTTTTTTCTTCTATGTTTATATTTACCATTTTGTATGATATTTATCTATGTATTTAAGATCCCATTAATATTAATTTTATAATTATATAATTTATTTATATATGATAACCCATCATAAAAAACTATGTGAAAGTAAATTTAATTATTTCCTCAATGATATGCACTCCTAATTTAAATAACCGCTCAAAACATCAGGGAAGTGTAGGATAAATGTTATCCTATTATGAATTACTATCTGAGTAATGAGGAATGACTTACTTATCATAAGAAAGTTCATGCTTTTGTTAAATCCTTTTTGTTACAAAGGCTTTATAAATTTAGTTTAATTTCTAATCCCTGCATCACAAAACAATGTATTATCTTTATTGAGAAGATATTCTCTATCCTCTAGTGGTTAGAATGAAGAAAAAAGACATTTTGGAGGTCTATCATATTAATGAAGATGTTGATCAGTGGTGGGAACTAATAATGAAAATATATTCTAAATAATAAATTAAATCCATTATATTTAAAGGATTCAAAAAATATTTTTCATTAATTATTTTCCCCAAACTCTTTGTCTGAAGAGGGAGAGGGAGTTCTTTGTTATAAATAAAATTGAAGACGAGTATATCAGGGAATATGAGGAAAAAAATCATAAGGATTCATTGATATGCCCATTTATTTTTCTTATATAGTAAAGTTAATTTGGATCGATTATTTAGATGATTAATGAAGAATATATTAAAAGACATAATTATTTGAGACTTTGACATGTATGAGGAGATTTCCCATTGTGACCTCATTTTTGAGATAGAGATTTGAGACTCTCTGTAGTCTCATGAAATCACAGATTAAGAAAGGAATATATCATTTAATATGGGAGGATAAATAGATAAATTCAATAGTGTAATGAAAACCTAGTTTTCCATGTGTTAAAAGTTAAGTAAAATGTATCTCAAGAACAATGTAAAGGGAAGTGAGATATGCATAAAATGTGGTAAATATGGACATAATTATAATAATTTATAAATTTATAAGAAGAATCTCACTAATTATAAAGAATAAAAAAGGTCCATATCCATACTCTACTTATAGTATAATATCTTATCTTTAAGGATCACAAACATTATTCAAGTAAATCCCCTAATCTAATGGATTTTTTAGGAAACCAATGAAAAAAACATCTAAGGAATCATTAAATGTCATATTATATCACTAATGATGAGGTGGATATAATCAATGATGTGGTGAAAGGTATGTTGGTTATTCACTAAATAATTAATAATGTACCTTTGGATTGATGTTCTTCACATTTTTTCATATCTTACATATTTAGTATAACTATTCAAACAAGACCTCAAAATATGAAGGTTTAGATATCCATGAGAATATCTAATGAGAAAATTATTACATCATATATATATAACTCCTCCCAAAGTAGTGTTTTCAGAATAAATCTCACAAAAAATCTCTTTTTTACAACTCTTTTTCGAGTTTGATTCTATATTGGGAATTAATTATTTATCGTTATACAATGCTAACATCAATTTTCAGGAGAGGGATATAACTCATCAAATCTAGAGGAATTAGTAAATTCATTACAAATGATAAAATGAGTATTAATTGAATTTGGAATATAATCATGAACTATGGAAACTATTACGTTTATGATAAATCATACTTAGCTCACGTTATTTAGAAAAAGGGGTGCATCTTGATTGAATTCATGAACATTGAAATAGAGTAAAATGATGTTTTCTATGTAGAATTTAACAATATTACCCCTAAAAAGAGGCTATGTTATCAATTTATATTATATCTTGATATATAATCATTTAAAATACTCTTTATTGTATGGGAACTACTGAGTGGAAAGAATTGATGAATCAGTTATAGTAAAATTTGGATAAGAGTTTTATACGCCTGGGGGATTCACCATTGGGTACTCCAACCATATTATTCAAAAACAGGGATGGATTAATTTTCTTTTAAATTGATTATATAAAGCTCATAAAAATAATGATAAATAACAAGTGTCCCCTACCATAGATAATTTAGGTGTTTGATCAACTATGTGTGTCTAATTATTTCTCTAAGTCTGACCTTCAGTCAGAACATTGCATTTTAAGGTTAAAAAAAGAAGTCATTCTGAATAATTCCTTTCAAATGATGTGTGAACACTATGAGGTCATAGTGATTCCCATAGAAATTAATATTCATGGACATAATAAATAGTGTCTTTAGGGATTATTTTGATAAATTTGTGGTAGTAGTTATTTAAGATATTATGATATAATCAAACAATATGGAGAAGCATGAGAAGACTTTGAATACTATGCTATGTACATTGTGTGGATAGAAACTATAATAAATGTTCAAAAATTGTTTGTTTTGAAGGTATAAAATATTTTTGAGGGGGTATGTTATCACTAATAATGAAATATCTATGAACCATTCATAGAAAAAGGCCATCTATGAGTATCCTATACGAGAATTGATATAAGAGATCCTTAGTTTTCATGGTCTAGTTGATTATTAACGTGAATTTGTGAGGATAATATCATGATTTTAAAACCCACTATGCATGATATATTGCAAGGGAGTAATGATTTTCTATAATAGTGAATGTTAATACTAGTTTAAAAAATTAAAAAGAATATTTATCACTACATAGGTACTCAAACCACCCATAAGTGAGGATCTACTGGAGGTATATAACGATGCATCAAAAAAGGGATTACATAGTGAAATGACGAAAAATGATAATGTGATAGCCTATACCTCATGGCAGATGAAATCTCACTTTAAAAATCTTCTAATCTTGATCTAAAGTAGGTGACTATAATCATAACATTGAAATGGTGTTGATATTATCTATATTGAGATAATTTTAAGATATATACTAATTACAAGAGTCTCAAATATATTTTCAATTTCAAATAGCTTAATATGAACTAGAAATGATGGTTAGTGATCACCAAGTATTATTACTGACCAAATAATTACAATCACAATGAAAGAAATAAATAGTAATATTATCTAGGTATAAAATATTCAGGACATTTATCAATGATGAGAATTGAGAAGGATCCAATCATTATATATTTTAAAATGATGGGCTTATGAATCATAATGTATAGAACAACATCATTTAATTGTAAATATTTTTCCCAACCATCCCATTTATTGATACTAAAAGATACATAAATAGATAATATTAAGATTCCAATAGAGGTAGAAGCTATCAGAAATGGTAAATCCTCAGAGTTTAAGATTAATGTAGAATGATTCATAAGATATGGGTCACAACTATGTGTACCATCAAATATTTTGATAATGAGGGGGATTCTAATTGATTCTCATAACATAACATTATCTAATCACCCAAGAGGTATATATATGTGTTGATATCTTTAAGGGAATCTTTTTTGGAAAAATACAAATAAAGATATTGTTGAATATAAATCAATGTGCATTGTGTGTTAGAAAATGAACACCAAAAAAACATAATAAGGGGACTGTCCTGAAACTACCCATACCTACATGGAATTGGGAATACATAAACATGGACATTATCACTAGAAATTTGAAAAAAATAGAGATTAAATAATTATATATGGGTTATTGTAAATCATCTTATAATGACCAATCAATTTATTAAAAATTGAGATGAATTGAAACATGATCGACTTGACCAAATATAAATCAAATAATTGTTGATTTTTTATAGAGTAAACTTATAAATTATATCCATCTGAGATATGAGATTTACTTCCTAATTATGGAAAAGTCACCAATACACTCTAAACACTAAGGTAAATTATCAAACTTATATTTTTGGATAGTCTATATAGATTATTCAATAATTGTTTGATATGTTGATATCATGATAGATGTATATCAACTAAGGATGGGACTAATATGTTTCTCTGGACTAATTGTATTTCCAAAACTATTTTCACTTTTGTATTAAAATGGTTACATATGAATACCTTTATGGGATGCGATGTCGAACATGTACATGCAAGGATGAAGTTGAGTAATTCAAACTTCTGGGAGCTTAACTATTTAAGGAAATTGTAGAAAGAGTGAAGACTATTCATCATCACATCAAGACTACCCCATGTTGATATAATATATATAGACATAATCACTGATGGGACATTGAGTTTGATGATAGAGATATGTTATTCCTCTACATATATCTAGGGAAAAGATTCATGAAATTTGGGAAGAATGGAAAGATAATCTCAGGTACACTAACTACATTTAGATTTTTTATTGTGTCCATGTCATGGAATATAAACGATCACTTCCACCAACAATGTTTCAAGTACATGATATATTCCACATATCCATCACGAGGAAATACATACCAAATTCATCAAATATATTGAATTCAGAGGTGGTATATATATAAAATGTCTCTATTATGAGGAACATATGGTAAAGATCATAGATCGTGGATATAATGTTATTTTCAAGATGAATACAAACCTAGCTTAAGAAATATGGGAGAACTATAAATATAATGATGTAACATTTTACATAGAGGATGAAACTAATGAGTTGTAACCTCAACTATTTTATCCTTTGTATGTAAAACTAATTTTAATTTCTGAAATTTCATAAGGGGTATGAATATAATGACCCAAAATTATATCAATAGAATTTAACTTTCTATAATTATGTCTTGTAGTATAAAAGACATTTTTTTAATTGTTGGGGTCAAATCCCCATTTATTATTTATAGAAAACCAAATACATCTTTCAATTCGGTAGAGGGAGACCCATTATATAACCCGAAGGCCCAGTGGGCATATATCCCATTAAATATCCCATAAGCCAAAATTTTTGGCCCAAGGCCCATTCAGTGAATATTACTACTATAGTACTCTGCTTTCTACAGTACTGCACAGTATCCAGCACTCCTACTGTACCCTGCCACCGCTAAAGTGCCCCCCATTTCTACAGTGCCTCCAATGCTACATTACGCTACAGTACTACTATAGTGCCCTGCGCCCAATGGTTTTTTAATGCCATTTTTCATATAAAATTACGAGGTGCTTACCACTAAGACAAACCCCAACTATAATATAAAGCACATTAATCACATAGATAATCAAATACAAATTCATAAATGAAGAAAGATACATGTTTAAAAAAATAAAAAAAAAATGAATGATACATATTAAAGAGTTATAATAAAATGAATATAAGAGAATAAGAATAGGATAATCCAGATTTTATAGATCTATAAAAATGACAACACTCACGAACAATGTTATAGAAATAAAAAATACATTTAATACAAAAAAATTTATTTTTAAGATGAAATTATATATATTATTTACAAATAATTAATTGAAATGATAATGAATTGAATAAGGGGTACTTATAGGAAGTACTGAACTCATATGACAATTATAAATTTGAGCATTATAATAGTAATCTGACTATTAGAGTAGAAACTGGATGGTTGAAATAATAATATGACTATTAGTAATAGTAATATGATTGTATATATTAAATTCACCTATGGAAATGTAAAATAACATTTCAGTATCTTATAAAATTAAAATATTATATATTTAAATTATAGTTCATGTTAAAAAAATATTTTAAAAATGATAAATTAATTTTCTATATTTTTATCAGACATAACTTTTTTATTTGATGTTTTTAATGAATATAAAGATTTAAAAGAAAATATATTTTCATAAAATTGATACCTAAATTAATATTATTATATATTATAAATATAATATAATTTAATGGGAACATATGTAATTTTTCATGGGGTCATAAAATCAATTATAATTTTTCATTAAAAATTTTATAAGTAAATGTGCATTTTAAAAAAAATTAAATTTCAAATATATAAAAATATAGTTTAAAAAAATGGATTCCATTTCTGAAATATAGACACTTATAATTTTATAGTTAAATTAATGGGTTTTTTCTAAAATATATGAATTTTAGGTGAATTGTGATATTTGATAATTTACGGTATTTAATATTACAATAAAAATACATGCATTTATCTGTTATGGAAGATGAAATCACTCATTCCTCAAAATTTACAAGCACCATATACTTTTTATAGTTATAATAATCAATATTGTATATGGAATTTCTGCAAAATAATAAAATAATTAATATAATAAATAAAACACCCCTCTCCTCCACTTGTAAATACCAACCCTCCACCACTTCTCATAACACATTATAAGAATTAAAGGTTTATAAGACCTTAAAACCCCTCTATTAACCACTTTCCGAAAATCATTGTGCTAATGTAATTTCCAAAATATAATTTCTATGTTTCTGAAGGGGTCCTTCAAGGAGGGGTTATTCGTAAACCACGTCTTTAAACTCTATTATTTTTATACCATTTTTTCTACAAATTCATCCATCCAATAACAATAACTCTAGTATCTTGTATATAGTTGAATGTTATGTTTATAATTTAATTTATTTTTCCTATTTTCTTTTTAATCTTCTCTTATTCAATGAAATAAAATAATTTTCCAAATTATGGTTGTCAATTATTTTTTAGATAATGAGTATTCGATTTCCATTACCACATTCATTGAAGATCATCATACTATTATTACAGTTAAATAATATTTTAATAAGAATATTATAAATTATATAATATTTTGGAACTAATATATTGAAATAATATTAATGAAAAGGAAACCAGTTTGAGATGGTCAGAAAAATCACAAAAATAAAATAACCAATTATCATTAATGTTTTATTAACTAAATCATCCACATGAATGAGAATAAAATTATATATTTGACCATTTAAGAATATGGAATTTCATTAATACCATTTTATTTCACTTTTTGTGATTTATTCCCATTTTATAAGAACTTCCATAATTATATTAACATGAACTGACTGTGAAGCCATGAAACAAACACTCCCAAAACAACAAAATATAACTCTATAACTCATTAAAATATCCTAAAATTGATCTTAATAAAATTATAAATAACAAATATATGGGAATTTTTTAATTAAATAATTAATTAGTCCAATTTGATTATCCAGGATATTTTGTTCAAGTCAAGAACATATTTAAACATAATGAATGTAATCTCTAAAAACCACCATATTTCCTTTTTGTAACACATTATCTCTATTATCAACAATTTATCTCCTAATTATTACTTTATAATTCATAAATTTTATTTATACATGTACCAAACATATAAATATATCTCAAATAATCATTGTTTTATCAGAAATAAGTGTTTTGAAATGTTTCACTTTTTAATTACTCTCGATAACCAAACCTGGTTAAAGGGAACTTTGAGGTCTCTTACCAATTTTCAAGTACATTGCACAATATTTTTTCATCCAATATTTTTTTAAAAAAATTACTCATTTTATCATGAAATGTTACCTTAGAACATTTATGGTTTAAGGAGAAAATTTTTTCATTTATCCTCTTTAATGTCTCATTATTCTTTTCCCAAATACATTACTTAAGATGAAATATTAAAAAGTTACCTTCCCACTATTTTTCATTTTTTTATTTCAGTTACAGTTGATTATTCACCATATTTTCTTATTTTTCCTTCATTAATATCGTTGAATAATTTGAATATCTTCTATCATAGATAACATTATGATACACCCCATTGGTTTCTCTTTTAACAAGATTATGAAATCCATTTCATTCCATGGATAACCCTTATGCTTATTTCTAGTGTTTGATTTTTTATGAGGCACACATATTATTGTAAATTTAATTATGGGTGCACCTATATTTTTATATAATTAATTGGTTAATTTTTTGTCAAATTAGATTTTATTTATGGGATTCAATTTTAAACATAATTTCTTTTGGAGCATTATCCAATATGTTTTATCATTTAGATAGTTATGCATGACTCATGTTTAGGTCATGATGTATGTTTCATCAACAGTTCTATATTTAAAAGATCATATGATTAAATATTTTATATTATATTACTCTATATTTTTATTCATTATATATACCTTTTATATTAGAATTTTCTGCCTTATGACTCGTGTTCTGTGATTCTTTTCTATGTTTATTCCATTTCAATGATATTTAATATCATCCCATTTATTTATATATTCCATTAGATATACAAAAAATGTATTGGCAAGGAGGAATGAATTATTATCAATACTATATATGAATTAAAAATTAGGAAATGAAGTGGATAGGGCCAAATAAATAGAATTTCCCTAATTTAGTAGGCAACATAGATAGGGATCATAATATGATAGATTTCATTCCTAATAAAAATCATCAGTAGTTTTCACATATATGGATAATTTCTTTGATTAAATAACATAAGGATCTATGAATTGGTCCATTTTATATACATAGATGAATATATAGTAGAAATAGTCCATTTTATGTTGGAATAGTCCTCTTGTGGACATTTCTTAGGTGGAGCAGCAGCGAAACCACAACTACAAATCAATATTTTTCCATTTAAGATATTATTAATAAATGAGGCATAATCACCACTACTCAAAGTCATCAATTGAGTTACATCATTAAAAATTTCATCATCAGAAAAATCCACCCACTAATCAGTGATTCTTAAAGAAAATAAATATATCCTGGATCTACTAATGATAATCAGTATTTTGTTGGGAATTAGGATGGTTAAGACCATCATCCTGTGAAGATTTTACTTGGATATAATATGTATTTGTAGGATATCAAAGGGAATTAAGATCATGTTATGGAGATTGATTAAAATTAGTTATATTAATGTTTTATGTTTACTAACTATGCATGTATTCATCCAAAGACACGTCTATATTTAAACCTTGAATTATATTAGAATATTAATTATGCTTAATTTCATGTAATAATATGTCTAAGATGATAGGGTCACAATAAAATGTGTTAATCCAACTCTCCAACTAACAAAAATACCTCAAATGGCCCAAAATACCAGGGATAAATCTTACTCCTTACTCAAAACCTCTGTTTTCATTACAAGAGGAAACCATAAAGACTATGTGGTCCCCAACATCTAACTATAATGGAATCTTACTATGATAGAAAAATTAATTCTTCCAGTCATACAAGACATCTATCCTCTAATGAGTAATATAAACCTTTTATGATGTGTTCTAAACAACATCAAGTGAACCAATTGATGCATCGAGAACCTCTGTCCAACACAATGGAGAATGATATAGTTTCCCATAAAAATCCCAAAATACTACCATGTCAAAATATTAGTGATAAATATTTTTTTTAACCATAAAAAGTATATTTTTTTTTCCAATATAAACCATTGTCCAAGACACATTCCTCCAATATATACTGTAGAATTTTGATAGTCTCCTCCATCTAGAAATTTATCTAAGGGAGAAAATTAATACCAAGGCATAAGAGAGTAACAAAATCATGTTACAATCTCCTCAAAAATATCTAGGTAAAATTCATGTATCAATCCAAGAAAATAGACCTTATAAATCTATGAAACTAAACCACATCATCCAAAAACCACATAGCTAATTTATCATTTGCGCCAACTCCGTTATCACTATGAAGAAAACATATTTCATCAAATGACCCATGATCGTCTAGGAAACCTCAAAACCTTCGTGATCATGGGGTAATTATAAGAATAAATCCGTCAATATATCATCCCATTTCTACTAGGTAATATAAAAATTCTTTAAAAAATCACATGATATACGATTCTCAGCCTTTACTTTCTAGAAATTAAAACATCACCATGAAAAATTTCACTTCTAGTTTCATCTCGAGCCACTAAGACTATCTCATAAAGCAATGATACATTTTTCAAACTCTTTGATGTACTTACAATGATGATGAATGAAACTCATGATGGACTACCTCAGTCATCGCTTCCAAAACAATCAACCTTCCAAAAAGCAATATCTACTTCAATCGATCCTCTAACCATCCCTTCATAACATCACAATGGAAGAAACAACCGCACATCACCTATGCATAGATATCCCCCACCAACTCTCCTCCTCCTTATACATAATAGAATATTGTACCACCATCCAAATAAAATATCCTATGCAATCATTGACCATTTCATCCATGTGAAAGGATTACTAATCCTCTGTGGCCTTATATGCATCCCAAGACACCAGAACATCATTTTTTATGAATTCCAACACAAATAATTTTCCAAAAAATACCCTTTTAATAAGGATAAAGAGAAACAAAAAACATTTTAATGAAGAAACACCATATACATCTACTTTCATACATTCTTATCATGCTGAGAAAACAAATACCTAAAACTCTTTTTATTTGTAAAGAAACAAATGTGCTCCAAAATGAGGTACTGCTTTGACAAGTTCAACATAAACAAAAATTATGATAGTACCAAATAACTTGTTTTAAGGTTATTCCAATGGGGACATAAATTCATAGAACCCTAAGAGATCACCATTCTCTGCTACATCAACACATATCATAAGCCCTGGAAGGAAGTATCACAAAACACCTCAAATATCACACCCTCCTCCAGAAACCAATGTACTGGAGCAGTATCCAACATCCCCATAAGGTAAATTAAATCAACCTAATATTGCAAATTCAACACTAAATCATGGTCCTTACTAGTAAAAAAAATAGACCACGTTGAAAATTTAGAGAAATTATTCACAAACCTCTACTAATATCTTAAAACACCCATAATACAACAAACCTCTATAGTAATTTTATTTGATTCCCATGAAACATGTACTTAGAAATTTTAATGGCCCTATATAATAATTTTTTGACACACCACATTTCTGAAGAAATATACCACTTGTTTCCAAAAAACAAAGTTGGAGAACTTTTCAAAAATCTGGTGGCGTCGATGAATATGTCTGATAGATCAAAGATAAATGATATGCTTCTACTATGACTTCATGTAGATCAAGATATCATCAATGAATTTAATTATGAATAGATATAGGAACTCGTGGATCATGGATTTAATAATCCCCATGAACATTATTGGTGTGTTTGTAAAAACAAATGGAATAACTAGAAAATAGGGATTGGCCATACCTGCATCTCATGATGGTTTTCAATATATCTCCCTTATTCACCCTCAAATATAGATATCTAGACAATATATTGATCATATAAAATAAATTAAACCATATAATATAGTTTAATATATAATATATCCTTGAAATAGGGTAACCATTATTGATCATCAACTAATTCAACATCCATTACTCTATGAACAACCATGTACTACCATCATACCTTCTTGGAAAGAAACAATAGATCACCCAAAAAGATAAACTGGGCTAGATAAAACCATTATACATTAGATCAACTATTTTACTCCTCTACCATCATAATTAATAAGGTTCCATATGATATAGATCCATCAAAATTTTATAATAAACATATTGTAAGTTGGTCTTTAACTGTACATCATGATAGGGGGTAGAATCACAACAAATTCCAGGAAGACATCCAGAAACAACCAAAAACCTTAGGTACCTCCACAGAATCATCATCCACTGATATCACATAAAAATAATCTAAAAATGATGGGTCAATATATTCTAACTACACATGTGACAACCCCAGACATTAATCAAAACCACATGTTGGATTTCCCTATCCATGAACATGACTCTCCTTCAGAAGTAGAAGATAATATCTCACATGGAAACAGATAATAGTGGCCTAATATAACAGATTATTTGAGGGTTTTTATGTGAAAACAACAATTAATAATTTTTACCCAATAGAAATTCAATATAGATGTCTTTAGATTGTGTCTCAAAGGGGTTAAAATTTTAGTTTCAAAACTATCACTTTTTATTTTTTGTATTCAGAAGAAGAGAATTATTTGGATTTCATTACTGATTCTTAAATAGAATATAGATATTAAAAATATTGAAATTAAATTTACAAACAAGAAAAATAATTGATAGGAAATATAATTTCTTTGAAATCAGAAGCAAAACAGTGGTTGTAGATAAGTTTTAACCTTTCTGACACTCCCCTCTTCCCAGATTTAAATTATTTCCCATTTTAATTTCTTAATTCCCCCAAAAGTACCCCTATGTGAGAACCGAAATTTTAATATAATAACCTAAATATTATTTTTACCTCCTATATTTGAGATCAAATTGATTGAATACCTCTATGATATCACTATGCACAATGGTAGGACCATGATGAAGAAATTTAAATAGTGAAGTAAATTAATTTACTTAAAAATTGAAAAAAATTCAAAAAAAGATGATCAAAATATATTCATGAAATAAAAAACCATAATTGTTAAAAAAAATATGTCCAAAATATATTCATAACGATATTACACAAAAACAACATAACTAGAAATTATGGGTCCGTCATTTATTGTTGTCCACATCCACTTGGTGCTTATCCTTGGATCAATTTAGTAGCTCAAGTCTTCTCCATTACATAAAGAGTGCAAAGAATCTTCACCAATATCTCTATCTTCAACCTATCATTATTATCACTCAGACCAACTCCCCTTGAAAAGAATGAGGTAATTCGAATAAAAAGGATTGGAGGGCTAGAAATTCTATTGTCCAAATTGTAACAATGATGTTATCTTTTTTTATCTACCCCTTACCTTCTATATATCACTATTAACTCTTCTACATAGTTTTTTATAAATTAAATCACTTTCCTACCCAAAACATTTAATATCTTTTTAAGACATTGTAAAAAGTTATTATTTATTTACTCAATATTATTTATTCTACTCAAAGAGACCCTTCATATTTCATCTATCTAACTCGCACATAGACAATATTAATGAGAATATTTTTACATTAAAATAATCATTGACAAACTAATTTGAGTCTTCATAAATATCCATTTTTAATCATCACGTTTTTACACATGTATCTTGATTTATGCCCAATTCATTAAGGTGTGTTCTATTCTGTTTTCCAAAACATATTTCAAAAAATATAGATTAATTGGGTCCTTAAAATGTTCAAATCCTGACTGGGAATTGTTAAAATGTTTTCTTCCATGAATATAAAAAATCTAAAAAAGGAATAAATCAATTTGGATCAATATAGAAAAATATTTCTCCAAAATAACGAAGTTCCTTAAAACAGTCAATATTCTAGTATGGTGCAATTTTAAATTTAAAGATCAAAATATCCCTAAAATTATAAAAAATTAAATACTACTGAAAATGAAAAATTGGGGAGGATTATATAATTGAAATAGATATTAAATATACCTAATATGTTAGCTATATAAATTCCATCACACTTAGAACTTGGACTCCCAAACAGGTGAGCATCAAAATCAAAAAAATGAAATTTCAAAACACAAACCATGAAGGATCACCATTTATCACCAAAAAATAAAATATATAATTCCTCGTCAAAAAAATATACAATGTTCTAAATTCAACTCAATCAATCCATTTCCCATTATTTTAACCTCCAATACACGCAACACACTTACCTCACCATTTTTTTCTTGACACCCAAATACAAATTTTCAACAAGTATGTTTCCATCAAAAGACAGTCGAGAATCACCACATAATAGATAAATTTATTCATATCCACCTAATATGATCCAATAAATTGTTATTAAAATGAGAACATAACATTTTTATTCTATTTATTAATGTTTTTGGGTTTCAAATATTAAACATTTTGTGGGAAAATTGGATTGTTTTACTCTTTTTGATGAAAAAATGCAAGAATCAAAATTTCAGTGATGTCTGGTCTCCTCCTTTCTCCCTATTGAAGAAAATAAGATTCATGCAACATTGTGGATTTTTTTATTCCCATTACAATAATATTTACACAAATAAAATGGTATTTTACCTCCCCCTTTTTTAGAATTCTCCAGATTCAGAACAACGTTCTTATATTGAGATATCTGTATGGGCTAAAAAATATTTCCTTTGAGTTCTTCATATGTGAAAAAAACATAGAAAAACGTTTTCTAGAAGTCAAAAATAATATTAAATGTTTAATTATCCACCCAAAGAAACACCAAAATGATGTATCCCACCACAAGTAATATCCCCCAACACTTTAGTTCTACTAGATCATGCATTTTCACTTCTAGAGAAGGTTGGAAAGGTAAAATGGCATGAAATGTGGATAACCAACCAGGTTGTTAATGAGAACTAATGGATGAAGAAAAATAAAATATATAGAGAATACAAAATTAAAGAATATTATCACAAATATTGAAAATTTTAATTTCTAATAATTTCATATATCATTTTAATTAGAATAACCCTAACCCTTAGGTTTTGATATAAATAAATGAAGTTCTAGTTTAAAAATGCATGGATTAGTTCCCTCAAAAAATTTGGTGAATGTAAATAAGATATAAAAAAACTCTATAAGACTCAATGTAATTGGTATTTCAATGAAAAAAATTGTTATATGTGTCATAATTTTAAAAATGTGAAGGTATTTTTATCAAATTTCCAAATTTATGAACATGAAACAATTCCATTTTCAGCATTATTTTATATTCAGTTTAAAGGGGACAATTTTTAAAATCATTTAAATTGGCTTCCATGGGGACAATGTTTATCATTTTAGCTCATCGGTTTTGTTAACAAAAAATATGAAATAATTAACACAATGTTTTAAAAATATTAAAAGAATATAAAAACACTAAAATTGAAAGAATACTGGAAAAAAAAAGAAACAAAATCCTAATCTACCAAGAATTTGATTCCCCAATATTTTATTTAAATTCACTCATTTTGTAAAATATTTATATAATAATTAAATTAAACAAATTAATACCAAATAAAAAATTAAGTTAGAAGGATAGGAAGTACCTTGCATCAATTGTATTTTGATTCATGGGGATTGTTCTCCTCCCCTAAATGATCTTTAACATTCACTCTAAATAGACTCAATCTATGAAAATTGACTATGAATGATTTCCCTTTTTATGGTTATTTTATTTGTATTCCAACAAAATGAAAAACATGACTAACAATGAAAGTGCCAGACTATTTGAATTGAAATTTATCTAGGAATAGCTTCGATTTGTAATCAGACAACAACACATCAAAATCACTCCTTGAAGTTTTTTTTGATAATCATCCTATCATGATGTTATTTGGTTATTTACTTATACAAAATGAATCATTCATATACATTATTCTTGATTACTTCCACCTCATGAAAACAAAAAAAAATTATTATTCCAGAAGAAAATATATTCATGTTAAATGTTTCAACAACCCAAAAATATATATTCTCTAACTAAAATAGTAGTTGAAATTCCTTTCTATTGACTCATTGAAATGGTGAAATGCCAATTAGGGTTTGTAATGTAACATTATAGGCCCATAGTGAATCATCAATTCTCAACTCGAATCATTTATTTTTGGGTTCACAATTATTTCCAAACATTGTTTGATTTATCTATTAGGTAACTAATCCATTCAATTTTTTTTGATGATGATAATTTTTAGAGACCCTTTGATGATCTCCATATTTATTAAAAAGTGATTCCAATGAAATATTAAAAATGTTGGAACCTTTATCCATAATCAGAAACATTGGAAATCCAATCCTTGAAAACAAATTTCATTTTACAAATTTTGATATTGATTTGACATCATTATCTCTTATAAGAATATCCTCTACCCACATGGATACATAATCAATAATAAATATGTAATGATATCTTAAATAATTGGAAATATTCCCCAAGACGTTTGTACCCCATATATCGATAAATCTTAAAAAAAATAGGTAATTGTGGCATATCATTCATTTTGGCTACGCTCCAATGGAATTGAAAATTTTTATGGATTCTGACAAATTAAAAACCATATGTAAAAATAGTGGGCCAATAAAAACCAGAATCAAGCACTTCTCTTTAAATTATTTTTTGACCAATGTGTCATCCATTACTAAAATTTAAAAAAAAATATTGGATATATTGAAATTAAAAATTTGGAATTCATCTCATAATAATTTTATCACTACCAAAATTAGTCATGTAGTATTATCCCTAATTTAATTATTTTAATGACTCAAAATTTCAGCAATTGTTTTCTTATAAAACAAATTTGGAACATCATCAGTAAAAAAATAATTCACAAGATCAGAAAACCAAGGTCTCCCACTCTAACAAGAATACAACTCCTTATTTGGAAAGGATTCATTAATTGTGGACAAATTCAAAGATTCCCATTCAAAATTGATAGTATCCTACTAAAATGGTCATAAACAAGGTTTTCAATTAATATTTAATCATTTATTTAATTTTAAAACTCATGTAATAGCAGTATTCATCTTAAAACACTTTGTTTTTTTAATTTTTATCTTCATTAAAAAAATTTATTGCATAATTATCTATGAAAAAATCACTTTGGATCCTTACATATAACATCTAAATTTTTTCAAATGAAAAAATAACCAGAAAATCTTTCTTAGATGTGTTTTAGTTTGATTGGGACTAATCTAATGTTTAATAGGAATAGAAAATAATTTGTGATTTCTCTTCCATCCTATGACTCAACACTACCCGGAGAGAATATTCAGATGCATCAGACATTATTTCAAAGGGAACGTCCCATTTGGGAGGTTGAATAATGTGTTTGGTAATTAGTTGTTTTTTATCTCATGAAAATAATTTTTACAATTTTCACCATTGAAAATGCAGTTTCTTTTAGGTGAATTATTGAAAAATGAAGTCCAACCTTACTAATATCTTTTATGAATCTTCTATAAAATTCAGAAATAATACTGAAGGATCTAACATATATCACTTTTTATGGGTATGGAAATGTTAAAATGACACAAAAAATGGATTTATATATAATGATTCTATCTATAGATTAAATTTGACCATATGAATTTCCCATACCAACCATGAAATGAAATTTTTCATAATTGAAGAAAATATTCTTATCATTTCATGTTTCAAGAACACCAACCAAATATTTAAAATAACATTCAAATGATGTTCTATAAATAGTGATTTAATTCAAGAAAATACTATGCTAGTTTCAATAAATTCAGATAAAATGGTCTTCATATAACATTGAAGCATTTCTGGAGTATTACACAAACCGAGGGGTATACTCATATAAGAAAAGGTTATAAAGGGTCATGTGAATGTAGTTTTCTCTTAATCATTTAGTTCAATGTGAATTTAGAAATAAATAGATAATCCATTAATAAAACAATATTGGGTTTTCCCAAATACTGTTTCAAGGACCTGATCAAGGGATTGAAACTGGATGTGGTCTTCCTAGTAACAGAATCTATCTTATTATAAGCAATACTCATTATCCATTTATTTTGGATCCTAACTATGAAAAGATACCCAAAATCATTCCTTAAGATTGAGAAGCTATATTGTTTTGGAACAAGTTATAATAGTCTCACAAAATTTACAATCAAATATGGGAGAAATAATTCTAGTAGCTATAAGGGTGGTGAATTTCTTATTAAAAACCTCTAAAAGTGTTGGGTTCCATTTCATTAGAAATACTGTCACTGGTTTATCATTTTACAGTAAAAAAATATATATGAATGCACATCGAGGGACTGATCATAGATAAACCAGATAGAGTCCATACTAGGGATTTCTTCTGTGTTTTGAATACTCCAGATATTTGGTTCTCATGTTCCCTTTATTGATAGTTTTAAATAATGGAAATGAATTTATCATTCTCACATAAGAAAGAATATTTGATGTTCTTAAGAATTGGTTCCTACTCTAACTGAGGTGGGTTATTCTCATTAATCAAAGGAAACTAATAAAAGGTGTGATTTTTATGTGATGCTCTAGATTTTAATGAACATTAATTATGATGATCACTTTCAATATGATTCGGATTTATTTCAAGTGGAAAATTGGCATCTTATTTAGGGAGGTCCCAATTAGGATGAATGGTTTCTAGAAAGTCATCATCGTCAATTCTGAGAAAAATATTCCCTTCTAATGAAGTCTCATCATTCCATGACTCATCAAAATATTCCTTTTACCTCTATTTTTGATAATCTAAAGCAACAAAAAAAATCCATTTTTGAAAAAAGAAATTATTTTTCATCATATGTGTAATTAGGGAACAACCCAGTGAAAATACAATCATTGATGTTTACATGGGAGGATGAATAATCCTCAACTATTTTTTTCATGGACTGAAAATTATTTAAATAAATAAAATATCTATCAAACTCTAGTGAAAGGGTTTTTTTATAAACAATGATAATTGGTTTTTTTAGTTTTCAGAAATAGTCTCCCCAGAATGAGAGGTGAATCAATACTAAACTGATCATCCATCATATCAAATACAAATAAATACATAATAAAAATCATGACTACAACCGAAATGAGAACATATTCTATTACTCCAATGGTCCTGGTAGTACATTGGTTGCTAAAATAAATGATAATTCTATAGGTTTAAATTATAAAACCTAAAGGGACGAGTAAATAAATGTGGAATAATATTGATGGATACCCCTAAATCCAGCATGATATCGTTTAATTCAAATTTTATAATGTCTTATAGAATGGTAAAAGTTCTTGGGTCATTATATTTGATAGGAAAAGAAAGTTTAATCATTGATAAAACATTCCTCCCAAATTTTACTCTTCAACCTCCTTTGAATTTCCTCTTGTGGGTATACATATTCTTCAGAAATATAGCATAACATGAAATTACATTCACAACAACAAGAAAATGTATTTTGACTAGAACATTCTTAAAAGTATCCAAAAAAAATTATCAAACTCGTTTTTAGCAAATCACAATATTATTGGTTCACATATAAGATATGTATGTGGCTGATTGAATGTTTTTGGGATATTCACTACACTTATTTTTGAAACAAAAGGAAATAAAATCCTCTTCCAATCATTATTGGTTCATTCATACAAAATTTATTCTTTTAAAATTATGTTTCCAATAAATGAAAATTATACATTTCTAATATTTCCATTTTTTGTGTGATTCTCATTACTAGTTTGAACGGAAGGTTTCAGTTTCTTAGAATTAGAGTTATTCACCCTTATTCCACACTTGAGTTCAATAACACTCAAAGTTTCATTCCCTTTTTCCCTAGGATTCATTTATCTGTGTGATGGAAACCTACACTCATTGGATTTTTTATGAAACTAATATCAATGAATGTGCATCCATTTATGTCATCAATGAATTATTTATGTTTTGTTGTTGTTTTGATAATTAAATTTCTTTTCGCATTTCCTATTGTTGTTTTCTCAATGCTTCTTCAAGGTTACTCTCTATCATTTGGGTGGAATGGTTTGGATGAATTTTTCTTCAAGAATGAACATTTTCATGGTCACTGGAATGTATTGATTGATAATCACTTGAAAATCATTGGAAAAAGCCTCTTGGTTTTCCAAGATAGAGAAATAATTAATAAAGGTGGTTGTTCAAGAAATTATTGAAATTATTGTTGGTTTTAAATGAAATTTTATGGTTTTATTGAATGATTTTTTCAAGAAAATAACACTATAGTTTTCAAAAGTGACTTTCATATTTGGGAATTGGTCAATAAAATGATCATTAGAAAACAAAATCCACAATGGACATTTATTTGAAATATTTCCTCAGTTTTCGGAGGAGTTGGAGGGTTGTTTGATGACATCAATGACCTCACCGTGGTGTAGAGATGATATATTTGACACACGATAATGTTTTTTTCGGACTATTAGTGGTGAATTATTGGGAATATTTTATATAAAAAATACCACTTTTATAAGTTATTATGAATTTTCTTCCATATTTTAATTACATTCCAAGAATCATCTAGTGATTTGTCATCTAATGTTCATCCCACAAAAACATCAATTTTGCATCGATATGTGAGACACAATCCTTCATAAAAATATTGAATCATGATTTGGTTACTGATTTGATGGTGGGGGAATCTAAAAGATAGTATTTTGAATATTTACAGGTTCTTATGAAATTTTTCACCTAGAATTTTTTTAATTAACGAAATCACCATTCATATGGACGTAGTTATAATAGGATTGAATTTTTTTTAAGGAAACATTTCTTCGATTCATTAAAATATCTAATCAAGTTATAATGTTTTAAAAAATATATTATTCGGAAACTCCATCTCATGAAAAATGAAATGAAGTAAATTTCATTGTATTTTCCTCAACTACTTGAGGTTTCATGTTGAAATAAAGAATAAAAAATTCATGGAGTTGTTTATATGGATCTCTACCAGGAATCACATTAAATAATGGATGTTGGGGGATGAACCCATATTTAATATCAAACCCTTTGGGTGCATCAGGATATTCCAAAAGGTTATCTTTGATATTGATCATAGGATAATTTAAATTATTTCAAGGTTCTATTTTCATCCATAAGAATTATTGTTTCCAAAATTTTCTATCTAATTGTGTTATTATATGATTCACATATTTGGATATGGTTCTCTTAATAGCTCTAACCATAGAGTGGTGTTCTTATCAATTTCAGTATCCAAGGGTAATACGTTCCGGATTGAATATCGAGTCATGTAAATTGTTTATAGAATAAAATCATGAAACCTACCAATAATGATTATAGTTAATGTGAGGGTTTTTTATGAGAACCACAATAAATAATTTTATCCCCATGATAAATGAAATATAGAAGTCCATGGATTGTCCATCGGGGCGGATGCAATTTTTGTTTCAAAAGTGTCACTATTATTTGGTTTTTTTTCAAAATAAGATAAATTTAAGGGTCTGATTGATGATTATAAAATTTAAAGAAAATATAAAATAAATTAAAATAAAATTTGGGAACATTATATAAAATTTACATGAAATAGAATGGGTTTGAAATCAAACTCAATAGTTTTATTTTAGATAGTTTTTAACATCTCAAACACTCCCCTCTTCCTTGTGAAAAATTATTTAACAATTTAATTTCTCAATGCCCCTAAAAGGCCCTTGAGTGAATACATAAATTTGAATAAACATGACATCAATAACCCAAAATGAATATTTTCTCTCAAACATATGTGATTAATTACCTTAATAACTATAAGAAATAAAACCTAATTGAAATCAATATGCTCAACCAGAAGACCTCACTGAAGAAATTTAAATACGGAATTAAATTAATATACTTTATAGATATAACAAGCATACAATAAAATTTGATGAAAATATATTCTGTAAGGAAAAAAATAATGTTAATTCAATAATTTATGATGCTGATAAATTAAAAATGTGAATACACAATAAGAATGAGACTCGAAAGAGAGTGTCTGTCGATTATCACTATCCAAGACCACTTGGTGATTAATATTTCATCACATGAGCTACCCACATATTTTATATTAAGTAAAGTGTGAACTGAATATTCAAAAATATATCTACCTTAAACAAAACTTTCTTACCTCTCAATCCAACACCATTTGAAATTAAATAGGATATGGCAATTCAAAGGGGAGGAGGATTTGAAATTATACTATCAAGATTATGTCCATCTAAAGATGGATCTTATTTATCCCCCTTACCATCCAAATATCAATCTTCACTATTCTATAAGGTTGTTCTAAATTTAATTATCTTTCTACCATAAAAAATCATGTTTTTGGGACTTGTTTTTAATTTTTTTTGATATAATTACTCAATATAAATTTTTTTCATGAGGAGACCATTCATATTACTTGCCCTTTAATTTCTTGTAGACTGCCTTAATTAGTGAATTTTTTATTTATAATAAACATTCAAACACCTCATTGATTTTTATTTCATGTAAAATTTGAATAATCACATTTTGACACCAATATCATTAGTTAATCCTCATTCATTGAGGTGGGGTTCATTATTCCTTCCAAAAAAACATTCAACAAAATGATTTATTGGGTCATACATATCATCAATTAATGAGTTGGACCAATTGATAATATTTTATCCCAGAAACATAAGATGTAAAAAAGATTCAATTGATATATATCAATATAAAGATTGATATTCTTGAAATATTGATGTGAAAAAAATAGTCAAAATGATGAATTTTCAATTTTATATTCTAGATCAAAACATCCACAAAATAAATAAATTGTAATTTAGCTCAAAATATTAAACCAGTAAGATTAAAATAATATAAACATACTATTAAAATAGGGGAAATGTTATCTTTATCAGCATCACATGGATTTACTTATAGCATGAATGGTATCCATAAGAATTATTTTGCCCCGTCATCAATCTACACCCCTACACAACTCAAAGAATCTAGTATGGTCTCCAATTGGTGAAGTATAAACCTAGGGTAATTGGAATATAAAATATTTCTAGTCATTGAGTATGAACTATAGTGGGTAAAAAAATATTATGAAGTTCATGAATCAAATATGTCACAATGAATGTTACTAAACAAAAAAATTATAACAGTGATGATTACATTCCCATCTAAAACTGCCACCTAGATGATTTGTATATGACGACATCCCACTGCTCTATCAATCTTCATATGAAAAATATAATGATAACAATCTATTCCGGGCACCTAAACATGAAGAACATCCTCAGGTTTCCCTATTCTAACTCCATCTATCCTTGGTGGATCATATGCATGTTTCCATTGCAACTGAAATGTTTTCACTACATTCTGTAGATGAAGATGGTTTTCAACCACCAATCCTCCTCAAAAATGATTTTGGGTTACCAATGGTAAATTTAGAGATATTATCAGAAAAAAAACCAAAAGAAACTATTTGGATATCTCTAGGAAAATCATATATCCCACTTTCTCTAGAAGGTCAAAATGAAAATTGCTGAGGATTACTCCCTATCGGTCCAACCACAAAGGTCCTAGAACCTAAGACTATCCACTAATAACTATTCTCCTTGAGGAACCATTTTGGTTAACATCTCATGAAAAGAATCCTCATTATTATATCTAATCAATCACCTCCATATTATTATAAACCTCCAGATATGTTTTAAGAATAAGAAAAGTAACTAAATACTATATATTAGGATACAAATCCTTATCAAGAAATATCGAACCATAATCTTCTCCTAGAAAAATATCTGGGGAAAATTGCAATAGTCCCTTGATATTTATTTCTACATCCCACAGTGACATACTCTCCTATTAAAGGGAAATAAACTCATACCTCTTCATATACTTCATGAATGATTAAAGGAACTCTTCACCAAAATCTTTTTGAATGTCAAACTATAAAACATATACCTATTTATGCTCACCCAAATATATCTTACATCACTAACGGTCATCTCCCCACATCTGACTGACATATAAAAGCACCCACTATCACAATTGGGTCCGGATCAAACTGAAGGTGATGTCGAGCTCCTCCAACCAGATCTCTATCTCTAAATCTAAAACAATACCCTTAAACATCCACAAATATTTCAATTTAAAATCCTTAATTCCCCCTACCAAGCATCATTCTCCCTAATCGAATCAAATGTGTTGTGATAAAATGGATCGGACAAATGGATCTAAACTTTAGGAACCAAATATGGATGATTCTTGGTAGCTATATTTGAAAACAAAACATGAATCTCATAATCCCTGTATATTTTAATACTATTTCTATTCATTTAAAATAAAATTATTAATTATTACCTTCCCAAAATAACCAAATTTAATTAATATCAGAATTCATCATGATTTATGTACCTATACTAGGTCTCTACCCTAAAAAGGAGTCCAAATCACAAGCTAATTAAATATGATATGAGACCATTTATTAGATAACCTGGGGTCTTGAAATCCCAAATTCTATCCAATATCCCTACTCTATGTAATGTACCATGTTTAATTAGCAATACAGCCATACCATCCCATGAAATCCTCACTATGCCTAATTCCAAACAAGATCTTATCCCTTATCCTCCCTCTAATACCACTCTATCATGAACCCCTCCCATAAACTATATCGTAATGTGAGTATATATATAATCACTCCTTATTTCCTACCTCCAATAGTCATCGAGTTGGATACTAGCACTATTGGTATAAAATTAACATAAAATTTGAGGCAGTAACGTCGAAAAAAATATAGGATTGAGATATAAAATAAATTATCCATAAGAAACCCAATAACAAAATATAAAAAGTAAATGTAAAACAGCACAATTATTGTATACATAAAACTGATAAAATTAAATTTATTGAAAATTAAATACATAAAATAAAATATAAAATAGTGATAAACCATCTTTCCAAAGAACTGAGTTAGTAATATATATCATATAACACATGGACATATTAGACATGTGAAAATGAATTTATATATGTAGGGTGAGAATACAAGCATAATCAGTAGGAAAACCAATGTCTATCATGCACATGTGAAATAATAATAGAATTGAACCCATGAAAAAAAATAGCAAAACCAACATAACCTATATATATTCACAATCCATCAAAATATTACCATGTCACGCTCACCAAATAACAAAATAAAAATTTAGTATCATAATAAGAATCATATCTATGTATGGTAAACCAGACCACATTCCAACTAATTTTACACTATCACAACCCAAAATAATATTTCGTAGTTCTCTTATGCCTTACATATAACATACACCACCGACCCAAATTATAGTCACATCACTTCATCCCGTAGACACCTTGGCCACTACACCACAACAAATTCAAATCACAAATCAGCAAAAAATACCTAGGTCATTGTATAATAAGAATAACAAATGATGAATAGTATCATGAACATGAAGGAAATCAAACTAATTCACTCTTTTTATAACAGACCAACCCCACCTTAAGCTACACACAACACAGTTATATCGAATTTTTCCGGAAAACACCTAGGCTGCCACCCCACATCACAGTCATTTATAAAAACTCACAAAAACACTGGGGAAAAACCTTGTTCAATAACAAAGATCCAAACAACACAAGCTTTATATATCAACTCACGTGGAGGAGAGATCATGAAAGAGTGGTTATCCATCTATCCATCCTCAATACTAGGTAGTTTGATTAAACACCTCCCTTGTGAATATATGGGATTCATCATGTAGTGACTGAAAAAGGTGGGTGGGTATATAAGTCACATGGAATGTCAGAATATATTTGAATAGCTACAAAAAACCCCAATATTTGGGTTCACAACCAAACACTAAAAAAATCATAATGTCACCAATTTTTCTACTACCACTAAATGTATAACACCACAAAATACACAAGACACATTTTACATTTCAAACCAAGCACATTATCTTTCCCATTAATTTAATTAATAAGATTTGACCACAATTAAATCCTTGAACTATACCTCTTTATATTGTGTAATAAATGTATTATGTGACTACCACATGAATTAAAAAAAATACAACCTTAAAAAAATCCGGTCACCTCATCCTAATTAATTACACGTCATGAATTCCACATTCTCATCATGAATCCATCTAATTTATTCCCCGTATTATTATACACCACTCGTGAATTAGTTGGCTAAACAAGATGATAATCACTAATTCACATAGTATAAACAATAAATGACATGTATTTCTTAAAATAGCTTTGATGCACCACCAACCACCACATAACCTCGTCAATAAACCACCAAAACACCTCTAACAGCCCAATCTAAAAATGTAATGGTTTGAGAAGGAATTTTCAATTAAAAAAAGATTCTATTTATGTCTAGATAAATACATCCCCCAAATATTACAGATTTCTTCAATAGAAAAATATGTACTTCTCACCATAATTTTCATCCCATGTAATTGAAAACAACACATTAGTGTGGAAAAAAATATAATGGTAAATGACACATATTATAATTAAGATTTTTCTAGGCTCTCAAAATGGATAATTTAATGCTAATGAAGGGTTTATTAACCCATAAATTACATATTTATACATTTTAACTAGATCAATTGAAACAATAAATAAATTTAATGGTAAAGTGCACTACATTTTTCAAATATCTGTAGATTTATATAGAATTGATTGAATATATATAAGTTTAAATAGTTATCCCTCCTAAATTTTAGAGCATTTCTTTTTGAAAAAAAATTCTTCAACTATTATAGAGAATGAATTAGCGGTCAGAATCATGGATATTTTTTATGAGTGGTTTTGGGGGTTCTTTAACATGGAATGAATTTTCATTTTCCTCTTTTTTATTAAACTCTTTGAATTTTTCTTAAAAGATATATAGTGAAAACCTAGTGATATAACACTATTTGTTTTCTATATTCCCTTTATGGTTTTTAGATATGGGGATTTTCTTGTTTTTTTCCTTTTGTAATATAATTTCATGAATGGTTTAAAAATGTTAATGATGTTTAAGGTTGTAATTTTCATTTTTAGTAGAGGAATAAACAACCCAACATGAATTTTTGATCCTCATTAATAAAAAGCATCCTTGAAAGTAAAATAAAATTTTAATTTAGGGTTATAATCCATAAATCATGATAATAAGTGTGAAAATTGAAATTTGGGTTTAGTGATACAGAATAATTTCAACAACCTTTATCAAGGTTTTTAGTGATTTAAATCATAAATTGAGATGTTCTAATAAAGAAATGGTGTAATGAAAATTGATAGAGTAAAAAACCAATGATTAAATTAAAATGTGATGCTTGATACCTTACATTTAAACAATAATAGTAAGGATGTATACTAACCACATTAAATTTATGGGTCATGATGAAATTATATAGAATGAAAATGGTGTAATATGATCTTTTTATACAACAAAAGTGAAACTACTATTCTCTTTTATGTGTTGAGATATTTAAGTTATATTCCAAAATTAATCAAAATGGTGTTTGGTTATTTAGATATAATCTTTAATAGTATTTATGAATGGATTTAAATGACATAAATGATTAAAGAAGATATTATATCTTATGGGTATGAAATTTTCAAAGGGTAATTCGAATAATCCATATAAGAAATGACCATGGTTGGTTCATTATATAATATTAGATGAGTTTTAAAATTAGATGTCAATTTCTGGCTGGGTGAATGGTAGATAATTTTAATGTCACAACATATCTTACAAAAATGGTAACTATGAAAAAAATAATTCTGTGAAAAAAATATTTCATTCTATTATAGTATCAAATGTATGAAGACACAATGTGATTGTGTAGACCATACACATTTATAGTGTTTGATGGAGTTAGAATTTATGGTCGAGCCTAGAATGTGTATTCCATGAATAATTATACACCCATTGAATAGAGTAAAAAAAATTCCATTATATATAAGGTTTCTAATGAGAATGCATAAACAATGTTTTGAAATTATAATTAATAACTTCTTATCCGGTTGTGATTATAAACTCTAGAAAAAGACCACCACCCATCCAAGGTCCATAACCTCTTCCCATATTTCACTCACTTATTATCATGTATTTTATAATGTTTAATTTTGACATGATGGTCTTTGTCACAATGAAATCGTATAATGATTCAACAATGAACAATAATGGGTGGTATCCAAGGATCTCTATTCTTCACTTCAATCTCTTTGTCGATATGTACAAAAAATTATAAAATATGGATAATATTTAACGAAAATTAGATTAATCACACTTCACATAATAATAAAAGATATTTAATAAATAAACTTCCTTAATAAATATATTTTTCTTATTCAATGTATTTTATTTCCTCATATTATATATGTTTCTATTTCTTTGTGTAGTTTATTTAAATATACTAATATAATTTTTAATTTCCTATTATAAATTCATATTTGAAATAATATCATCATAATTTACATCAAATACATACCCAAGATCCTTTTTGTCTTGATATTATCCACTAAACATTATTTTGGATCATAATGTTTGATCCATAACAAGAAATATTAAAAATAAGTTCAAACTCATAAAAAAGATATCATAACACCTCATTTTTCAAACTCTATGGTGTTCTCTATTAAAGAATATATCATGTATATATTTGAAATAGATTGATCATAGAGTGGTTATATATTTAACAAATCAAATTACTTATCAAGATGAATAAAAAATTTGATCTGGTTTATTCCATGCTCATCAAAAAATTTCTAATTCTGCTAAACAAACCAAATTCTTGACACGAATTATACTATGGAATGGTTCTTTTCCAACTTCCATTTCAATCACTCTTATATAAATTTCATTTTCTCTCACATGAAATCCAATACTATATATAATATTCCAATAATGGGTGTTTTTGTGTATCAGATTGATACTTTCAATGATAAATTCCATCTACTACAGTGTGGTGATAATCTTCTCTGTTTTCAATGTCGCCAGGTATTTTCCAAGTTCACCATAATGTGGGACTCTCCATTTTGATTTATATAAGGAAATAATAACAACAAACATTACATAACTTTATAATGAATATATATTAATACAATAATTTTCTCTAATTCAGGATGAGAATTTTTCAAATTTTCAAACAGTTATATAATACACAACATATTTAAACACTAAATTTAAAAAATCATTGGTTCTTATAGGTAAACATAATAAATAAAACATAAAAATAAATGAAATTACAAAGAAAATACATATCAAACTAAAATTATTGATGTTTTAATTATCATATTAAATAAAAGTAAGTCTTACAATCATTCTGTTTATAGATTTATAATAGAATATTTGTACTCCCCAGGGTGTGGTGAATATGGTGATGATTCATTCTATCACCAATATACTCACCATAAATAATATCATCATATAGCCTAAAAAATTATTCATAAGACTAATAACATACATCCAATTGACAAAAAAATATTATCTATTATTATATATGAATCTAGCTAAACACTAGATGGAAATGGATGTGATTATATAATAAATTTTGAAAAATTGACATGATGGGGGAAAATGGGATGGATCCATCACTTTTGGATAAGAAATGTTCTCTAATATAGGTTTAGGAAACATAAATACACAATGAATTTACCATCATTTGGTGAAATGTTTTTTCATTGAGATATGTGACTGTAAATGTCATATTATAATTAAGATTTTTCTGGGGTCTCGAAATGGATAATTTAATGTTATTGAAGGGTTTATTAACCAATAAATTACATTTTTATACACATTAAATAGACCAATTAAAAAAATGCATAAATGGAATGGTAATATGTACAACATTTTTCAAATATCTGTATATTTTTAGAGAATATATTGAATATATATAAGTTTAAATAGTGATCCCACCTAAATTTTAGGGCATTTATTTTTGAAAAAAAAAATCTTCAACTATTATAGAGAAAGGATTAGCGGTCAGAATCTTGGATATTTGTGATGATAGGTTTTGGGGGTCTTTTAACATGTAATTTTTTATCATTTACCTCTTTTCTTTTAAACACTTTGAATTTTACTTACGACGTATATAGTGAAAACCCAGTGATATAACACTCTATTTTTTATGGATTACCTTTATGATTTTTCAATATGGGGATTTCCTTGTTTTTTTCCTTTTTTAATAAAATTTCATGAAAGTTTTAAAAAAAATTATGATGTTTAAGGGTGTAATTTTCATTTTTAATAGAGGAATAAACAACCCAACATGAATTTATGAGCCTCATTAATTAAAAAACAACCTTCGAAGTAAAATATTATTTTAAGTTAGGGTTATAATCCTTAAATATTGATTAATAGTGTGAAAATTGAAATTTGGGTTTAGTGATATAGAATAATTTCAATAACCTTTAACAAGGTTTTTAATGATTCAAATCATAAATTGAAATGTTATAATAGGGAAATAGTGTAATGAAAATTGATAGAGTAGGAAAAACACTGAGAAAATTAAAATGTGATGCTTGTTACCTTACATTTAAACAATAATAGTAAGTATGTATACTAACCACATTAAATTTATGGATCATTATGAAATTATATAGAAAGAAAATGCGGTTATATGATCTTTATATACAACAAAAGTGAACCTTCTATTCTCTTTTACATGTTGAGATAAGTATGTTATATGTCAAAATTAATCAAAATGGTGTTTTTGATTTAGATATAATCATTACTAGTATTTATGAATGGATTTAAGTGGTATAAATGATTAATAAAGATAGTATATCATATGGGTATGAAATTTTCAAAGGGTAATTTGAATACTCCATATAAGAAATAACCATGATTGATTTATTATAGAATATTATATGGGTTTGAAAATTAGATGTGTATTTTCAGCTGGGTGAAGGATAGATAATTTTAATGTCACTATATATCTTACAAAAATTTTAACTATGAAAAAAATAATTCTGTGAAACAAATATTTCATTCTATTATAGTATCAAATGTATGAAGACACAATGTGATTGTGTGGACCATACACATGTAGAGTGTTTCATGGAGTTAGAATTTATGGTTGATACTAGAATGAGTATTCCATGAATAATTATACATCCTTTGAATAGAGTAAAAAATGATTCCTTTACATATAAGGTATCTAATGAGAATGCATAAACAATTTTTTTAAATTATAATTAATAACTTCTTCTCCAGTTCTGATTATAAACTCTAGAAAAAGATCACCACTCATCCATGTTCCATGACCTATTCCGATATTTCACTCACTTATTATCATGTATTTTATAATTTCTATTGTTTACATGATGGGATATGTGGAAATGAAATCAAATAATTATAAAACAATGAACAATAATGGGTGTTATCCAAAGATCTCTATTCTTAAATTCAATATCTTTGTTGATATGTACCAAAAAATTATAAAATATGGATAATATTTAACGAAAATTAGATTAATCACACTTCACATAATAATACAAGATATTTAATAAATAAACCTCCGTAATAAATATATTTTTATTATTCTATGTATTTTATTTCCTCCTATTCTATATGTTTCTAATTTGTTTGTGTAGTTTATTTAAATATAGTAATAAAATTTTTAATTTCCTATTATAAATTCATATTTGAAATTATATCATAATAATTTACATCAAATACATACCTAGGATCATTTTTGTCTGGATCTTATCCACAAAACATTATTTTTGATCATAATGTTTGAGCCATAAATAGAAAGATTAAAAATAAGTTCAAACTCGTAAAAAAGCTATCATCATACCTCATTTTTCAAACTCTATGATGTTCTCTATTGAAGAATATATAATGTATATATTTAAGATATATTGATCATAGAGTGGTTCTATATTTACCAAATCAAATTACTTATCAAGGTGAATATACAATTTGATCTGGCTTATTCCATGCTCATCAAAAAATTTCTAATTTTGCTAAACAAACCAAATTCATGACATGACTTCAACTATAGAATTATTCTTTTCCAATTACCATTTCAATCTATCTTATAAAAATTTCATTTCATCTAACATGAAATCCAATACTATATATTATATTCCAATAATAGGTGTCTTTGTGTATTAGATTGATACTTTCAATGATAAATTCCATCTACTAAAGTTTGGTGATAATTTTCTCTGTTTTTCAACGTCACCTTGTATTTTCCATGTTCAGCATAATGTGGGACACTCCATTTTGATTCCGTTAAGAAAATAATAACCATAAACATTACATACCATTATAATAAATATATATTAATACCATAATTATCTATAATTCAGGATGAGAATTTTTCAAATTTTCAAACAGTTATATAATACACAACATATTTGAACACTAAATTAAATAAATCATTGGTTATTATAGGTATACATAATAAATAAAACAAAAACTACAATGAAATTATAAAAAAAATACATATCAAATTAAAATGACTGATGTTCTAATTATCATATTAAATTACATCAAGTCTCAAAATCATTTTTTTTATATATTTATAATAGAATATTCGTACTCTCCAGGCTGTGGTGAATATAGTGATGATACATTCTATCAACAATATACTCACCATCAATAATATCACCATATAGCCTACAAAATTATTTTTAAGGCTAACAACATACTTCCAATTAACAAAGATATATTATATATTCCCACCTATTATTATATATGAATCTTTCTTAACACTAGATGGAAATGGATGTGATCATATTAAAATTTTTTAAAAATTGAGTAGATGGGGAAAAATGGGATGGCTTCCTAACTTCTGGGTAAGAAATGTTCTCTAATGTAGGATTATGAAATATAAATACACAATGAATGTACCATCATTGGGTGAAATGTTTTTTTCATTGAGATATGTCACTGTAAATGACATATTATAATTAAAAAATTTTTGGGGTCTCAAAATGGATAATTTAATGCTAATGAAGGGTTTATTAACCCATAAATTAAATTTTTATACACTTTAAATAGATCAAATGAAACAATAAACAAATGTAATTTTAAGATGCACTAAATTTTTCAAATATATTTAGATTTATATATAATAGATTGAATATATATAACTTTAAAGAGTAATCCCTCCAAAATTTTTGAGCTTTTTTTTGAAAAATAAAATTTCTTCAATTATTATAGAGAAATGATTAGCGGTCGGAATCTTGGATATTTGTGATGATTGGTTTTGGGTATTTTTTAGCATGGAATGTTTTTTCGTTTTCCTTTTTTCATTTAAACTCTTTGAATTTTTCTAAAGTGATATATAGTGAAAACCCAGTAATATAACACTCTATTGTTTCTGGATTCCCATTATGGTTTTTCAATATGAGGATTTCTTGGTTTTTTTACATTTGTAATATAATTTCATGAAAGTTTTAAAAATGTTTATGATGTTTAAGGTTGTAATTTTCATTTTTTAATAGAGGAATAAACAACCGAACATGAATTTATGAGCCTCATTAATAAAAAACAACCTTGAAAGTAAAATATTATTTTAATTGAGGGTTATAATCCTTAAATCATGATTAAAAGTGTGAAAATTGAAATTTGGGTTTAGAGATACAAAATAATATCAACAACCTTTATCAAGGTTCTTAATGATTTAAATCATAAATTGAGGTGTTTTAATTGGGAAATAGTGTAATGAAAATTGATAGAGTATGAAAACCGCTGATCAAATTAAAATGAGATGCTTGTTACCTTTCATTTAAAAAATTATCGTAATGATGTATACTAACCCCATTAAATTTATGGATCATGATGAAATTATATAGAATGAAAATGGGGTTATATGATCTTTGTATACAACAAAAGTGAACCTTTAATTATATTTTACTTGTTGAGATATGTAAGTTATATTTCAGAATTAATCAAAATGGTGTTTTTTGATTTAGATATAATCATTACTAGTATTTATGAATGGATTTAAATGATTTAAATGATTAAAGAAGATAGTATATCATATGGGTATGAAATTATCAAAGGGTAATTTGAATACTCCATATAATAAATGACCATGATTAGTTCATTATAGAATATTATATGGGTTTTTAAATTAGATGTGGATTTTCAGCTAGGAGAAGGATAGATAATTTTAATGTCAGTACATATCATACAAAAATGGTTACTATGAAAAAAATAATTCCGGGAAAGAAATATTTCATTCTATTATAGTATCGCATGTATGAAGACACAATGTTATTGTGTGGACCATACACTTGTAGAGTGTTTGATAGAGTTGTAATTTATGGTCGATCCTAGAATGGGTATTCAATGAATAATTATACATCATTTGAATAGAGTAATCGGGACACACATAAGATTGGAAATACATGGTCTCTACATTGTTTAAGATTGTGTGTATTATAGATTAAATGAAATGGTTTCTTTATAAAGTAAGGCCATTGTATTTGAACCTAATGTAAATAAGAGAGGCCATATACATAGAATAGTATAGTGAAATGGAAAGTGTAAAATTGATCGATTATGGAAATGTCAGTGATAGGTTATCTAGGTATAACTATAAATATTTTGGAAGATATATTTTTCAAACATATTTTTCTTAAAAATATTCATTATATAGATTTGAATCATACTTAATGGAATAAGTGTGAAATGGATGGGTCCCCTATATAGAGAAAGAAGAATGAAACCCAGCCTGAATTATAGTGCTCGAAATATAAAGCCAAAATGAAAGGGATATGTCTATTACATGTATATAATAAAAATTAGTTTTAATTTTCGAGGGCCATTAACACTTAGATGGAGTGTGGTAATCACAATGGATAATTTTTTATCAATAACAAAGATAATAGATTTTTTAATCACTATGTAACTTATAAAAATGGGAATAAAGACACACCTAATTCATTAATACAATTTTCTTTAGAAATATTTGTGTCATATTTTTAAAATTTATAAACCATATATGATGAAATATTTCATGTATTCGACTCTTAGATTTTAAAATATTATTATATGAAACATACCACTCTTAGAAGTTTAAGGGTTATATAGGATTCTATTTTTTCATGTATTTTTAACATCTTGCAACAAGTAAAGTATGCAATGTAGTTCAAAGTTATGTTATGATAGAAATGTGAGATATAGTTTAAAGTCATTCAGTGTGGACTAAATACCATGATTATTAATGTAATATTGAATTGAAATTTTCAATCTTTAATTTGTTTTAGGAGTGAAGGACAACCTTATTATTGAATAGAAAATTTCAATTCCCCATGGATGAATTAGTATATGTGTAAATTCATATTAAAAACACTCATGACTTGATTTTAATGATCATAAATGGTAGGTACTGTAGAGAACCTTTTCCCTTAGAGTAAATCTAGTATATCAATTTTTATTTCATATCATTTATATTTATGTATTTAATTAAAAATGAACATATAAAGTAATAAAAAGTAAATTTTGATGGGGAATACCTCTTCAATTCCACATACCAATAAATATGGGGGTGATTTTGTAGAAGTAGTTATTATCTAATTGTAATAACAAAATGAATATAAGTTTATCCATCCAAAATTCTCTTGTACTTATCCAATATTTTCTAAGAGATATTTCATAGTGTCTTATTAAAGCCATCTATCGGTTTTTACACCACCACATAATTATATAATTAGATATTAGAATAGATATTATAATCTTGGTCTAATCTATTCACATTGAGTGTAACATCCTAGTTAGTTTTTTAATAATTTTTAAATATAATATGTTATGAAAAATTATAATTTAGATTGAAATGTTTAATTATTTTGATAATAAGTTAATTATATAATAATACTTTTAAATAATTATAATTATTAACTGTACTTTTTAAATTTATTATAAATTAATATTAGGAAGACAAATATTGTTTTATATAATTGTATTTAAAAAATAGTCAATATATATAATTGATTTTTTTAAATGATAATTCTAATAGAAAAAATTTATTTCACCAAAATATTATTTAATAATCTATTTTGAATGAATAAATTAATAAATTTTACTATATATATATTTAAAATAAATAATTGATGTTATTTTGATAAATATATTAAAATACTAAATTATGAGTTACGTGTATGTTCAAGATAAATATTCATATTTTTAACATACTCTAAATATGATAATAATTATTTAATCTGAAATAATGAATAATTATTATATTAGTATAAATAATTTTTTTAAATATTCATATTCAAATATATATATATATATATATGAAATTATAATTATTTCTGAATATTGAAAATTTATAATTTTTTTATCAAAAATATAAACAATAAACACTTAATCAGATAATAAAGTTAAAAATAAATAATAATGTAAAATTGGTTTTATTATGAGAAAAAATATAATTAAAATAAAAATTTACATTTCCAGAAAAACAAATAATAAAATAAAACATTAATATTTTTTAATAATTTAATGAGTTAAAATATGAAATTGAGATTGGGTGACCTTCAGGTAGCGTGGCTCATAGGGAGGCTGGGTGGTGGCCTTATTTAGGGAAATTAAGGTCATTATGCAAGGTTTTTTTACTTTGAGTTCGGTCTCATAGAGTGAGAAGCCAGGCCTGTAGAGTCTGAGGGCCTCTGTGTAGAGGTGTAGAATGACTATGAGGATCCCAGGTGATCATCACCTGGGAGGGATATCTCAACCATTAAATGAGGACTAGCTGCCAATGATGGTTTTTTGAGAATCGTTAAGGTGGTTCATTCATAATTAGGGTTTCAGAATCTCATATGAGAATCCGGATCTATTGTATCCATGAAAATTTAGTTGTTTTTAATCTTCGATTAATTTGAGGTAGGTTCTTATTTTTCAATCTAGGTGTCTATTTTTTGAATTCGGTTGTCAAATCTTAGATTAATAGTGATATACTAATCTTTTATTATTTTCTTCATCGATCTGACCATTTAATTTTTTGAAATTTTATTATGTTTATTGTATTTTTCGTTGCTTTTTGAATATGAACAAAAGAAAATTATTTTAGGTCCATTAATTTCTATCATCTATACATATTATTTTCTTTGTTTTTTTAATCTCGATCTTTATATGCATAAAATCAGATATATAGATTATATAAATTATGTTTATAGTTTTCTTAAAGATATTTTTTGTCTCTTTATTTTTCACTTTTTACCCAAAACTGTCTGCATCAGCTGGATTTCCAAGAAGGATGTAAGATAATCAATGTATTCACTGTACACATTTTGTTTCGTTATGTTTGGCATGTCTTCAATTAATTTAATAAAGTTCATAAATATTCTATAAAAATCCCTTAGTGAGAAGAAGATTTCATTCATTATTTCTCTATATTGTGCATTCTCATCTGCTAAATGTTCTTCATTCCAGAAAATAAGTTATATCACACTAATTTTATAATGTAGATTATAATTTTAAAAATTATATAATAATATAGTTTTAATTTTCTGTGATATTTTAATATATAAAAATTATATTTTATTTTAAAATTCTTTTTAAATCTGATTAAAAATTAATATTGTTTAATTTTTTATTTATATTATATTGTTCTGTAATGAATAATAACTTATCAAATTTATGTTATAATTTGAATTCAGGTTTTTACTGAAAGGGTTACTTTTTTCTATGTTTTATTAATATTATGTTAGTCGGCCATAATGTGTATAATAAACATTATGTAATATATATATATATATATATATATATCTGATTATTGTGGGAAATGAAATTTTTTTGTATTTGAATGCATGAATATATATATACAAATAATTTTAAGCTAATTTTTTCACATATTTAGACATTATTTCATGAATATTTATTTCTAAATTATGAATGCATTATTTATATATAAAAGTTATATATATGTTTTACTCAATGATTATGATCATTTGAATTCTATTTTCAAGCATCAATCAATTCATAAATAAATTATTCATGATTACTATAAATTTATTAAAATAATGTTTAAGAATTCAAAAAAATTATGAATGCAATCATGTGCTAATTTTTTTATTCTTAATCATTGACGTATAGACATAATCAATATTATTGATGAAATTATATTGATAAAGGTATTCAAATAAATATAATCATGTGCATTGAATAAATATTTCATTTTTTGTGACCACCATAAAAAATGTATTTTTATAGTATTAAGAACGAATTTTTTCTAACACGGATGACAACTAATCTTCCATTTAATTATGAAATGTTTATATATCATGATATTTACTTGTGTCGAGTCTTAATATTTATTTTCCAATGAAAATGATTATTTATATATTTATGGATAAAAGTATGCATATGTGAAATTAATTAATGGTCATGTTTTTAGAAAAAAAATCTACTGAAAAACATAAATATGCAAGGAAAGCTAAAATGTTTTTAAAAAAAATTGGAACCTGGACATCATAAACATGAAAGAGAGTAGGGAGTGATCATGTCCCCTAAAAAGATGGGAAGGCCCAGATATCCTTATATGTTTCATGTATCCTCATAGTTTTGTTTTTAAAAGATTTTTTAATATTTCCCCAAAAAATATATTATCCTTAAAGAACATTCAGGATGTAATTATTTTCTATGTATTTAAATATTTTATAAAATTATTTTTCCATGGAATTTTTTAAAACTCGTTTATGTGAAAATTAAATGCTCACACTATATTTTAATTTTTTTACACTTCAAATTCATTATTGTGTGAGTTTCTATAAAGATATAGGGTTTTTTATGTCATTGAATTTATTTATTTTATTCTATAAAAAATTGCTATTTTATGGAATGTATCTCATTCTCCAAAACGTACACCAGTCAAAGTTCATGGAATGTATTAACTGTTGTGTATTTGTTTAGTTTATTTTATATAAAAAATGCACAATAAATAAATGTGATTAAAGTAGAATCATAGGTTCTAGGATTTACTGTTTGTATCAGATCGATGGTCTAGAAAAACTTTTGAGATTAGATGTTATCGATAGTGTATAAAAGTTTAATTGTCATATTTCTATTAATTCTAAAGATGAAAATTTAGTATTACCTTTAAGACCAAACTAATTTCAAGGGAAAAATTATATTAATGGGGGAAATGTAATGACTTAGTGATATAATTTATAATTTAAAAATAAAAAATAAACTATGAAAAATAATAACAAAAATTAGGTGTTCTAATTAATTCTATTATTATTTAATTACATAATAATATATATAATTAATTATACTAGTTATTTATAGTTTATAAATATATTTTAAATTAATATTCTAAAAAAATATTATTTTATAGTATATTTTTTAAATATTAAATATATTTAATTGATTTTTTAAAAAAAATATTGATAATTCTTACGAAAAAAATTATTTTACAAAAAAATTAATTAATAAAATATTTTGAATGAATAAATTTCTGAATTTATTGATATGTATTGTTCATATAAATGACAAGTGTTATTTTGATAAATGTTATAAAATATTAAATTAAGAGTTATGATAATATTTAATATTAATATTCATATTTTAATATATTATAACAATGACAATATTTTTTTCATCTTAAATAATGAACAATTCTTATAGGAGTACAAGTTATTTGGTTTTATATATTTTTCTTTTCAAAATGATATATATATATATATGAAATTATAGTTATTTTTCAATAATGAAAATTAGTAAATTTATAAGAAATATAAATATTGAACACTTAATCATTTAATAAAATTATTAATAATAAACAATATGAAATATGTTTTCTTATAAATTGAAATATAATTATAATCTTGTTTTACTTATGTAATAAAACAAAAAAAAATTATAACAAAATAAAACATTGATATTTTTTAATGAGTTAAACCATGAAATGGGGATTTGGGGGTCACATGGTCGTGGGGTTTCGAGAGAGGCAAGGAAGTGGTCAAGTCGAGGTAAATAAAGGTCTTTGTGCTCGGGGGTCACCTTTAGGTTGGGTCTCGTGGAGTGGGGAGATCGCGCTGTGGTGTCCGGGTGCCTTCGATCTATGTTCGAGCACACTTGTAGGGATCCAAAGAGATCATCATCCAAATGGGTTGTCTCGACCACTGGATGGGGATTTCGTATTGGTGAGGGTTGTCCGAGAATTTTCAAGGTAGTTTGTTCATATTTTGGGTTCCTGAATAAAAAATTAGAATATTTATCTCAGGGTTCTGAGAATGATTACTTTTTCTTTGTCTTCGATCATTGAGAGTTATGTGGTGTTTTCTATATAGGTATATTTTTATTAATATGGTTGACAAATTTTAAATTAACGTTGACTTGCATCTCTCTTCTTATTTTATTCACTGATAATCCCTATTTATCATTGACATTATAGTCAGTTTGATTTATTTTGAATTTCTTTTGGAATTTGAATAAAAATAATTTTTCGAGGTCTATTGATTCATATAAGTTTTCCCTATTATTTTTATACGTGTTTTTTTATTTCGGTTTTTCTACACATTAAATCTACTATATTGATTACATATAAATTTGATATTTTGTTTTAAAATGTTATTGTGTTTTTGTCTTAGTCTCTTTTTATATGTAATGGTATGCTTCAACTGGATTGTTGAGTAAGCCAAAGGAAATTAATCTCTATGAAAATTTTGTTTCATTATATTTTTCATGTCTTCAATTAATATAATAAATTTCACATATTATATATAAAAATATCTCAGAGATAACATGATTTCAAGTATTATTTTTCTATATCATACTTTCTATTTAGCTCAATCTTCTTTATTCGTGAAAATATGGTAAGGAAGAGTAATTTTATAATGTATATTATTACTCTAAAAAGTTATATGAAAATATTTTTTTTGAATGATATTTACATTTATATAAATTATGTTTAATTATGGAATTCCTGTTAAATATGATGAAAATGGTTATTTTTATTTTTTAGTTTGTATTATATGATTTCTAAAGGGATATAAAATTATCAAATTAATGTTCTTATTTTGAATTTTTGTTTCTGCTACAACATTTATTTTTATCGATGTTTTTTAATTGACGATATTCTTCTATTGTGTGTAAGATAAATTTAATGTTACATATATAATTATTTGGGGAAACATCATGTATTTTTTGGAATTTAAATTCATGATTATATCGATAAATAATTTTAAGATAATTTTTTTACATATTTAATCATTATTCTTTGAATATAATTTTTTTAAATTATTAAATTATTATATATATTTACAATTAATATAAATGGTTTATTCAATTTTTAATCTCATTAGAGTTATTATTTCAATATTGCATCTAATAATAAATTAATTAATTATTATTATTATTTATTTAAGAAAAAAATGTTTAATAATTCCAAAATATTATCAATGTAGTCATATCATCATATTTTTATTCATAATAACTAATGTATGACCATAATCATCATTATTCATTAAATAAAATAAATAAATGTATGAAAAAAAAGTAATTGTGTCTATTGAATAAATCATTCATTTATCATAACCACCGATAGAAATGGATTTTTATAGGATTATGAATCACATTTTAAGTACCCAAATGATATTTAATCTTCAATGTAATTATAAAAATTCTATGTGTCATGATATTTGGTGGTACTAGGGAAAAACTGATTTTCCAATGATTATTATTATTTATATATTTATAAACAACAGGATTTGAATGTGAAATTAAGGCATTATTATTTTTCTAGAAACAAAAAACTCAAGTGAAAAACATATACATGTAAGGGAAGATTTTTTTATAAAAATTAGAACTTAGACATTGTATGTATGATAGGTAGTTAGGATTGACCATATCAATTCAGAATTTGGGTAGGCCAAAATGGCCTTCCATGTTTCAAGGGACCTCATGGTTTTGTTTCCAAAATCATGCTTATTATTTTCCATATATTAAAATATTTCATGAAATTTTTTTAGATAATTATTTTTCACTTGATTTTTAAAAATCCCTTTACTGGGAAAATTAAATGTGCAACTTATTTTTTTACAAGTCTAATTCTGTTTGATGTGGGTTTCATTGAAAATATAGGGGATGCGAATTCTTTTCATAAATATTTTATTGTTAGGTAATGTTTTGTAATGTTGCAAAGAATGTATCTAATTCTAGAAAACTAAGATTGGGAAATGTTCATGGAATGTATTAAATGTTGTGTACTCGTTCACTTTAATTTTTTAAAGAAAGAAATAACATTTATATGTGTTGAACGTAGAGGCATGGGTTCTAGGGTTTATATTGAGGTTCATAAATTCATTTCATTTTCTATTTATATTTTTTATATGAATCTGAATATAGTAATGATATTGAAACTTATGAAATTTATTATTTCCTTTTTCCATACCACCATTACCGTTATACATTTAGCTCATTTTGAGAAAAATTCAGTTATAGTATGAATAAACTTGAACCTCGTAACAATGGTCAGAGGGGAAGGACCTAGTATTTTTATATACTAAATATAATATAATTATTAGTATTTATAAATGAGGAAAAATACTCATAGTTATTGGATGATATTCTAAATTATTTTACATGCATGTCATTTATTTGTGAATTCCATTCAATAATGCATCATTGAATGCCAAAAATATCTGACTCTTAAATTTTTAGAATCAAATTGATCAAATTATAAGGGTATCTAATATACCTTTATAAACCTCCAGTATAACAGGGTGGGTTTCTAGTTTTTTACATTATTTGAGAAGGATCATAATAAAGATCCATTTTTAAATAACTATTTATAGTTATGACCATTATTGAAGAAAAAATTTAATTCCAGTAATGGATTTTTTCATGTCTAAAACAATCTTACTAGAGCGTACCTTTTTAAAGATACACCAAAATAGAAGTCATCTATCCAAGTACCATTTTAGTCGGTGAGGGTGATATCTCTTTTTGACCATTTGTGTAATTATCATCAATAACATCCTCTATAATATCATTAAAAAATGGGGATACCATAATATAATGTGTAATGTGAATCACTATATCATCATGATTTTGGTTATAGAAGGATATTTTTGAATATTCAACACATCATGTTGATTATTCAATGAGTGTGGAAAATGATAAAAACTATATCTATACAAAACAATGACCCCAACTACCATGCATTATCCTGGATGACTATCTATTCATATTTATTAATGTAATAGTCTCCATTTTTTATTATAAAAACTAAATCCCACTTAATTAGTAATTTAAAAATTAGTATCTATAGAGTATTTTATATGAATCAGTTGTAATATTGGTATACTACATTATTTCTTTACAACCTTATTTTGGAATAATAAATGGTGTTGGTAATCCTTTTTAAAGGAAATGAACACAAGCCCCAATCCAACCAATTGCATCTCAAATCCTCATTCCTTTTGTTAGTTGTAATTTTTGATTCCCTATTTAGAAACATGTCCCATGATTAGAATGGTTCATCAGTATATAGAAATTTATTCTTCAAGGAGATCTATTTACATTAGTATTTTATTGATGTATGGTGTTCTCTATGGAGATCTTCTAGATCATGTCCCTTAATTACCTTTGGGGATACATAGATCATATCTAATTATTTTATAATGATATTTAATCATACTAATCATCCCATTAATATTTTATAAACAAATATATATTTGAGTGAATTAAAATTATAAATTATGTGGACCTGATGATGTTGTGGATAATATTGAATCATATATTATATAAAGATCAAGGCAGTGAATTTATTATATATATCATTATACGTGTTCACAATTTTTTAATTTATTTTACTAATATATTACATGATAGTATTTTTTCCTAAAACATTTTTTGAGTGATTAGTGCATTGATAGACCACTCAATAGTTTCAATATGGATGTTATGGGGTTTCCCTTATATTTCTAGAATCAATATTACAGGTTGTTTATGTTAAAAATTATTATCATTGAATGCATTATAAAAATATTTATCCTATTGATATGTTACTCATTTATTCATTAGCTTTATAAAGGATAATAATATACCAGAGAGGTTTGTATTGAATTTCTAGTTGATGGTGAGAAATCCTTAATGTCCTTGTAGTGATGAGGTTTTATTATATCATGGAGGGGGTGAGGTAGTGAATCTATGATATTATTCTTTGATTTCAACTATTCAAATCATAAAATATAACTACTTTTAGAATTATCATATCTATGTTGTATATAAACATTATAAAATATTAAGAATTATAAATAGATAAAGGAAAATTTTATTTTTAAACAATTCAACCACTTTTTAGAAATCATCTTCCATGTTGTGATTATTTATTCATCATGATCCTAGATTCACCACTATAAACCAAAATTGGGTGCATTTTAAAAAATCATGTGGGTGCTCACACTATTTCTCACACATAACACATCTTCACACCTTTCAATATGACATCCCATCATATCTATAAGTATAATGCTAGAGATATTTATAATACATTTCATAATATACCATAATGAAAATTGAAATTATATAAATTCATCTAACATCTTATAGTATATCTTCAATCAAATTAATATTTCATATCTTCAATGAGATTAGATCTTCATACTCAACACCAGTCATTGAATACTATTGAGTAAACAATTCACTCACATGAATGTTTTCTGTAAACACTACCATATTAAAAATTGATTACTAGAGTTCCCAATTTTACGTAATTTAAATGCATGAAGTTTGATCACTATGATAAAATATATTTTTATTTAACATAGTTTATGAGCTTCAGTAAATAATGGTTCTTATTAGTTTTATCTTCCATATTTTTTCATTTGGGATGCTTAAAAAATTAAATTGACACCATATCACACCTATTATATTGGATTATCTTCAATAAAACATAATACCTATCATGTAATTCATGAAACATGAAGATATTACTATAAATTTATTTCACTATAAGGAATTCTAGAATTCCACTTCACATAGATAATTTTCACAATTCCCCAACCTGAATTATTATTGGACAATAACTTATCTTCTTAGAACTGCTTAATATATATGAAATTCATAGATCTATCTTTATGAGAATGTATTTTATGTACATTATGAAAATCCTACTTTACTATAGTTTCACCATGTAGAAATGAATAAAATAATACAGCTCACATCAAATATATATCATATTTCATTGTGAAACCATTATTTAATTGAACTCAACATCTGTATAATTCTATTTTACACTGCTAACATATTCAGAACAGTGTTCAATGAATCTGAGATTCCTTATATTATTTTTAACCATACGAATAATTTTTCTCATACCTTCGATCATAATAGATCCCATATACAAATTATCTTCACAATCTATATTTGAATAGGAAAATATCCACTTAAATGATATTAACTATGATGTGTAATCAGTGTGCATGAGCTTCTTTCATAATTATGAGACATTATAGTGTTATTTATTCTTATAATATCCTCCCAAAATCATAATAAACTGTATAATAAAATTTACATATTAATTATCATGATATTTAAGAGTAATAATCACAAAATAACTTCTTGCACACTTTTCAGAGAATAGTTCTTCCCAAAATATTATAATATCCACTCAATCATTTAATAAAAAAATCAAATAATCTCTCTCAGGTTCAATAACATCAACATGTTCAACTAATATTTATATAAAAAATATTAGATAAATCAGCTTTCATAACGTTTAGGAATCATTTATATCCATGCATTTTTCTAGAGGACTCTTAAAATTATGTAGTCAAAATTCATATATGTTTTTGAAATAACAATAATTTCATTCACTCCTTTAATTTATATCTCATAAAATTATTAAATTATAAATCTTCTCTTATTATATTCAATTGTATCCTTAACAAATAATTATGATTCCATCTAGTCGATGATTTTACCCATTCTCATATTCCATGTTGTTACGTGTTCGTTTGTGTGATAGGGTTATTGTAACCGTGACATGGAGCTCATATCCCATGGTATTATACTTCAATATCATGACACTGTAACACTAAATATTAATAAGTGATATTTTTTACCATAATAAAACCTTATGAGAATATATATGTACATTATTTATGTTTGATTGATGGAAACAAGGTTATGTAGAGAAGATAATCTGAATGACATATCAACAAAAACCACACATTTTTAAAAATGGTAAATAGTATGATCATTCTTCCAAGTCCCACATTGACATTTCTATAGGAATAATACTTACTTATTATAACCAGTGAACAAAGGGAAATCATTTACTATAGTTCCAAAACATACCACAACCATTAATCATCATCATAACACCACCCATTTCTAGGAACACTCTTAAATCACTCTAGGATTACCCATGTTAGCCTAGTTCACCTCCATAGATACCTCAATTATTCAACAACTATTCTTGGATATTGTCTCCTTGATGTATGAATACTCATGTCATCCAGCTTAATGAATGGATTATTTTTTATAACATGGAACATATATTCCTCTTTTAATAATAAGGCATTATATAAATCTTTGATACATTAGTTTCTTGATGGTTTTTAGTGTGTCTTAGTGGCATATAAAATGGTTCTTGATTTTATTATTTTTCCAACCCATGTTGATTCCCAATAAAACCAAGGAAAAATAAGAAGTAGCATCTATGGTAGCATATAGTTAAGGTAAAAGTTTAATCCAAATCTATATCCAAACGGAAAAACTATGTTCCATAAACATAAATGGAGGACATTGGAGATTCATGTTCTATCAAGGCATGTGGCCTTCCTCGAAAAACCATTTGACACCATCTATTACTGACCATAGAGTTGGCTGGTGGATTTAATATGCATTTGTCCAAATTGCATAACATGTCTTAAAGTATTGAAAGGAATGAATTTTTTATCATAACTTGATATACTATGATGATAAACCATGAATTCATGAAATGAATAAAAAATACATATTAATTTTTATTTATGATCATTATATGTGTGAACTTCTTTATATATGAATCCCTCTAGAAACTAGAGACTCAATTGTCCTTTTATTTATATGTAATATACTAAAAATATTAATTATTGTTGATCAATGTGAGATAATGATATATAATTTTGGAATATAAATGAAACATATGTTCCTCTAGTTTCTTCAAGATCAAACTATTTTATCTTGATATGCATAATATATACAACATGTTGTTCTAGATTTATGGATTTCCAATTCCATATATCATTTTATACATAGATCATATAAAGAATAGAGGTGTTTTTTTTAGTGTCAACAATATTTATTTAAACAAAGATTGATATCTCATGAATGGTGTATGTTTCCATGTATGTTTTCACAAGATGATTAACAAGAGAAACCTCTATTCTTAGATATCATCTTTGATCTCTTTTACATTGACAAAGTAATGATGAATTGATGAATTTTTTATAGACCCAATGTTATATTATATAATTTATGTGTAATTAATGATTTATTTTATAATAAAAAAAGGATAAGAAAAATTAGAATCCTCTTCATTGATATATCTCTGAATTATTTTTGTTGATAAACACTATGAGTTATGTTATTCTAGAACCACACTTCATAATAAGTAATATTCATGGGTATATTTTCCAATTACATTCTTCATGAACTGAAACATGATTTATGTATCCTTAACATGTGAGTTTGTTCTATAAGGGTTCACATTGTGTTTCAACCATCAATCCATTCATAAATTTTGTCGACTTAATTAAAAGTATTAAGATAAGTAGTTACATATCTGTTGGGGTTGTTGAATTATCTTGTTTTATGATGTGATACTTTTGTAGAATTTATTCTCTAACCAATCTTGATAGTGATCATTAATATTTGTGTGTATCTTATATGACCCATTTATGAGTCTTCTTTAAATAATTATTCATATATATCTTGTTTCCAAATTATATACTAATCACATGTAAATGTATCTTAATACTGATTCCCATGATAACTTTTTATGCTTTTTCATGTATGTTGTACTATGTTTTTTATAATTACTATTTATTTAGAGATACTATTCTTGGTACTCAAAACATAAGGAAATTCAAGATATGGTTACTCCCTATGGGTTGGGGGAGTGAACATGATTTTTTATTCTGAAAATGATCAACCAAGGAATTGTTTGGGGAATGTTTATACCTTGTGGATTCCATGTTACATGTTCACTCAATTCTTAGTGGATACCATGTATCATGGTAATGTGGTTCCCATTGGATGTCTGATAGCATATTCACTTATTTTAAGTGGTTTTTGAATATAATAATCACATTATTTCTTGAATATTTTTAGTAACTTGTTCTACTTACTTGTGGATAGTTCCTATAAATTTTAGATATCCAATTTTATCTTTCTATAATAGAGCTATATAAGGTGTGGTCGGGGAAGATGTTGAATTGGTTAACACATTGTTATTGGAAAAATGTTTATTTATAATTTATATGCATGTTTTATTGTGACAAAATATACCAATTATATGTGTCTGCACATGATATGGATGTATAAGTGATGTCCTACATGGTTTTATTACTCACACATTGCATGTGAATCTTGATGCACATATTTAATTCCTTTATAGTTATCCAGGAAAGGAAAAATTTCTTGTGAAATATTGTTGATCTATAGGGAATTGTGATGTTTTTGGTAACAATATGTACTCTATATAATTCCAAAACATTTCTCTTATCTACTTAAAATATATATCTTATGGGTTTTTACAACATTTGGATCCTTGTTAATTTATTTTTATTTTCTTCTATGACATTTTTTAAAGTATGATGTTGAGTCCTCTATGATAAATTCTAATTATTATATGATTTGATGTTTTGTGTGTATATTTATGATATTGTGGGTATATTTGATCCACTAATGGGATTTATACCCTTCCTACATGTCCATAGAATCTTACGTATATAAAGGGTTGTATGAGGGCAATTCACTAATGGAAAAAACAGACTATACTAATGGTTTTAACACATTATTATAGGCTAAAATATCATTTTCATAGTCTATAGTAATTATTTGAAGGACCTTTGTCCTATCTTTAATTGGTATATACCTATACCAATTGTTTATAAAAGCGTTGGTATAGGTATATACTAATGGTATTCCAAACCATTTGTATAGGTAATGTAAAATAAAAAATCTTGGGCATATTTGATTCTAAAACCTCTGGCATATATCTCAATAACCTAACCACTAAACTAAAAAAACTTTTGTGAACATAATATGATATATATATATATCAAATTTTAGTTGTAATTTTAATTTATCCAATTTTATTTTATAATATAATACATTAAAATTTTCAATACATATACCAATGGTTTGGGAAACCATTAGTGTAGACCAATACCAATGGTTTTCCAATCTACTCGTATAGGTATTTAGAATAATGGGCCCTATAAAAAACGTTTTGGAAAACTATTTTTAAATATATGACCTATACTAATGGTTTTTTTGAAAATCACTCATATATGATCTTATTATAGAATTTATACCAATTATTTTGGACAGATTGTTGGTATACTTATGACTAATGACAACGGTTTGTTGAAAACCATCAGTATAGATTAATATTAGGAAATATATCCCAATGGTTTTGGACAAAACATTATTATAGATATGACATATTAAAATGGTTTGTCCAGAACCATTGGTATATGGTTATATTGTAGAATCTATACCAATAGATTAGAAAAAACCATTGTTATGGATTTGACCTATACAAATGTAGTTTCCAAAACTGGCGGTGCATAGTCTCTCTATAATACCTATACCATTGGTTTTGGAAAATATATTGGTATAGGTCAGTTGGTATGGTCTATGTTCTACTATTTTTTAGAACATTGGAATATACTTAGTGGGTAGAATCATGGATTTATAATCATACACAGATGTTTATGGGATTTACTCAATCTAATTGTATTATAAATCATCCAATGTTATAATAAAAATATATTCCTATAGATTTGGGGGATGACGCAAAAGTATTATAATTTCCATAAATATTACACCCATCAGAGGAGTGTCTGGATTGGTTTGTCATGAATAACACTACATGAATGTTGGTGAAGATTCACAATCACGTTGTTCCTCTAATGATTTATTTGTAACTAATAAATGTTTCTTGAAATTATTTAATATATATTAGTTAGTTATATATTCACAATGAGATATTTAGAATTCATATTGATTCATTGAAATTACATGGAAATATCTCTCTCTATTTATGGAGGTTTTTTAAGGGATCATCTTAATAGTAATCATAAGAGATGAAATAAATCAAATATTCTGTGTCTGTGGAAAAAATAAACCATTAAAACCCATCTTTTGCATACTTTCATTTGAATAAAATTTATTGGAAATATAAAATAAATTTCTATAAAAATCCATTGACTAAATGGGGCATCATTGAGTCCATTAGGGAAAATGTATTTTCATTCATAATTCACTAATAAATGATTCTGATCTATTTTAAAATATATTTAATAAATATATATTCAGTTTCTGGATTCAAAACTAGAGTTATGTCCATTGATTATCCCAATCAACCCTTCACTAGAATATTTAATCCATTGATGATATAAGAAGGGAAATAAAACATGCATGTAAAGAAATGAACATCCTAATAATACATTAAAAACCATGTCCACGAAGACTGCTAAAAATTATTATTCTAACACATGGTCACTGAATTGGGCCATCTAAATAATTATACAAATGAGAATTTTCACACTCTTTTTATTCTCTTATATCATTGAGTTAGAATTTTACATGTTAGATTCAATGTTTCCAAAACAGTATAGGGTCCAGATTGAGATGTTGTTAATTTTTGAACTACTATTTAAAAGTACCCAATTTTCATTGAGGTACATTCTCTTATAGAATATTTAAAATCAGAGTTGAGTTGACATTTTTTCTTAGACCTGGGTGAAAATGACCATAGGTCTGCCGGTTCATTCTAGGAAGGATGTGGTGGTAAGGAGGGAGGCATGAAACCAACCAAATATATGTCATGTATTTATAATACACAATGTGATATTCGTTATCCAAACCCCCATTTCAGTTCTTGGATTGAGTTTTCTATAGAGTGGGGAAATATCATGATATATATGGTGTATATGGTTTAAACACACTATAAAATAATGGTTAGTTTTTAAAAGGATTTAGAAGCTTATTTTGATAGAATACCCCTCTCTCTTCACCAGGAGTCTCATGAGATAACCCATTCATACCGCACAATGGTTCCACCGGATCTCATATATCCAAGATCCAAATTATTTATCACTGAGTGCATTGGATTCCTATATGTAATCTCTCCATTCCTTTTCAGTCATTCTATTATTTTTATTTCCATTTTTTGTTCTATTTTTGTGTGAGATGATATTAATTAATTTCTGGGTTTTCCCCTTTCCTGTTTCTTTTATTATATCACAATTCAATTGTTGAGAATAGATGTGTTCTCATATAAGAACCTATGTTCGAAAATCCAACTATTTCCCATTAATGACTCATTATTTTTGTAATGAACCATTGTTATATGTGCTATTATTTTCCAGTGAATCATATGAATCACATAACGTAATTCATTTATATGCGTTTCCATGCAAAATATGGTTCTTGATAACAACGAATCAAAACTATGTTTGAACAACTTAATGTGAACTACCCCATGGGTGTGCCCTCTATTAATGGCTTAAGTTACCCTTATAATAAACTAGTAAATGACCTTTTAGGGGTATTTTACATTTTAATAAATTTATCAAAATATGAAATGAACTTTAGATGGATTGTAGGCCTTATGTTAGACCCATATGATTTATTCCACATTTCTTTTTTTTTTGAATTTATTTATATTTTCAAATTGATCAAAGCATTATAACTATAATTCCTGGGTGAAATTGTATGAGATCAAGATAACTGAAACATTATTTTTGTTCATTCTAGGAATCATGCTTAAGATTCCATTATTGTATTTACATGGAGGAGTCCATTGTTATTTATAAAAATAATTTTTTTTTAATTTTAAATATACTGGGAGGGGTCCTTCTTATGCATTGGTCAATCCCAACATGCAAATTATCTACTTCTTTATGAGTGATACTAGTTCCCATAGGTATACCTCATGGTGTTCTTGGTTGAAATATAGTTATACCATTCCGTGAGTAATCCTAGAACCCCTATGCGAGATACATGGGATATGATCATAGTTTTTTCTTCATACCATGTCATGAGTAATTGTTATGATTCTATTTTTGAATCATCATATATGGAATCTTATGATGTTGAGAATTTGTTTCTATCCTAGTGCGATACTCAGTTTTCATGATATGTTTATCCCTGTAAGGTCCCATGAGGGTACATATATAAATTCTATATATTCATTCAATATAACTTCAATGATGTTAATTTATTAATAAAAGGTACACATTCACTAATAAAAATCATAGGCAGGGGCTCAGTCTAATATTGATACTGTGTTTTTGATGACCCATTTATAAATTTTACTATACATTTACAAGTCACCATAGTTTAGAGTCATCGGAATTGGGTTGAAGAAGGTACTATCAGATGGGCATCGAATAAACAAATTGGTGAAATGTATTTATTTATTTGTTTCATTAAATTTATTATTATTGGGACACTTCTCATTTTATATACATAGACTCAATTGCTCTAGACATCATTGCTGGTGTCCAAGTAAGTATATCTCACACACTTATTAGACACACTATGGAACTATAAAAGACAACATTTTAATGGGTATAGAAAAGTGGATTATTTTATCTTTTGATGCATCATTTCTAGTACATGGATGGAGTATATGAGAATAGTACTAGAACTATGATCGTGATTGTGATTCAACTAGAAGAATAATTTTGTTTCATTTTTATTTTTATAGCATGTGGTATGTGGAAGTTTTCCCTATAACCCATGTAACACTTTTATATATCTACATGAAATTATTATAATCATTTTATATATTATTATTAATATTCTTCTTGTGAATTTATATTGGATTATTTTTAATATAATGCTACTTCATTCTTATTTCTATTTCCACTTTTTACCTTTATTATTTACTTATGTGCTACACTCTGACTCATAAGGGCATATTATCCCAATGTAAAAACTATAGCACCTCATTGGTAGTCATCAGCCTTTAGAATATGTCATGAGGTTGAGGTCATGCATCCAACCATCTCAAGGTACTACTTAGTGGCTTCTAGAGTCAGATGATGGAAATTGGAATCATAGGATTCTCTTTTCCTTTTGAATTACAATTTGTATATTAAATATGAGACTATGATGTATCAAAAAAACATTAATGGGCCTATTAATATGTGTAACTAACCAATGTATAGGGTAAAACAATGATAAATAATAATAATTAAATTTTTTATTGGTTTCCACCAATTATAATTGAATTTATTTCACCATTGGGTGGAACACATGTCATGTTACATTATTCTTCTTATTATTATTATTATTATTATTATTATTATTATTATTATTATTATTATTATTATTATTAGTTGTGATTTCTATTCCCCAGACTAGTATGGTTAGGTGGAATCGTCCCATGAATCATATTATACACATGAAAATTCAAATGTCATGAATTATGACATTCCAATTTTATATTACTACGCACATTTTCAATATTTCATGTGATAGTTGTGAGTGAATGGATTATTATATTTGGATATGTGATGAAGTTCTTGTAGCGGTAATGTAATTAGGTTAATTTATGTTTTTGGATATATATAAATGTTATTTTCCAAAATAGATATATGATGACCTCATAATTAACTAATTATTCTACGTTTAATCAATGAACCACTCATTCTATGGACAAAAAATATTATATTATTTGAATTAATGAATGGAAATTGTATTATATCAAGATTATAATACTATAAATCATGAATGTATGATCATTCAAAAAAATAATTATAACGAATATGATAAATCATAATACTAGACCAAAAGGTCAGATTATAGTTACATGATGTAACAATTGAAATTTATAAATAGTATGAGACTATATATATTGGGAAGGGTTATTTGGATAACCATAATAGGATTTCAATATAGATAAAAATAAAAATGAACTTAAAATTTTATAAATAAAAAATGGTTAACCCAAAATTTGGATTCAATTTTTAAGGCAAAGGGTTTTTTATTCTATACCTAGAAATTGGAATTCCTTATAATAGAACCTCTATTATGATGTATGATACATTGATTGTAACTTGACCATAGTATTGGTTAGTATGATGTGTCTTAGGTGATTCTTTGTGATCATTATTACCTATTATAAAGGATTTTAGAGTAGTATAAGAGGTGAAACTCATTTAAAAGATGATTGTGTACATATCATTTCCTAATTTTTATTTTTTCAATCCAATGTTAATTCTTATACATGTTGTTATTTTTTAAGTTGTATAGCTATTACACCATGACATCCTATAACCATGTTCCATGGGGGGAAACAATGATTAGGGGGTTGCGGGACCTGAGTCACCAGTATTTCCTCATGTTGTGCCACATACGACACCTCTTTTTAATCATCCATTGGGTGCTGATTATCAGTTTCCAGATTGTATAATACACTCTATTCTGTTCATATATGGAACTCTATAATTTTCTCCTACAATGATAGTGTAGAATTAGGAATTCTAGAACAATCATTATTCAATTTTTTATGGGATTTAGGTACTCATATTTTTGAGTTATGTATTGAGTCCATGTTTTCTATATTTTATAATTTGGAGAAGACTCCAAAAAGGATGGTTAAGCTCTCTACCTATATGAGTCGAGTTTCACCAAAAACAAAATTGGGATGTCATCACCGAAGACTAACATCAGTAGTGTAGGGTTTGGGTGGGATTAAAAACAACCATATATGATTACTTATTCCACCATAAATTGAGAGCATACCATGCATCCAATTTTATTCACCTATAGTATGGATCTATGTTAGTGATGGAGTATTCAGATCGTTATATTGATATTTAACATTATTCACCAACACTAATCAGTGTTGTGTATAAGATATTTTTTTAGGATGGTATTGTGTGCAACATATGATCATAGCTGACTGTTTTTAAGATGACCCCCATTTATGAGATACTGAAATAATCATTCATTACGGAGTGCGACATGGGACAATCTAGTAATGTGATCTATTCCTATTGATCTTCAAGGCTTGGATTTTTTTTATCTATAATTAAGAACCATTATTTCAAGGGTGAACGTGGTGGAATTGTCATACAAATCGAAGAAAACTGAAAAATATTTTGTGTGTTTCCAATATAGAAGAGAATTCTATAAGATTACCATATGTATTAGTAAACCACTTGAGTGAATATTTTGTCAAATAATGGGTAACCTATTAGATATTTTTCCGAGTTTCCATCCAATACCTAGAAATAGTGGATATATTCCAAAACTACAATCAAGTGAGGGATATATAGCCCCATGTTAGGATGGGATTTGGTCTACTATTTTTTGATCAGTCTAATGAGGTTTTCATAGATAAGGGAGTCAAACATCAGTGGTTTAGCAGTAGTAGTGTAACCTTAGTCATTTAAGATTGGATGAATCTCATGGTCATGTATTCATAAATATAAATTCATTGTATCCTACACATGAGGAGTATACCTGAGGACATTATATGGTATGAGGTACTATTTTAGTGGCTTATACATTTGATTATGCCTAGATTTATATTATGCATCACACTATTTTATATATGTGAAAATAATGGAAATTATGGTCCTAGAAATATATTACATGTATGGATGGATGAATCTTAAAATATCATCATAAATTCAATTAGAGACTATCCAGTGCAAGGTGTTCCCCCTGTCATAGGTGGGTACCAATTATTTTGGAATTTATTTACCCTCAAAATGACGAGATTCGTCATCATTATAAGGATATAGTAGTTTGTTCCTTACCATTCCCATGTTGATTTATATCATCATATGGTTTCTTTTACATCACCCAAGTGAAGGTATTATATTAATAATAAAAAATGGGATGTCCTGTATATTCAAGATAGACCTCAGTGTCATGGGTTATGAAGAGTGACATTCAAAATGGATACTCTCTTTACTAGTGATCATTGAATACAATATTCATAATTTTCTCTAGTGTAGGATTATTTGGGGAAAATATTCCAATATAACTATGATGGTTAACCTCCAGCAAGATTAGTAGAGTAAACTATTGATATAGTTCTAGGAATGGAACTATCGTCTATTCAATCATATATTATGGAATCTACAGAGCCCTTGTAACTCGAAAACAAGTAGAAATATTATGTTCTTTTCATATGAACTATTACTTCTCCATGAGGTTAACCTTTCCTTTTAGTGAAGAAGACAAATGGTACAATTAGATTATGCATAGATTACTAATGGTTTATCTAGATTACAATTAAGATCATATATCCATTAACATGTATATGAGACCTCTTTGATATGATTTTTGGAGAAACATTTTCTCTTAGATCGATTTGAGGTTGGGTGACCATAATGTGCCTATGTCACCCTTAGACATACTATGTATAGAGTACTAGAGTATATTAAAAATTTATGTGTACATGTTTATTCTTTTTGTCTATATAAATGAACCATCCATATTTATGGAATGGTTAAATTGGAGTTTCCTCCCATATCAAGACTCATTTGAGGAAATATTTTTGGAAGATATCTTTTTGTATTACCATACTCAACATGTCAATGTTAAACATAATAGAATAATGTTAAATACACTACGGGAGCACCAAATATATGATAATATAAGAAAATTACACTTTTATATTGAAAAAGATCTCTTTCCCCATCATATTATTTCATCAAAGATATGAGTATCATTTTAACCAAGGAACAGATCCATGGTTTCTTGGAAGCATCACAAGAATGAATTGGAAATACATAGTTCCCTTAAGATGGTTGGTTATTAAATAAATTTTATTTAAAACATATCTTGCCTGGAAACTCTTCTAATGATATTCAATATGAAGGGTGTTATTTTCTTGTGTTATGAAGCCTGTGATATATCTTTTTAGGAGTTAAATGGGAGAAAAACATTAGTTCCCATCATGATTCTTCTAGATCCAAATTTTTTTAATTATGATGCTTCATGAATTGAGATAGGATTAGTTATGATGGAGAGTAATTAGGTTGTAGCATACATGTCATTCCATTTGAGGCCTCATAAAAAGAATTACTCTATGAACGCCCTCAATCTAGAATTTCTAGTTCATGATATATGATATTAGAGGAATTCTCAATTTGGGAGTGTTTTTTTATAAAGATAAAAATGTCTGAAATATATTTCCTAAAAAATTGAATTGAATCCCATGATGTGTGTGTAGATATAATTACTTAATTCATTTGATTTTAAGCTTTGTTATATATAAAGGATATGAAATACCATAGTCAATGAACTATTATAGAAGACTTAGAAACAAGCTATCCAAGAGGCCATTTTTGAGTAGATATTAAGTGATTTCTTTCCTATGATTCATTAGGAGGTTCTTGAGTGTCATATGAAGCCAATTAAAGAATCTCTGTTAGTTAAGTGCTTGTTTATAGTGTGGTAAAGGATGAGGAATATTTTGTATTTTGAGGTATTAGTTCTAATATAGAGTGTCCTAGAAGGGAACCCACCCCCTAGTAGTGCTGATGATGAGAATAAGATCCTAAACTTATGTGGGTGTGTTTGGGTGCCTACAGACAGATGGGAAGTGTTTATGATGCTATATAATTTTTTGTTTTTCTATTTCACCCTATGATTATAAAGATATTATTAGATGTATGTATTCATTAATGGTAGACATGTACTAAGGGGTAGATTGCTAGTTTTTTCACTCAGTGTTCCCCTTGTTAGTAAGTGAAGGAAGATCACTGGTGAACTACTAGACATTTACATCCCCTATCCATTCTTTATTTGAAAAGGAATAACAACACCAAGGATTTAATTACGGGTTTTCTAATACCCCCTTTAAAATTTGATGTAATATGGGTGATCATTGATAGGTTGACCATTGTTCAATGATTTCTTCCTATCTGAGAAAACTTATCAGCTGATAAGCATGAGATGTTTTATATTACAGATATTTTACACAATCATGGTGTTCCCCATTCTATTGTATTAGAGTGACATTCCAGATTCCCATCACGGTTCATCTAGGTGTTTTATAAGGAAACATTTTTACATGTTCCCTTGAGTCTTGCATATTTCCCTTCAGACTGATGGTTAGTCTGAGAGGATGATATAGTTGTTCGAGAAAATTCTTGGGATTGTGTCAATTATATGGATTTTAATGGTAAAAACATATATTTCTCATTCTATAAATAACAAGGGTCTATGTACATAAATATTACATAATTTTTTCTGAATACACATACACACACCCAAACACCATATTAGTTTCGAGCCTTTGGAAACATGGATGCATAAACAACTTGTTCAAAAAACAACTATATCATCTTCTACCTATTTCGTTATATGTAGAACCCTTTTCTACATATCATAATTTTAAGAAATTATAATAGGGAAATGAAAAATAATAAAAGTGTGATATCAGATACTCAGTAAGGGTAAATATAAGAGACATGTATGAATAATCATGAGAATAAAGTGTTTGAGAATGTGATCATAAAATTACAATGTCATACCCTACATATAAAAGATCAGAAACATGATTTAAATCATAAATATTCATAGTTCATAAAAAATGGATAAGAATCGAATCAATTAACATTATCCATGAGATCATAACAATGAAACAAGTCATGATATTATTGCATACATATAAACTTATAACATTGTGAACATATATTAATAGTAATAGGTTCACTAATAAAATTTAGGACATGAAATTAGGTCCATCCATAAATATATAGTCATAGAAACTAATTCCATGAATAAAATTATGGACTAGAAAATAGGATCCATGAATTGAATTGTGAACATGAAATCAGTTTCACACAAAATATATATACCTTATAAATTAACCATCTCTGCCCAATGAATTTAATGTATATATAGGTAACACCGATCACATAATTAAAAACATGCATTTGTGTTCCAGAAGAAGAAAAATTAGATTAGATACAATGTAATGAAATGGGTTTCATAAATATCATTCAATCATAACATTACCAATGTAATATAAATGGTGTTCACAAAATATCTTCCATAATAAACATAAAACAGACATAGGAATAGTATTTATCAATAATATCCCAATTGAATTGTAATAATCATCAAATAGTGTTTTCCTAGAAGAAAAATAATTATTTGAGTTCACTTAAATCTAATTCCGGAAGAAAATGACCTTTCAACTCTAAAAGTTATTTCATTTATTAAAATGCCACATAAAATTAAATTTTTTTTTTGAAAATAACCTTATAAGATTTAAAGGTAATTTTTATTTCAATAATTAATCACTAATGTATAAAAATCTATTCAAGACATATAATTATTGTCAAAAAATTCATTTCATACTTTTTCGAGAAAATTCACAATGTAACTCATTTGAAAAATAAAAAAAGGATCCATTAAATTTTTTTATTCAAAACTAAAAATTTGGGTAAAAATAATGTTAAATATTTGTAGGTAATAGTAAAAACATTTTAAAAGTTTATTATAAGACACATACGTGGAAGATAAATATTCCCTAATTGAGGTTTAAAAAGAAATAATCCTGAATACTATCCAAATTGTAGGATAAATACATATAACTTTACAATTAATAGAATTAAATTACCATGAAAGAAAGAATAATATATGGTTATGAAAATAACATAATATTTTTATTAATACTGATAATATACATTCATTGATGGTATATACACTACACTAAATAAACATGTGGTGTATAAGGCATGTGTCCTAGAAAAATAAAATTGAGACAAAGATCTGTTGCCTTATGTCTTGGAAATCATTATACTCGTACGAAATTTATGTATAATAAATAAATTTTTACTATAAATATATTTTGTAACCAAATTATTATATGTAATATTATATATGATTTTTTCATGACATTATATCACTCATTTATTAACAATACCATTTTAGTGATACACTTCAGGTAATATCCTCTTTGTTTTTTTCGTATGTGTTTTCATTTATTAGTTTTTTTCCTATGAATTAAATCATGATATCATTTTCTCCTATATTATAAACATGATATAAATACTATATATTTGTATCATATATGTATTTATAATTCCTTATAAAATAAATAATTATTAAGTGAAATACAGAATTATTTCATATAGTAGGTTGTACATAGGCAATAATGTTGTTTCCATTTTCTTATCGTATTAAAATAAAGAATATAAATGAAATATATATAATATAATTCCAGTTTAATTATAGTGAAATATATATTATTTAAATTCTATAAACCCATCTACAATGGATTCTATGTAATGTGTGAGTTAATCTCATCGGTAAGAGGAGGCGATAGTCTACATGGCCACAAGTGAAGTTATAATACATACTCAAAATGGAAGAAATTATGGTGTGTGTTATATAATAATTAGAGTAAATATATACTAAATTTCATATCTATTATATAAAAATAGAAATTAAAACATTTTTCACAACCGTTAAAGGTGGTAATGGAAATACGAATGACATCAGTTAGTGAGACAGTAGTCCTCCATACACATAAACAATGACTGTATATCCCATTTGATGGAATTGTGTTTTAGTGTATGTAGAACACTTAATATAAAAACATCTTATTATATTTAGGATACTTATATTATTATATAAAAATGAAAAATTATTATGTGGTATATTTATGAAGTTAAACAAAAATATTCATTGATATACTTTACCTCTTCTTTGGGTATCTCCTTTTAATTTTCACAAAAGGACTAATTTTGTTAGATATATGACAAATGTATGTATTCTAGGAGAAATGTATGTGATTTGGGATGATATTTTGAATTTTAATGGCTATACCAAATATGTTCTAAATTATTAATAAAAGATATTAAAATTATCCCTTTTTTAAGAGATTGGAGGGGATATTTTGGAATTCTCAAATATTAATTTATAATAAATTAAATATAAATAAAAATACCTCCAAAAGGAAATTTATTAGATGAAAATATGTTATAATGTTTTAGTAACATTATCCAATAGATTTTCTATAATTTATTTAAAATTTTAAACATTATTTTTTATTAACCCTTAGTTATCATATTTTTTATTTTAACTACAATACTAATAATTTTAATATTAAAAGATTGAAATTTTTAAATACAAGGTGTTAGTTCATCCATAAATGGTAAAATGGGGATATTTTAGACCACATAAAATAATATTTATCCTTATTTAGTATTTTAAAATTTTTAACTAATTTAATATAATATTATACTCATAAAATATCTATAGTGTCAATTTTGATAGTATACATAATGTTGACATTAAGAAAATAAATGTCGCATCTAACTTGGAAACAATTATTTTAATTAACCCAAAACATATCAATATTTAATATAAAATTTTTGTATCATATTAATTAAATAAAATTATAATTATTTAAATATTTATCTCTCCTTTAATTGATTATTTTATTAATTTAATAATTATTAAATCATCATTGTGTATTTATTTATGAAAATACTTTTTTCTCAAAAATTTAAAAATGAACTACCATAATGTAGATAAAGCTTCAATATTTTAAAACTATATATATATATATGAGAATATATCTTATATAATGAAGTCTTTAAAATATTTTACTTTTTAAATGGAAGGGTGTGAATTTTTTTCACTCACGTTGATTTTAATAATATCTAATTCATTTTCATGGAAAATTTTACATTATGTTATTCAATTTTACTAATTAGATGTTATGGGTAGAAACTATTTCATACAATAAAATTTGGAAATGTTTTAGGGCTGATTTATAATGTTTATACCCACATTTTTCTCATTAGTTACCCAATTTACCTGTAACCATGGTAAAAAAATTAAACAAATACTCTTAATATTGTCCAAATATGAATGGGAAGAAATTAATAAATCCATAACATATTGTTAAAAATAGGTATCCATTTTTAAATTTTAATTTACATAATATAATGAATTTAATAATAAATTAAACCCATGGACAGGATAATACAACATGTATTTAATGTGAAAATATTCAATGTATTGATATGTTTTTAGATCCAATATCATTTTGAAATTGATTTCAATGACCTAAATTGGATTAAAAGGTAACATATTTATTTAATTATACTATTAAACCAATAAAAATATAATTTAATAGAAATAATTTTTTGATGAAATATATTTTTTAAATCAAAATTCTTTATCTTTTACTATTCATCAAAACATGAAAATTAGCAAAAAAATAAATAATATTAACAAAATTTATACACTAATTTAAGAATATAATTTTTATTTATCAAATATAAATAATAAAAGTGTTAGAAATATATTTAAAACAAGTTCTCCATCAAGAGGTAGTAAAACTATATTTTTTATAAATACTGATTCTATGAAAAAATTTGGATTTATTTTTATATCAGGTATAGGAAACACAAGACATGAGTATCAAAATTAGAATAAATATTATAAATATATACCATTAATATAATCTATAATTTGTGATTTATTTATTTATTGGTTGAAAATATAGTTATGCCTTGTTATTTTAGAAAAAAAAATCTTTTTTAAAAAAATGGATTTACATGTATAAATAATAATTCCAATGTTTAGTTAGTCATGTTCATACCCTCAATTATAACAGATTAGTTATAATTATCATTTATAAATAATAAATATAATAAAGTTATGTCTCTTATAAAATTTGTTATGCATGATATTCAATCCATTAAAGAACTAAAATTATTTTAAAAAAATCAATTTTCTAAAAATATAGGGGTGTCACATTCTACCCCCTTAAAATTAATTTTCCTCTAAAAATTAATTTGGGATATCAAAGGTGAATGTTTATTTTCTAGAAACCCATATCACAAAAAATGTATAATAAAACTCCCTTTAAAATTTTAATGTTGGAAACAAAGTAGTTTCTAAACTATCTCATCGCTGGGTTTCTACAGAAGAGAACAATAGTGGTAAGTGAAAAAATGGACATATAAGAGAAATCTAATAATCATGTTTTGTTTGAGAGTGATAGAGACCATTGTCAAGAGATATTTAATTTTCACACATACAGAACCCAAAGAGGCATTAAAATGTTATTAATATCATCAATAATGATGATAATAGGGAAAATATTTTATTTCAATACCCTTTTTTAAAAAGTAATATTATTTTCCAGGGAATGAAAACATACCTTATTTCTTCACAATCTCCCCCTTTATAATATGTTGTTCAATTTAAATAAAATATCTTAATCTAGTAAATGAATATGAATTTTTCAATCAAGATGTATTGTTAGATTTTGATTTCCATAAATATAATGATAGGTCATTCCATACATCCTTATCAAAATGAAAGGGTTAGAAGAAATTATCTGATATGCATAAATCCTTATATTTTGAGATAATAAATTATTTATTAAAACCTCATCTAAAGATTAACATAAACCATTACATAGAATTTTATCCATTTAATCATTTATAAATATGAAATTATATAAAATTAGAAATAAATACACTAAATATATAAAAACCAACATAACATGGATCCCTCGTATATCATAATGCATATTTTATTTTTTAGATACGAAACATGTGAATAAGTTCATCGGTTATTCTCTTGAAACATGGTAATTACCAAATATCATTATATAAAACATGAATTCTTTATTATTCCAAATATTAATGGATATATTCCTTATGTAAAAATTTTCATAAAATCCATCCATAATAGTTTTAGCCACTTTTTCAAAAAATACTTAATCAGTTCCAAGGTAATCAGTACAGTCCAATTTACTTATTCTTATCCAATATATCATTATCCAAATATAATTATCACAACATGAAGAAAATATTAAGGTTTATCTTTACCTTAATATTATTTTCCCATGAAGATCACATTTCCATTAAATCACTTTTCCAAGACGTCATCACCATTCAATATATCCTTTATAACCGTTAATGAAAAAACTATAATGAAAATATTTATATATTTTTTTATTTTTATAACATAATATTTAAATTCCAAAACGTATTCACTTCAATAATCATAATTTATTCTCAGACCATTACACAGGATTAGTCATATTATTCTTTTACATAATATGTAATATGAATCATGTATTATGGTATATCAACCTCAATGTACTCATTTTTTATGCATATTGTATTCAATATTATCATAACATCCCATAAATTTCACATTTTTTTTGTGGTGTCTTTATTCTCAAATATATAGCTAATTAATGTACCACCTTCTGTATTTTCTTTATGATATTTTCACTAAGCACATCACTTTGATTAATTACCATATATTCTATCTCTAAACCATTCTATATTTACCTGATTCCTTCTAGTTACCATTATTGACTAATACCAGAACTCATTGGGTGAGTAACACTAATCCTTGAAGAAAAAGATAATCAGGGTAAATTACTTATAGGATTCCAAAATAATGACACCTATATTGAAGTGCATGACAACGTAGGCTTATCCTTAGACATATACCTAGAAACTACCATAGAGATATCTCTACAGATATCACTAATGTTTTCTTATCATATTTTTCAAAGGGTGACTAAACCATTTCTCTAACACCAACTATTCCGAAAAAGGACTAATTTACATAGATATTGTATCATGTATGTGGAATAAACATAAAAACATCCAACATCCATATTTTTTAGTTCCATTAGAATCATTGATGCATAAAATTTGGTTCATAATACATATTTCTCTTCTCCTACATATTTCTTTATATCTAGAACCCTTTTGGAATATCATACTTAAAACAATTCTTTATATCCCTAGGAATAGATACATCAAAAAGGGTTACATCAAGTGATCATTATAGGTACAAAAGTGAGATATCTAAGTATAAATAATATCATAATGGTCACAAGAATGTGATCATAAGATAAAAATATTATACTCTTCATATTAAATATCATCAACATGAATACTATCATTAATATTAGTAGTTCAAAAGACATTAATCATAAGGGAATCAATGAACACAATACATGACAACATAACATTTACATAAGATAATAAACTGTTTCATACACATAAACATATGACTTTGTGAACATATATAAATAATAATTGGTTCAATTATAAAATTAAAGACATGAAATCAGGACCTTGAATAAACATATGGAGATTAGAACTAGGTCAAAACATAAACCATAGATATGTAAACCAGTTCCACACATATAATTGTGATCATAAAATAAGGTTAACTCATAACATATATACTTCATAAGTAATCCATATTTCCCCAATGCATTAGAGGGAGATATAGGTCCCACCAGTTACATAATACAAACCATACATATATGTTCTATAAGAACATAAATTGTATTAGATCATATGGAATAAAATGGGTTTCATAAAAATCATTCAATCATAACATAACCCATAAAAAATAAATAGGTTTCATAAATAACATTAAATCATAAGAATAAATCAATAATAGAAATATTTTCCTTGAATAATATCCCCATTAATGAATTAGTGATATAAAATAATGTTTTCATAGATGGAAATTAATTTTGAAAGATCACTAGAAAATAGTTCTTAGCAAAAATATCCATTTTGATTTGGAAACATTTAATTTTCATAAAATTTCTAACAATATTAAAAGAAAACAATTTCATTGAGAATAAACTTGTATGTTTTTAAGGGAAGAATCAAAGATGTAATGTTTTATAAAATCAGAAAAATTCATTCATTCAATGTAATTTTTTTAAAAAACTCATATCATTATTTTTCTGAAAAATTCCCAAAGTACCTTGTTTAGAAAACAACAAGAAGGTACATTTGAAACCATTTAGTAAAAATACATAAATCTTTAAAAATAACATAATATTCTAAAAGGGGAATATTAAAATCCTTATTGAAAACATATTTTGAATACATTAAAGTGTAGGATAAATATTCCCCAATAGATATTTAAAACAAAATAATCTTGAATATTAATGAGATTTCGAAATAAATAATTATCCCTTTCAAATCAGTATAACTATTTTCTCATGAAGGAAATAAAATTATATGTATATTAAACTAAAATAATATTCATAATAGAATACATAAATTTCATTCATGGGTGTTACATATACCATGAAAATTATACAGTTTGTGTATGAGTTATGTGTCCCATATAAATAAAAGTGAGACAATGATCTCATACATTATGTCTTAACTCTCGGCATACTCATACAAACATTCTATGTAATATATATAATATTAATATAAATATATTAATGAAACAAATTATTATCTATAAAAATATATATGATTTGTTCATTACCTTATATTACCAGTTTATTAACAATTCCATGACAATGTTATTCTTTGGGTAATATCTTCTTTGTTTTTCATATGTTTTTCATATGTTTTTTGACTTTTTATATTTTTTATCCTCATAAATATATAATTATTTAATTAACTATATAATTATAACCATGATATATATAAAATATATATTCATTATATATGTACCTATAATAATCTATTATAGATAGAATTATAAAATGAAATACAACTTTCATGCAGACGGTAGGACATACGTACGCTTGAACGATCTTTCCTTTTTATTGTTGTATAAAAACAATGAAAGTAAATGAAATATATATAATATAATTATAATATAATAATTTTATAAATATATATATCATATAAATTCACAAAAATAATTCTTAATCCATTCCATTTAAAGTGTGAATGAATCACATTGCTTTGAGAAGGTAGTATTCCACACGTCCACAAACAAAGTTATCGTAAGTACTCAAAATAGAAAAAATAAGGATATGTGTTCAATAATTATTAAAAAAGAATAAATAAACAATAAATACAATATATATATAATATATAAATAAAAATTTAGTTCTTATTCTTAACTTTTTAATTTTGAAATAGAATAAAAAATTGCATCAGTTCGCGAAGCAGTAGTCCACCGTATACACGATCGATGAAAGTGTATAATATTTGATGAAAGGGTGTCTCAGTGTAGGTAAAACCCTTAATATAAAAAATATCACTATATTAGATACTTAATTTATAATATAAATATGAAATAAAAAAAAATTTACATGTTTTTGAAAGAAATAATCAAAAAAATTCATTGATGAATTTTACCCCTACTCTCTGTGTCTCTATTTTATTTTCATAAAATGACTCATTTGGTTGTATTTTTCCTAAAATTATGGCATATAAGATTCATGGATGGGAATTTAGTTTTGATTTGGATAGGATTTTTAAAAACCAAATTGGTTGTGATGTGTTAATAAAATACTATAAGAGGTTCTATTTTATAAAGGAAGGGAGGGGATATTTTGGAATTTCTCAAAATATTAATTTATAATAAATTCAATCACATTAAAAATAACTCAAAAGGACATTTATTCCATGAGAATATATAATAAGGTTTTAATTGAATCATCCAATATATTTTAGACTAATTTTTTTTTAAATTTTAAAAATTATATTTTTTATTAACTCTTTATTATCATTTATTATGTTATAACTACAAAAACAACATTGTTTACATTAAAAGGTATAAATTTATTTACATATATTGTGTTAAATGATAATTGAATTGTAAATTTATTATAATTTAGACCATATAACATTCCCTTAATCCTTATTTAGGATTTTAATGATATTAAACTAATTTAATAAAATAGTATTTTCATGAAATATTTTTATTCTCAATGTTGAAACAATTCAGAACACTGACTTTATAAGACTCAATCCAGGAAGATAACTTCAAACCAATTAATTTAATGCAACACTAAAATCTCATAGATACAAATAAAATTCTTTTCTTATCTTAATTATATAAAAATAAGTTTATTTTAATATTAACATCTAATTGATTGTTTTATTAATTTAACAATTACTCCATCATCATTGTGTAATTACTTATGAAAATTATTCCTTCACGAAGATTTGAATATAAATTACTATGATGTAGATAATATTATTAGATTTCATAAAAATATATATATTCGTTCAAATCTTTTATTTAATAAAAAATTAAAAACAATATACTTATTAAAAGTAAGACTATGACATGTTTCCATTCTCGTTGATTTTAATACTATCAAAGTAATTATCATGGAAAAGTGTTCATTAAGTTATAAAATTTGAAACCATACATGTTAATGGTAGATTTATGTTTTTCCAATAATATAATTTAATGTGTTAAGGTAGATTTCTAATATTTGTAAAATTATTATCATCCATTATTACCTAATTTACCTTTAACTATGGAAAAAATTACAAAAATAACTATTCATATTGTACATATATAAAATTTACCAAGTTAGAAATTTTAAATATTTTGATTCCTATTAGGTAATAAATTCATTCAAATTCAATTCCCAAATTAGTGAAATTTAATTTAAAAATAATCTCACAGATTGGCCAAAACAAAATGACTTTAATGTGAAAAAAGTTCAATATAATGATTTGTTTTTAAAAAAAAATTCAATAAAAATGTAATTATAATGACCTAAAAATGAATAAAAAATAAAAAAACTATTTAATTATATTTTAAAACAAATAATAATAATTATACACTATAAATTTTTTCGATGAAAAGGTTCTTTTAAATTGAAATTCTTTATTTTTTACTATTAATCAAAATAGAAAACTTATCATAAAAATAACAACATCTCATGAAAAGAAAATTTCGATATCTTGATATCAAAAAAGATTTATATTTTATGAAATAGTATTTATATAATTGTCAAAAACTATATTTAATGCAATTTCACCATTTTGGTGCTATAAAAATGCCTTTTTTGAGAAATAATTCAATTATGAGAAAATTGTATTTTTTAAAATAACACATATAGAAAATAGAAAAGAAGAATGTTAATAATTAGATTAAATATTATATATATAGTTATTTATTTTATATAATCCAAAAATATTGGTTTGTTTATTTATTGGTATAAAACACACTTATACATAGTTTTTTTATATAAACATTTCCTTCTATTTCAAAAAATGTTTTTGTATAAAAATAATTCTTTATAATTTCATTAATCATATTCATTACCATACTTCTATGTTTTTTGTTATAATGGTTTGGTTTAAATAATTAATATAACAAAATGATGTTGTATAGAAACTCTGTATTGTGTGTAGCTCATGAAATAAAATAAATAATTATATTTTAAAATATAAATTTGATAAAAATATGGGGGTGTTATCCATTGAGTTTTCTTAAAATTATAATTTGGATGAAATGATTCAAATGACCCATTATTAGGATTTTTACAATATTCCATTTCATTAACCTATTTGTTAGTTTGAGGTAGGTGTGGTTGCACTACTATGTCTTTATCTTGTTTAGGAGACTTTAGGAAACGTATATTTGATTCATAAAAATATGGATACATCTTAGTTTAGGTAGAATTAATGTACTAATCATCATCACAGACCACAAGTGTTCAAGGATGGACATCCGGTATTTCATTGAGTTTCCCATAGGCTGGTCATATATTGATTCAGATAAATAGAACGTTATCACCTCTTTATTTCAAGCCTTTTGAAATAGGGGGGAGGGTCCAACCAGTAGACTATCAGTTGCAATTTCATTAGAGGTAGCTGACCATGCATTGAATATTCCTTATGTCACATAATCACCATTAGAATTACTAACCATATCATTCATTTGATCCAATGGATATTGAGATGGAGGTAGATTCATCTTATAAGTAGAATATGATACAAATCATTGACCAGAGCATGAATTATATCTAATTAAGGCTATTTCTACTAGTATAGGTGATATGGTAGCATAGTTGTGTACAAGATGAGACCTAGGGGAGAGATCATGATATACATAATATGTGGCTGATAATTTTCTAATATTATTCTTTACCACCCTCAAAACTGAAACTCGTTGATTATTTGTATTAAGGAGGGGTGGTTGTAGCATCCATGATTTTCAGTGATAAATGTTCTCTTTTAGTTTTTGCTAAATCCTTCTTGGGTTCGTCTTTCAAGTTAGGCCCTTGTAACCAGTCCCTTAGGATATTTGGTTTCTTCTTGAAAGGATTAGGATGAAATGTGGGAGGATGTATACAACCAAAATATACCATTTGTATTATTACATGACATGAGATTTCCAAGAAGAATCCCCCTACATATCTTAAATTGATTTTTCCCCTGTAGGGAAAAGATGATTCGTTACATAGAGTGTAAAACATAAAAGCTGTGTAAATATAATGTGTAAATTTTTAAAATTGTGTAAAAATATCATTTTAACATATCACCCTAACCCCTTATAAAGTAGAGGTATCAGAGAACCCCTTCATACCTCACCATTGTTCCACCAGATCTCCCTAATCCATGATCATTTTATTCTAAGTCAGGAGTGTTGGATTTCTCTCAGTAATCACTACACTCTTATTCCATACTTGAATAATTTATCTTCACATATTTTTAATTATTTTTATATGATATTATATTCTACATTTTTAGGGGCTTTTATATGTTTCCATTTTCTACCACTCTAAATCAATTAAATGGTCGACAACAGATGAGTTGTTTTCTGTGATACTAATATAGGTGTTATAGTTCTTTTATCTCATAGTACTATTGTATTTATTATGATTAATTATGACATGTGATGGGACTCTCTAATGAATCCTACAAAACTTCTACTAATATTAATTTACATGGTTTTCCATTATTAATATGGTCATAGTTGATTGAAAATAAACACCTTGGTTGAACGCATTGAGGTGAGCCACCCCATGGGTGTGACCATCCTAAAAGGACTAAATAAACTATGTTGAATATTTGTAAAATACTTTTTAGTTGTTTTTTAACTTTTAATTAATGTACCATAATATGAAATTAATTGTATAATGATGATAGTCCTTGAGTTATGCCCATGTGCATTATGGCGTATTTTTTTTCTTGTATTAAATAATATTTCCAATATGATTAAAGAATTATGACTACACTGACATTATGAAATGGTATGATATCCTGAAATCCAAACCATAACTTTTTATCATGCTTAGAGTTTTACATTGTGTTCCATTTATGGATTTCCTTGGATGATCTCATCATGAAATATAATTTTAATTATTTGATGAATGTTAAATGATATAGGAACAATATTTGGTATGCCTTTGGAGGGATCAACATATAGATTCTCTACCAACATATGATCGATACAAATTCCCCATTAGTGATCCCATTGATCAGATGGATAAAAATATGATTATAACATTTCATGGGTGATACTCAAACCCCTTTAACATATAACAGTGATCGGCTCAGAGGTAATCATATTTACACCATGTTGGGAGTGAGACATGGGATTTCATTTATTGATCGCCATGGATAGGCTCTTTCGGTTTGAGTTTTTATTTTATTCCTGGTGTGATTCTAGGGTTCATTGGTATAGTTCACATTTGGTATGTCCAAGATGTTTCTTATTTAAATTTTTGAGATTCCATTAATATAATTCTAAGAATGCTAATTTTATTAAATCCAAGGACACATTTTCTAATCCAAATCTCATGATTAGACTCAATCCTAAATTTTAACTTTATTTATGATGACCCATTTATAGATTACACAATACTTGTAACGGTCACCTTAGTTTAGAGAAATCCAATTTGGGAAGAATAAGGTAGTGTCACATGGGAATCCCAGGTAAAAACTGATCCATCATATTTATTTATTTATTTCCTTTCATTTTTTACTCATGGATCACATATGATTCTATATGGAAAAATTTTATGATTCTAGACACTATAGGTGGTGTCCTACTATGTATATCTCACACATTGGTTAAGCCATCTATGGAGCAAGAGAATACCTCATTTCGGTAATATTATACATCGGTAATTAGCTAGCTCCTATTGCATTATTTCTATTATTAATATGGTGTATGGGATTAGAGGAATGAACATATGAAAATGATTATAGAAGAATCATATTTGGGATTATTTTAAAAAAAAATTATAGCATTTGGCATAATATTTCTTCCGCAGTATCACATTTATTTCTTTGGTATAGATATATTAATCTTTCTTCATCATTTGGTATATATTACGATCCAGCTTCCATCTAGGTATTTATATTGGATGTTATTTTATTATTATACATATTCTTGTATATTTATTTTTCAACTATTTAACTTTACTAATTATCGTTCTGTATCTCTATGAAAAAAGAAGGCATGGTCATCCCATTGACACATCTTAACTCCTCACTATTAGTAAAAAAAGATATAGAATATGGGGATTCATGTTTCAGGTCATGAGGAAAACTTCCTCGAGGAACGACTTATTAGCTATCTAGGTGGGATGATAAACTATCAACCAAGGATCAAAGAATATTTACATCATATATTATATGATATATATATATAAGGGACTGATGTGACCCTATTTGGGAGTTTCTTGACACTGTTTCTTAATGGATACAATATTATATAATTTTATGGAACCCATTTATTCTAAACATGATTTGGGTGTTGTCACATTAGTCTATAACACTTATGTGTTTGAGATAACATCAATAATTTCTACCATGACTTCATTCGAGATATAATGGGTGTCTAACATTGACTTATATGAAAGGATGATAGATATGTGGTTCAAAATGTTTTACTTTTTAGTAAGTGGAATGTGTCTTCTTCTATATGTCTATTCTATTGATTCTTACATAGGGGTTTCAGCTTTCTATCATGACGACTGCATTCCTTGGTTGTTATTTAGTGGTGTTTTTGTTTCCTATATGTTAACCAGAGATGCCCATCTCATGCCCCAATGATTTCTTATGATCCATAGATCTTAAAGATAGTCCACTAATAAGATTAGATTGGAAGGAACCCTATATGACTTAATATTATATTTATTTTTATTTTCAAGGAATTGGGGATCTAACCTTTGAGTTTCATCAACATATTTTGTTTTTGAGAAAAGTGAGAACAGAGTCTCTTGAAGTAATAAAATAAAATCTACAATAGTTTAAAGGTGGGTACCTTAAAATTATCATTTTTTAACTTTGGAAGATGATCATTGGGTAAAATGAAAGATGAAAAAATATTTCATGCACTCCCTTTATTTCAAGATCATCTAAAAGTGTGTTGGATTCATGAAAAACATGTGTGATATTGTAGTTAATTTAGGAAATATGGTTATGTAAATTGACCAATGTCACTATCAATATCCAAGAATGGTGGACCTGTCTAGTTCTGACTCCAAAAACTATAGATGTGTAATCACAGTCAAAATAGATGTTGTTTAATTTTCATATCTTTTTAAATGAATATAGAATTTATTATACCAAGAATCACTAATTCCTAGGATGTTGACATGCCAAAAGATCTAAACTGGTATTCAATAACATGCTCAAAAATTTCTTTAAACCAAGTCCATATCTTTATGCCTCAACCTTCCCTTTTGAGTCCCATCAAAATTTCAATCTATCCACCTAGGAAAAGGGGTTATCTAGTAGAATATAAGCATATTTTGTGGAGGATTAATGTATCCATGGACTATTAGAATTCTCAACACCGTGAAATCCTTCTTCAGGTTGTTTTGGTGTTTAGTATGCATCATGTTTTCATGATTTTCCATCATCACAAATTCTGAAAGGGAGGATATGAAATTGAATAAGGTACGATCATGAATTTTTTTCATCCCTATAGGATATGCACCAATTCAACAAATCCCACCATAAAGAGGATATAAAATTCTTTGACCTTAGGATATTAAGTAGTGCAAGAAAGAATTCTATAATATCATCTGTTTGTTGTGGCCAAAAATAAAATATATAAAAAATGGTATTCCGAAGGGAGGATATAGTTTGGTAGAAAGGGAAATGGTTGAAGACATCCTCATGGTGATGGTGGAAAATAACATACCCAATGAAATGGGAAATACCATCTTGCTGGACATTTGTGTCTACATTAATTTTATTGAACGATAACCTCTAATTCATACTAAAACTAGAAGGGATAAGATAGTTTTTGTTGAATTGACAATACCATTTCTGAGGTCCCAAAAAAAATTATTGTAGAAGTCCTTGGATTAAATTTCCCAACATAATATTATTTCCCATATAGTCATGTATTTCTGGCATGAGAAGTCATAGATTGTAATAGCTAGTATAATATCATGTGGAAGAGTTTTCAGATTGTTCTTATAATATTTTATCTGGATACTATAATCAATACCATGGTCAATGGAATCAATGTGATCTATGAAATGAATTTTAGTCCAACAGTTTTTCCAAAATATGTGTGATGAGTTAGCACTGACCAGTTAGTAGGACTACCTAAAAATCTAATGGAAGACTACATTTATCCAAGTCAACGTCAAATATTCAATGTACATGTGTTCCTTACATTCAATTTATAAACAAACCAGGATCTGAGGAATTCCAAGGAAAATTATTTAGTCTTGATAAGATTATAAGTAAATTTAGCTTGAAGATATTGATTTAAGAGGGAAAAACATAATTGAAATGAAAATAAGAGAATAAAAAGTAAAACAATAAATCCATCAGACTATAAAAATATTTCTATCCAATACACAAATTCTCAATATAATATTTCTCATCAAAATATTTATGGATTTGATGACTAAGGTATACCAGGAGTACCGTTTGAATATATAAACCATCAATTAGATAATCATGTGATCGATAAGACAAGCACCTCTATCCATTGAAACGGATTTACCATTACAAGAAGAAATAGTTATTCTAACCTAGCTCATAATATTAATGAAGTGGGAAGAACATGGCCTTTATAAAATCAAGAGTACTACAAGATATATAAATGTTAATGATCAATCCCTTATCTCTAAATCATTGACCATACATACCTTTTGGAAGGATGGTATATTATTTCCAAATTACGAGAAACTATTCCCCGACTAACATCCTGGAATGAAACATATTTATAATGAATATGGGACTTCTTGATGATTATGATATTCATCATATATCCCTGAGTAAATTTGATAAAAACATTAGAAAACAATAGATGCAATGGGGATGAAATACTTCATTCTTCACTGATGGTTTTAAAATCCCCATTGTTCACTATATACATTAAGATGAGATTGAGATTGTCCTCTAAAATGAAAAAAGTATAGCTAAGAGAGGGTATGATTGTCTCACCCTTTTTGAGATCCTGAAATAGCCTTATGGAGAACCATTAATTAAAAGATAGATGTATCAAAACCCAATTTGAAATTTCTTCATGAAAATAAATTTTCTACTAAATCCAAAACATGAAATAACCATTCCTATAAATCCCTAATCCAAACTATCATTGGATTTTTTTGATATCAAGATAGAGTGTAATGTTACCTCCCCTTATTGAATTTCAAAAAAGACTCACACAATCTGAGTTAGAAATCACAAAATTCTATTTTATTTATTCTTGTGAAAGTAAAAATTGATTCCACAATATGAGTTAGTTTTAGATGTGAGCAATTCTATGGGAAAAAATTCATGAAATGAGTTTTTTTTTGTTTTGAAAAGGGAGACAAGTCTGAATCAAATGATGTAATTAAAAATCTCAAAATTGGTAATAAGGGAAATAAATATCAAAATAAATCCATGAGGAAAGTATCCACCCATGAAATAATGATTAAACAATTTGTAAATATCGATATGGATGACCTCCCAAAAATTTGGTTTAAATGGTTTCTAAATTCATCTGGTCTAGGTGAGCATCCCTTATTCAGGCCAAAAAAATATTCTTTATTTCCAAACTCAAGTGGAGTAGTGGTAATGAAAAAATTCTCAGCCTTAGTGACCAACTTTGGAATGAAACCTTCCTTGAGATCCACATTCCTTGGTTGTCCATTTAAAAGATTCTTATAAAAAGAAATAGTGCGAGAAGTAAAGTATTTACTTTCATTCAGAATTTGATCACCATATTTCAAGGGGGAAATGGGCCTATTAGACCATCTCTCCCTTTGGATAAAATTGAAGAACCTAGTGTTCTTATCCCTATAATAGGTACACCTAGCTATGAATACATATATAAGGATGTTTCCATTGATCCTTATAAGATATTGAATCATGGAAGATATATATTCCTCTTGTGTGATACCTCTATAGAAATTATTCTTAGTGGTTCCCCCTTCTATAAACTGAAGATAATGTTATAGAGAAAAAAAATTAATCATCAATCTGCCCCGAACATTTTCTTCTTGAATCCTTCATATTATCATTCAAATTTTTCAGTTAGGATAATAATGAAATATTAGTTTCATTATATTCATTCCCATACAATTTTCTTGAACAGTTTTATAGAATCTAAGAAATTCATTACATGTGTTATTGAACATAGAATGGATGGGAAGCTTATTCTAATTAACAAGGATCCTCTCAAAAATGAAGTGGTGATCATACTTCTTTTCATCCACGTTGTCACATTAAATGAATATCCAATTTCCTAGAATGGTATCATTCATAAAAGGAATATAAATATCTGTATTTCTCATACAATTAATATGTATTTGTAAGAATTTCATTTTTCCCTAATGAGATTAACTTCTGTTAAATTACCATCCTCAATATGGGCATTGAACTCCTTGATGGAGACCAATCTAATGATTTGTACTATTTTCTCACCAATTTGAATAATAGAATTAAAATACCTAATAACAACCCATGACTCCACGACAGGATTAGAATGGATACTTATTTGAGTCTGTAGAGATCTCCTATAAATTTAGTTAATGAATGAATAATTAACGGTTCATTATTTTTTCTTGTTCTCCATGGAGAAAATGTAGGTGATGAGTAAATATTCCTCTTAAAAAGTGGTGGGGTTTTCCACATAATTATGAACAAGAATCCAAATTAGTTTATGATTTTCAAAGAATTATGGTTTTCCAAAAAAAATAATACCCAATACTAGAAAAAAAATTCCTACTTGAGTACATTTTTATTTGTATTATCTACTCCAATAATATCAGTTTAATACATACAGTCACATATCCTTAAGGAAATTTCAGTGCCAAGGGTGGTTTTTCATTAGATGTTCCATAAAATGATACTTATTTTGACCATGGATGGGGGTGTTGTCCCCCATTTTAGTAACCTCAATTTTCTTGTTTTTTTTATAATTTTTGGTTTTAGAATTTGATTCTAGAGTAGACATAGCATCGGTGACCCTTGCAGGACCACCTGAGTGACTTATGAAATTATAATTATCGTTAATTATAATATTAACAAGTGTTTCTCGTTATGTAATTTTGGATTCCTTCAACACATGAATCAATCTAGAATCTTGAGTTTTTCCAATATTAAGATTCATCTGAACTATTAAGAGTCAGCCGAGTGGCTGATATCTGCTGCTCACCCATCGATCTAGAATCCATATTTTTGAAAACACCTATTTATGTCAATCTGTAATAGAAATATCTAATTGGGGGAAGGGATTTATATCCTTGGATATAATCCCAAAAAGATATTCCACAATTTTATCCTAATATATGATTTTGGCTAGAATTACACTTGAACACTGGTGTCCACTACAACCTTGTGAGGACCATGAAAAAGTATAGCACCAATGTGAGCCATTAGAGTAAATTAGTGGTTTATAAAATAAAAAACTCTCAAACTACATGATTATATCCATTAGTTATAAAAAATATACCTCATTGGTGATCGTGTGATGAAGAAAGAATGGGTGAAAAAGAAGATACATAGACACATGAATTTTCACAATGTCCTCCAACCCTTATTATCTAGTGGATAATCCACGTTGTTCTATAGTTTTTTTCTTTCTACCCACGTCCAAATTTACTATCCAAATAATATGAAAAAGATTAAAATTATTTCATTGAATGCGTACTATAGGATATCCAAATAGGATCAACCACTAGACTAATATTTCCCTCCTATAGTATATATTTCTCCAAAAGATGGAGTTTTTTTACAACCATGTTCTTTTCCTCAAAAACACTAAAACAAATTTGGAATATTATCCAATCCAATCAGTTTCTTCTCATTGAGTTACATAATAACATCTCTAATAGGGTCACCATAGATTTTTTCATTTAAATTTCACTATAGTGTGATTCTTCTAGGTATGGTGAGATCCTCATTCAAAAAAGATATAATAGACTAAATCCCAAATCTATTTGAGTATCTTATAATATAATTTACTATCTTTGTGGTGTGATAAGTTTATTTTGGAATTTTATATTAAAATTTTCATTAAATAACAATCCCATCGATCGATGTTTTTTTCAATATGATGTGGACTATTTTTTATGGTGTGGCTTGGCTCAAATATTAAAATTAAAAAAAATTCCTAAAAACATTTTCTTTGATGTTATATGATAGAATTTTCTATAAAAATGGAAATGTATTTATTTATTCATCAAACCATGTATCATAAACCACTATATAATAGTGTGAGGGTACATGACTTCCAAATCTATAATATACATAACTCTCCTTGACTGGTAATCACAATGAAACCTAATTAGCATAAATTCATTGATGTCCAATCATGAGAAAAATTATATTTACTAGATTTGGTTATGCTTGAGTAAGAAAAATTCATCACACACTTTTTTTTAATCATGAATAACAATCTTATGAGGTAATATTTTCTTATTCCTCCATCAACAGTGTAATGAGATAACTAAAAAATCCATGGTGTGATTACATAACATTTGAGAATAACTCATGGAACTAACTTCTTATATTATATTTATAAATTATAATATAATATTAATAAAACCATTAAATGGAGTTATCTCTATCATTCATGTATTTTTGTTTTCACCAATATAATAAACTTATTATCTTTATTCTAGTTAATATCCAATCAACTCCAAAGATATTCCAACTCATCCATGAGAATGTTCACAATGAGTATGACATGAAAATATTCCAAACTCATGGATGATGATTCTCATGAAAAATGTCCCAATAGTCTTCGAATTCTTTGTTCATATAATAATCTCACAATAGGATAGAATGGTGAGTATTAGATAACTCAATCCAACGATGTAAAATTATATAAAATTTAATCGTATCTTTATTAATATTTACTCATATCACCCATTTTATATTATTATTCAGATAGTTTTTCAATGACCTATATAGATATCTAATATCAAAATTTATAATTCTTTGGTGGCTTGAATATTATTTTACAATTTCTTTTACACATTCCATCTACCACATCCTCTAGCTCCCCTCGATTAAGAATCCCACCTAATTAGATTACCCTATGATGATGATCTAAAAAAGTATAAAATTATAACTTATATTGAAAGAAATTGTCCAATTTTATTATCCCCCATTGAAAAATAATTAAATTGAATGATATATTGAAAAATATTCAAGAAACAATTATTTTATTTTATGTAATAATTCACACTCAGTAACTACAACACTGATAATTTTTTTCCATTAATGTTGGATAACTGATTATACATCCCACACCAAAAAAAATATTACTAATTTTTATTGAGATAGAATATTACCATAAATGATAAAGATTTAAAAAAATTATAAAAATCAATGTGAAATAGTATTAATAAAAATAAATTAGGATTAATTCCATATTAAGATAAAACAAACAAGAATTTGAAATATTCAAAATTATGATTTTCATTAATTAAATATCATTCCCAAATTGTAACAATAGAATGATTAAAAATCATAATACATAAAACATAAACTCTACTAGATAATAAACTAAATAATATCGATGAGTTTTAGTGAATCATGTAGAAATATACATAAGAGTTTAATATGAACATAATATATATATATATATATGTTTTTTGGATATAAGTTGGTTGGATATAATTTCATTGGTTATGTGGTCAATAGATGCATTATCAACCACCCTTACTCATTAAGATGTGTAGAAATCCAGACATCAAAAAAACTTCAATGACATACAGTTTAGAAAACTATGCATTTTCACCCGCTTTTATAAGTCTTTGAGGGTTTTTGTCTTTTGAATTAGGGATGGATGTATGGATCAGCTTCAAGAGACATTTTTTGTTTTTCTTACATTGAATTCATTTCAAAATATAATTTTTTTTTTCATTTCAATATGATGATACTATGTGGTTCCTAATCTATGGTGGTATTGGTCCTTGCCTTTCCGATGCACCTTATCCGTTCTTCCAAAGCCTCTGTGATGTGTGTCATAGTTTTCCCAGTTTCCACTATGATGCACCTTTTAGATTCTCTAGTGCCCACTACGATGAGCCTTTAATTTTCAACAGATTCCTTAGTGATTCACTTCCTGAGGATATAGTGCCATTTTCCTATCCCTCTTAGTGGTGAGTTTTCAATTGAGATAGTTTTTTCCTGCATTTGTTTTCATGATGTTTGTTTTTTATTAATTTTCGGATTTCTGATAGTTTTGTTCAAAGTGAATCATGGTTGATTGATACAGATTTTATGGTGTTGATGTCAGTGTGATGATTGAGGGTGATTAATCTTCATAGATAATAAGGACTTCGGTCCACATGATGTGTTGAAGTAACCAAACATAATCTACAAGGAACATGAACTGGATGAGGATTAAGAAAATGTTCATTCACCTTTGGACACCTATAATATTTCAATTAATGAGAGGGTATGGAAATTTTCATTGGTACCGGTCATGTGAAACCCTACACATGAAAACATGTTGTATGATCATGCGAAGGTGGAGAGATGACAACACAAAATTGATGTTGGAAGGTGTAGTTCAATGTTTTTGTAGTCTGTGATGAATTCCTATAAGTCCTTCGGGTCACATTTGGTGACACTATAGGGTGTCCCACAACCATTAAAAGTGGGGTTATCAAAAAGGAATTAGAATATAACTCATTCAATCCTTTAATTCAATAAAATAAATTCCAGTAATGATGTTATGATAAGTAAATAACATAAAAATTAAAGAAGATTTTATAAGTAACAAGGATTTTTAAATTATTGTTAGTAAAAATTGTTTCATTCAAAAACATTAGTTTTAATCTATCATATATTTTATTTAAAATAGAAAATTCCTAAATTTGGTGTATAAAACATAATAAAATTTAGTATTATTTATTTATACAAATTTTATTAATATATTATTATTATAACTTGTTCTGGTAGAATAAATAAATCACTTTTATGTTTGCCATATAGTTTATTTAAAGAAATAATTTATTTTCCTATATGTATATAAAATTATTTTTATTCACCACTAGAAATTGAATTTCATAAAACAATGATAAATTTTAAAATAAAACACTAAAATTTATTTATAGTGTTCATTTTATAGTTTTTTAAAAATATAAATAACCACGGTATATAATTAATCATTTTAAACAGTGGAAAAATTTTATAATACGATATGGTGTGATTTTTTTATAATTAATTCAATATAAAATCATTATACAAGACATTTTTTAGGATTGGGAATCAATCCTATACTTACCAAAAACATTTCCCCACCCACCACACATAACTCCCTTGTGATTCCCTCTTTACCATTTACCCAAAATATGTTTCCAAAAAGTCTCCCTCATTTTCACCTATAAAAGGTTCCCTCTTAAAAATGATCCAAACCACTTATATACTATTATTCTATATGGAAATGAAACTGAAATTATACATTTTATAGTTCCCTCCCATTTTTATTATCCAATGATGAAATTATGGTTACCCATGTCCTTCATTATATTGGATAACATTATAAGAAGTATAGATCCCATTGAAGTAAAAATTCCTTATTCATTAATCATATGTAAATATTCAATTCGAATATTTATAAATCTCCCATAGAATGGTAATTATGTTCTATTATCATCATAATCATTAATTTAAAAAATATATCACAATGAAATATATTCCTTTTCAAACTCATTCATTATAAAAGTTTGTTGTTGTTTGGGGCGGTTAAAACTTCTACATGAATGATGGAATAGAAACAAATTCCTATGAATGAGTATCAATAAATCAATATTAATAATTCATGATATTATAGTATAATTTATTTTATGAATATAGTTTGGGTTTTTTTCACCAATAGTATTGGTTATTATAAAGTAACATGTTGCTAACCATAATTTCCCTAAAACATTATTTTTATAAATTATAATCTCATGAACCACACTCATATCATTAATCAATTGAACATGGGAATTAATAAATCATTAAAAGATAATGCTTCATCTATATTTAGTAAAAAATGATTGATGAACATTTTATCAAAGAGGGATTATAAATGCATTTAATATGAAGGACATATAAAATAATTCAAATTACTTACATTTTATGATGAAGATAAATAAAAACTAACTAATGTGAGTGTAGTAGGTTATTATAATTGATTTTAAAAAATGGGTTTTATAGAAAAAGAATTATAAAACCATGGATTAAAAAACTTATCTACTTAAAACCTTAAAAATTGGAAAATGCAGTGGGGAGATTTTTTAAATAAATGAACAAATTCGTCAAATATGGAAGAGAATGCCATCAAGAACATGTATTCCAATGATATATAAAGAGGATAACGAATGGAATTTTTTATGATAAAGGTAAACCTAATAAACCACCCACACAACAATCATTCAACTAAAAATATTGTATACATCAGAACAACTAATAAACTAATCTAAGGGTTGATTATGCTAATTAACATCATAAATTTATAGAGAAATGGAGAAATGATATACTCAATGTAATCAAAACTATTTAAGTAAGTCACTAAAATTAATTCATGAAAGATACATTCCTCATTCACTCAATAATTATAAGCATATATAATTATTCTGTTTCTATGCACTCTTTGACATAATTATGTTTTTAGGAGCACCTATTTACCACATAAATGAATAGATGTTAAAATATCAATTAAAACATTTATATGTGTTATGATTTCTTCCTACAGGTTCATATAATAATATATATATGTTTTTAATAATTTTATTCCTAAAAAATTTATTATTTTACATTTAATAAAATTTTATATCTTTTATTGAATGGATTTGATCTCTCTACATAGAGATAATATTACTTAATTATATAGGGAAATCACAATTGACAACCAAAAGAGACTTATAATCATATATTAGTCATAGGATGACTATAAAATCCATATGGAAATTAGTTCTCCCACATGAGTCTTAATAAAAAACCATGAGGTGTATTTTTCTTATATATTTAGGGAGAAAATCAATTTTCAAGATATTTTAATAGTGAATGAATATATTAATAGTTTCCATTAACTGGTTACTAGTCATACTAAATATCTTTAGGTTATGTTTTCTATAAAACTCTAACTATGTATTATGCCTCTATCAAGGACTCAATATAAAATGGACCTGATTGATTTGGAGTAATTAAAGAAACAACTCCAAGATAATATAGTTAATGGTTTTTTATGTATAATTCGATCACCATGTAGGGAACTGGCCCTCTTTATTAAAAATTAATATGAATCAATATGTCTCTGTATTGATTTTAGTGTACCTAAGGAGATCAATATAAATAATAAGTATCTCTTACCATATATTGGTGAATTATTAAAATAAACTATAGGGAATCAATACATCTCAAAGATAGAAATTTAAAATATATTTTAACAATTTTGTTTAAAAATTGAGGGAATACCCAAGAAAACCGTCCATATAAGCTATTGACACTATGAATTCCTAGTGATTCTATTCAGGATTAAAAAATAAACATCTACAATCATGTATATGATGAATTAATTATTTTTAGATTATCTTATTAAATTTATTATTGACATTATTGATGATATTTTTTATATATTATAAGATAAATGATGATCAGTAGGATTATTTGAGGACTGTCCTAAAGGAATTCAGAAAGGAGGACCTATGTTCCAAATTTATCTAGTGTAAATTATAATGATATAAATTATCATTCTAATGTCATATAATCAAAAGTGATATTATAATTGTGGATGCATAAAATATAGAGGTAATTGAATCCTTTACCAAATCAACCATATAAAAAATATCCATAGTTTTATTATATTTTCATGATATAATTCATGATTTGTGTGAAATTTTCTTTTTATTATAAATTACAAAAAAATTGCACTCCATAGGATGTCAAATTCCTATTAATTGATAGAAATAAAAACAATTTCAATGATCTTAAGAGATGGTTAATCCCTATATTATTACTCACACTTCCCTTTAGTGTATTAGAGTCTGTGATATAAAACAATTCATAAAAATGAATAATGGTGTGACATCTGAAATAATAACATTGTTGTATTTTATGCCCCACACTTCAATTACAAGATCATTTGAAATTTTTCCTTAGTCATGATATAGAGCTAACAATGATAATAATTTCATTAAAAATATGGAGACATTACCACTATATAGTTAGGTTGTATAAGTATATTTATCAAAAGTTATTAAAGTTAGAATTCACACATAATTAGTTGAACATGTCGTAAAGGATATTTTTGGAGTTAAACAATGATTTTGGTTAATAAATTTCCTCCCTAGGAAGAGAATCAGGTGGGATGATACTATGTTTAAAAAGGTTAAAAATATATTTTCCATGATGAGGATTTAAATAGACCCCATACTCATAGAATTTCAAGGGATAAAACTTCTAATCGTAAAATATTGAATAAATATTTTCTTACCCAAATGATTTTTCTGCCACCAATATAGGTAATGATATTTGTGGAGAATAAAGAGGATATGGATATATAATAAACAATAAGTAATATTCATAAAATACCACTTTTTGATGATAGTATTAAGAGGTTATTCAAAAGAGTTTTACTCTCATAAATAAAATAATTCATGAATAATATTAATTATATTTCACATATTTTATCATTATATGTTATTCATAGAAGAACAATCCTTTATATTGTTATTTAGGAAAATTTTAATTGTGATATTACAAATATTACCCATATTTATATATAAATTTTTGAAAATAACCATAGAATTCATTTTTGAACTTCTTACAAACTCTGAATTCCAAAATTCATTTTCGGTTCCATTCGATCAAATTGTAACCATTATACATTTAATTTTAATTTAAGAATATTCATCTGATTATAAAATTTAAAATATATACATAATATTATTGGTAATGGTTATTTGATAAGAATATTGAATTATATGAGATTGAAAATTTAGGTTTACCTTAAACCTCTTGACTAGTCAAATAATAAAATTGAATACAAATATTCATAGTTTATCTTTCTCAGAATAATGGTTAACATAAATGGATCATTATAACTATGTAATATAAGTTGAGATAAAATTTAAAGGCCTTTGGTATAAGATTTTATTAATACCATCCACAAGTAGTGTTCACATATAAAAATTGTTTCCATTATATATTTGAAAGGGAATTGTATAAGGATTTAATGGGAAGAGGTGTAAAACTCAATTATATTTGGAATAATTTGAAGTGTTAAATAAACTAGGATTAAAAATTACTTACAATATGTTAATGAATATTAAAACCATTCTGTAGAAAATTAAAATAGATAAATTTTATAAGAATATTTATACAGATAACCACTTATTGGATTTGGATTTTGAAGTCATAGATAAATCATTCCATCGAATATCACCATGGAATACATTTTCGAAAATTTCAAATAAGGGAATGTTAATCCATAAAAATACTGGCCATTTATAAATCATAGATACTATGGGAATGGTAGATTATCAAAATATACATCATCCTAACATCTTGGAAGAGAAATATGTCATCTACATATCAAATTTTTAGGAATTTTATACTAGAACATTCACATGTACAAAACATAGAGGTAGTTAAATTATGGGATAACCTATCTTATGAGAAATAAAAAATATAAATCATATATTTTAGAGAAATTTATTTTCAAATAAGAACAATATCCTAGATAAATTTATTTTGAGGGTTATAAATTTTATGAAGCTACATGGGATTATAATGATATAATGTTGGAGAAATAACCTCATTTTTTATCCTTGTAAAATAATTTTTTAGGAGAAATACTTTTAAAGTTGTATAATACACAAAAAAAACTTTTTATTTTAAGGCACAAAAATTGATTATTTTTCATGAAGAACTGAAAAAATGATGTTATTTTTTCTTGAGATAAAATATTTTAATACATTATAAAAATTAATATGTTATTAGAATAATATATGAAACACCAATAAAAAAATAGAAATAGAACAAGACTACTATAAAATTAAAGGACCATATACCAGAAATCATAAACCTCACTATTTTCCATTAAAATCAAACCACCAATTATAAATGAAATATATTTAAAAACATTATATATATAATATAAATTTTTATAGAGATGTAAGAATTTTTTTTGTATGAATTTTAGTGAAGCATGTAACAATATATATTGGAATGAGTTTTGGATATTAGATATATAACAATTGAATATATTTTCATTGGTTATAAATATACACAACAGGTATATTGATTATTTTATCACTATAATTAAATAATTTTCAATACATTAAATATTTTCCGTGTAAATAAATAAAAAATATTTTAATTTATTTTTAAAAATAAAAAAAATTAAATAAATTTTTATATATAATGTATTTATGATAAATTTATAAATCATAAAGAAACTTTTTGACTACAAAAATTATATTAAATGTTGTTAAGATTAGTGAGTATCATTAGACCAATGATTAGAGAGTTATAAAGAATATAAATTACAAGATTCGTAGACAAAGGAAATTGTTATAAAAAAATTATTTTTATGATATATAATATATATTTTTCAATAAAAGATAATTTTATCATATTTGGATTTAAAAATTTTAAAAATATATATACATAAAAACATATGAATTATTATTCACATAATTATTATTTCTTATTAGGTAATAAGATTTAGTCAATTTTATTATTGAAATGTAATTTTCTAAAGTGGTTATTATATATTTTTAATTTATTATATAATGATAATTTAATTTACTATAAAAAAAATTTTAAAAAATATGGAGTCAAAATTTGGAGTCATATTATCATAATTAGTTAAAATAGTTCATCTTATATGTTCTGGTAAAAACTAATTTCCATGGTAAATAATTAAATAGTGTCAGAAGAGGTAAAAAAAGTAGTAAAACAATTGATATCATTTTTGATAACAAAATTGGTATAAAATATTTTTAATTGAAAATTTTATATTTTTCATCCAATAATGCTATTCTGGATGACATTTCCTTACATTAAACATCTAACTCCCATATGATTCAATCACTACCATTCACCAAACAAATGTTTCCAATGATGTGTCACACATTTTCACCTATAAATTGAGCCCTCTTCTACCTACTCCATACAACCGATACCATTTATTTTTATATTTAGTAAATTCCAAAATCCACACTCCTAAATTAATATTCTATTTTTGAAGTGTTTTTTCATAAGAAAGATGATTAAATCCTTTATCTATAGGAAGGTGTTGCGAAAATATGAATTCAACCAAATTAACTAACAAGTTCTCCATTTTATTATTTTAATATATCATATCTAATATATATATATATATATATGTCATTGAAAATTATAATAATTCTAAATAAAATCATTTATATTTGGATAGAAATATATTTTTGAAATAAATGGATTCATACACTAGCTTATTCATTAGTAAAACATAATCTTGTTTAGATTGGTTTAAACACATATATGAAAAATGCTCTACCAACAACATCATTTTACTATTTAATTCATTTTATCACATTAATACTTATAAATAATGGTGTAGAATTATGATATATGTCATGAATATGGTTCTTCAAGAGTGACATAAAAAAAATTTAGTTACAAAAAAACTTTTTTTCATCAGTAAATTACCCAAAACAATCTCATATTAAATTCTACCCTCAAAAACCATAGCCATATGTTAAATAAAATTATTGTCGGAATAAATAAATAATTTTTCTATAATTTTTCAAATATAGTACTTAAAATTTAAATGATTAATATTTTATCAAATAATGAGGACTGAGATGACCATTATAAAATAAGTAAAAAATAATCAAAGTTATTTAATTCTGATAATGGAAATAAATTTTAACTAACTAATATATTTCTAATAAATGATTATAATTCAATATTATCAAATTTAAAAAAATGAAAATGTTTTTTTATAATTTATTTATATTTCTATGTTTATCATATAATAGGGAAAACAATATTCATGGAATTTGGGATAAAAGGAAAGGGTTTGTCGCCTCAACTTCCCTTCGTTGAGATTTGATCCATATGCACCAGTTATATAAGTGGGGTATATACTTCATTATCAATTTATTTTTAAATAAAGTTCTTGTTAACTAGTAGGAATGTTTTACTCTTTTAGATTCTTTTTTAATGGTTCAATTGTATAAGTGTTTTCTTTCAAATCTAAAATTGAAATAAGGATGATTTATGAGTGAATTTCATTTGGAATTATTTTTCCATCTTTTATATATACATATATATTTATTTATTTATTTATATATACGATAACATGTTTCCACAGTATTTCAACTCCCTTTCGATCATAATTTAATTAAAAGGGTTCTTGTAAGTTTATACAAACTTATCTCTTATTTTTATTAATGAATTTAATCCTCTATAGCCTTATATTTAAAATGATTTTAAGGATGTCCTTAAATAAAATTCTATTATTTCATAAGAAGAATTTATATTTAGTATTGAATAAAATATTATGGTAATATTTCTTATTATTTCCCCCATTGTCACTTTTCACCCAATTTTCTTTAATTTTATTAACATATATTACATTATTTGTCTTCTTTGTTCGATAATGTAATTTTAATTAATTTAACATTATTTTTATGAAACAATATTTTTAAAAATTAATTCCTTCGAAATAAAGATTAATAAAAATATAATGGTTATTTAATATTATTTTTAAAATGGTTTTCTTATTTCATTCAAAATTGTTTTTCATCGATGTCAAAATCCATTAATGTTTATAAGGATTCACTGGGGATATGCCCAAATGATTTAATCCATCACCATTATCTAGAATAATTATAGTATTGTTTTGTAGGATGTATTATTAAATACATTTCTTTCTCATACTTTAATTATTTATTTATAAATCTATGAATGTTTTTATACACATTCCACACACATATTTTTGGTTTTTCATTTTTTGATAGATAGGTTTGAAATTATATATACCACTAATAGATTTGGAAAAGATTTATATCTCATTGTATGGAATGCATGGGATGGGGTAATGAACCAAATCTACTATATGACTATGTTCACTTTGTTTATGAGAATAGATAATGATGTCAATCCACAATAAGACTCTATCCACTATATGATCATATTTTTTTCACTAATTCTTGATATAAGAAGTAATTTTATGTTAATATATATCTAAAACATTATTATTATACATTTATATGTTATGTATCAATATTATGTTATATATAATAACAATTACCTTGTGATTATTTAATACTTGGAATTTAATGTTTGAAACCTTATGAAATGATTCCTAATTTGTAATAAATGATTGACTTTGTACGGTTTTCCTAGGTAATGTTTATATAATCCAAAGTGGTAGAAATATATCATTAAATGATTTTAAACATGATATTACATATAGTAAATACAAAAAAATATTTCAATTCACATTTATCGAATAAAAATTAATATAATAACATTTCAATAAGGTTTATCAATAGTATTTTAATATTAATAATGTGGTCCAATATTCTAATAAACATGTATTACTACAAAGGGAACCCTATGGAATGTAAATTAAGGGGTAAAAATAAATCCTCAAAAAAGAATGATTTGAGTAAATAATGATGGGGAAGTAATAACTATGAGTCGCAAGGAAAATAATGATATCATCACGAGAAGGATTGGAAGGATGGAAACATGGAATAATTGAAATAATATCCAAATATCCCAAAATCATAGATATGTAGCTTTAACATAAACATGATAACATAATATAATTCAAGGATCACTTACAAAACCACATAATATATTTTTTTTAGAGTAAAACCTATATACCATATATGGTATCTTATGAGATAAAAACATTCCCCAATTCATTAGAGAATTATATAATTTCAGTCCACATAATATATCATAATATTTTTTCCCTAGAAAGAATTAATACAGATTCTTTATGCATAAATATATCCCATAAATAAGTAATGGGCCACAAAACATTTTATTTAAAAACTCTACCAATAGATATATTAAAATGATTTTAAAGAGGGTAAGTAATTAGATATTTTGGGAATTCCTATAAGAATAAATATCTATAGGTCTTAAATAAGAATTTTATAGAACCCTAAAATTTTATGAGATATATTATTCTTAATTTCCATGATTTGTTGTGTTGTTTGATACACTAGTATTATATTTTTCTATACAAAACAACATATTATCATGAAGTATACGCAACACAATTCATGGAAGGCCTTACTGCATGATCGACCTTCCTCGATAGCTTGCATTGTACACAGTACTGAGTTTCACTAAACAATGATATATTATTAATATATTATTATTTAATGGGATATAAACTAATGTTGTAAATACTTCTAACCAAATTTTAAATTATATATAACATTAAGATTCATTTTATTTATTTTCTAGACATTATATAAGAACTAATTAATATTTTTTTGATAAATGATGTATACTTAAAAAATTTACTTTTACCACCTTTTGATGGTGCACCAATTTTGAATTTAATTTTTTAAAACTTTTAAATATTATATTTGAAAAAATAATCCTTTTATTTGGTATAAGAACATAAAAAAATTTTTTTGTTACTATTTTGGTATTTTTTCTGATAAAATTCATATTTAAATTAATATTGAAAAATACTACATTTTAATTGAAAGTGGCCTTTTTGTATATTTTATTTAAATTGTTATATTTTTTTCTAATTGGTTTTAAAGATTAGTTGAACTAAATTATTATCATTTAATCCAATACTATTATTTGTATTAAATATCACACATATATTGGACATAAGCACATGTCAATATTTTGATACGTTTTAAATCTTAAAAAAACCCACTTTTTGGTTTTAACAATCGGAATTAATTTTCAAGTACTTTCATAAATTTTTTTTTTTGAATTTTAAAAAATGAATTCCATAATTTGAATCAGTGGGTCTGATTTTTTTATAGATTAATTTTATTTTTGGGCATAATGAATAGTAACATTAGTAATTTTCTTTATTACCATGGTTAAAGTTAAATCGAGTAATTAATGCTAAAAATAATATTATAAAAATAAATAAAAACCTTTTATAATACTAATGGATGAATAAATTTGACCCTTATAATCTATATTTCTCAATGGAATCACTTAATTTCCACTTTTCCATGAATATAACATAATTTAAAAAAATTAATGAATGTGGAAAAATATCACACTCACATTTTATATAAGTATATTAATTTCAATTTTAGGATTTTCTGGAAATATAAATCAATTATACGTTGAATATATTAATCTAATATAAATATCTACATCATAGAAATTTAGTTATAATTTTTAGAGACTATGTAATTATCATTAGTGATGACTTAATAGTGATAGAAAAAATTATTAATAGAAATATTAAATAATGGAAATTAAAAATATTATAATAAATATAATTTTACTGAATTAATTTCTTACACTAATTTTAAAGATTTCATTAACATGTTATTTATCGATTAATAGTGTTTTTAGAGCATATATATGTGTAATAATATTTATAAAAAGGAAACTAATGAATACTGTTAAAATTGACACTATTGATATTTTAAAAAATTAAATTATATAAAATTCAAATAAATATATATTTCTTGTAATACCCCGAGCTTCCATGATACGCTTCTCATTCAATAATGTAATAGCTTGCATTGTACGCAACATCGAGTTCTAACACACTGCAACTAATCAAAGTAGCCGTTATGAATAGTAATAACCACTTTTTAAATTTATAGAAATTTTATATTTCAAAATGGACTTCATTTTTGTATTCCTTATATTGAAATTAGCCTATGTTGAATTTTTTGTAATTTTCTGGGAACTTCAAAATTTTTATGAATAGTGAAAAATACTTTAAAAAACTTTTTTAATCAAAATAATTTATAGTGATAAGTTATAATATTTAGTGGTTTTAAAGTATAATTATAATATCTTTTTACCATTTTATCCAATGGTGGTCATTAGAATTAATTTCACTTTGAAATTGGACATAAACAATTGTCAATCTTTTGATATAAATTGTTTCTTAAAAACACGCTATTTATTGTGACAGCGGGAATTAATTATAAAATTAATTAATGCAAATTATATGTTTGGAATTTCATAAAATAGACATCATTTTTGAATTCAGAATATCAATTATAGCTTAGGGTGAAATTTTGGCATTGTTCTGAAAAACTTCAATTTTTGATGAATAGTGAAACCACTAAGTGGTAGTTAAATAACTGATTTTATGTTTAAATGAAATATTAACACTTCTGTTATTTGATTTTCAAAAATACGACATATATGGTTTTCATTAAGAAGTAAAATGTGGTTCAATGAGATTAAAATAATTTTTTGGTGAATAGTAACTTTTAAGTTCTTAATCGCGATTAGAGGTAATTAGTGTAGTTTAAGGTAAAAATAATGTTTTAATAATATGAGATGAGCTTGACACATGTACTACCCTCATTGGATGTGTCATGTACAACCAAGACAACCCATGGGTCAACTTGGGGACCCCATGGAGCCACTTTAGTTGGAAAATGACATAAATACCTTTTATTTAATGTTAAAGTAAAAAATGACGCAAACATGAAATGTTTTACTAAAACAATTGTTACATGGGGTTATACAAGTCATATTTTTTATTATAAATATTCATTGGAAAGATAAAACGATTTCCTACATCATAGTATTTTTTTATAATTTTTAGACATTAAATAAATTAAATTATTTATTACATCATGATGATGCAGCGATGACCTCATTATTTAACGATTTAAATAAAATGAGAAGATAATGTAAAATACAAGGCTTACACTTGTCCAAAGCCTATTGGATGATGAGCTTTTGAACCCTTATCACCATATCCTCTAATTATACAAGTTTGGGACCTTTAGAATCCGAAAATCATTGTATATTAGAATAACATTTCATTACTTTCCAAAAGTGCCCCTCCTCTCCACTTATAAAAGGCCCCCACCACTCCCACCTTATTCACACCTTCAAGCCATTTGGCTCGGCCAAACTCTTCCCAAATACTCTCCCAACATCCCTCACTTACTCCTAGAAGCCTCACTTTGGTCATAATTCTTCCCAAGGAAGCCTTTGTCTCAAATCAAAAAGAGTTACCCGATTTTCTAGGTAATGTCTTCTCTAATGTTGTTTTGTTTTATTTTGCTTCTCCAACCCCTTAAACTCTTTTCATTCCTTTATTTTGTAACAACACCAGTATATAAAATATACTATTATTTTGTTATGATAAGGATTTGGTTTACACTTACACACACCTTCTTCTAATGGTTAAAGAACATACTGTTTCTGTGGGTGGCGAAATACTGCCTCACGAAACGATGATTGTTCAAATTCTTTTAACACCTATAATGGTGGCCATTTTGATGACACTATTTTCATATATGATATATATATTATTTTTATGTTTTCCTTATGCTTCTGTATTTCTCATTTATGGCATACTTTATGATTTTTATTAGGGGTAAACGCGATAATTTCATTTTACGAAGTGCGGACTACCGCCCCCTCAAAGTGATGTGAATCGTTAATGCCATATGTGGGATGTATAAAGGATGGAGTAAATGATATTATATATGATATTATACTGGAACTATATTATACCTTTATATAATTATGATTTCATTCCATTAAATACGAAATAGAAATGAAAGTAGCGTTCATGCGTACGTACGGCTTACCGTCTCCATGAACGGTGCATTTCATTTCTTACCTCTAAATGTTACGTAATATTATGAATGAATGTATATACTAGATATATATGATATATATGACATCTAAATCATGAATATAATTCTGGAGATAATGAATATTCTACCACATAAACAACTTGTAATTATAAGAAGTTTATTGTTGACTCAAGTACCAAACATAAAAAAGTTTCTTAAGTAAATAGAAATTAACTCTATTTTATTATTCAGGAGGTTAAAGAACGGTCGAGTCAGGACAAGACGCAAGGTAAGGGAATTTTTAACCCAATTTCCATTCTTTGGGTTAATCTCCTACTTTCAAATTATGTCCTGATATTATTATATCCTATCTTGTATTTTTACATTATTTATGTTTACTTATAGTGAATACACATTATAGATGTACTTTATTTAAAAAAATGATCTTTTTAAGGACTTCGTCTCAATACCTTTCATTGAGGCATATTTGGTTTTATATACAACTTTCTTTTATACAGTGTATAAACCCCTTTGACTTTTACGTTTATTCAAAAGGAATCTTTTTTATACGAAGCGTTTTTCTAAACGACAAAAGGGAATGTTTTTCTTTCCGTACTTATGCGGATACAACGACTTCTCCGCCGCCGTGACCATTATTTGAGTTTCGGCTTCCTCTACAAGCCATCATTTTTTTAATGAAAAATAAATACAAAGTTTTAACTTTCTTTTATTTTGGTATTGAAAATGGTTTTGAAAGCGTTTTTATTATAACAATGTGTTGTATTGATATCTTGTGATTGAAATGTGGAAATGTTATGTTTCCTTTATGCATGTTTTATGTGATACAATTATGTTATGGTTTATGATATGTTTAAACCTATTCATATGAGGAATGTATTGGACTTAATAAGTGATGGGTGGAGCCCGCTATAGCTCCTCGGTGCATCGGTAGGTCTCATGAGACAACTAGACGTGGAATTGGCCGAGGCCCTTTCTCCATTTGATTTGTGATTTTGACCGAGGCCTTAATCATTTTAGACGTCTTGGCCGAGGCCTTGACAAAATGTTTTAGAATGTCTGGCATTATGCATTCCATCATTATGAAAGTGGTTATTGATATTGCATGTGATTATTCGACCAGTAGAATATTCATGTGAAGAAGTAAATGGCATTATCTCATTTTACTTTTGCCATATTATGTTGATGTTCATGTTTAAAAGGCTTTTGTTTTAGTTATACATTGCCTTAAATGTTTATGTTTATTTATGAAAGCTTCCGAAATATTTTTATCCTTACTGAGCATATGAGATCACCCCTTTCAATGTTTTAATATTTTCCAGGATTTGAAGAAGTATTTTATGAATGACCTGCAGGGATTGTCAGAATAGTATATGAGAGTGGACTATGGAGACTTTGTTATTATAGTTTTTCACTTTATGATGTAATGTAACGTTTACGAATGTATCTGGTGTTTCCAATGCTACTAAACTAATCGGTATTTCGAGACCTGATCTTTTGTGATCATGCAAATGTTACGAAGTAATGCACCGACTCTGGGTAGCTGGGGTCGGGGCGTTACAGTTGGTATTAGAGGCAGTTTAGTACTAACCTTGGAAGCTAGATTTAGATAAACTCTGATTAGATCACATAGCCCGAAGATAGACGTTAAGGATTAGTATAGAAGAACTTCCTATAATTTTGGTATTATAGAGATTTTGTGAGTTTTCCAAGAAATACGTCCCTGTCTGGATACGAGCAAGTAGAGGCGGCTCTGGCACAGATCTACCTAGGGGTAAAACCCGAAAACACCGCTTTGAGCTAGACTCGAACGGGAACTAGTGCACGACAACGGGACTTGCTGCACTCTTGGTTACGACACTCCCGGGGGATATGATTTGGATAATTATCATTTTCTTTATAAACCACTATGAAGGGTTATGAGTATATACTTACTCAAAGAAAACATTTTTATGGATTATATCCATAAATAGTTCAATTTATGTTAAGTATCTTACAAGTATGGAATTATGTATTTTGATTTATAAACTAATATAGTTTATTCCATTTTTTAGAAATGGTGCCTAGTGGAAGGAATAGAAACTGTATCAATGCACGCACTCCGTGTAGGGATTTCCCTCCTTCTCAAGATAATTATTGTTGAACTGGAGATACAACTGGTGCTGATCAACTTATTACCATACTGGGACAACTCACTCAGGTTATGAATAATAACCTTACTCGTATGGAGCACCCTGATCTGCAATGTGGAGGATCAATGTTAGACCGCTTCATGAGGCAACAACCACCAACATTTAATGGGGGTACAAATCCATTAGTAGCTGAGCAATGGATAAACTCCTTAGAGAAAATATTCCACGCCTTGGGGAGTAGTGAAAGGGAAAAGGTTATCATGGCAGTTTACCGCCTCACTGGAGATGTTGATCAATGGTGGTCATTGATTCAAAACACAAAGGAAGATGATGACATATCGAATATGGAATGGAGGGAGTTCAAAGATCTTTTCTTACAAAAATACTTTCCTCATGACCATAGAGCAGATATGGAAAGGCAATTTCTGAGTCTGAAACAAAAGGAGGATGAGAATGTCACAAAGTATGAGGCCAACTTTACAAGGTTAGCGAGTTATGCTGCAGATTATATACGTAACCCAAGGAGTAAGATTGATCGTTTCTTTGATGGGTTAAAACCATTTCTCCATTGAGCTTTAGTATCACAATCCTTCTCATCATATGAAGATATTGTCTTGTGTGCTATCAAGACAGAAAAGGAATTCTCTAAGTCTTATGACAACAAAGTAAAGCAAGAGAAGAAGAGAACGGTGGAACAAGAGACAGATAAAGGGAAAAAGGGAAAGAAGGATTTTCCATTATGTGATAATTGTGGGAAGAATCACCCTGGTACTTCTCTAAAAGGAATGGGAGTTTGTTATAAATGTGGAGAAAAGGGTCACCAGGCTCATGATTGCAACTGAAAGAAAGAGGCTATCAAAGTTGAATGCTACAATTGTAGAGAAATGGGTCATTATGCAAATGAATGTCCTAAGCGTCAGGGAAACTTACCTCAAAAAAGGCCAAGGGATCAAGGACAATCTTATGCTGTTACTACAGTTGAAGCAGAATAACTAATGTAATGGTGCTTTTGGACTCATGGATTATATTATAGTTATTAGAATAATGTGATATATATATAAGGATTGTAATGCAGTACTTGTTGATTTCAGTAAGGTTTTTATATTTTTAGTATGTGACAATAAGAGAAAATTTACTTTGTTTGGGGAATCTGATAAATTGATTTTGGAATTAAGAGACCTTTTAGAGAAAGTCTGGGCAGAGGTATATTGGATAATTATAAAGTTTGGAGTGGATTAAGTTGATCTTTGTATAGTATTGTTTAACGTTAAAAAATTTATGTTGATTATTTTTGGAATATTATGATACTATAGTTTTAGGAAAAGGACAAACTGTAGGGTGGGGCATAACCCGTCGCGTCGGACAAAGCTGCAGGAATCAAACCCAGAATCATAGTGTGAAAGGCCTTTATTTCCTACCACTAGCCTACAGGAAGTCCCTGGTTATTACAAAATAATTTTACTAATCTAAATGGTATATGTTAACATTTGGAACCTTATACAATTAGGATAAGTATAATATTTTTGAGTTCTATTATCTTTTTGAGTGAAAGATGAGTTGAAGGTTGAAACTCTAACTGTCAAGAATAAATATATATATACCTATCTCTTATTCAATTAATAAATTAATTCTTAAACTTTAGTAAAGGGATATAAAAAAAATGTGTTATCCTAATACCTTATGTCTTGTTGAACTGATGATATTTTAAATCAACATAGATTGAAGGCTTTGAGGCCCTCAATTTGACAGTTGATTGTGATTAATGACCTCAATCACTCCCTACAAATATTTACGTTTTTCCTCCAATTATATGTCTTTAATTTCCACCAATGTTCTCCTAATCGAGATCATAATTGGGTGGTGACTTTTGCATTTCCCTTTCCCTTTTATTAAGGCTAAATTTTATTAATCTTATTTCCGATATGGGTTTTCCACAAAGGTATTTTCTCTTTTCAACCTTTTATTTACAAAGAAAATTTTCAAATTGCGAGGACGCAATTTATTGAAGTAGGGGATAATGTAACACCCCGAGCTTCCATGATACGCTTCTCATTCAATAATGTAATAGCTTGCATTGTACGCAACATCGAGTTCTAACACACTGCAACTAATCAAAGTAGCCGTTATGAATAGTAATAACCACTTTTTAAATTTATAGAAATTTTATATTTCAAAATGGACTTCATTTTTGTATTCTTAATATTGAAATTAGCCTATGTTGAATTTTTTGTAATTTTCTGGGAAATTCAAAATTTTTATGAATAGTGAAAAATACTTAAAACAACTTTTTTAATCAAAATAATTTATAGTGATAAGTTATACTATTGAGTGTTTTTTAAGTATAATTAGAATATATTTTTACCATTTTATCCAATGGTGGTCATTAGAATTAATTTCACTTTGAAATTGGACATAAACAATTGTCAATCTTTTGATATAAATTGTTTCTTAAAAACATGCTATTTGTTGTGACAGCAGGAATTAATTATAAAATTAATTAATGAAAATTATATTTTTGGAATTTCATAAAATAGACATCATTTTTTAATTCGGAATATCAATTATAGCTTAGGGTGAAATTTTGGCATTGTTCTGAAAAACTTCAAATTTTGATGAATAGTGAAACCACTAAGTGGTAGTTAAATAACTGATTTTTTATTTAAATGAAATATTACCACTTCTGTTATTTGATTTTCAAAAATCCGACATACATGTTTGTCATTAAGAAGTAAAATGTGGTTCAATGAGATTAAAATAATTTTTTGGTGAATAGTAACTTTTAAGTTCTTAATCGCGATTAGAGGTAATTAGTGTAGTTTAAGGTAAAAATAATGTTTTAATAATATGAGATGAGCTTGACACATGTCCTACCCTCATTGGATGTGCCATGGACGACCAAGACAATCCATGGGTCAACTTGGGGACCCCATGGAGCCACTTTAGTTGGAAAATGACATAAATACCTTTTATTTAATGTTAAAGTAAAAAATGACACAAACATGAAATGTTTTACTAAAAAAACTTTTACATGGGGTTATACAAGTCATATTTTTGATTATAAATATTAATTGGAAAGCTAAAAATATTTCCTACATCATAGTATTTTTTTTATAATTTTTAGACATTAAATAAATTAAATTATTTATGACATCATGATGATGCAGCGATGACCTCATTATTTAACGATTTAAATAAAATGAGAAGATAATGTAAAATCCAAGGCTTACACTTGTTCAAAGCCTGTTGGATGAGGAGATTTCGAACCCTTATCACCGTAGCCTCGAATTATACAAGTGTGGTACCTTTAGAATCCGAAAAGCATTGTATAATAGAATAACATTTCATTACTTTCCAAAAGTGCCCCTCCTCTCCACTTATAAAAGGCCCCCACCACTCCCACCTTATTCACACCTTCAAGACATTTGAATCGGCCAACCTCTGCCCAAATACTCTCCCAACATCCCTCACTTACTCCTAGAAGCCTCACTTTGGGCATAATTCTTCCCAAGGAAGCCTTTGTCTCAAATGAAAAAGACTTACCCGATTTTCAAGGTAATGTCTTCTCTAATGTTGTTTTGTTTTATTTTTCTTCTCCAACCCCTTAAACTATTTTCATTCCTTTATTTTGTAACAACACCAGTATATAAAATATAATAGGATGTTGTTATGATAAGTATTTGGTTTAAACTTACACACACCTTCGTCTAATGGTTAAAGAACATACTGTTTCTGTGGGTGGCGAAATACTGCCTCACGAAACGATGATTGTTCAAATTCTTTTAACACCTATAATGGTGGCCATTTTGATGACACTATTTTCATATATGATATATATATTATGTTTATGTTTTCCTTATGCTTCTGTATTTCTCATTTATGGCATACTTTATGATTTCCATTAGGGGTAAACGCGATAATTTCATTTTAGGAAGTGCGGACTACCGCCCCCTCAAAGTGATGTGAATCGTTAATGCCATATGTGGGATGTATAAAGGATGGATTAAATGATATTATATATGATATTATACTGGAACTATATTATACCTTTATATAATTATGATTTCATTCCATTAAATACGAAATAGAAATGAAATTAGCGTTCATGCGTACGTACGGCTTACCGTCTCCATGAACGGTGCATTTCATTTCTTACCTCTAAATGTTATGTAATATTATGAATGAATGTATATACTATATATATATGATATATATGACATAAAAATCATGAATATAATTCTGTAGATAATGGATATTATACCACATAAACAACTTGTAATTACAAGAAGTTTATTGTTGACTCAAGTACCAAAGATCGACAAAACGACCGTTATTAACTTAAATAATTACATAATGTTCATAACATGGTAATAAGTGATATAAAAGGAATAATGAACATAAAAAAGGTTCTTAAGTAAATAGAAATTAACTCTAGTTTATTATTTAGGAGGTTAAAGAAAGGTCGAGTCAGGACAAGACGCAAGGTTAGGGAATTTTTAACCCAATTTCAATTCTTTGGGTTAATCTCCTACTTTCAAATTATGTCATGATATTATTATGTCCTATCTTGTATTTTTACATTATTTATGTGTAATTATAGTGAATACACATTATAGATGTACTTTATTTAAAAAAATGATCTTTTTAAGGACTTTTTCTCAATCCCTTTCATTGAGGCATATTTGGTTTTATACACAACTTTCTTTTATACGGTGTATAAACCCCTTTGACTTTTACATTTATTCAAAAGTAATATTTTTTATACGAAGCGTTTTGCTAAACGACAAAAGGGAATGTTTTGCTTTCCGTACTTATGCGGCGACAACGACTTCTCCGCCGCCGTGACCATTATTTGAGTTTCGGCTTCCTCTACAAGCCATCATTTTTTTTAATGAAAAATAAATACAAAGTTTTAACATTCTTTTATTTTGGTATTGAAAATGGTTTTGAAAGCGTTTTTATTATAACAATGTGTTGTATTGATATCTTGTTATTGAAATGTGGAAATGTTATGTATCCATTATGCATGTTTTATGTGATACGATAATGTTATGGTTTATGATATGTTTAAACCTATTCATATGAGGAATGTATTAGACTTAATAAGTGACGGGTGGAGCCCTCTATAGCTCCTCGATGCATCGGTAGGTCTCACGAGACAACTAGATGTGGAATTGGTCGAGGCCCTTTCCCCATTTGATTTGTGATTTTGGCTGAGGCCTTAATCATTTTAGACGTCTTGGCCGAGGCCTTGACAAAATGTTTCAGAATGTCTGGCATTATGCATTCCATCATTATGAAAGTGGTTATTGATATTGCATGTGATTATTCGACCAGTAGAATATCCATGTGAAGAAGTAAATGGCATTATCTCATTTTACTTTTTCCCTATTATGTTGATGTTCATGTTTAAAAGGCTTTTGTTTTAGTTATACATTGCCTTAAATGTTTATATTTATTTATGAAAGCTTCCGCAATATTGTTATCCTTACTGAGCATCTGAGCTCACCCCTTTCAATGTTTTAATATTTTCCAGGATGTGAAGAAGTATTTTATGAATGGCCTGCAGGGATTGTCAGAAGAGGATATGAGAGTGGACTATGGAGACTTTGTTATTATATTTTTTCACTTTATGATGTAATGTAACGTTTACGAATGTATCTGGTGTTCCCAAGGCTACTAAACTAATCGGTCTTTAGAGACTTGATCTTTTGTGATCATGCCAATGTTACGAAGTAATGCACCGACTCTGGGTAGCTGGGGTCGGGGCATTACATTTCTTCCAAAAAATTGGTATGAAGATAACTGTTTCACCAATGTTCTATTTATTTCTCCATTTTAATTTTAGAGTGACTATATTAACTCTTATAAAATAAAATGACATGTTTCCATGGTAAGAGTTAAAGGAATTAGTACCGGGTAAATCAAAATTATAAGGTATAAAATAAAACCAAAACATGTCCAAAAATTATTTGATGAATAATATTAAATAATTATCACAATATGATCAATTTTGTGCTGTTTAATGGACATTTTACATGAAAATAAATTCTATATTATTTAAATCTAAGATAGATACAAAATATTACTATCATGTATTTCAATATCTTTTATGTGGCCACAATGGAAAAAATCAAGATATGAATGCATATATATGTCTATATTGATATAAATAAATCTTTTTTCATTATATAAAATTAGTTTTTATTTTACGAAGTTATATAATTACCGTAAACATCACTGCATTTCTAAAAAATATTTATTCAAATAACATAAAATTAGAATAAATAATTTTAGTAATATTAATTTTGTTATATTTTAGATTTGATAATTTTTCTAACAAATTTAAAATATTTAAAGATATTTTATAGATGTTTTAAATCATTATATTCGAATTAAAACTTTTTCTTAATGTATTTAATGTCATATTAAATGAATAGTATTAAATTTGGCAATAATAATATCTTATTGAATTAATTTATTCTTAAATTATATAAAAATCAAAAAAAATCTAAGTGATAACAAGGGGATAACATATGGTAGAACATGAATTATAAATATCATTTATGGGCCATTTTAAATTATTTATATCTCTAATTGTCTTATTGTATTTTATTATTTTGAGAGTTTCCTAAAGTGCCCTTCTTATCTTCTATAAAAGGCATTTCCTCCCACATTTCCTCACACCTCCTTGATCCTTCTATCATGAAAAAACCCTACCCAATACTCCTCTAAACATTTTTATTTATCTTTTTGAGGTCTTGGTTTTCAAAAAAGACCTCCCCTAGTGTCCTTATGAAGAGATCCAAAGGAAGTCCAATGAAGGAGAGGTAATTTCATTACCAATTCAATTCAATTTATTTTCTCATAATCATTCATGTTTCTATGATGATTCCATAATAATGTAATAAATCCAATATATTAAACATGATAAGATGTTATTATAATTATGGTACAACCTTATACATTATTTTAGGCATCCTAGGAGTAACAATATCATCATGTGTGTGTACGTATAGCTTACCATCTCCACATTGTGGTGTAAATTTTTATTCTAATGTAATTTATTAAGATGGGTAAAATGACTAGTATAATAGTTTTGAATAATTAATATAACCAGATAATGATTATTTATGATTAATTTATCATCCAATTACATAACATTTATCCATCAATAGAATGATATCGTCGCTCATGCGTACATACGACCTACTGTCTCTATGATGTGGTGACATTTTTTATCCTCGTTAACAATTTAATAATGATTATAAAATTTATATGATGAGTGAAAATAATAATTATGAACATAATATTATGAATAAAGTATATAATATTCATAACAAACATGACATCCATATAAAGACTAGAATTAGAAAGTGAAGCAGGTAACACCTGAAATAATGGTAATATTGAAATATTATTAACAATATGATACAATAGAATCATATATGGTATCATAAATATAGATATGGTTCTGGTATAATTTAATAAAAAGATATAACCATTATATACAAAGTTACCCCACCCTCAACTAATAAAAACTAAACAGTAAGGGATAATTTGGGAATCACATTTTTATCTGAGATTGTTTATACATAAATATTTACTAGGGATATATTTAACATCCATGTCCATGTTTTCTAATATTAATTTCATAAAAGGTTTCATATTATTTTATGTATGTTAGATCTCCTTTTTACCCATTTATGACTTTTACTATATGGTATGGATGAAATATTTATTTTGTTTACAATACAATGTACTTTTCGAATTTTCTAGAAAATTATTGAGAAAAAATGTTTTTTTAACTTGTATGACGTGAATAGATTTTAGAATTTCACAACACCTTATTTCATTAAAGCTTACCCTATAATAATACAAGTTTATGTTCACATAAATTGATTTCTTCTGAAATTTTGGGGAATTTTTAGGAAGGAAAAACTTTATTAGATAAAAGGAGGTTTTCATTGCAAATTAATTACACGTGTCTTCTCAAGATTATTTTACATATAAGTTGAAAGTAATTAAATAGGGTAATATTTCTATTCCTGTTATTACTAGGATTATATTGTTTTTCTTATGGAATTTTATTTCAGAAATACTTTTGTTTTATATAAATTATGATATAATGATGTTTAACAAACCCATTTTATTTCATGGGTTATGCTATCGTAAATGTTTTTAATGCTTTGTGGGAACATGTAAGAATGGTTTCATTATGAAATGGGTGGGAGATATATCTCCCTCAAATTCATTGAGTAATGGTTTATATCTCATAATATAGACATTATTATAATAGAATGTAAATCCATTTAAGTAATACAGTGTGGAATCGTACGTAAATCTGGTTAAATAATACATGTCTAGAACAACATGTAAACCTGATTCTGTAATGGATGTTTCCCACTATGATGGTATTTGAAACAATTCATTAGATACGATGGAAATAGTATTAGGTTCAAAATTTTCTTCCATAATTAAATTTTTTATTCTAATGCTATTTTATCATGGTTAATGTTCTTTTATGATTTATTCCTTACAAACTACCACGATTTATTTCATGATTCATGATTTTATTATTTATAAATTTTGTTATTGTTTATAAATTATTGGGTTTATGGTTTGTTTTATGATCTCCATGTTAATCCTTACTGATCATTTGAGCTCACCCTATTTATGTATTGTTTTTCAGAGGATATAAAAAATGTTTTTGGTTGCAAAAAAGTAAAAATAGGTATGGATGATTTTGAAGATAATTCACAAAGTTAGAAGATCATATTCCATGATTCTAAAAGCACTAAACTAATGATGTCTTGGGATTCGGTTTTTTTCATCTATTAAGTATTCCTTAAAAGAAATTTCATATCAATGTACATCAATATTAGGTCGTTATAGTTGGTATCAGATCGATGTTTTAGTAAACCATTGGAAACTACGATACGAAAAATTTATTGATATCCATAGATATATTTATATGTTATGTCTATGGATTTCTATATGGCTATGTATAACAATAGTTTACAGTCCTATAATTATGGTAATAATCTCGAATAACATATTATTAAACCATATATGACAGACATTTAATGTATTACCCATTGATTATATTGTTTTACTCGTTTGATTTTTTCCTCTCACACTATACGTTTGGGGTTTTAGATGATATCCAGAACTTGAAGGAACCATATTAATGATCAATTCCATGGGTAATTAAATAATTTTCCTCCTGAACAACTAAATGTTATCAGAAATGGAATCCAAAACATATTTCTAAACATACACAAGCTATGAATCATTCTTTACATAAAAATTAGCACAAAGGGGAACATCATTCTATTATTTCGTTCACGAGGAAATGTCCACCTTAATTAAGTGGGCCATTTGATCAACTTGTTACTAAAAAATAAATTAGTACCATTGAAAATAGATTTTCCATATGTCGCTATTCAGATAATGAAATGGTCCTTTTGTATGTTTATCATTTAGAAGGTGATGCAAACCATGTGTTTCCTCAAATTAATATTACATGGTATCAAGATTAATTTGAAACCATGGAATAGAATAACTTCAAGAACTTGTTTTTCCATAATAACATTCATCATATTCCGATATTAAAAATGGAAAAGGGGTTATTTTCTCTTAAAAAAGGATTATGAATCAATTGGTAAATACAAGACAAATTTTACTAGACATTTAAAGTATTTTTTTGGCTTTATCATCCAACCTAAATATAATGTTGGTCGATTCTTCAGTTGAATAAACCATGTATTCAAATGGAATTAGCTATAAGAGACTTTAGTAGCTAGTAAGATATTGTGCATTATACTATCAAGGTATGAATGGATATTGGTTTTACATATCAATCTCTTGGTTTTGATAAGAAATAAAATATAGGGTTCATAATAAAATCTAAAAACAATGGTGAAAAGAAGATGAATTTTTCATTATGCTCAACATGTGGAATAAAGCATGGCGGAGATTTTCATAAAGGGAATATAAATTTTTTTACATGTGTAACATATGGCCATCAAGTAGTTGGGTGCCGAATTAATGAGAAAAATTTTTCTAATGATGTGAATAGAGAAAATATTACAGAGACTGCACCACATACACTTCAATTCTAAAAGTAAAAGGAATTGAAGAATTATTTTAACCAAATGGCCTAATAAAAGATTTAATAATTATCGATGTTATCAACCTCTTATGTCTAAAATAAATGGAATGTCACATTCGATCACTATTAGTGATGTTGAGTATAACAAACAATTAGTGATTATGTGCTTATGAAATGGGATTCTAAAATAATGTTGTAGGATCACGTTTATAATATTATGGAATATTAAAATATGTATGTATTGGACCATAGTGGTTTTTTATAATTATATGGTACTAATAACCATGAGAAGTGATTGAAATATATTTGTAATCTATATGATATAAACATAACAAAGGGATAAGGATATGGTGATATGTTTGATAGTGATATCATGGTTTGAGTATATAGAATTTTAGTATTTTTTGTGTGTGTAAAGAGTTTGTTTTTAACAATGCATGTTTTAACTAAGGTTATAGGGTATTTCATGTCACTACCATGTTTTTTGAGAATGAACGAATAAGTTATACACATATTTTGAATGTGACAACCATGAACTACCAAATGAGATATTGCAGAAAAATTTTAAGTTGATTTAGTTCAGGTCTTTCTAAAGTTTTAAATTTTCAGCTTTTGGTAGGATTATAATGTTATCCATTGATGGATAGTATAATTAAAATTCGAGTTCATGTATGTTATAATAATGTATTATCTCATTATAGGTGGGATTATTCATATTTGATATCATATTATAATATTTTGTGTTAGGATTGAAGGAATTTACTATCATTCTATCACATGATATGATAACACTTCAATAATTAACAACTAAACCTCATTTCATTAAATAAGATATTGAGGGTAAATTTTTTTGGGAACAATAAATGGCTAGATGGTGCCAAAATAATATAATTATTTCTTCTAAAATTCATCAACTTTAGGAAAATTATCTTGAAATAGAAATTTATATCCTAGTACCTTCTTATCTGATGAATTAGATGGTCCATTAAATAATAATTGATTTATGCATTTATGGTTGTTAAGTTTCTCAAAATCATATTCTCTATCACTATCCATCAGAACATGATTGTTGGACATCACTACCATATCCATGTTTTCATTTATCTCTTATGTTCTCCTATGTGGAATACCAGTGATGAGTTAATTTGGGTAACTATTTTGTTTCTAACATTTCATTTTAAAATGATGTTTTAGTATTCATTTTAACTATATGGGTTTCCATGATGGAATAATTCATGTAGTAAACTATTTATATCCCCGATGAATCTCTAGGGAGAAATTTATTTAAGGGGGTAGAATGGGACACCCCGAGATTTTATAAGATAGATTGTTTTAAAAAATTTGATGTATTTTCCTACATGATTCACCAATATTAGCTTTCACTATATGCAACACTATATTACCTTACAGTATACAGAACACAATTCTTGGATTGTGTTACACAAAAGAGAGACCTTCCTCGGTATCTTATGTTCTACGTAACAACGAGCTTCAATAAACAATGATACATTATTAAAATATTATTATTTAATGGGATATATTCTAGCCATTATGAATAATAATGACCAAATTTTTAATTTTATATAACATTATCATTAATATTATGTATTTTCTAGACATGATATAAGAACAAATTAAACTTTTATAAAAATAGATGTAATTTTCAAAAAATAGAGTTTTTTCTCCTTTTGATGTCACACCAATTTTAAATTTAGTTTTTAAATATTTTATATGTTATATTTGAAAAAATATATTTCTCATTTTTGTTAAATTTATTTTAATAGGTTTGCATTATTTTTTTTATTTTTTAAAATCAACGTTATTAATTATTTTCATTACTATGTTTAAAGGTAAATCAGGTAATTAAAGGTAAGAATAATATTATAAAATTACCTTAACACCTTCAAGATCCTATGGATGAATAAATTGAACCATTATAATTTATGGTTCGAAATGGAATAACTCAATGGCCACTTTCCCTTGAATATAAAATAAATATAATAAAATCAATGAATGTGACAAAATGACAAACTCTCATTTTATATAACTATATTAGTTTAAATTTAGGGATTATCAGGGAATAAAATTCACTATAGTTTGTCTAAAAATATATAATATAACTATATACATCATAGAAATTTATTTATAATTTTTATAGAAAAAATAATTATCATTAATGATGGCTCAATAGTTATGTAGAAATAATTTTATTAATGTAATTATCAAATAAAAGATAACGGAAATATTATAAAATATATAATTTGAGTGAATTAATTTCATTCACTAGTTTTATGGATTCATTTTACATGTTATTTATGGTTTAAAATAGTTATTTCTAACATATATCTATGTTATTATATTTTTAAAAAGTCAACTAATGAATAGTGTCAATATTAACACTATTGATATTTTAAATAAATTATATTTTATTATATTATATAAAATTCAATAAAAATAATTACAATTTTCCAAATAATTAGGAATAAGGTACATATGTAACCTATAGTCTATTTATGTCTCCTTTTTTATTTTATAATGACTATATTAACCTATAGTAAATAAAAATACATATTTCCATGGTAAGAGTTAATGAAATTAATTAATGGTATATCAAAATTATAAGGTTTAAAATAAAACCAAAAAATGTTTACAAAAATTATTATATGAATAAAATTTAATAATAATTTCAATCAGATCTATTTTGAGTTGTTTAATAGACACTTTTACATCAAAATAAATTATGTATTATTTAAATCAATGATAGTAACAAAATATCATTATCTTGGATTTTAATATTTGTTATGTGTCCACATAGAGAAAAAAATAAAGATATGAATGAATATAAATTTATATTTTTATATAATTGAAACCATTTTTATATATATTAATTTTTAATTTTTAAAAGATATATAATTACCTTAAAAGTCTCTATAATTCTAAAACAATATATATTTAATTAACATAAAAATAGAATAAATGATTTTAAAAATATTAATTTTGGTATATTTTGGATTAATTAATGTTTCCAATAAATTTAAATGATCTATAAGTTTTATTATAGATGTTCTAAATCATTATATTCAAATTCTTGCTTTGTCTTATTGAACATTATGTCAAATTAAATGAATAGTACTAAATTTGGAAATAATAATATCTTATTGAATTAATTTAATATTAAATTATTTAAAAATCACAAAGATGTGAAATAATCACAAGAAGATAAGATATGGTCGAACATGTGTTATAAACTAATTTTATTCGTAATTTTTATTGATTTAGATCTATAATAGTTTTATTATATTGAAATATTTTGGGATTTTCCTACAGTGACCCTCTCATCTCTTATGAAAAGGAATCTCCTCCAACATTTCATCACACTTCCATGAGCCTTATATCACAACCATACCCTAACCATTTCTCATATAAACATTATGATTTGACATCTGGAGGTCCTGGGTTTCCAAAAATTCCACCCCTGGTGTCCCTAATTGGAGATCCAAAGGATGTCCAACGAAGAAGAGGTAATTGCTTTTCCAATTCAATTCAATTTATTTTCTTCTGCTACTCCATATTTATATGTTGATTATATATTAATGTAATGTATCTAGTATATTCTACATGCTGATATTTTTTAAAATTTATTGTACATCCTTATACCTCTTTTTATCTATCCTACGAATAACGATATCACTATTCGTGTGTACGTACGACTTACCATTTCTGTGTTGCGGTGTAATTTCTTATTCAAAACTACTTTATTAAAAACTATATAATGATTATTATAATGGATTTAAATAATTAATATAACATAATAACGGTTATATATAATTAATATACCATACAATTAGTTACCATGTAACTATCAAGATAATGATATCGCCGTCCGTGCGTAGGTACGACCTACCGTCTCCATGACGCGGTGAGATTCATTCTCAACATTAAAAATTCAATAATGATTATAAAAGATATATGATGAGTTAAAATAATTTTTATGAACATAATATCATTAATAAAATACATATTATTCATAAAAAACATGATTTACATAGATAAACTGGAAGGAGAAAAATGAAGTAGTTAACACCAGAAATAAGGATTATATTGAAATACTATTAACAAAATGATATAATAATATCATATATGATGTCATAAATTTAGATATGGCCCTGGAATAATTTAATAACATGTTTTAACCATTATACACGAGGACAACACACTCTATACTAATGTAAATTACCACATAAGTGATAATTTTGCAATCTCATTTTTGTTTTATAATGTTTATATGTATGTATTTACTAGGGATATATTTAACCTCAAGATCCATGATTTCTAAAATTTATTTCAGAAAATGTTTACTATTATTATATGTATGTTAAAATTTATTTTTACACATTTTTTATTTTTACTACATGTTATGGAAGTAATTATTCTTTTATTTCCCATACGAGGTACTTTTTGACATTTCTAGAAAAAGTATGAGAAGAATGATTTTTTAACATGTACGACATGACCAGATATTTTTGATTTCAAAATTACATATTTCAATAATTATTTCCCTATAATCACACTATATTATTTTCACATAAAAATATTTATTTTAAAATTTTGTTTCATTTTGATGAATGAAAACGTTTTTGATAAAGAAAGGATATTTTCTTCCAAAATAAATTTCATGAGTTTTATAAAAATTATTTTCCATCTTGGTGAAACTCGGTGAATAGAGTTATATTTATATCCCTATTATCCCTATTATTTATTTTATGAAATTATATTTCATAAATCCTTTTGTTTTATATCAATTATGACAGAATGATGTTTAAAAATCCCATTTTATTTCATTAGTTATACTATGGAATAAAATTTATGTTTTTGAGGAACACATAAGAATGGTTTCATTATGAGATGGTTGGGACTTATATCTTCCTCCCATTCATTAGGTAAATATTTATATTTGATTTGATAGATACAATAGGAATGAATGGTAAATATGGTTCAGTTATACAGGGATGAAACATTTAGTAAATTTGATTTATTAATACCTAGCTGGAAAAGCATTTAAACCTGGTTTAGTAATGGAAGTCTTCCACTATGATGATCTTGGAAAAAATACCTTGGATATAATGGAAAGAATTTTATGTGCTTAATTATTCTAAAAAATTCCATGAATTATTTTAATACTATTTTATCATGGATAATGTTTCATTATGATTTATAAATTACGTAGTACAATGATTTATTTTATGACTTGTGATATAGATATTTAAACATTATGTTAATGTTTTTTTATTTCTTATGTTTATAGTTTGTTTTATGTTCTCCTGGTGTACCCATACTGGGTATTTTAGCTCACCATTCTATGTTTTATTTTCCCTATGATGTAAAGAATTGTTTTAGGTCAGGAAAAAAAGGAATAACTTTATAGGAGATGTTGAAGATATTTCACCACGTTAAGATATTATATTCCATGTTTCCAAAGGAAAAAGACTAATAATGTCATGGTCATTTGTTAATGTCATATATTAAGTATTCCTCTAAAGAATTGTAATGTCTATGTACATCATTATTGGGTTGTTATAAGTTTAAAATGAATTAATGTTATAACAATAGAGTGGACAAGTATGTATAAATTTGATTCAATTAATCCATGATTTAAAGGATGTGTATACAGTCAACGAGAAGGAGAGAACATTGGTCTATGCATATATTAATAAATAAAATATAATTATATTCCATAAAATATATATTACTATTTTTTAAAATAATGTAATGGAACAACATTTTAAATAGTGGCTCAAGAAAATGATAAAATAATATGTAATTTATCATTATTTTAGTTTCTTTTACAGAAATATTTATAATGAATCATGAATAAAATACACAAACCCATCAATTATTGGGAAAAATTAACAATATATATATATGAGTAAAACATATATACCAAATAAAATATGCACATTTTGTTATTAGAGAGAGATTGTGAGGTTGAGAGAAAATGTGTTACCCATTGGGGAAGGGTTGATTTATAAGTTCCCTCAAATCATGTCCCAACATTCTTGGTGTGTCTATACAAATGTACTAATGACCAAATTATGTTTTTAAATAGTTGATTCATAATAATTTTCCAGTCTATTTGAATTTTACTATCCATTTATTATCATATATCATTCATTTATTGAACATTTGTTTCTCTCATCGACTACTTTTGGTTGTTAATTACTTTCTAAAAAAACATTTAGTATGATGAAAAAGGTAAAAGGATTTATAAAATATCATAATAATCACTGATTTTGAATAATTAGATGTTATTATTTATATACTATGTATTATGTTACATACTTTATAAAAAATAGAATTAAATTATTAATGATGTTTCTGTGTGCTCATTTTTTATAATAAAATCTAATATTAATAATTATTATAAATTTCATTATTATAATCCCAAATATCTCCTTCCAAAATATAAATCATTTCTGGAATATTTTTTTTATTTTTAAATTACAATTACAAAAATAGCTAATAAAGAAGTTATTAAAAATGGAATACATCATAGATCGTGGAAGTGAATCAACAGAAATATAGCTGATGATTTCATTTTGGAATTAAAGGGAGGGAATGAAGAAATTGAATTGAAATTAATTTAATAACATTTTAGTATAAATATTATACCAATTAAAGTAAAAAATTATGTATTGGGGTGATTTATATGATACAAAAGAAGATAATGATTGAAAATAACTGTTTTGATATAATTTCATGTTCCATTAGTTTTCCCCACTTGTACAACATATCATGACATGATAGATAGTTCTATTTCTTATATAATAAACTCTATAAAATGAAAAATTTATTCGGGAGAGTATTTGTTTTTTCTTTATAAAGCTAAGGGGCTTCGAGGTTAAGAGAAGTGGGTGGTGAATATGGTATTTCTAAGGGGATGAGGTGAGTCTATTATTATAAAATAATAATAATTTAATAATTTAGGCTATTTTCAATGAATATTAATTATTCACACAAATTTTGAATTCTTGTTATTAAAAAATTTATGGTTATTAAAAAAATTTATTAATCAAAAATCGAATGACAAATTTGAACCACTATCATAAATGAAATGAATGAAAGAAGGTTTTTATTAGGGTAAAATATATTTTATGTTATGAAATGTTTGATGTAGGTTTCTATATTCAACATATTAATTTTAAATTTGGTATTTTCATTCACAAATACATATTTATTGATAAAAATGGTTCATATTTTTTTATGAAAATTAATCCATGTTGATTTAATAAAATTTATAGTGTTCATAAAACTATATTTTAATACAATTCAAAAAAATAATTATTCCAAATAAGTAAAAATAATAATTATATGATATTTTTTACATCACATTTCCAAAAATACTTTTTATTTTACAAAAATAATTTACTAAATAATATAAATATTATTTTTTATATTAAAATCAATATTTATATAAAACACTAATTTTTTTGAAACTATCCTCTTCTTGACTCATAAAAAATGAAATGTGATTACATAAAAACATATAATCATTCCTATAAAAATATATAAAAATATTTTATAAATATATAACATTCTTAAATTATTTTAAATTGATCCTAAAATGTGATTTATTTTAAATAAAAGGTATATTTTTTATATAAATAAAATTATTCTTTCCCTGCATCAATTTTTATTTCGTTTTTATAACTTCTATTTAATAATATGTTGATATGACTTAATATTATTAGGTGTTTAAATTTTATAAAATATTCAAATGTATGAAAAATAGTTAAATTCATAATGTAAATTATTTTTATAAAATGATGTTTGGTTCATTTTTCTTCCCTATAATTCTCTTCTTCATATTTTTTTCATTTAATAATATTAAAATAGAATATGGTGCCATTTTTTCATTGTATCCTTAAGATCCCTTATTTCTTCTTCGAACTTATTATTTTGAAAAAAACATTGAAAATATTTTCATATTATTTTTTATAACATCGAATCTATGATTCATGATTATTATAGAAAATTCATTATAAGATAGATAATTCTAAAATTATACCATTTATGGGTGATGAATATGAGGGTTATATAGAATGTTCTTATTCAAGAGGGATACATGGAAAAAACTAATTCAATTGTGACTAATTTGGTTGGAGTCTTATTTAATAGGCCATAACTCTAATGCGATGATGAATCTGAAAGTATCAATGTATCTAGGACTTAGATTTATCTTATTTTAGAACATTTTTATTTTTCCATGGAGATATATGAATGAATTTGTCTTCTGAAATGTAAAACTCTAAGACTCATCAATATTAATCAATAGATCTATTATTTCAACCTCATGGTTCGTAGATGTGTTGTTCAATATGTTTAACCTTCACTACTATTTTTTCATCGATTTTATGTCCAGGTATATTAAATTCCACAAATTCATCCACATAGGATTTATTTCCTTATTAATTTCTATAGATAGATTCAAAAGGATTCATTCATATTCATTTGGGGAATCTTTTGGCCCTCCCTCATTTTAATAACAACAAATCAGGTTCAATCTTATTCAATCATGTTCATTTATTTCACATCATATTTGGTTATTTTTAATTATAATTAATAATGATTATCTATGTTCAATTATAAGTTCTACTTATTCTGTAAAGGTTTATATTAAAATATTGAAAGATAAAAGAATTGGTTAAGTATAAGTCCCTAATTTTTATAAGTTTGTGTAATCGATAGAATAAATCTATGATATTCAAACTCACAAAAAGAACAAACGAGTCTCTAAAGGAACAATTGAGTCACTGATAGACTAACTCACTAATAGAATAACTCACCAAAATAATAGAGGACACAATGACCAAAAAAATGAGTTACCGATTGACTGAAAGATCAAATGAGTCACTGATAGACCTACTGACTCACCGACAGCCCAACCCACAAACTGACACATGGTCATACCCAGAGTAGAACTCATTGATAAAAGGAGTCATTGATGCACTAACCTACAAATAGAAGGGTTCACCGATAGTGGACATACCGATAGAAGTACTCACTGACAGACTGTTCCAAATTTCATTACTCTATATATTGAAAATTTTTAACAAATTGTAATATTGGTTTTTTTATTGGTACAAATTAACATGTATAACTTTTATTAGACATTATTAATGTGTATTTCATAGGTACTAGGTACAACAGAAGTCCCAATAATTCTATATTTTGGACCTTCCAAAGAGAAAAATGGAATCAATTGGAAAAAATCACTCAAGAGATCTTGTGATGAAAAGAAATAAGAGAACACCACTAGTATGATAGAAAAAAATAAGATATTTTGGTGCATCATAGTTAAAATCACTCTTATAGTAAAATTACTCTATAGTGGAAAAAATTCAAATAATATCTCATTTTTCCTAGAAACCAGAACGTAAAACATCCACGACACCCTATTTTTGTGTCTGTTTCCAGAAGAGGACTCAAGATTCACATATGATAAAATTAATAATTCCAAAAGCTTCAATCTCAACAATCATATCAATCAAATACTTTTTTAATTATTTTATTCTCTATTGTTTTCAATGATATTACTTTTTGAGTTGAGTGTGTATATGTGGTATAAACACATCATGTATGTAGTGCTAAGTTGGAGGATATAAGATATCCTAAAACTACAATTCTCTTACACTATATTATATCATTAAGAACAATTTAGTATGTCTCTATGTTACTTGGTTGTAATATTTTTTCCTTGTATAAATATGATATATTTCTTGATTGACCTAGATTTCAATTTATGTTTTTGTAAACCCAGATCCAGGTTGTGGATAAATTTATATTAATTTAAACTACTTAGTGGCGAGTGATCACCAAGTAGAGAGGATTATTTATAATAATGTAAAAAACCCTCTTGTTGTATTCTAGGTTGCAATTTGAAATGTAGTTTTCTTCATTTTCACCCATATTTCATAAAACCAAGATTTACATTGTTATTTGATCTTAGATATTATTTATAACTATTTCGGTTTGGTAAATTAGTTTTAAAATTTATATCGTTATTTCAAATTGGTATAATAGATAGTTACTAAATCTTTTGGGAATTTAAACAATATAAATATTACAAATTTAATAATTTGATTATGTTTCATGTTTTTATTTTAAATTGGGGGATTTTTTATCCATGGTTTTCAAAAAAAAATTATAGGAACTCAATTCACCATTCTATTGAGTGTCTTACTCTGACCAATATTTAGTATGTATGTAATTCTTAATATTATAGTTTCAAATTTTTTAAAGGGTTTTAAAAACTTTTAACTCTGTTTTTAGTTGTGTTTTATAAATCTCTAAATTTATATTAGTTATAAATTTTCTTCTCTTTAAAAAATTTATGCATTATTATTCAATAGAGATAATAGAAAAGAAGGTTATGCTACCAAAAGACCCCATAATTTAATGGTAAAAATGATTCCTCGAAGAAAATTAAATTTAAAAATCAGGTAGAATTTTTGGGGTTTGATATTTGGAATATAATAGAAGAAAAGTATGAAATACTAATGAATAGAAGAAATAAATGGAGTGATGTAATGAAGGATTTATAAAAAAATAATTGTAATGATATAAATTCTCTAATTTTTCTTTAGGTGATGAAGAATTCAATAGAATATATGCATGTAAATATACCTATAAAATTTGTGATACCATAACTATTTCAGATGAAGGAACCACTAATTTATAAAAAATGGTAACTAATAAATATACTACTAAGTATGATAATTTCAAGATGAATTATAATGAACCCATTTCTGATGTTTATATCAGGTTCAAAGATATATTAAATAAAATTGATAATCTTGGATATCCAGTGGATGCCAAATAAAAAATCATGCAACTACATTAATTTCTTCCTAAATGATGGAGAGGAAACTCAATATCAATTTTAGAATCATGTGATATCAATGTGCTTCATGTTATGGAGCTAACAGAAAATCTGATGATGTACGAGGAAGAATTAAAGGACAACAAAAAAGAAGTGGATGAAAAAAAAGAGAAAGTAATTTTCTTTCAAAACCACTAATTCTAAAAATAATGAAATGGATAGGGTAAAAAATCATTCTGATATTACATGTAATGAATATTCACAATCATAAAGTGATGAGGAAATAGATCAATTATCCATAAGATTTATAAAGTTTTATATAAAGAAAAATATTCCCAAGAAACCCAACTACAATAGTAAAAATGATAATAAGGGAAAATGGAAAAGGATTAGAAAAGGTTTGATAACTCAAATGTATTAGTTTTGTATGAATATAAGCGATGAATAAAAATTACTTCTAATTGTCCTAAGTTAAAATATTAGAATAAATAAAAGGAAATATATAAATAACACAGGAAGGAAATGAAGCCCACCTGGAGTGATTTTTAGGATATCTCTAGGGATTCAGAATCATCAGTTGATGGGAAAGGTGTCAAGGAAAACACATGTTTCATGAAAACACATACGAGGTAACCCTTAAGCCTTCTGTATAGAATTCTAATTTTATTGGATATGAATCTGATTCCGAAAATACGAATAATGAATAAATGGCTGAATACTTCCAAATTCATGTGGATACATGCAATGATTTTAAAAAAAATAGAAAAAATTGAAGAAAAAATATTATCTCAAATCTACATTCAAAACCCAGCTTACTATATAGAAGGGAAAAACATTTCAATTTCTTAGTTAAAATAATAAGCTTCTGTTATAAAATGAGAAAGTGAAAAGGTACATAGAGAAGTCTACAAAAGGGGAAAATAATTATAAACAAATGATTGGTAAGAAAGTAACTCATAGGTATACTATTAATATACAATACCAACCTAGAGAGAGGAAAAAAGCTAAAAATAATTTTATAACAAAATCTGGAAAAATTGTTTTTATGTCCAAAACATATAATTTTTCTGTTAGTTCTAAAAATGGACATCTTTCTATTATGGCCAGTTTTTCTTGGGCAAATAATGTTTATTTTTTAAATAGTTTACAAATTACTTATAGTGGACTGATAAACAAGTATGGGTTCCAAAAGCACATATTACTATAATTACCAGACATAAACTAATCTGGGTACCAAAATCTTCCCTTGTTTTATCATATTATAGGAAATCAATTTGGGGAGATCCTATAAAAGTCTATAGTTCATAGAAAGTAGATGTTCAAGTCGCATGAAAAAATATTATTCATACATCAAAAATATTTTAATTATTGATGGTGGTCATGTCACATATGGTGACAATTCTAAAGGAAAAATAATTGGCCTGGCCAAATTGGTAACTCTATTTTAGTTTTAATTTACATTTTAATTGTTTTATGGATTAAAGTACAATCTACATAGTATCTATCAGTTTTCTAATGATTATTTAAATATTAAATTTGAAAATGATACAAGTAATTATTTTAATTATAAAAATGAATACGTATTTACTTCCATTATAAATGAAAATGTGTATTTTCTATCATATATTCCTCAGTGTCTCAAAACATTTCCATCTTATGTTCCATTCACAAATATTTTTTGCTCTAGAATAGGATATTAGGACATTTTAATAGTCATTCAAATAGAAATATTAATAGTAAATAAATATTTAAAGATCTACCCAAACTTGATTTTACAAATGAAAAAGTTTATAAACTATGTCAAAAGGGTAAATAGAGTCAAATGTATTTCAAAATAAATAAAGATGATTCAAATTATCAACCACATTAATTTGTTCACAAGGATTTGTTTATTCCATCTAGGGTTTCTAGTCTTAATGGGATGAACTACATCTATATTATAGTATATGGCATCTCTAGATACACTTTGACGTTTGTTGTTGCTCACAAAAAAGATGATTTCTATTACATCATTACTAATTTAAAAATAGTAGAGAACCTAAGTGGACTTAAAATTAAAACATTAAAAAGTGACCATATATGTGAGTTTGAAAACCATGAATTTGAATCATTCTTCACAAAAAGTAGCTATAGTCAAAATTTCTCTACTACCAGGACACCCCAATAGAATGGTATTGTAGAAAAAAGAAATTTAATGTTAAAAGGGATATATCAGACTATCCTTAATAAATATAACTTAACAATCTATTTTTTTGGAAGAATATATAAATAAATATTTTAATATAATTAACAATCTTAATTGGGCTAATTCTTAAGATAACCTCTTATGGGGCATGTAATAGTAGGAATCCCAAAGTTAGTAACCTCAATGTTTTTGGTTGAAATGTTTATATCCATAATAAAAAAGATAATCATTAAAAAATTCATCCAAAAATGATGAAGGAATTATTATAGGTTATTCAATACCTAATATATCTTATAAATTATTTAATAAAAGAACTATGTGTGTGGAAGAATCTATACTTGTCAAATTTGATAAAACAGACCAAGATGAACCACGTGCCTCTCTAGAAAATATTACGGATGATCTGTCCAGTATGGACATAAATACAATGTCATATGGACCTGCTATTAAACAACATATTAAATCATCTAGTTCTAGAAAATATCCATACTCTAGTAATGATGATCCCAAACCTATTGAAGAATATGAAATTACTATACCATTTTAATTATGATCTATAATAATCCTTAAAAATCATCCATTACATACTATAGTTTGAGACCTATATATTGGGATGTACTTAAGAGAATATTTGAGAAACAAGATTGAACATAACTCTTTTCATCATAACATTAACCTAAAAAAATCAAATATTTAATCACCGATTTATTTTGTGTAATTCTTATGTAAGAAGAAGTGAATCAATTTGAATGAAATAACATTTGGAAACATGTAGTTGGGCCCAAAGATACCTTAAATGTAGGCACTAAATGGGTGTTAAGAAAAAGAAGTTGATAATGGAGGTAATATTGTAAAAATAAATGTATATTGGTTGAACAATGTTATAGTCATACAGAAGGGATTGACTCTAAAGTTTTTTTCCAAATTTTATAGAATTGTGGCCTTTAGAATCTTTCTTTCATATGCAGCTCATCTCAATTTCAAACTTTCTCAAATGGATTTTAAGAGTGAATTCAAAAATGAGAATATAGTTGAGGATGTATTTTGGAACATCCCCCTAGTTTTATAAACCCTCATTTTCCATGTAAAATTTTTAAATTAATAAAGGTTTTATAAGGTCTAAAACAACCTCCAAGAGATTAGTATGATTGGATCATCATTTTTCTAATTTCAATTGGATTCCAAAAAGGTTTCACTAATCCTACTCTCTTAGTAAAAATAATTTCTAATGAATTTTTCATTGTTAACATATATATTGATGATATAATTTTTGGATCTTAAAAAATTCTATACGTCCTAATTTTTCAAAAATGATGCAATGTGAACTTGAAATGTGTTTAATGGGGTTACTCAAATTCATTCCTGGATTTAAAATACATTAAAATAAAGAAGATATTATTTAATGCCAATGTAAATATGTTAAATATCTTTTAAAAAGGGTTGGATTTAAACGTACAAAATATAAGGATACTCCAATGAGTAACACATGTATGTTGGATCTTGATGAAACTTGTAAATCTATCGATCAAACCACTTAGAGATGAATGATTGGGAGTTTACCCTAAATAATCTCCAGTAGGACTGACAAAATGTATAGTGCATTTATGTGTGCTATTTTTCATGATATCCCTAATGATTCTCATTTAATTATTCCTAATGATTTTCAATTACCTAAAGTATAATACAAACATATGATTATTCTATCCTAGAGTACGTAAATTTGTTTTATATATTTATTAGGAGGCTGAATTTGTGGGTTGTAAGATATATAGAAAAATAACCTCTATAACATGTACGTTTTTTACAAGTCTCTAGTGTCATTGTGTAGTAAGAAGCAATAATATGTTTCATTATCTACTACCAAATCTTAATACATAACTTCAGGTAGTTTTGGTTCATATATTTTGTCGATAAAACACAAATTACTAGATTATAGATATCGGTTTTGACATGTACCTATAAATTGTAACAATATAAGTTCTATTAAAATATCAATAAATTCTGTTTCTGATTCTAAAACAAAACATATTGATGTAAGACATCACTTTTTGATAGATCATTATAAAAAATGTTATATAATTATGGAATTTATTAGGATCAAACATTATCTTGCAGATATATTCAGTAATCCATTGAACTTTGAGATGATTAGATACATCAAACCTGAGTGAGTGATGACTAATTTTTAAGAACCTGTAATCAATAATAATGTGTTCAAACATAGTGTGGGTGTCTCACCATTAGGATGATGAAAATTCCATCCCAACACTGATTTTTTCATGTTATTTCATGTCGACACCAACAATGTCATGCTATGTCTTATCGACGATGATAGTTTCTCACTGATAGTTGTCTCACTAAAACCAACACTGATGTCTCACCAACACTATTTTCTTTCTGACACCGAAACAAATGTCTCACCATTGGCCAATTATTAATAGAGTTGGATTTTCTATATCGGTTTTAACAACTATATATTTAGTTTTACTTTTTTATTTTTAAATGAACCTGGTTTACCCATTTTCACTTTATAAATCAATAAGTTATCAAATTGAGTCAGTTTATACTATTTGTTACTCTCATACATTATCTCTCACACTCATACCTTTTCTATTTTATGATCAGACATTTCACCTTCCTACCCTTTGACTGAACCTTAATAATGTTTAGATTAATGGATGTCTTCCAAGGATCTGAAGACAAGTCGAATCCAGCCCAGAGTTAGAAATGAGAGTCGAGAAATTCTCATCCATTCAATCTTGCTCTTGTGAATCATGTGCTAAATACTGGGAAGTGGGTATTCATATAATTTTTAATGTAATGTAATTATCATTCATTAAGAGTGTGGTAAACACAAGGGTGGCTAGATTTTTTTCATATAATTAAATCTTTTATCACATTATGCAAGTTCACAAGTTATATATAAATGCAGAGTTCAATCTAGAAGGTAGTGAGATGTATAGGATTAAATATGTGGTAATTAGATAAATAATTTAATTTCCATCAAGGAATTGGGTGAAATTCTTGAATGTTCCACATTAGGGAGTATTTGATGACAACCAAGGGATTACTCCACCTACCACTAGAATATTTTCTAAGAGACATCTTTAGAAAAGATTACAATAAAAAAGGAGCACATAAGTCTTATAGCCTCAGATTTGGATGTGGAAAGAATACATCTATATAAATTTATTAAACATAAATTATGTACCTAAAATAGGACTTTACCACATTCAAGTACTAGGATGTGTACTTTTTATATTTACTATGTAAAGGGAGTGAAGTGAATCTATGTAGGCATCTGATTGTATATATAATTGATTTGATAAAGAAATACATTAAGTAAAATTCTTTGTTCTAACCATGGTGGATATCTTCTATGCTACAGGAAAATAGGACGTGTCAGTGAAAATGAAGAATCCATTATTGTATATAGTGGTGAATTATTCAATAAGAATATATGAAAAAAGAATGAAGAATATTTTGAATCCCGAGAAGAGGTTTTGGGTTGGACATGAAGAGAATTTATTTGAGTTTTTCAATCCTCTTCAGAATACTGTTAGGACTAGAGATGTGGTTGTTCATGATCTAGGATGAGATAAAGTGGCAGAATATTCTAATGATGATGATAGATAATAGGAAGCTAGACCTGTTACATAGGAAAGATCTCCTCTATATGATAGGAGTGACCCAAACATTGCTGATAACATAAAGAGAATGACCTTTAGACCACCCAGTCCACCTCTAACTGTACCTTCAAAAGAACCAATTTTACATAAGGATAAGGAAACTGAAGAGTCAATAATAGTTGACTGTGTGAGTAGATAAAAAGTATTAGAGAATTATTTTACTAATGATGAATAAGAATATATATATATAAATAGAAAAAAATTAAGTTGATCTGGTCGTGGAGAAAAGGATGATAGAAAATAAGATGAAAAAGAAAATTATTGATTTGATAAGAATGAAAAACTAAGTTGAAGTGAAAGGGGATCTTATCTTCTTGGTGATGATCCAGTGGAAAATGGATAGCTTGCTAATATTGTTGATCAAGAACAGATTATAGAACATCCTGATTAGGTAGAAGATGTTATGGGATCAGAAGAAGAAAGAGTTGAATTTGGTGATGCAATGGGAGATCATATATTACTTATGCACCAGTTAGTTTATTCTAGTAGAAGATCTCAAGATTATGGAGAGTGGTAAGTAAGAGGAGATCTGTTTGAGGGGGGAATCAATATTTTAGAGCTCAAGTAGAGGGGGATCCCCAAGCTATAAGTCTGATAGTTAACACACTCACTCTTTTATAAGACTGTCTGTCTCCAGAATAGAAAATCCATATTGGCTATGTTATCTTGGGCTGGTAATATTCATATTCTGATACTGAAGATGATAGAGTAGTTCTGAAGAGAATAGGGTTTGAGGAGCTGGTACACTCTGAGATGCTTCCTAAAGGTGCATTAACTTCTTCTCCAGCACCTATAGTGGGTCATGTTCCAAGTGACTATGTCACTATAGATGGTTTTGAATGTTTCAAGGAAGAAATTTTCTACAACATTATGAATTTTTTTATTTCATATTCCCATTTTTATATTTAGTGAAAGTGATGAATTTATACTCTATAGAAATGTTATTTCATATGTTGAACCCATATGGATTGAACTCATTGATGCTATTGTGAGTGATAATCAAAAGCTGAGAAATTGGTTGACTGAATTGGCTTCTAATGTCAACAGTTTGACCTTTAAGTATAATACATCCATAGAGAGAATCGTGAAAGTAATTTAGGTTATTATTTATGAATTTAATTTTCCTAAATTTACCCAATTCATACAAGATATTAGAATCATTGTCCAAGGATCATAAACCTTGTATACTACTATATCTCATTCCTCATACATTGAGGATATTAGAAATATCATTAGATAATAACTGAGAACTATAATATATGGAATAGATAAAAAGAGTCTTTCAAAACTTCAGACGAATAGTGATCATGTCCATGAAATGGTCTTGTTCTATTCTAATATGTCTACTGGTTCTTAGGAATAGATAACTAAAAGGAAGATTATTATTTCAAGAGAATTTCCACTATCCATAATTTGGAAAAAAAATTATGTACCTGGTTGAGATCCTCATAATTCCTCCATTGACAAAGCCTTTAGAGATCAAGTGAAGAACCTCAAGGATTATACACCTAAAGTTTAAAATTTTATTTAGAAAGAAGAGTATTTCCAAAAGTCTATGGAGTATGGTGGGGAAAAATCTATGGATTTCATCATTTTTCTAAATCCATATTTTCACATTCAAAGTACTACAACTGTTGCACAAAAATATGCACCTATCATACCATCTCTGAAACCTACCACCTCAAAACTATCTTCTAATGACTCATTTTCCATCCCTCTCTAGATTTGAAGTTTCTTCTTTGGAACTCCTTCCTTTACTCATCCAATATGGGAACCTTTACTGTATACTTGAATTCATCATCCCTCTCTCAAAATTCATTATGAAGATTCAACATCCTCTAAAAATTTCTCTCCTGCTCCTACAATTGATCCTTCTTCCAAGGCACATAATCACATTCTCCTTCATTAAAGAATAATTAGTAGTTTAGACAACTCTTGGATTGAGGTTTTTTGAAAAAACATTGGTAGACTCTATTGTAATTTTTTTATTCACAATTCTTTATATTGATATTGGAATTTAGTGTAATTTTATTTATCTTTTTTTATTCTGATTATATTATTAATATCATTATTCTTTTTTATAATCCTCCAAATGGGAGAATAAAAAGGAATTATTTAGTTTCCCTATGATTAAGTCTGATTAATTTTTGGAAAAGGTAAGGCCTTATTTTATTTTGAAATATACAAATAGAAATTTTATTTTATGAAATTCATATTTGGGATAGTTTGAAAATCGAAAATTTTGAAAATCAACTAATTGTACATTATAATACCATGATTTGTGATTATCAAAATGGAGGATATTGTTGGCCTTCTTAGGGTTTAATAGTGACAAATAAAGTTAAATAATATCAAATTCCATTTAATTATGTAATATCTTGTTCAGTTATGTTTAATGATACTAATTATGATTAACAATGTTCAAATATATGTTTAATATATTCTATACATGATTATATTATAAGGCAGATAGATAAAACAATTGGCTATGTATGAGTCCCCGATCATTATAAGTTTTAATAACTTTTAGACTGACTCACTGATAGTCTCACTCACCGAAAAAGAAAACATGTCATCTACAGAACATTTGGGTCCCTGATATACTGACTCACAGATAGCCTAACTCACCGATAGATTTGAGTACTCATTAGAAGAATAAATGACTCACTGAATGAATGAATAAGTCACTGACAGAACAAATGATTCACTAACAGACTAACATATCAAATGATTCACCGAGAGACCAAGTGACTAAAAAACATCCCAACTCACCTAATGATGCATGGACCTACAAATATAATGACTCACCAATAGGAAGATTCACTAATTCACTAACCTGTAAACAGAAGGATTCACCAATAATCTGACATACCGACAAAGGTACTCACTGAAAGACTATTGAACATTTCAGTACCCAATAAACTCTATCCTTTTGTCCAACTGTCATATTGGGGTTTTTAATTCTACTAATTTACTTGTATAATTTTTTTTCAGAAATAATTAACATGGAATATGAGCTACAATTTACAACAAATTTCCCAATAAATTTTTATGTTAGTCCTGTACAATATTAAAATTAAATCACTCATGCCAAAAAAAATACACAAATGGGAACCATATCAAGAGAACCCGTGATGAAAAGCTAAAAGAAAGCACATCCATGCTAACTAAAAACAAATTATATATTGTTTTGCATCAATGTTCTAATAACACATGAAGAAAAAAAACTATATAGAGGAAAACCTTATATGAATATCTCATTTTTTCTAGACACCAGAACATAGAGATTTCATGACTCTTTTTTTGTGTTTGTTTCTAGAAGTGAACTCGAGATTCAAATCGGCTACATTCAAGAAGTCTATAAGATTCAATGACAACACTCAAAGTATTATAACACTTATCTAATTATTTTCTTCTTTATTATGTTCGATTTTATTACATTTCAAGTAGTGTTTTTATCTATAGTATAACCACACCTGATCTCTTATGCTGAGATGGAGGCTACAAGATTTCCGCACATACCATTATCTTAATCCATATTTCTACAATTAAGAATAGTGGAAGTGCACCTTATGTGGCCTGGTTGTAATTTTTTTCCCATGAATAAGTATGGTATATGAATATATTTACATTTAAAACACTTTAGTCTATTGTAAACCTAGATCCATGGTGTGGATCAATGTTTATTAATTTTAATGTCATGGGGGTAGGTGATCACCTTGTGGATGGGATTAGGTATCGTCTTGAGAATGAACCTCTTTTTTATTCAATAGTTCAATTTCAATTTTATTTTACTCAATTTTAACACATATTTCAGAAAACTATGTTTTACATTGATATTAGAAATTGTATAGTATTTATAACTATTTTGGTTTAATAAATTTGTTTTTCAAGGTTATATAAATATTTCAAATTTCTATAAATGGAAATAAATTAATATTTTGAGAAATTAATTGAACAATAAAACTATTATAAATCCACCTATTTGATTAACTATAATATTTTGATTTCAATTTTAGGGATTTTTACCATATAGTTTTAACTGAAACTTTTATATCGACTGAATTCAGCCATATCTAGAGATTCTTACTCTAAACAATAGAAACTATTTTTATAAATTATTATTTTCAAGTGAATACTTATCAAAGATTAATTATAAATAAAATGATAGATATATCAACAGATACTCAAGTGCATGTGTGGACAATTTAGATTAGACATTAGTTTGAGGGTTTTTGGTCATGATGAAGGTAAAATCTATATTAAGTTGATGTTTAATACTTTTAGATAACACTGAGGTGAAACTTTTGTATTGATCAAATAAAATCAATAATGGTTTTACATGAAACCTTATCACTTTTCTAAAATATATCATTACAAGTTGATTGAATTATAGGAACTTCGAAAAATTTATTATGTGAGGTATCCTTGTGAGATGGATCATTTTACCCAGTATGAGATTATTTCCTTCATATATATTTATAATACCCATGAATAACTTTGTACGATGATATTTAAAACCATATAGATATGTGTAGTGGTTACATCATCCCATTAGAATTTTCAATTAACACTTTAACATGTTTTCATTCCAACAAAATCAATGTATATTAGGTGATATTCTTCTTCAACAAAAATTACCACGAGTATTACTATTTGAGATTTATATATATATTTCCTCTTCTTGAGTGTGAGAAAAATATTAAGATATGAGAATCATTCAGTAGTTGGTTCATTATCTCAGATTATTATGGATTATATAGGCATGTCCCAAATATAAAAACATATTTTCATCAATTATTAACAATAATTATTTCCTGTTTCATATAGAATAGATCATCCTTTGTATATCCACATTATCCCATTGAGCTCTCTTGATTTCATCAAGAATATAAGGATAAGAGAACCATTCAGGAATGTAGGTTTTTATTCCCTCTTTTACGATCTCCAGGTAATTGTATTGCATATTTAATAATATTGGATCCATCTCAATTTTCATCATGGATAACATTTTAAGATCATTTAGTTATAGAGAGTCATCCACATTATTTACCTTTTAGAGATAATAATGGATTAAGTAGTCATAGTCCTTGATCGTCTTTTACCATCTCATTGGTTCATACTAGTATAGATATATATAATATATACTAAAAGATATTAATATATATATATATTTCCCACTTATCTCAATAGATATAATGCCTCTAATTAATCAAAATGAAAATTATACTAGATAACTCCATATCACGTGTTACACAGTTTTACTAATAAATCATCAGCTATCTTGAGGAATATCATATCACATTATCATTTTTTGGAGACAACAAAATGAATTATTTTATACACCATTTTAGATAAAAATAGTTATTTATGTTTAAGTATGTTTAGTATAGGTGAAGTTATAAGAATATTATTCAACTCCAAGAAACTCTCTTCACATTCATTAGCCTCCAAAAGATATACCCATTTCTGATTTATCTTGGTTAGTGGGGTTTAAATCACGATATGGTCATAAAAAATCATCGATAGTACCAATACAATCCTATGAAACGGAATATTATTTATATATTGTTTTTTGATCAAATGCGTAACCAGTTTTCATTTAATTACCCATATATATCCACTTTCTTGTGAGAAAAATAGGCAATAATGTTTATGGATCAATTTAAAAACTATATTTATTTAAATTTTAATATAAAATATGTTTTTTTAATGTCTTGATAAAAATACCCTGTTCAACATTAATTCTACCAAACATTACCCTTATTCACCTTCAGTGATGATATCCTAACTGAATATCAACTTTGTAGAAGTTTTAAGATAAATGTAGCAGAAAAATATTTTCCTCAATCCCAGAAAATGGATGCTTGTTATTTTTTCCAGATCATATTGAGTTTTTGAAAATCAATGATTACATTCATTGGTAAAAATTTCTTATTTAAATAGATAATTATTTTATCCTATAGTGAATTACATCGGAATATAAAACCCTTATTAAGACTATCTAATAGTTTCAGAATTATATCCACCATTTGAATATGGGAAATTACATAAGGTCTCTTGGATATGGGATGAGAAATAGGAATTAGTTCATCTGAAAACCAAAACTCTCTCTAATTAGTAAGACCAATGATCTTTTTAGGGAAAAAATATGTATATGCCATTATAATGGGAATTCCTTCAAATTGGATCCTATTAATTTTATCAATTATTTGAGTTATATATTATTTCTCATAAGAAATCAATACCTATGATTGAGAAGGATTTTTTAAAGAAGAATCATTATTTTCCAAGCACTTTTATATAATCATAATTTGATTTGGGGCATGGAAATTTATTTCCATCTCATGATATTTGATTTTGGATATATATATATAATTCCAATCCATTCCTATTTAACATTTAATAAAACTATATGTATTTTATAAAGGGTTATATGGAGTTTCATCCCATAAATGTTGGATTTGGATGAATTATGTGCCAGAGATATAATAATTGAAAAACATTATTTTTTCACAAAATACATAAATTTCATATCATGAGGTTGTTTTTTAATAATTCTTCTAAAAATAAATGAAATATAATAGTGCGTATAAGAATAAATTGATATATAATTCAATATTTTTGAATTAATTATATGTGTACATGTACCCAAGTCATTTTCATGATCAACTAATAAATTAGTGATAGATAAAAAAATTTTAATAGAATAACGATAATCATAAAATTTATGATCTTTTCAATTAAAACATAAAACTATAGGCAGAGGATTTTTTAAATCCTTATTTTATTATATAACATTAGTGGGACTTTTCATCACCCTTTCATATTCATTAGCATTCTTTCGTGCTTTTTAGAGTTTAAAAGTCTCATTATTCCAAAGCGATCATTACTTGGATACATCATCCCACACTCATGAAATGTGGGACTTTGGATTTTCATTCCTTCTTGTGACTTACACATTGATCCTCTAAAATTATACTTTATTTTATTCATTTTATCTCTATCCCCGTGTTAATAATGAGAATCCGAAACCCCAATTTCTACATTTTGTGAACATAGGATTATTAAATCAGAACTGTCAATGTCTTGAATTATTAAATATTTTTCAGTCTCATCTTTATTCCATGAATAATGTATTCAACCATACATTTGGGTTTTTTGAAACATCTAAATTCATACCATGTCATAAATTCAATGTATTCCTTAAAAACATAATGGTTTCATCAACCCATTGGTTTATTAAATAAATTTCGTATCCATTTTTGGATATAGTGTGTGGGGAAACTATTTATTGAAAAATATTTTATCGAATCATTACCACTATATTGATTCATTGAATTCTGTGGGTTTTTTCAATGATTAAGGCTCACTACTGACCATATTCTCAAACAAAATGATTAACAAACCATATATATTTATATATCTTCCAAAATATAAGGATAGAGAATATATTTTCAATATATTTAGTCCATTTCTCTATAACCAAGGGATTAAATGGTAAAATAATTGAGGGGGTCTTTTATGCATAAATTACTAAAACATAACATTTTTATGTGAATAAGGTGAGTGTTCTACTTGAGTCATGTTATTAATTAAATATTTAGTAAATTGTGTAACTACCATTTTGAGGATCTCAACTAATACTTCCATCATATGGGCATATTTTTTGGTAAATCATCAAACTATAAATTAAAAGGTTTTTTGAAATGATTCTATGTATTTATAGCTATTTTATAAAATAAATGAAGCTAATTAATGAGAATTCCCAAATTATTAGTAATATAGAGGAAAAAATTAAATTATATATAATAACTCATGAATGACATTTATAACATAACTAATAAATTTAAAGCATTGATATATGTTATTTGTAGTAAATTTACAATTTGGTTTCTAGTGTCAAGGGAAATTTTTCTGAAGGGTTTTATGGTTATCATTTTCTTAAAATGCATGACGATTTTTCTTAGGTTGCTGATTTTTTTGGTAGATCCATATGGTTCATGATAATTTTGAAGTAGTTTTGTGATTTATTTGATCATTTATTAATTTTTCATAACGTTGATTATGCATTAATAAATTAATCAGGTTGTTAATGCAGTTGATCAATTACTCACACTTTCAATCCAACAGATTGAAAAATGAATAATGATTAATTTTATCATTTCATTTTGTTTTATTGTTAATTTTATAGTCATGAGGTCAATTTTAATTTTATTTTGTCCTCTTTAACTCTTCATGTGGTTGATTGTCTCTCATATGTGATTAATTAATGGGTGTAGATATTCAAAACGTGATTGATTATTGATTGAGTATAATTCACAATCATAAATTAATCCTAATGTCACTTGGTTGTAATGTGATCTCGATGCAAATGATCATTCTCCGTAGTTTAGTACCTTCATATGATCAATCTTCAACATAGTAAGTCCAATATATACGGATTTTTAAATCAAGTAAACTATGCGAAAATTAGAGATTCCAAACATTAGGGTTTCAAAGGAAAAACCTAACGATTCTAAATTCAATATTTAAGTAGTAAAACCACATATCTAGAATGGGATCCTATATTTTTCATGTGATATTTTGACATGGTAGTTGCTATATATGTCTTAAATTAAAAATTGGTTTCATTGAAAAACTAATTTTGTTTCTCAAAGGTGAATCCATTCGTACAAAATATTTAATTGTATGATTTAGAATGTGGAATGTTACAATGTTGTTTTTTACTCTATATTTGATCATCACTGGATTAGATTACATAGTGATTCATGGTTACTTTTTTTAGAATGAATATTAAATCTTGTGACAGTCATCTAATTAGGCTGTGATATGGTTATTATAGTCATGATATTTTTAATTATTATAGTTTTTGAGTCTCATTTAGTAAGGAATAAGACTTTTGTATCTATGTAATTCAATAAATAAATTTATGAATAATTATTAATATTATGTGGGGATGAAGATGGTTTGGAATTTTTTATTAATAGTTGGAGAAAAAAATGTTAAAAATTGTATTTGGTACTATAAATAATTATTTAATGTGAGGAATATTTATGATATCGTTTAGCATGTTTATCTACCTAACTAATTAAGGGGAAAAGAGATTGTGCTATACTATTTTGTTCTAATTTTATTGGAGAATGCTGAGTAGGAAAATGATTCACTATAATTTAATTAAATACTATAGTTTTCTATATCCCTAATATAGGACGATTACAAATATTTTGTAATAAATTCCATAATATTTTAGCAGTGGAAAAAAATAGAGTGTGAGAAACAAGAGTGAATCTGAAGTCAATGTTCTGTGATCATAATATTTATCTGATTGAGTATAATTATTCAGCGATATATTCAAATAGGGAGAAATAGTTCTTCCGTGGATTTATATAATGTTTGTAGTTGTTCATGGATATTATAAAATTGTATTCGAGATATATATTTCAATTTTCACTATAGTAATATATATTTATAGAAGACCTATCTCATATTGGTAACATATTATTAATAATGGTAGTGGAAAACTATATTTTTTAGTGACACATTAGATCATGCAACACTTTCCTATCACAATAATCTCTCAGATAGATTTTATTATTTTGATGATTCATTTTTTGGGTGGTAAAGAAAAATTGATAAGGAGTTGGTTACCTATGATGGGGAAGTTCCTCATAAAAATGATTGGATATATTATATATATTTTCTATACACATGAGTGTGTCTATGAATGTATACATTAGTGAATCAATTATATATATATGTATAAATTTTAGTTTTATTGAACAAGAAAATAAGAAAACTGGTATCCATGGATTCACACCTTTCTCATTGTAGTGATCCAGTTATAGACCCTTTAACCCATATCAGATAATTTCTCCATCTATTTTATTCATTGAAGTACATATAATATATAATCTAAATTACATTAACAATAAGGGTGTGGATTATTTTTCTCAAAACAATTATCATATTTTTAGTAACATTATTTTCTTATATATTCCATCTCATTCCTTGATGGATAGAGATAACGATTATTTCATGTTTCAAACAATTTAAGAAATGCACCGATGAATCTGGAAGATAAAATAAATATCGTGAATATTGGAAAGGCACAAAATTCTATTCTCACATGCTTGTATGTAAAATTCAATATAAAATGTGATGGGACTTAAATTAGTTAAATGGATAATCATGAAAGAATCTAAAAATCAAAAAAAAATCGAGGATTATATATTATAAATCATGAGAAACAAGTTTGATGATTTTATGATGAATTATGAATAGAAATTAATTAGTATTACACTATGGTAAGAAAATGTTTTTTTTTTGTAATACATTATATTTTTCTAGCAAAATGAAGACTATTAAATTGTTAAAATTCTTATGTAGAGCTTTACTAATTTTTTTGATCCCATTATCTCAACTCTTGATAATATTGGGTATCATTACATTGATGAATTGTGTGATGTTATAAAATAATATTAAATCATAAAAAAATTATCTATCAATAAAAAGGTGAAATATGAAAAGAATTATTAGGCCAATATAATGTTGAATATTAATGAACCATTTGAAAAAGTTGATTAAATTTAGTAAAAAAATAAATACAATGATCAATATTATTAAAAACAAATATATATAATTTCAATGATATTTAATAAGTGAAAATAGAAACATTATGTATCTTTCCTTATGATAAAATTTTAACTTCATTGGTTACATTTACAATAACAATCCTAATTATATGGAACCAGATTCTAGATTTTAAGATAGTTTGAAATCATCATATAATATATAGTGTAAAAGTTAAAAATAATCAACCAAATAAATAAGTAACATGAAATTAATTCTCAAATGGAGGAGTCAATGTTTGATGAATTAAGAATAAGGTGTTTTCCACTCATCATGTAGTGAGTCTAAAAGTAAGTATAGTGAGAGATTTATAAATTTCATGGCTCATTGATAAAATAATTTTGATACATCATGAAGTGAATTATATTATTCAAACCCATATGAAATAGAACACATGTTGAATTATAAACATGAAGTACTAATTGAGTATAATTCCATTCTTAATAAGGAATGGAAAAAAATGTTAAATGTTTAAAATCATATTAATGAAGAAAAACATAATTTCAAAATTAACTAGGAATCCCTTTTTTGGAATCAAAAAATTTATCTAGGAATTTACAAAACATGATAAGATGATATAATATCATTAAAAATATATATTTCAAATAAGAATATCTATCTATTAAATTGTGTAAGTGACTTGATGTTGAAAAGGATATGAATGAATAAAAATATGATTTAAAAATTTTAGTTGACTTCAAATGTGAATCATCAATATTAGTTGAGAGTAATATTAAAAAATTAACAGGTGGGATCTAAACCATTAAAATTTATCTATAAATATTTTTATATTGAAAATCTAGTATATAACTCAATATCTGGTCATGTTTGGGATATGAAAACTACGGATAAACATTCTCTTATATTTTTGAGAAAATAGTATCTCCGAAATCTATTCACCTATAATTCCATAAACTCTAATCCATGATCAAATTTTTATAAACAAATTAATTTTATACCATTATTAAAATTATGTGTAGAGTCCAAATTATAACAAATATAAATTAAATTTTCACTAAGAAATATCAAGTCACTTATATTCAAAGTACCTTTTAGTCGTATATTTTTAGAGAGTCAAAAAATTTCCAATGAAGAAAATGCATATCCCATTAATTGGTAATTTTACCACTATATTAGAATATACACAATCCATTATATGATATAATCATCTCCCAAAAAAATTCCACACAAGCTGTATCTTTATAAATATCTTTATTAATACACTGCATCATAACCTAGGTAGATAAAAATCAAAAAAGGGGTATTCTCACACTCATAGAATGGAAAACATAAGAAAACACAACAAATGATCTTAATTGAGCATGATATAAGAATAATCATTATGGAAGGAATATATTTTCAATATATTAATATAATAAAAAGAAACTATAGGCATAACATATCCATGATTAATATATAATTAAATAAATATTTGGATAACAATAACTAGTTCTTCAAATTTGTAATTAATAATTATATTCAATTAATCAATTTTTTAATAAATGAACTCAGGATATTAGGCATCATTTTTTACTATCAATTCCCTAGTTTTAGAAAATATTTGTTTTAGGTAGGCATACACAAACATACTTATGATATTCTGCCTCATGAGTCCTATCAATGCATTTAAGATACATTTCAAGCCACAAATATCAACAATTATATATAATCAATGTATAAGATGAAGAAATTAACAATTTATACAATACATAACCAATATTCCTTAATTATTAATACACATATTTATTAAAACATCCTGTATGGAAATTTTAAATATTTCCCAAATAGTTTAATGTAGTTGATTTATTTGTAAGAATATATAAAAACCCATAGATTAGAAGCGGTGTATAGTTAATTAAATAATTTCCATAGTCAATATATGTAGGAATAATAAAAGAACACCTTTCAATCAAAGGATGGAAACATAGCATGCATAAAATATAAATTAATTATATGAAAAATTATGTATATAACAAAGAATTATTTTTAACGACAAAGGTAGTGATGTATTTACTCACATATAATTCCCTAAAATAATAATAGGATGTATAGGGTAATATATAACAAATATATACACCAAAATAAAAATAAGTGGTGAATTGTAATAATATTTCAATGAAGAGAAATTGAGATGCAAAATACAAAATGGTAATGGAAACATAAGAATCAATAGACCATGTGAAGAACACTTATTGATCCAATATGTTAAAGAATTTAAATTTTAATTTAGATGTTTTAATCCCAAAAATTTTATATTTTAATGGAAATTATAACATTTATGTTTATATATTCAATAAGGACTCGGCCTTAAACATTACATAGTATTGAATTGAATGAATTATTCACATTGAGGATCATTTCAGATTTAGAGTTTTAGAGAATTTGGTCATAGCTATTACATCTTCAAAGATTACAAATTAGACACTTATACACAGTTTCCATTTTTTCATAAAGTAATAACTCATGAAAAAAATATTCATGTCTATATCCATGTTTTAGACTGCCGGACTTTTTCTTGATCCCATCCTTGACACTATTCATCTTTAAGTCATGTGAAAACATTTCAAAACATGGGATGAGCGTAAAAAGTTCAGTAAGGGTTATAAAACAAAGAAAGAAAACAATTGTTCATAAATACATAGAAATAATAAACCATTTTACTTACCTCATGAAAAAATAATATTTATGAATAACACATAGAAATCATAAATCATAAAGGTAACTTGTGTCATCCATAACATAATTACATTATAGCAATCACAGCTACATAGGGAGTTACTTTGGAATAACCATCATAGTATTTTCCCTAAATCTCTAAGGAGAAACATTCATGTTTACCTCTATCACGTTAGCTAATGCATAATACAGCTTTCTCGGGCTCACCCACCTTCAGTTTTTTTAAGGAACCACTCATATATGTAAATAATTTCCAAGAACCATAACATTATCATAACACATAACATATGCATAAATGAAAGATGATATTTCCACATGGAAATAACAATATAAAATTTCAATATATTAATGTATAAAAACCATTATCAAAACCATTTTCAATTCCCAAAATACATAAAATAGTATATGGTATTTATTTTCCATTTAAAAACATTATGTCTTGTCAAGGAAGCCAAAGGTCAAATAATACTCATGGCGGTGGAAAGGTCATTGTCACCACATATAATAAAAAGAAACATTCATTTTTTTTATTGAGTGAAAAAAATTGTAGAAAACGATTCACTTTGAATGAAATTAAAAGTCAAATATTTTTATACAGCATATAAAAGAAAGTCATTTATTAAAACAAAATATCCTTCAATGAAAGGAGATTGAGACGAAGTCCATGACCTCGTGTCAAACTTGACTCGATTGTTCTTTAATCTTTTGAATAATAAACTAAAGAAAATTTATACTTGATTATGAACCTTTTTCAATTTTATTAATCCTTTTATATGACTTATTACCATGTTAAAATCATTATGTAATCATTTTAGTTAATAATGATCATTTTGTCGATATTTGGTACTTGAGTCACAAATGAACACCATATAGTTACAAGTTGTTAACATGGTCAAAAATTCATTATATACAAAATGATATTCAAGATTTAGATATTATATATATTATATATATCTATTATATACATGTATTTATAATAGTACATAACATTTGTAGGTAAGAAATGAAATGTACCGTTCATGGAGACGGTAAGTTGTACGTATGCATGAACGCTAATTCCATTTCTATTTCTTATTTTAATGGAATTAAAACATAATGATATACAGTTATATTATAATCACAGTATAATATTATATATAATATCATTTACTCTATCATTTATACACCCCACATATTTCATTAACATTTCATATCAGCTTGAGGGGGCGGTAGTCCGCACTTCCTCAAATGAAATTATCACATTTACCCATAAGGGAAACCATAATGGTATTCTATAAAAGAAAAATACAGAATAAAAAATTAAAATAATCATAATATATATCATATATAAATATAGTGTCATCTTAATGTCCACCATGATAGGTGGTAGGAGATAATCGAACAATTATCATCTTGTGAGGTGTTAGTTTTCCATCCATAGAAACAATATGTTCTTCACCAATTATATGGAGGTGTGTTTAAGTATAGTTCAAATACTTCTCTTAAATACATCCTATTATATTAATTATAAATTTGTGGTAATAAAATAAAGGAATAAAAAGATTTTAGGGGTTGGATAAGTAAAATAAAAAAAATATGTTACGATAAATTGTTCCTTTAATTTTGGTAACTTACATTGGTTTGAACCAAAAGGACTTATTGAAGTTCCTTATTCCTAGAATAAGGCCTATAGTAGGAGGATAGGGATTTAAGGAGTTTAATTGGTTAGAGGTTATGTGAGATAACAGGCTTGAGAGGTGTGAGGAATTGGTAAAAATTGAGGGCTTTTTATAAGGAGGAAGGGCTCTTTAGGAAAGTGTGAAAATAATATTTTATTATAAACATACATTTGGTTTCAAAAAGTTCAAAAATAATTATATTAGAAGATAATATGACTCATGGTTGAAATAAAATCAGAAAATAGAAATTTGACAGTTTTTGGATGTTATTTTAATCTTTATAATCATATTTAATTAAATGATTTATTAATGAGCTAAACACTGCAACATTCTTGTGTCATAAATAACTTAATTTATTATATTTCTAAAAATTATAAAACAAATACCATGATTTATGAAATATGTATATATTTCCAATTAATATTTAAAGTCAAAAAGAAAATTTATATAACCCTTTGTAAAAATTAATTTAATAAAAGATATTTCTTTTTGTCATTTTTGCCTTTACTTTAAGTTAATTAATATAAAGTGTCATTATCACACCCATGTGGCTCAATGTGGTCCAAAAATTGACCCAAAGATTCCCAAGATTATAAATTACTCAAAAAATATGTTTTGGACATGTTTTTAGGTAAATTTTTATTATTATAATATTTTTTTTTAACTTTAATTATTCTATTTATCTTTAACTGCGGTAAATAAAAGTCAAATGTAACCATTCACCAAAAAATATTTTCATCTAATTGAACCACATTTTATTTACTAATAACAACCATGTATGTTGTATTTTTTAAATTCAATTCACAGAAGTGGTAAAATTTTATTTAAATGAAACAATTAGTTTTTTTAACTACTAATAAGTGGTTTCACTATTCATCAAAATTGATGTTTTTCAGATAAATACCAAAAATTCAGACAAATATATAATTGATATTCCAAATTAAAAAATGATGTCCATTTCACCAAATTATTAACATAGAAGATGCATTAATTAATTTAATATTAATTCCCATTGTAAAAACATATATCCTATTTTTAAGAAACAATAACTATCAAAAGATTGACACTTGTTTATGTCGAAATTCAATGTGAAATTAATTTCAATGACAAAAATTAGACTAAATTGTAAAAATATATTATAAATACAATTTAAAAATAATTAAAATAATAGTCTAACCATATAAATAAATTCGATTAAATCACCATTGTGAATTAAAATACAATATTCTTCACAATTCATTTAAAAAATGATCTTTATCGGAAAAATAAAAAAAAATCATAAAGTAAATTTTGATGTCTCCATTTTATAGAAGGATTTTATTTGGTCAAATATAATTTATTAATGTGAAAAAAACTAGATTTAATGAGGTTTCACCACTTAAAGGTGATAAATCAATATTTTAATGTAAATTGTTCTTAAAATTAGATTCATTAAAATTTTTAGCCTATAACTTCTATAGGATACATTTATCAAACATTTATAATCATATTATAATTATTTTTTTTCATTCCTACCAATACAAAATCTATGAGATAACTTCTATTTAAAATAATAATATTTTATTATTAGAGTGCAATGTAAGATTTCAAAGAAAGCCATTGTTGTGTATCGAGTACTCTATCAAACATAAAATCCCTTTTAAAGTAAAATTAATATTTAATTCAAAAATATTAATAAGGATGAAAATATATTATTCATTATTTACCTCATATGTTACATCCTTCCCCCCTTTTGGAAATTGCATCCTAACAATTTTTATTCACTTATCAAAATAAGTGGGGTTATTTATCCCTCATAGCATTTTCAGATTCTCATGTTGCCTCTTCAACCATATGGTTTTTCAACAAACCCATTACATGGTAAATTACCTTATTACACAACACTTCATCTCTATAGTTAAGAATATAGAATGTTTTTTCTTCATAAGAGAGATTTTCTTCCAACTGAACTACCTATCGGCTCAAAACATGCAATGGTTCTGGCATATACTTTCTCAACATCGAAACAAGAAAAACATTATGTACCTAAGATAATCTTGGAGGTAAAGCCACTCTATATGCAATAGACCCAACTTTCTCTAGAATTTCATAAGTTCCAATGATCCTCAGACTCAACTTTCCCTTCTTACAAAAATGCATCACACTTTTCCATTGAGGAACATTGAGAAAGTCATCATCACCTACCTCAAAAGAAAGATCCATCCACCGGTTATCTGAATAACTTTTCTGTCTGCTCTAAGTTGTTCTCATGTACTTCTAAATCAACTGAACTTTCTCTGCCATCTCTTCTACCAATTATGGTTCCATCATCTTCCTTTCACCTACTTCATCGAAAAATATGGAGCTTGACAACGCTTTCCATATAATTTCTAAAATGGAGATATCTGTATACTAGAATGAAAACTGTTATTATATGAAAATTCATCCAAAGAAAGATGTTGGTCCCAACGTCGATGTTAATCCATCGATCAAGCACGTATCATATCCACCAATGTTTGAATTGTTCATTCTAATTTCCCATCTGATTGAGGAAGAAAAGCTATACTAAAATTTTATTCAGTAGCCAATGACTTCTGAAAGCCTTTCAAAAAGATATAAGTAAACTTAGAATCATGATCAGATACAATAGAAAGGGGAACTCAATGAAACCTAAATATCTCATTAATATAAAACTGAGAAAGTTAATCTAGAGACAATGTATCTAGAATAAGAAGGAAATGATCTGATTTAGTCAATCGATCAATAATAACCCAGATTGCATTATTATCTCAATAAGTCTTCAGTAATCCCACAATGAAGTCGATGGATATATTTTCCCATTTCCACTCTGGCCCTAGTAAAGGTTGAAGCATCCATTTTGGTAACTTCTGCTCTATATTATCCTACCGAAAAGTCAAAAACTTCACAGTAAAATCAGCAATATCACATTTTATTCCATCCCACTAGTAATACTCCTGAATATCTCTATACATCTTAGTACTGGCAGGATGAACTAAAAACGGAGAACTATGTTCTTCACATAACAACTAAATCATCAACTGTGAATCAAAAGGAACACATAATCTCTTTCTAAATCTCAAAACACAATCATTATCATTGTTAAATTCAGGCATCTTACCCTTCTGAACCAACTATACCCATTTTGGTAACTCATTATCTTCCTTCTATGCTTGCATAATTCTATCTGATAGAGATGATCTCACTGACACCTAATACAAAACAGAAGAATTTTCCCCACAAAAAACTTCTATGCCAAAGTTTATCAAATCCAAAACCAAGGGATCTTGTTCCAAATTTAACTAGTTAATGAAGCATTACATTTTTGATGCAAAGCATAAACCACTTTATTTTATTTTCTCATATGGTAATGGATCGTGAAATCATTATCCGTGATTAATTCCATCCATCTCCTCTGTATCATGCTCAATTATTTTTGAGTGAATATATAATTTAAACTTTTTTGATCAGTATATATTTCTAATTTTACACCATACAAGTGGTGCCTCCAAATTTTTTAAGCAAAAACCATAGCAAATAATTCCGAATCATGTGTAGGGTAATTTAACTCATGAGGTTTCAACTGGCGTGAATCATAAGAAATTTCCTGATCATTATTCTTAAAGACACATCCAAGTCCATTCAATAAAGCATCACAGTAAATAAGAAACTCACCATTTCTGGAAGGCGGTTCCAAAACTAGAGCATTCACCGATCTTCTTTTCAATTCCTGAAAACAATCATCACATTCTTTTGTCTATATGAACTTAACATCTTTTCGAGTTAACTTAGTCAATAGACTAGATAACAAGGAAAACATTTAAACAAACATCCTATAATAACCTGGAAAAAAAATAAAACTATGAACCTTGAATATATTTGTGGGTCTTCTCTATTCTTTAACAACTTTTTTTAGCTGGATCAACTTTTATGCCATCTATTGAAACAATGTGACCATGGAAAGAAATTTGTTGCAACCAAAATTCACACTTTCTAAATTTCCCACATAGTTTCTTTTTTTTTAAGGTTTGCAAGACTACCCTTAAATGACTTTCATTCTTCTATTTACTTTTATAATAAACCAAAATATCATCAATGAACACAACCACAAACCTTTCCAAGATCTCACTAAAAATTATATTCCTAGGATCCATGAATAACGTAGGTGCATTGGTTAAAACAAAAGGCATAACTACAAATTCATAATGTCCATATCTAGTATGATATATGGTCTTCAAGATGTCTACTTTTTTATATTTAATTGATGGTACCCCGACCACAAATCAATCATCGAAAAATACTACGCTTTCTAGAGATAATCAAACAATTCATTGATATGAGTAAAAGGATACTTGTTCTAAATAGTTAGGTTATTCAATACCCTATAATAAGTGATTAGTATCATTGAAAAAAATTTCTTTTTAACAAACAAGATAGGTTCACCCCATGGTGATGTGCTAGGTCTAATGAAACCTTTATCTAATAACTCCTACAATTGCTTCATTAACTCTAAAAGTTCAATTTGATCCAGTCAATAAGGGGGTTCTGAAATTGGATTAGCGTCAAGAACTAAGTTAATAGTATATTCAACTTCCCAGTTAGGTATAACACTAGGAAACTCACCAGGAAAAACATAAAGGTATGCATTTACCACTGGAACATCATTAATCTAAATAGTTCCTTTTTTCAACAATATGTGCAAGGTAACATTCATTTCCATATTTTACCTGTTTCTCAGCTTCCTGATATGTTATCAAAATCAGTGGTTCATTCTTATATACAAACTGAAAATCAATATAAAAAAACCTCTTTAGCTCTGCCGTCAATCTTAGCATGATAAATCTAAATCCAATCCATATCCAAAATAATGTCAAACTCTACTAGAAGAAAAACAATAAGGTTTACAGATAGATCCTTTCCACACACAAGGAGAATAATGTTCCTATTTTTTCATTTTGTCTCAACATTTACTCTAGGTGAGTTTACTGTAAGTTCTGTATTCATATACTGATATGGAATTCCCAATTTACTGGAAAACTTCTCAGAAATGAAAGAGTTTGTAGTCCCTGAATCAAACAACACATTTGTATAATCCGAAAAACAAAACTTTACCTAATAAAACTTCATTTGATGGCCCAACATATACTATAGTAGTTGAAAAATAATTTCACTACCCCTTTCTGCATGTAGTCTGGATGATTTACTTCATTTGAATTGTTTTTTGGACACTCATTTGCATAATGACCCATTTCATTTCATATAAAACATTTTACTTACTGCAAATTAGATTTTTTTCATTCGATTACCCTGATATTCTTCAGTGTAATTAAGAGCCTTATTTCACATTTTACATCTTTTTTAGTAGTTACCAAAATTCAAAAGACATTCCCCAACATTATATTTTACACAGTTTTCACAAACTGTAAAATTGTGTGTCTTACCATTAAATATTTTTGAAGAGTTCTTCCCTTTCACCTTCCACCTCGAACTCTTATTCTGTTGTTTTTTAAATAACACTTGATCATCAGAAAACTACATTTCCTCCATCTCTGCACAATGAACAAGTTTTTTATAACTTTTAACTCACAAGAAGATAATTCCCTTAGATACACTGGAATTAATCCTTAGTAAAAATGGTTGATTTTACTATCTAGATATCATATGAAATTTAGTGCATACCTTTCCAGTCGAGTGAATTTTGTTTCATAAGCCGCCATTGAGTCATCCTCCTGCCACAATTCCAAGAAATGTTTTTCCATTCTAAGACAAACCACCTTAAGAAAATATTTCCCATGAAAAATACCTTTGAATTCATTCCAATCGAGAGCATCAATCTCCTCACTATCCCTGATATTTTTCACTATCGACCACTACGGATCAGCTTTACCTTCAAAACATTAAATAGAGAGACTAACCTTTTGATGTTCTAAACAACCCATGACATCAAATATATTTTCCACTGCTTTAATCCACCTTTCTGCTAGCACTGGGTCAGATGATCCTCTGAATGATCGGGGATGATGCCTTATGAAATGCTCCACTACTGCAAGGTTCATCTTTTGTTGATCTAGCTGATCTCGTTGTAACTCCCCGACCCCAGCTACCCAGAGTCGGTGCATTACTTCGTAGAATTGGCATGATCACAAAAGATCAAGTCTCGAAAGACCGATTAGTTTAGTAGCCTTGGAAACACTAGATACATTCATAAATGTTACAGTACATCACAAAGTAAAAAACTAAAATAACATAGTCTTCATTTTCCACACTCATATCCCCTTCAGACTATCCCTGCAAGTCATTTCTATAATACTTTATCACATCCTGGAAAAATTAAAACATTGAAATGGGTGAGCTCATATGCTCAGTAAAGATAACAATATAGCGGAAGCTTTCATCAATAAACATAAACATTTAAGGCAATGTATAACTAAAACAAAAGCGTTTTAAACTTGAACTTCAACATAATATGGCAAAAGTAAAATGATATAATTCCATTTACTTCTTCACATGGATATTCTACTGGTTGAGTAATCACATGCAATATCAATAACCACTTTCATAATGATGGAATGCATAATTCCAGACTATCATAAACACGTAGCCAAGGCCTCGTGCCAAGACTACAAATAAGATTTTGTCAAGGCCTCGTGCCAAGACACTAGTTTGTCTCATGATACCTACTGATGCATCTAGGAGCTATATCGGGCTCCACCCGTCACTTATTGAGTCCAATTCATTCCTCATATGAACAGGTTTAAACATATCATAAACCATAACATAATCATATCACATAAAATATGCATAAATGAAACATAACATTTCCACATTTCAATCACAAGATATCAATACAACACATTGATATAATAAAAACACTTTCAAAACCATTTTCAATACCAAAATAAAAGAAAATTAAAACTTGATATTTATTTTTCATTTTTAAAAAAATGTTAAGGCTTGTAGAGGAAGCTGAAACTAAAATAATGGTCACGGTGGCGGAGAAGTCATTGTCGCCGCATACGTACGACAAGAAAAAAATTCCTTTTTATCATTTAGTAAAACACTTCGTATAAAAATATTCCTTTTGAATAAACATAAAATTCAAAGGGGTTTATACACCGTATAAATAAAAGATGTGTATAAAACCAAATATGCCTCAATGAAAGGATATTTAGACGAAGTCCTTACAAAGATAATTTTTTTAAATAAAATAAATATATTATGTGTATTCACTATAATTACACATAAATAAAGTACAAATACAAGATAGGACATAATAATATCATGACGTAATTTGAAAGTAGGAGATTAACCCAAAGAATGGAAATTGGGTTAAGAAGTTCCCTTACCTCGTGTCCGACTTGACTCGACCGTTCTTTAACCTCCTGAATAATAAACTAGAGTTAATTTCTATTTTCTTAAGAACCTTTTTCATGTTAATTATTCCTTTTATATCACTTATTACCATGTTATGAACATTATGTAATTATTTAAGTTAATAACGGTCATTTTGTCGATCTTTGGTACTTCAGTCAAAAATAAACTTCTTATAATTACAAGTTGTTCATGTGGTGATGTATCCATTATATCCAGAATTATATTCATGTTGTAGATGTCATATATATCATATATATCCAGTATATACATTCATTCATAATATTAAATAACATTTAGAGGTAAGAAATGAAATTCACCGTTAATGGAGACGGTAAGCCGTACGTACGCATGAACGCTACTTTCATTTCTATTTCATATTTAATGGAATGAAATAATAATGATATAAAGGTATATTATAATTCCAGTATAATATCATATATAATATCATTTACTCCATCCTTTATACATCCCACATATGGCATTAATGATTCAAATCACTTTGAGGGGGCGGTAGTCCGCACTTCCTAAAATGAAATTATCGTGTTTACACATAATGGAAATCATAAAGGACTGAAATAAATGAGAAATACAGAAGCATAATGAAAACATAAACATAATATATATGTCATATATGAAAATATTGTCATCAAAATGGCCACCATTAGAGGTGTTAAAAGAATATTGAACAATCATCGTTTTGTGAGGCAGTATTTCACCACCCACAGAAACAGTATGTTCTTTAACCATTAGACGAAGGTGTGTGTATGTGTAAACCAAATAATTATCATAAAAACATCCTAGTATATTTTAGATACTGTTGTTGTTACAAAAGAAAGAAAAAAAATAGTTTAAGGAGTTGGAGAAGCTAAATAAAACAAAACAACATTAGAGAAGACATTACCTTAAAATCGGGTAACTCTTTTTGATTTGAGACAAAGGCTTCCTTTGGAAGACTTATGCCCAAATTGAGGCTTCTAGGAGTAAGTTAGGGAAGTTGGGAGAGTATTTGGGCAGAGTTTGTCCGATCCAAATGGCTTGAAAGTGTGAATAAGGTGGGAGTGGTGGGGGCCTTTTATAAAAGGAGAGGAGGGGCACTCTTGGAAAGATTGAAATGTTACTTTATTATATAATGATTTTATGATTTTAAAGGTCCCAAACTTATATAATTAGAGGATAAGGTGATATGGGTTCTAAATATACTCATCCAATAGGTTTGTGACAAGTGTAATCCTTGGATTGTACATTATCATTTCATTTTATTTAAATAGTTAATTAATGAGGTAATCGCTGCATCATCATGGTGTCATAAATAATTTAATTTATTTAATGTCTAAAAACTATAAAAAAAATACAATGATTTAGGAAATCTTTTTATATTTCTAATGAATATTTATAGTCAAACATCTGACTTGTATAACCCCATTTAAAAAAAATTTTGTAAAGCAACTTATGTTTGTGACATTTTTATTTTAACATTAAATAAATGTTTTTAATGTCATTTTCCAACCAAAGTGGCTCCATGGGGTCCCCAATTTGACCCATGGATTTTCTTGGTCGTCCATGACTCATCCAATAGTGGTAGGACAAGTGTCAAGGTCATTTCATATTATTATATCACTGTCTTTACCTTAAATTTCACTAATTCTCTTTAATCGCGATTAATTAAACTTAACAGTTACTATTCACAAAAAAATTATTTTAATCCCATTGAACCACATTTTACGTCCTAATGACAACCATTTATGTTGGATGTTTGAAAATCAAATCACAGAAGTGGTAATTTTTCATTTAAATGAAAAATCAGTTATTTAACTACCACTTAGTGGTTTCACTATTCATCAAAAATTGATGTTTTACAGAACAATACCAAAATTTCACCCTAAGCTATAATTGATATTCCTAATTAAAAAATGATTTCTATTTTATAAAATACCAAACATATAAGTTGCATTAATTAATTTTATAATTAATTCCCGCTGTCACAACAAATAGCATGTTTTTAAGAAACAATATATATCAAAAGATTGACAATTGTTTATGTCCAATTGCAAAGTGAAATTAATTCTAATGAACACCATTGGATAAAATGGTAAAAATATATTCTAATTATACTTTAAAACCACTCAATAGTATAACTTATCACTATAAATTATTTTTATTAAAAAAGTTGTTTTAAGTATTTTTCACTATTCATAAAAATTTGGAAGTTCTCAGAAAATTACAAAAAATTCAAAATAGGCTAATTTCTACATTCTGAATCCAAAAATGTATTCCATTTTGAAATATAAAATATATATAATTTCAAAAAGTTGGTATTACTATTCATAATGGCTATTTTTATTAGTCGTAGTATGTTAGAATCTTGAACTTGCGTATAATGCAAGCTATTGCATTATTGAAAGAGAAGCGTATCGTGGAAGCTCGGGATGTTACATTCTCCCCTCCTTTAATAAATTGCATCCTCGCAATTTGAAATTTTACTTTGAAAATAAAAGGTTTAAAATAGAAAATACCTTTTTAGAAAACCCACATCGGAAATAAGGTTAATAAAATTTACCCTTAATAAGAGGGAAAGGAAAATGAAAAAGTCACCACCAAATTATGATCTCGATAAGGAGAACATTGGTGGCCATTAGAGACATATAATAGGAGGAAAAATGTAAATATTTGTAGAGAGTGATTGAGGTCATCAATCACAAACAAGTGTCAAATTGAGGGCCTCAAAGCCTTCAATCTATTTTGATTTAAAATATCATCAGTTCAACAAGACATAAGGTATTAGGATAACACGTTTTTTTTGTTTTAATATCCCTTTACTAAAGTTTAAGAATTAATTTATTCATAGAATAAGATATAGGTATATATATATATATTTATTCTTGACAAGTAGAGTTTCAACCTTCAACTAATTTCTACCACAAACTTATCTTTCACTCAAAAAGATAATAGAACTCAAAAATATTATATTTATCCTAATCGTACAAGGTTCAAAATATTAACACATACCATTTAGATTACGAAAACTATTTTGTAATAACCAGGGACTTCCTGTAGGCTAGTGGTAGGTCATAAAGGCCTATCGCAATATGGTTGTGGGTTCGATTCCTGCAGCTTTGTCTGACGCGACGGGTTATGCCCCACCCTGCATGTTGTCCTTTTCCTAAAAATATAGTATTATAATATTCCAAAAATAATCTTTAGAAATGTTTTTACCTTAAACAATACTATTCAAAGTTCAACTTAATCCGTATCATCCTTTATAGTTATCCAAAATACCTTTGTCCAAACTTTCTATAAAAGGTCTCTTAATTCCAAAATCAATTTATCAGATTCCCCAAACAAAGTAAAGTTTCTCTTATTGTCACATACTAAAAATATGATTAACTTCATCATATTAAAACCTTTTTGAAACAACAAGTACTGCAGTATAATCCTTATATATATATCACATTATTCTAATAACCATAATATAATCCATGAGTCCAAAAGCACCAATACATTAATTATTCCGCTTCAACTGTAGTCACAGCATAAGATTGTCCTTGATCCCTTGGCCTTTTCTGAGGTAAGTTTCCCTGACGCTTAGGACATTCATTTGCATAATGACCCATTTCATTATAATTGTAGCATTCAACATTTATAGCCTCTTTCTTTCCCTTGAAATCACGAGCCTGGTGACCTTTTTCTCCACATTTATAAAAAACTCCCATTCCTTTTAGGCAAGCACCGGGGTGATTCTTCCCACAATTATCACACAATGGAAAATCCTTCTTTCCATTTTTCCCTTTATCCGTCTCTTGTTCCACCGTTCTCTTCTTCTCTTGATTTACTTTGTTTTCATAAGACTTAGAGAATTCCTTTTCTGTCTTGATATCACACTAGACAATATCTTCGTATGATGAGAAGGATTGTGATAGTAAAGCTAGACAGAGAAATGGTTTTAACCCATAAAAGAAACGATCAATATTATTTCTTGGGTTACGTATATAATCTGCATCATTCCTCACTAACCTTGTAAAGTTGGCCTCATACTTTGCGACATTCTCATCCTCCTTTTGTCTCAAACTCAAAAATTGTCTTTCCATATCTGCTCGATGGTCACGAGGATAGTATTTTTCTAGGAAAAGATCTTTGAACTCCCTCCATTCCATATTTGATACTTCATCATCTTCCTTTTTGTTTTGAATCAATGACCACCGTTGATCGGCATCTCTAGTGAGGCGGTAGACTGCCATGACAACCTTCTCCTTTTCTCTACTCCCCAAGGCATGGAATATTTTCTCTAAGGAGTTTATCCATTGCTCAGCTACTAATGGATTTGTACCCCCATTAAATGTTGGCGGTTGTTTCCTCATGAAGCAGTCTAACATTGATCCTCCACGTTGCGGATCATGGTGCTCCATACGAGTAAGGTTATTATTCATAACCTAAGTGAGTTGTCCCAGTATGGTAATAAGTTGATCATCACCTATTGTATCTCCAGATCCACAATAATTATCTTGAGCAGGAGGGTAATCCCTACACGGAGTGCGTGCATTGATACGGTTTCCATTCCTTCCACTAGGTGCCATTTCTAAAAAATGGCATAAACTAGATTAGTTTATGAATCAAAATACATAATTCCATACTTGTAAAACACTTAACACTAATTGAACTATTTATGGATATAATCCATAACCATAAAAAAAGTTATCTTTGAGGAAGTATATACTCATAACCCTTCATAGTGGTTTGTAAAGAAAATGAGAATTATCCTAAGCATATCCCCCGGGAGTGTCGTAACCAAGAGTGAAGCAAGGCCTATTGTCGTGCACCAGTTCTTGTTCGAGTCTAGCTCAAAGCAGTGTTTTCAGGTACTACCCATAGGTACATCTGTGCCAGAGCTGCCTCTCACTACTCGTATCCAGACAGGGATGTATTGCTCGGAAAACTCACAAAATCTCTATAATACCAAAATTCTAGGAAGTTATTCTATACTAATCCTTAAAGTATATCTTTGAGCTATGTGCTCTAATCAGATTTTATCTAAATCTAGCTTCCATGGTTAGTACTAAACTTCCTCTGATACCAACTGTAAACGCCTCGACCCCAGCTACCCAGAGTCGGTGCATTACTTCGTAGCATTGGCATGATCACAAAAGATCAAGTCTCGAAAGACCGATTAGTTTAGTAGCCTTGGAAACACTAGATACATTCATAAATGTTACAGTACATCACAAAGTGAAAAACTAAAATAACATAGTCTCCATTTTCCACACTCATATCCCCTTCATACTATCCCTGCAATTCATTCCTATAATACTTCATCACATCCTGGAAAAATTAAAACATTGAAAGGGGTGAGCTCAGATGCTCAGTAAAGATAACAATATAGTGGAAGCTTTCATCAATAAACATAAACATTTAAGGCAATGTATAACTAAAACAAAAGCCTTTTAAACTTGAACTTCAACATAATATGGAAAAAGTAAAATGAGATAATGCCATTTACTTCTTCACATGGATATTCTACGGGTTGAATAATCACATGCAATATGAATAACCACTTTCATAATGATGGAATGCATAATTCCATACTATCAAAACCACGTACCCAAGGCCTTGTGCCAAGACTACAAATAAGATCTTTTCAAGGCCTCATGCCAAGACACTAGTTTGTCTCATGAGACCTACCGATGCATCGAGGAGCTATAGCGGGCTCCACTCGTCACTTATTGAGTCCAATGCATTCCTCATATGAACAGGTTTAAACATATCATAAACCATAACATAATCATATCACATAAAATATGCATAAAGGAAACATAACATTTCCACATTTCAATCACAAGATATCAATAAAACACATTGATATAATAAAAACACTTTCAAAACCATTTTCAATACCAAAATAAAAGAAAATTAACACTTGATATTTATTTTTCATTTTTAAAAAAATGTTAAGGCTTGTAGAGGAAGTCAAAACTCAAATAATGGTCACTGTGGTGGAGAAGTCATTGTCGCCACATACGTACGAAAAGAAAAACATTCTTTTTTGTCATTTAGTAAAACACTTCGTATAAAAATATTCCTTTTTAATAAACGTAAAAGTCAAAGGGGTTTATACACCGTATAAATGAAAGATGTGTATAAAACCAAATATGCCTCAATGAAAGGATATTTAGACGAAGTCCTTACAAAGATCATTTTTTTAAATAAAATAGATCTATTATGTGTATTCACTATAATTACACATAAAGAAAGTACAAATACAAGATAAGACATAATAATATCATGACGTAATTTGAAAGTAGGATATTAACCCAAAGAATGGAAATTTGGTTAAGAAGTTCCCTTACCTCGTGTCCGACGTGACTCGACCATTATTTAACCTCCTGAATAATAAACTAGAGTTAATTTCTATTTTCTTAAGAACCTTTTTCATGTTAATTATTCCTTTTATATCACTTATTACCATGTTATGAACATTATGTAATTATTTAAGTTAATAACGGTCATTTTGTCGATCTTTGGTACTTGAGTCAAAAATAAACTTCTTATAATTACAAGTTGTCCATGTGGTGATATATCCATTATATACAGAATTATATTCATGTTGTAGATATCATATATATCATATAAATCCAGTATATACATTCATTCATAATATTACATAACATTTAGAGGTAAGAAATGAAATGCACCGTTCATGGAGACAGTAAGCCGTATGTACGCATGAACGCTACTTTCATTTCTATTACATATTTAATGGAATGAAATCATAATGATATAAAGGTATATTATAATTACAGTATAATATCATATATAATATCATTTACTCTATCCTTTATACATCCCACATATGGCATTAACGATTCAAATCACTTTGAGGGGGCGGTAGTCCGCACTTCCTAAAATGAAATTATTGTGTTTACACATAATGGAAATCATAAAGGTATGACATAAATGAGAAATACAGAAGAATAATTAAAACATAAACATAATATATATGTCATATATGAAAATAGTTTCATCAAAATGGCCACCATTAGAGGTGTTAAAAGAATATTGAACAATCATCGTTTCGTGGGGCAGTATTTCACCACCCACAGAAACAGTATGTTATTTAACCATTAGACGAAGTTGTGTGTATGTTTAAACCAAATAATTATGATAAAAACATCCTAGTATATTGTAGATACTTTTTTTGTTACAAAATAAAGGAATAAAAAGAGTTTAAGGGGTTGGAGAAGCTAAATAAAACAAAACAACATTAGAGAAGACATTACCTTAAAATCGGGTAACTCTTTTTGATTTGAGCCAAAGGCTTCCTTTGGAAGACTTATGCCCAAAGTGAGGCTTCTAAGAGTAAGGGAGGGAAGTTGGGAGAGTATTTGGGCAGATTTTTTCCGAGCCAAATGGCTTGAAGGTGTGAATAAGGTGGGAGTGGTGGGGGCCTTTTATAAAAGGAGAGGAGGGGCACTCTTGGAAAGATTGAAATGTTACTTTATTATATAATGAGTTTCGGATTTTAAAGGTCCCACACTTATATAATTAGAGGATAAGGTGATAAGGGTTCGAAATCTACTCATCCAATAGGTTTTTGACAAGTTTAAGCCTTGTATTTTATATTATATTTTCATTTTATTTAAACCGTTAATTAATGAGGTAATCACTGCATCATCATGGTGTCATAAATAATTTAATTTATTTAATGTCTAAAAATTATAAACAAAATATCATGATGTATTAAATATTTTTATCTTTCTAATGAATATTTATAGTCAAACATATGACTTGTATAACCCCATTTAAAAATTGTTTTTGTAAAACAACTTATGTTTGTGACATTTTTATTTTAACATTAAATAAAAGTTTTTAATGTCATTTTCCAACCAAAGTGGCTCCATGGGGTCCCCAAGTTGACCCATGGATTTTCTTGGTCTCCCATGACTCATCCAATAGTGGTAGGACAAGTGTAAAGGTCATTTCATATTATTATAACACTATTTTTACCTTAAATTTCACTAATTCTCTTTAATCACGATTAATTAAACTTAAAAGTTACTATTCACCAAAAAATTATTTTAATCCCATTGAACCACATTTTACTTCCTAATGACAACCATGTATGTCGGATGTTTGAAAATCAAATCATATAAGTGGTAATTTTTCATTCAAACGAAAAATCAGTTATTTAACTACCACTTAGTGGTTTCACTATTCATCAAAAATTGAAGTTTTACAGAACAATGCCAAAATTTCACCCTAAGATATAATTGATATTATGAATTCAAAAATGATTTCTATTTTATGAAATTCCAAAAATATAAGTTGCATTAATTAATTTTATAATTAATTCCCGCTGTTACAACAAATAGCGTGTTTTTAAGAAACAATATATATCAAAAGATTGACAATTGTTTATGTCCAATTTCAAAGTGAAATTAATTCTAACGAACACCATTGGATAAAATGGTAAAAATATATTCTAATTATACTTTAAAACTACTCAATAGTATAACTTATCACTATAAATTATTTTGATTAAAAAAGTTGTTTTAAGTATTTTTCACTATTCATAAAAATTTGGAAGTTCTTAGAAAATTATAAAAAATTCAACATAGGCTAATTTCGACATTCTGAATCCAAAAATGAAGTCCATTTTGAAATATAAAATATATATAATTTAAAAAAGTGGGTATTACTATTCATAATGGCTATTTTGATTAGTCGCAGTGTGTTAGAATCTCGAACTTGCGTATAATGCAAGCTATTGCATTATTGAAAGAGAAGCATACGTGGAAGCTTGGGGTGTTACACTCGTACCTTGATACCACCACCATTTATAGCCTGAGTCAATTGTTCCATCACTGCAAAAAACAGTTCAGTTTTGATTCCAACCATCTTAGGCTACTGATTTGGAAGGTTGTCTTCTTCCTAATGTCGTCCCAATATAGCTTCCATGATTCCTCTACGGAAAACCATTCTGAACCCAAAAATATCTTAGGTGAAGCGACATGGTAATCTGCAAATGCTATATGATTTCAATAATAACATAATTTACGTTATGGTTATTAATATAACAATACCCTAACTCCTAAAGTTATCTAAACCAACCTCTAATAGAAACTATACAGACCTGGACTTAAGCATTACATAATATTGAATTAAATGAATAATTCACACTGAGGATATTTTCAGGTTTAGAGTTTTAGAGAGTTAGGAAGTAGCTATTACATCTGCAAAGATTACAAAGTAGACACTTATACACAGTTTCCATTTTTTCATAATGTAATAACTCTTGAAAAAAAGAGTCATGTCTAGTTCCATGTTTTAGAGAGTATGAATTTTCCTTGATCCCGTCCTTGACCGTATTCATCTTTAGGTCCTGTGAAAACATTTCAGAACTTGGGATTAGCATAAAAATATCAGTAGTGGTTATAAAACAAAGAAAGAAAAAAATTGTTCATAAATACAAAGAAAAGATAAACTCTTTTACTTACCTCATAAAAACATAAGATTTATTAATAACACATCGAAATCATAAATCATTAAGGTAATGTGTGGCATCCATAACATACTTACATTATAGCTATCCTAGATACGTAGAGAGTTACTTTGGAATACCCAGAACAATATATTCCATAAATATCTTAGGATAAATATTCACGTTTACCTCTGTCACATTACCAAATTCATTAGAGATCTATCTCAGGCTCACCCACCCTAGGGTTATTACGGTACCACCCGTATATGTAAATAATTCCCAATAACCTTAACATGATCATAACATATAACACAAGCATAAAGTAAAGATTACATTTACACATAGAAAACAAAAATATAAAATTTCAATATATTAACATATCAAAACCATTATCAAATCCATTTTCAATACCAAAAATAAAAAAAATATTATATGGTATTTATTTTTCTTTTAAAAACATTATGGATTTTTATGGAAGGCAAAGTACAAGTAATACTCGCTGCGGTAGAAAGTTCGTTGCCAACGCTTATGTTAAAAAAACATTATTTTTTGTTGTTTAGTAAAACACATCGTAGAAAAATATTCTCTTTGAATGAAATGAAATCTCAAAGGTTTTTATACAACATATAAAATAAAGTCATTTATTAAAACAAAATATCCCTCAATGAAAGGAGATTGAGATGAAGTCCCTTACCTCATGTTCGACTTGACTCGATCATTCTTTAATCTCATGAATAATAAAATAAAGTTAATTTCTACTTTATTAAGAACATTTTAAAGTTTTTTAATCCTTTTATATAAATTATTACCATGTTATAAATATTATGTAATCATTCAAGTTAATAATGTTTATTTTGTCGATATTTGGTACCTGAGTCACAAATGAACACCATTTAGTTACAAGTTTGTCACATGGTCAAAAGTTCATTATATCCAGAATGATATTCATGAGTAGGATATCATATATATCATAAATATCCAGTATATAAATGTATTTATAATAGTACATAACATTTTCAGGTAAGAAATGAAATACACCATAAATGGAGACGGTAAGCCGTACGTACGCATGAACGCTACTTCCATTTATATTTGTTATTTTAATGGACTTAAAACAAAACGATACATAGGTATATTATTATTCCAGTATAATATCATATATAATATGATTAAGTCCATCCTTTATAAGTCCCAAATATAGTATTAAAGAGTCATATCACTTTTATGGGGCGGTATTCCGCACATCCTCAAATGAAATTATCGTTTTTACCGTAATGGAAACCATAAAGGTATGATATAAAAGAAAAATAGAGAAGCATAAAGAAACCATAAAAATAATATATATCATATATAAATATAGTGTCATATTAATGGGCACCATTATAGGTGGTAGGTGATAATCGAACAATCATCGTCTCGTGAGGTGTTAATTTTCCATCCACAAAAACAGTATGTTCTTCACCCATTAGATGGAGGTGTGTGTAATTGAAGTCCGTAATTTTCTCATAAAAACATCCTAGTATATTTAGGATACTAGTTTTTTTATAAAATAAATTAATAAAAAGGGTTTAGGTGTTGGAGAAGTAAAATAAAAGAAAATAAGTTAATAGAAACAGTTACCTTTAATTTTGGTACATTTCTTTTGTTTGAACCAAATGGACCTCTTGAAGTGCCTTCTTCCAAAGGTAAGGCTTTTATGAGGAGGAGAGGGATTTATGGATTTTAATTGGGAATATTTTAGATTAGCCAAAAATCTTTATAGGTTTGAGGAATTGGTTATAAATTAGGTCTTTTTATAACAGGGTTGGAGGGGCTCTTGAGGAAAGTGTAAAAATATTATTTTATAATTAACTCACATTATGTTTCAAAAGGTCCATAAATCATTAAATTATAAGATAAGATAAATATTGGTAGAAATAAAATAATCCAATAAGAGTTTTAGAGATTATGGATGTAATTTTAATATTTATAATCTTATTTATTTAAATAATTTATTAATAAACTGAACACTGCATCATTTTTGTGTCATAATTAATTTAATTTATTTGAAGTCTAAAAATTATATAAAAATTACCATTTTTGTAGGAAATATTTTTAGATTTATAATTAATATTTATAGTATAAATTATAATTTATATAACCCCCTATAAAAATTAATTTACAAAAATAATTTTTCTTTGTCATTTTTGCCTTTACATTATGTTAATTAATCTAAAGTGTCATTATCACTCTCAAGTGGCTAAATGGAGTCCCAAAATCGACCCACGGATTCCCATGGTCTTAAATGACTCAAAATATAATTTTTTGACATGTTTTAAGGTAATTTAAAATTATTATAATATTCTTTTTACTTTGAATTTCCCTATTTATCTATAACTACTATAAATAAAAGTCACTATTCACTATTCACCAAAAAAAATTTCATCTTATTGAACCATATTTTACTTAATAATAACAACCGTGTAGGTCGTATTTTCCAAATTAAATTCACATATGTGGTAAATTTTTAATTAAATGAAAAAGTCATTTTTTTAAATACTACTAAGTGTTTTCACTATTAATCAAAAATTGATGTTTTTCACAAAAATACCAAAAAATCATCCTAATAAATAATTGATATTACAAATTAAAAAATGATTTCTATTTTACCAAATTATAAACATATAAGTTTCATTAATTTATATCAAATTAATTCCCATTGTTAAAACAAATTGCGTGTTTTTAAAAAACAATAACTATCAAAAGATTGACAGTTGTTTATGCATAAATTCAATGTGAAATTAATTCCAATGAACAAAATTGGATTAAATGGTAGAAATATATTATAATTACAGATTATAACCAATTAAAAAGATAATATAATCATAAAAATATATTATATTAAAACACAGTTTTGAATAAAAATACATTTTTTCAATATTTATTAAAAAAAATTACTTTATCAGAAAAATACCAAATATTTACACAAAGTAAATTTTGTTGTCCCCATTCTAAAAAGAATTTTATTTGATCAAATTGAATATAATAAAGTGAAAAAAACTATATTTAATGATTTTTCACCATTAAAAGGCGGTAAATTGACTTTTTAATGTAAATTGTGCTTAAAATTAGATTCATTCACATTTTAAGCATCTAACTTTTAATGGATACATTTAACAAATATATATAATCATATTGTAGTTAGTTTTATTAATTCCCTCAAATACAATGTCTAGGAGTTAACTTCCATTTAAAATAATAATATTTTATTATTAGTGTGCAACGTAAGATTTCAAAGAAACCCATTGTTGCGTATCGGGTAAGCTATCTAACATAGAAACCCTTTTAAAGAAAAATTAATATTTAATTCACAAATATTAATAAGAATAAAAATATCTTATTCTTCATTTACCTGGGATGTTACAGATGCATATGGGTATTAATTATGAAAATGGATTGTTTTTTGAATTTTAATTATGTTATGTATGTTTTGTAACTCGGGTATAACATGCTATAAACTTATCCAAATTGAATTTTTTAGTATTTTATGTTAGTTTTAAATAATTTCATTTCAATGGATTGAAATCTTAATAAAACATTTTGATGCTCAAATCAATACCACAAATTTTCCCTTTGAATCTCTTCTGAAATATGATGGATTCTGAGGATGGGATAATATCTCCCCAATTCCCAACCCAAATGAGATGAAAACAAACCAAAAGATATGAAACATCCCTAGTAACATTTTTTATAACTATAATAATGTGTCAGGTTTCCTTGTTCAAGGACATACATTCATGGGAAATTTGAGTATGGGAATATAATGAGTCTTTTAGACATAAATAATTCATTTAATTAATTTGTATATGTTTTTATTTACATGAATAAATGATTTGAAATTTATCACTCAATATATGTGTGAGATAAGAACTAAAATATAGAAGGGAATTTATCCTAATTCCTCTATTTAAAATTTCTATCATTAATTAACCAACTAATGATGATTTTGGTGGGGAATTTGTCAACTCTTTTTGCAATATATATATATATATCCCCTCTATTTGAAGGAGTTGGAATTTCTAGTTGTAATTTTTTTTTAATTTTATTCATTCTTTTATATTTTAAAAATGTTTTAAATTTTTAATATATTTTATTGTTATTCCTCCTTATATTTTAATAATTTTTTATCTTATGTGCCTCTATTCCATTCTCTACCAATTTTTTCTCTAATGATCATGATCATGATTAACTTACTAGAAGAATCTATCAAAGGGATGAATCATTTTTAACTCAATTTTAGGAAATATAATTCATACTACTTATTATTTCTTAGACAAAGTCTAAGGTGGGTCTATGTGAGATGTTAGCCTTTGTTTGTGGTTGACATCAATTTTTCTGTATTCACTCCCTTTTCATCACTTTTCAATATTTAATTTCCATTTTATCATTCAATATAAAAAAACACAAATTAATGGTTTTCATATCTGGATTATTAGGAAAATAATTAATTTTGATTTCTTGGCCACAAAAAATACTCAACAGATATGTACTTAGTTTGATATTATATTGTTTTATTAAAAATAAAGTTTTGTTTTTTCACTATTGTATAATAGGTACATAAAAACATGGAATAGATTACTGGAAAAAAATTATATATCACACCTCATGTTTAATAAATTTTTAATATAAATTTAATTTAATTAATTTAAAAAAATTAAAAAAAACATGATAAATGGATAATAATTATATTCTGCATGGATCTATTACACCTAACTAAAGTACCAAGAGAATTTTTTTTATAGTGATATTAACGACTAATTTTATATTATTAGTGACACAATACAAGATATGTAGGGAAAAAATGGAATGGATAGCTAAATATTTCCATTCATCTCATGAGTAGGATATAGAGACTAAATTAGATCTAGTAATTGAAGAAGAATTATCCCATTATTTTTCAATGGGAAAAACAAGATGAGATTGGATGAAAATAAATATACTAATATTATTCCTTACTCAACAATTGACCAATAAGTTATATGAAATGTATATTTCAGTATATATATTTTTTTGTGGTAAAAATTATTTGTATATGTATTTAATATACTTTTTAGAAGGTGAGAACCTAATTGATTATCTTATATCCGATAATGAAAAATCATTACCTCTCCACCTCTCACATGATAAGAATAAAATAAAGAAGATACACCTATTGATATTAAATTTTCAATGTTCACAAAAAAATATAATGATTTATATTCTGATTTAATTGAAAGGGTACATTTTTTGGATGATTCATCATGTTTAAATATTATTCAATTTTAGTGGTTTTTTCTACATCCACTTTTCTAAAATTTATAACATAAAACACAGTGAGAAAACATTGGACATTCATGTGAAGGAATACTTCAAATATAAAATTGAATAAAATATTGATATGTAAGAGTATGTATTGACGTGGAAACCTCATCTATATCTTTCATACCACATTGGGGAATACACCACATAATTAAACATAATTAATTCATATCTTATTTTCCCTCCTCATTATAGTCATTGAATTATTTTTTTATTCTTTTGTGGGAGTTGAGACTCTTCTTCTCATCTTTTTGGGTATAAATTATTATTTTTTATTCATGTATAGTATGAAAAGTAACATGTTATGTTTCATATCAAAGATAACACATCCACCATGTGATTGGGGTTAAAATTATGTAATTTCAAGATTATGGGTTGTAAAACCAAAGAACCCACTTGGGGGGTCTAAAAAAAGATTCATCCATTTTAGTTCATCTTTATCTTCCATATTTTTATTTTTTCCCTCAATAAATTTTATCTTTAATGTTTTCTAATCTTGGAGATAAACTTAAGGCTACCAAATAATAAAATGATGTTTTTTCTGTTTTTCTATTTTTTTATATGTACCATTATATATATTTTTAAAGAATATATTATTCTATTTAATATCAAAAATAATATAACAAATGGAATACATGTGGCTTATAAATTTCATTATTATTTCATATTCATCCTCATTTTGTCATGTTTTTTTTAAAATTTTATTTTTTGTTTATTTTAAGTGTTCTTTGAGGATTTTTGATCATAAATAAAAAATATTAGATAATTAAAAATATCTTAATATTTATGGAACATTTTATTTTCAAATATTTAATGAATTAAATAATTTTTGAATCATTTTTTTCATAATTCACTATATTTTACTTTGATTAAGTTTGATAGGTTGTTTAACGTATTTTCACTAGTACTATAGTGTATGAAAATATTTCCCAAACTAAGAAAATTTAAAACCTTTTTTACACCATATTTATATTTCTCTTCTTCTTGAGAGTCCTAGGAAGCATCTTTTAATTGACAACCTATATATTTCATATTTTTTCAAATCTTTTAGATGTTGTGGAGTTTATATCCTGTGATTGAGTTAATACTTTGAAATCCCTTTAAAATGGTAAAATTTTATTTTAGAATACCTTTACATATAACTATTATTAATCACTTAATAGATATCAAATTATTTGTTATAAATCTACAATATAATAAACCTATAACTTTATAATCATATCTAGATGTTTGATTAATTTTTATTATGGAACTCTTGTGTGAGTTTGGGGACTTTGGTTGTGTCGTGATGACTTTAAAAATTTCTTGAACAGAAATAAAAAAACATTCAGTGATATTTGTTTTTAATTTGATAGAATAAATTTCATGATTAAATAATGAATATATGACCCAAACATAACATATAAAGTTTTATTAGTTCTCCAATCATTTTATATAATAATACACAACCATTTCACTAAAAAATATAATTTTAAAGAGAAATTTTAGATCAAAATTCATGCCAAAGAAATGCTATAAATGTGGGAAAAAAGAGAATCAAATTAATAATTTATTCTCAAATTCATATTTGTGGAATATAAAATAAAATAAAGTGGTTATTATTATAGATTCATCTTTGATATGGTTTTGGAGAAAAAAAAATTCTTAGGTAAAATAGGTTTCATGTTTTTTATATGCATAAATCATTACCCTCTTTATACATCCAAAGATATTTTTACAATTAAAACACACCCAAAAATATCCTCAGAAAAAACCATTTAAGTGATCTCATGATTGTAAAAAAATTTACACAGTGAATTATAGATACTATTAGGATAGAAAGACTATGGAGGTCAAAAATGTTATTGAGACTAATAACAACTCCAAATTAAAAATCATTTATTGGAGAGTGATATATATTTTCAAGGAGTTAGGTATGGCCTGCCCATGAGGACTAAAATAATATTTAATTTATTATTATTATTTTTTAGGTGTTAGGGAATTTCAACCTATAAAGCTGGCATGATATTTTCATTTTATGTGAAAATATAATAGTGATTTCATTTATTCTGTAAAAAGTTTATTTGTAGCTAAATATTGACGAATTATTAGGTGTGAAATGTTTTTAGGTGGAATATTTTAATGACTAAATATTTTATGAATTTATATATTTAATATTAATATTTTTATACTTCGAATTTATTATTTTTATATAATTTGTGTCATTTTATGGGTTTAGTACTTTTGAGATTAATTATGAAAATTTACTATTTGTATAATTTTTATTTATTTTTTATATATTTTAATATAGAAATAAGTTTTTCTATGATAATATAAATTGTTGTATTCATTTATAAGGATTCAATATTCATTGTGATTTATTTTATTCAATTAGACCCAAATCACATCCAAACATTTTGAGGCTGAAATAATCTCACCACCTAGAACTTGTAATCTCTTCCTAGATCTGGTAAATTTTTGAGATGGGATAATATCTCACAAAGTGTAAAACCAAATGATCTAAGAATTTACGTAGAGATATAAAATAGGTCGATGAACATTTTTTCATAACTAGGCACCTGCCTATTTGACATAATTTAAGGAAATTAATTTATGGGAACTTAGTGCATAGTAGTATAAACAGTCTCATTGATAGAAATAAATCATTTGATGATTAATTTTTATATATCTCTATAATAACCCAAATTTAAAAATAATTTTTAGATTCTATGGAGGAGATATATTTTAACAACATTTTCATGTAAAAATTTTCAAAATTAACACATTTATTATATATACCATGAATATAAATTCATATGATGATTTTGTAGGAAACTTTGGCCATTATTTGTCATATAAAAATGTATCTAAACTATATTTTATAGTGTTGGAAATTAGAGTACAATATTTCTATACATTTTATGTTCATTTATATTCTAATATTTTTATGAAATTTTAATATATATTTTTAATATTTTCCTTGGATTATATCATTTTTATCAACTATTTTATCAATGTGTTCTTCTTTCCTATGATATTTAATTTTCATGATCATGCTTATCTAACCTGTGTAACATTTTGGGGTGTGAATCATGGTTGAAAACATTTGTTAATGAATATATTAAAAATATATTATATTTTTAAAGATAGAATTATCAGGGAAATATTGGGAAAGGAACCTTTGTTTCACTACATTCTGACTTAGGGATAACATTTAGTGTCACATTATTTTCCCTTAATCAAGAAGGTAGATTTTTTGTGTACTTGATTATTATTGGGTGCACCATAAATGTAAAAAACCAGTATAAAAATATTTTCATAAATATAAAAGACTCTTATTATTAATTATATATGGAGTTAATAATGGGGAAGTTAAGGCCCACCTTGGTTGTTCTCCTATGAGATGATCATTTATCTCAAACATCACTCTATCAATTTAATTTTATTTGCATCACATCTACTAGTTTAAACGATATTATTGAAATATAAAAAATAAGAAATTTCATTATTTTCATATTAATATTATTATGTGAATTATTAATAGTGGATTCTTGAGATCAATAACTATTCCAGAGATAAAAACATTGTAAGGTACTATGATGAACTAGGAAAAATAAATTGTATCTTTTCTGAAATGATATGACTTGATTTTCATATACAATAAAATTATAATATGAAAAATAAAATATAATAATTTTATAAAAATGTACATTAGATATTAAATAAATCATGTAGTATAAATTATGGCATACAGTATCAAACATGTGTCATGAAATTGAATATAGTGACAAATAACGCATAAAAATATAAATTTTGTTTGTATAAAAAACCCAAAAAAATATTCTTGATTCATTATGGAGATTTTACTAACATTATTAATAAGAAAATTATAATTATAATATAACTTTATATTATCCATATTCATCTCTATATCTATTAATATAAACAATTTGTTATCATATTTTTTATTTAATATATAGTTTCTAATAATGTTTGTGTGAGAACTGAATTAGTTTCAACTTATTTTTATAATTTTACTGATCAAATATGTTAGGTAAATAATTAATATAACCATTTTATAACTATATAAATCATTATTTGATTGATAAATTATAATAAATATTTTATTTATGTTTATATTTTTATCCATAAAATTGATTTATACCATTTTTCATATAGGTCGTTAAACTGAACCAAGAAAGAAAACTCTATAACTCAGTAGGAGGGAATGGTTTTGGATCATTATATTATCCATATAATATTTTAATAAAGATATATTTTAATTTTTTTTATTTTTTTTAAATAATATTTGATATTATTTTTTAAAATAATGAAAATCAAATTGAAAAATGAAAAAAATTACTTAATGGAGGTGGTAGTCCACACACCACATGGTTAATGTTTTCATTTTCATCATGAATGAGAGTAAATAAAGGTGGATTATAAATTTTCTCTTAATATTTATATTTATTTTATATATGGTTCATTTATAATTTATTTTTATCCTTGTAACCAACAAAGGGTGGTTATGGTAAGAAAAACAATATTTCAATTCATGGTGGCGATATATCACACAAAACACGATTGAAATTATTTTTTTTTCTAAGTGGGTGAAAATGAATAAAAATAGGACATTCCAAAAATAAAATAAAAAATATATACTAATAATACATATTTATTTCTATAAAAATGGTCAGGATATGTTTTTAAGGGAATTATTTAGAAAAATAAGATGAGGATTATGTCATATGCACTTTGGGACCTTAAACATTATATTGGATGTCTGAATAGAAATAAGTATATTAGGGTAACTACTTTATAATAGATTATTATTAAATAGAGATAGATTTATATAATCATAACACTTCTATGTTTTAGGGGAAAAAAGTGGGTTGGGTATGGCATGAATGGGTGGATGCCTAACGTTTTAAAAGTGAGTAAGAAGGCACTTTTTGAACTCCCCTTATTTTTCCACAATAGAAGTTCATTATTTTGGGGTTAATAGTTCCAATAGTGATAAATAATTGATTTTTTGATGAAATTTGGTTGATTAAGAATCCAAAAAAAAATTATAAACATTATTTAATTATTTTTATATTCATTTACCATTACATTTGTTTCATAAATAATAATTATCTTTAGAGTGATTAAATATTTCTTAAAAATTAATATTTTTATACATATAAAATACCACCTCTTAAATAAATTTAGTGGCATAAAAATATACAATTAATATATATATATTTATTTATTTATTTAATTAATTAAATGAAATTAAAAAAATAACATTTAAATTAAAAATATTAAATGGAAGAAAAATGCTTTCTGTTGATAAATTATTTCTACCGTTATGTGTTATTAATATTATTTGAAATTGGAATACAATAAAATATATTTTAATATAATTATTGATGTGTTTAGAAATAATATTACAGTCATTTAATTAATAAAATATCAATTTAAATTATCATATAAAAATTAAACAACATTACAAAAAACAATTCCATAAAAACAACAATGTTAATATTATTATGGCACTAATTATTATATTTTTGTATGAATACGTTCATAGAAAAATTGAAATTAATATTATACATAATAGTATAATTTTGATCAAAAATATGAATTTTTATTTTAGATTTAATTTATAATTGTGATGAAAATATATTTTTTAATATAAGTGAATGAAAATAGTTTTTAGTGTAAAATATTAAATAAGATTCCAAAATAATAAACCGTAATTTTATAAATTTAAAAGTTAAATTTAAATAATTCTTTTTAATTATGACTGTTTACTTACAATATTGGAAAGGTTTCAAATAAAATTAATTCATTATTTTATTATGATAATTTCATTAAATTTTCAATTTTATAAATACAATTTCTTATTATCAATTGAACTAAAAAGAAACTACATTAGAATATATTAAAAGATAAAATTCCAATTATAAATATAATAATGAAGATAATTTAGAAAAATTTATATTTTAAAATTTTTCAAATTAACTTTCAAATTGAAATAATATGAAAATTTTATTCATATGAAAACAACTTTTTATATTTTAAAATGTTCTTATTTAATTTAAATTCAGTTTAAAAACTAATTGGGGTTAATAAATTTTTCATTTAAAAAATAAAATTTATAAATAGTATATATATAAATTATTAAAATAAAGTAATTATAACTCAAATTACAGAAAATTTATATATTATCACAATAAAACTGTTTTATTAGAAATTTTTCTATATTAATTTATTTTTTTCAAATTCATTATTATTTATAATTAAATTTATTTTTAAATATACATGTATTTTTTAATTTTCATAACTATATTGTTTCTACAAATTTTTTGAATATATTTTATAGTTATATTACGTTTTATGTTTAATATTAATTATGTTATGTATTCATTACAATTTATTTAAGAAAATATGTTTTAGTAGAACATTTAATTTATAATCTTGGGGTGTTACATGCTCATGCTGAAATAAATTATTTCCTCACAATTTTATAATTTAACAATTAATGGGATATTTATTGTGTCTATAATACATACATAGAAATTAATTTTATTTTCAATGAGGTTTCTTCCTCACTTTCATTAGTTTTTATAGAGTGGTGATATTTTCCCTCATAATTGAAATATAATTAATATTGAGTTTTCATGTAACCATATATTCTAAATACTCTAATATAATGGGATTAATTTCTCAAAGGGTATTTTATGTATTCCCTTTTACAAATATGCATTCTAGATATGATTTTTGATTTTAAATCTGTTTTACCTAAATTAGAAATTATGATGGTAACTATAGAGAGATTGAATATCCATGCCCAATATTATATCAAATATATCTAATGGAATGATAATAGGGATTTATTGGAAGCACATAATCATTATTCTTAGAGTATATGTTAACATAGAAATGAATAATAACACAACTATATATTTTTATTAATAAAATGACATATAGTAAAAATGGTGGCGATTTTGTGTTTTTGAAATCATTTTTACTGAAAAGGAGTGGGTAGAAATATTATTAAATAAAACACTAATAGTTCATAAATGGATTATTAGTGTTATAAACTCTATATTACCATCGAAACTAACTTCTAATGTTTTGGATTTATTGGAATCCTAATAACATAAAATTTATTGGTACCTATCATTCTTGGTATCCCTCATGTTTATACATTGACATGGATAATGTCCATATTTCCCACATTTAAGACATTAAACTATTATTGGTCATCCAAATGAACATTACTTTATTTTAACATTTCTATTTAGGTCATCATATTTCATAATTAATTTGTTTCCCTGGACCGTCTGTTTCCATACATTAAAAATTTATCAGTTTTTTGATATATTTTCCTAGTTCTTTTTTCCAATTTTTTTGATATGTTAGAAATTTGAGATTATTTTCTATGTCATATTTATAACCCAAACATCCTGGAGACTCTATTCTCATATTCTATGGTTTATTTTAAAACTAATGTATGTTAATTTTGTTAATCATTAATATTGATAGTTTTCTCATAATAATATCAAGGGTTTTCACTTTGGTGTGTATCCCATTATGTTTATCATAGGAATAGTCTCTACATTATCAATGACATCCATTGAAAGCTTGACTACATTGGGCTTTGACCATTAATAAAACAAAAAAAAATTGACATGCATGGTGAAATTTATCATATTAATATTATAAGATAATAATATTCCAAATGTAAATGTCCTACTATTTATATTATTATATTAAATTTCATTTCAACATATATCACTATTCGTTTTAATCTAGGTTTATTTTTATTGGGATCTCTAATATTTTGTAACCTAATTAATTAACATAGTAAATACAATATAATGTAATTTAAATATAACATTATTATCCAAGGAATATAAATCATTATTTTATAGGTGGGTGAGTATTCTTAAGCCCACTTATTGTACTCTAGAGTAAAAATAGAGTCAGTGCTCACCCATCTTTCTTTAGTGTGTCAACACTAAGGTAATTTTGATCCATAACCATATACACTAGATAATATATATATAATTATATAATTAATAGGATAACAAAAAATATATCTAATTTACTAAATCATGTGGATTTTATTTTATAATTATACTTATCCTGTAGACTTATTACTAGGTTTTCACTGAGGATATATTATCATAATCCCTATAATGATCTATATCATTTATAATAATTTAAAGGGTTTATAACACTTATGATATTCTGAAAGATCATACAACAATTAATCTTAAATTATTCAGAAATAATACATTAGCCTATAAAGTTTTATAAACCAAACTTTAAAGAGAGCTGTAATTCCCACTAACATGTACTCCAGGATCGAGTGCCCTTAAACAACTTCTCTTCCTACCACATTTTAAATGAACCAGAGCATCCCAACAATAACAATAAATAATTTCCATATAAATAAATATAATGAGTGTCATAAATTCTATAAAAATTTTATTTATTGAGTTTTAGAGCATTAGGAAACACTATCAAGTAATAGATACCATAGATATCTCATAATGTAGGCATTTTTCTATAATACAAGAAACAACATAATTATTAATAGGTTTTAAACATCTCCAAAAATATCCAAAAAAATATATTCCTTTATAAATGTCATATCTATTTCAATTCTTCATAACATGGGAAAATAAGAACAAAAGAAGTGATTAGATAAAATTCTCATTAAGGATAAATATAATTGATACCAATCAAAGATCATTAATAATTATAAGATTTTAATATATAATATGAGATGAATGGAAAATCAAAATAATTTCATAATCAACAGGAAATTTATGAATTATATATTCATTATTGAAATATCAATATACAAAGACATGGAAAATATAAAAGGTTCATAGTTGTAAAATAAAAAATGTGATATATTTAATTACATGAACAAATTGAAGATATCATAATCTATCTATTAAGGCCTTTTATTATGGAAATATTATTTCTAGACTGGAATACACACAAAAATCAATGTTATTTTGTCTCATGAGACCTATCAACCCATCATGGGGTTATTGTGGGACTCATTTGTTCCTAATTATTTAAAATGAATTAATCATATATAGGAATGAATAATCTATACAATACCTAACAAATATTATTAAATAAAAAACCAGTTTTAGAATAATAATTATATGATTATTCAATATTCCCCAAATCAATATATAAAATATATTTTTATGTAAAAAGTCTCAAATTAACATTATATAGGGAATATTGTATGTGAATAATTGTATAATTCCCACACTCAATATACAAAATATGGTTGAATACACATTAATCCATAGAATAAATATGATTCATTAGAAGAAAAATTATTCCATCAATAGAGGATGATTGGGAAGGGTAATGGTGGTTATATATTTTTATGAGTTTAATCCCCCAAAATAATGATAGTATTTAGAAGTAAATCTTTGACCAATATAAACATGAAAAAATGAAATCTGTCCTGAATACGAATCAAATCAAAATGAGAAAAAATTGAGATGAAAATCTCACACCATGATAATAATTTAAGAATAAAAATATCAACCTAATAATGAAACACCCTCAGATTTCATATGTATTTATTTGAATTAAATTTTAAGTACTTGATATCTTACTTTACAAGAAACCCTTGGCCTAAATGAACCATATTATATTATGACCATCAATTCCAAGTATTTGGTTTTAGTTTGTATTAATGGTATTTACCAAATTATGATATATATATATATAGATTTTTTCATTAATTAAAATTTATTTAGAAAATATAATAATTAATAACTATTTTTTACAAATAATAATTTCATTAGTAAAATAAACATTTTTCGTTGAAATTTATTTTTCTCGGTCTTTTGAAATTTTAAATAATCTAATATATTAAACAAATTGTTAAAATAATTTTAATAATTTTTTTTATTATTGTTGAACAATCATTAATAAATTAGTTATATATTTTCTGGAATGAAGATAAAATCATTTTAAGGTAATAACATTTATCTTATCATAAAAATATGTATATATAAAATGTGTTTTAAAAATTAATAAATTAAATAAATGAGTTTCAATGAATGATGATAATGAAATTTTTAGATTATAAATTCAATAAAATATTTTTAAATATATATAATTTTTTTAATTTAAATGGATGTAATGTAAAATAGATTATATTCATAATGATGTGCTTTTTGAAAATGGGTTTCTTTGTTTTTTGTAAAATAAATTTAATATTAATTTTTTCAACATTTGGACGTTGAATTTGATAAATCTTATTCCATATTATGAATCAAAATTTAGTATTTTAATTAATCCTTATTCTTTTTATTTTATAAATAATAGTAAAAAAGTATATATTTGTTAACATACTGATGGTGAAGGGGGTTTACCATTGGGGGTTTTAAATGGAGGGAAAATGGTAAAACATAAATATATTAATGTTAGAATATATTTCAACCTTATATTATATTATATATGAAACCATGGACATTGTTTTGAACATTCAAATGAAAATGACCTTATATTAATGATATATTTTAACTAATTCCTTATATCCACATCCCCTCACTTATATAATGGAACCAGTTTTACTTTCTTATTCATATAATTTTATACTTCTATCTTGACTAATCCTTACCAAAAAATATACCAGATTATTTCCATTTATTCTTAATCATTTTTTATTACCATAAGACCATCTTAATATATCCTAATGGGAATTCCAAAGGTGGTCCAACAATGAAGAGGAGTTAAAATGCACTTACGAAGCAAGTTAGTCCTAAGGTAAGGGTTTCTCATATAACTTTTTTATAGTAGAAATATCCCATAATAACTAATTGTTCATTAATGTGGTGAATATTCTCCAAATTTTATATTTTTTATCATGAAACACTTTATATTCATATTATTGAAAGATAAATTCTAACTGACATTTTAATCGGGGTTATGATTCATAAGGTGAAAAAGTGGTAAGGGGATTATATTAAAATATCACATTCAGTAAGGATAGTTTATTCTTAATATTTAGTTATTTAATTTATATGATATATCCATCAAAAATATAGGAAATTTTATTCTCCACTATATCATTCTCAAAATTCCAATTTTTTCCATTCATTTTCACCTATCTACAAACTCAAAATCTTGGAGGACTATTTTTCGAGATAATAATTTTTTTTCTATTAAATTGAGAATATTTTTATTCAATTTATATATTTTCTTTCAAATATTCACTTATTTTTTTATATTCTCTATTTATTTATAAAATTAATTTTCTGCACGTTTTACATTCTATTAAAACGTTTAAAATTAAATTTTATTTCAATTTGATAAATTATTTAGTTCTTACAAAAGGCATCAAAAAAATATTATTTAACATATTTAACATGAAAATATTATCCCAACATCATGACTATAATTATCTGTAAGTCTCCCATTATAAAAGTCTATGGTTATTTTAAATTAAAATGGTTTTCATAATTTTTTTATTTTTTTATTTTCAAAATGCGATTGCAAAATAAAATAATTATTTTCATAAAAAATTATTCCACTAATTTATTAGTGGTATTTTAATCTATAATAACATCCAATAATTTTTATTATGCATTACTAGAATCATGATCTAAAGATGAAATCATTAATCATCATTATGATTATTATTGATTATGATGATGAAATCTAGATGAATCATATTTTCTTTTCTATAGGATGAGATATGATGAATTCATAAATGTTTTAGTGGTCATATTGAATATATATGAATTTATTTAAATTAATTTATTGGTTGTTTTTTATTTCCCTCAAATGAATTGGGTAATGTTTAATGTTTATGAGATCATAGGGTATAATCTAAGGTAACACAATCCCAAAAAAGGGTACATAGGGAGTAATCCAAATAATGTAAGAGGGTAAATGATCAGTTTTCCCAATCCCAAAAGAGGTAGCATTGAATGTTATACTAAGAATAAATAAGGATGAATGTATTTTTAAATTTCATTGATAAATTATTTTTATAATTTTGATTATGTGATAGTTTATTTGACTCTATTATGGAAAGTTCATGTACCAATGTGAGTTTATCATATCATATAACATTTAATTCATCTATGATTAATCAATTCCTTATTGAATGATTGTTATATACGAATTGATTTGTTTGGTTTCAAATGGGTATGATGATATTCTCGAATACTTATGATCATTTTATTCTTCAATTTGATCATTTTCTAATATATCTTGTATTTAACCTTATTGGGAATCTGAGATCACTATTTCTCTTGTTTTTCCCCCTGGTAATAATGAAAGGATAATGTATGGTATGAATACTAACTATAATTTTATAGGATATTTTTTTGTACAATTTTAAGTCATTCATGAAACAAGATTATTATATATCTATTCTCTAAAGAAGCTAAATGTTTAGGGTTTGGATGTTTATACTATTGTGAAGTGTATTTAATATTCCAAAAATGATTTAATACTTATGTATGAAATATTTTTTCCAACTCAATTAATAGAAGTAAATTTAAATATTATGAAATTAAGGATACTCGTTTTGTTTCAAGACATTTTTGGATTTAAATACAGCAGATAAAAAATGAAGGAGTTAATTTCCAATATGTTTCAAGGGATTGAAAATAGAGATGAATAATACATACTAATTGAAAAAAAATCACCTCAAACCCCTTTAGTGGATATAATATAAAATGAAAAATTAAATACCATAAATATTGAATGGTTAATTATAGATAATATTAATGGATTATTTGATGCACAATAACAAATAAAAAAATTGAGGATAATAAGAAATATATTTCAGGGAGTGATAATATGATATTATAATCCTTTTATAGAAACCCAATACTGTATGTAAGAATTATTTTATAAATTAGATATTGGGAATAATAGAAACATATAAAATAATTATTAAATAGATTTCAATTGATTCATTTGGTATAATAAATAAAACATGTATTATTAAGGTGTAATATAAATTTTTGTAACTCAGTGGAAGGTTTTTTTCAAAAACAATTACATAGTTCCTGATTCATTTTGCACATGAATCATTCTGCCTGAATAATAATTTTAATTTTAAAAGAAACTATTTTTGAAAACATTAAAATCTATACTTATATTACATTAGACTAGTTATTTTCATATTTTCTTGAATCATTATAATGTCTTTTCTTTTTTTGGGTTAAAATAAACCCATCATTAGATTAATTATTTAATTTTTTTGATAGAATATAGTAGTTGTTTAAATAATATTGTATTTATAAAAAAAATTATAATTATCTTTTTACTAACTTATAATAAAATTAAATTTTATGTCCTTATAGTCATCTATGAGAGAGTTTTTTAACATCATTTCTATAGGTGGTTAAGTCGACCCGAACAAGAACACACAATAACCCGATATTCATGTACGATTATAGAATATTATTATATAATTATAATAGGTGAATAATTATATTATTTAGATTTTAATATGTTGATGAATAATATTGGAAGTTTTTTTGGATAAATAATTAAAATGAAGATGAAAATCAAAAAAAAATACTTTATAGTAGTTGTAGTCCTCACAACACATAGGTAACATTTTCATTTACTACAGAATGTGAGGAAATTTAGTTAGATTATAAGTGTATCCAAATAATAATATATATAATATATATGTAACATGTATTCTTCAATTATATAATTTGAACTATTTAAGAGATAATGTGGTGGAAAACCAAAGATGTCGCTTCGCGGAGGTGGCATTCCAAGCAACACCTAATCAAAGTTCTTCTATTTTATTAATTTGATAGAAGAGAATAAATAATAATTTTCACATTAATATAATAAAAATTCACTATAAAAATGATAATTGGTTCATTATGAATCAATGTTTATAGTTGGGTTTTACGGATATGAATAAGTAGAAAATGATACAGATTAAATAGTACTCACTTTGGGTCCTGGAACATTATATTAAAAGTCTCCATGGAATTGAATTGATTATGATAAAGAATTGATAACACATGAATATAAATGGATATATTTTTCAAGGAGTAGAAATATGGCCTAATTGTTTTACTAAATTTTATTCAATGTGTGTGGCATGAAGGGAAGGATTTATACACTTTTAATAGTGAAGAAAATGTCACTTTTGAGCACACCCATTGTTTCTCAATTATGGAATGACAATATTTAAGGATCAATGGTTCTAATAGGGGTATTTAATGTATTATTTGAGAATTTTTAACCTATAAATAAACATAAATTTACTTCCAAAAATGTTTTAATCATGTTTTAATTCATTTAATATTATTTTTGCGTATATATTTTTTACCATGGTAACTTGTTTTTTCCCAAGTAAACTACATTTTATTAAAAATATAAGATAAACCCTATTTATAATTTAGGTGTTATAAACATAAATTTAATCACCATTTTATAAAATTTAAAATAACTTTTAATCTAAAACAATCTATATATAGGAAAAATATTTTTAAAATTTGAATAATGTTTTAACCATATATTTTTATTAATATTAATTAGCATTAATTAACAATTAAATATATGTTAATATAATTTTATATATATTTAAACATCATTTTAGAGTTATCATTTAATATATATCAATTAAAATTTTTAGAAAAATATTACACATCATTAATAATAAAATCTTCAAAAATAAATATTTTACCATTATTATGGTCATTAACAATAGCCTCAGTTGTCAAATTTTTATACCAAAAATCAAAATAGAAATTATTCAATAATGATATAATGTTAGTGTAATGACTTTTATTTTCAAAAACTCATCTATAGAAATGATTTTAGGAAAATTATGAGAGTAATCCTTGAGACGATGTTTGATTCTGAGGCCCGATGTGTCTAGAATTGTTTATTGAAAAATGTTATGTTTTTAATAGCACGGGTTTGAGGTTTTACTAAAAAAGTTTAGAAACTCTTAAATATGTCTATGTATTATAAACTTGAGGGGCCCATTGTGTTTAGAGTAGAGGTTTACCTTAGGCGAGATCTAACATCAGCCAGTGTGGGCCGACTGTGAAAGATAGTTTTTGGAGTAACCATAAAATAAAATAATAAAATAATAATTATTTTATTATAAAATCCTAATAATTAATGAAAAAAAATTTTATTGGAAATCCAATACTATCGTTGATTTTTTAATGTGATGTTTCCCAAGGCGAGACTTATCTTTTGTCGGTGTGGGTCTTCTGTGGAAGAACCTACAAATGATGTAATCATCATTAAATAATTTAAAAATAATTTTTTAAAAATAATAATGAATTTCTTTAAAATCATCATTATGAAAAAATCCTAGGGTTAGCTGCATAATCCTCGGAATGATGGCGAATTTATAGGGATATCAAGAAGTATTTCCCATTGTCAAATGATGACCAGATCATGGATAGACTAATAGAGCATGACGAAATCAATTGATTTTGCAAACAATCATATAGAAACTACCTTCTTTTTCATTGGTTGATCATAAATTGGTAGGGTGTTTTGTTTTAAGTTAGTTATTTCCTATCTTATATAACTAACGATGAAAATAGATCAACCAATGAACAGGTTGATACATGGTTCGATCATTCTTATTGGATGAGCTTGATGTACTGGGATTTAATAGGAAATGAATCTATGTGATAATTAATTCTTTATTCTTACATATAACATGAATAAATCTAGGACAACAATAGTAAAGGCCATGAACCATTTTATAGGAATTCATGTGAATTTTTTCAACCACAATAATCGCTTTGCATTCTTCATGTGTTGTTCATCTTCTCCTCACTCTTTAAAACTCCGATGTGAACGATCGATCATTTCTCCCCAAATTCATGGAATAGAAATCTACGATCAAAGGTAAGACCCTGTAAAGGAACAATGGATGTTTGACATTGAAGGAATGGAACAATTTGAGTAGGTGTGGTACAAGGTGGAGGATAGATATGGTGGCTTCGTCTAGTCCATGAACATGGTGGCACTACTCCGGGAGGTAGGCCTAGGTGAACAGAGAGGAGACACGGTGAGGTTGTCGGAAGGGTGGCTACTGGATACAGAAAAAAACATAGGGCCAAATTAGATATGTGACAATGGAATGAGTATTGTAAGGAGGGAGCAGTGTTGACTAGGGGATGAAGTGAAGAGGAGGTCATGTATGCGGCAGATAGTCCGCATAGATCCCATGACAGTATAGGTTGTGCGGGAGTTGACAGACATGGTAGCTTTCCACATTGAATACTGTGACACCACATTAATTTGGAGAATATAAATGGGTAGTCCATATGTTGATTATGGGGGTAGGTACTTCTATGGGGGTCGAGCTAGATGAACAAGTTCGAGCTGGTTCGTGTTTTCCCCGAACCAGAACCAAGTCTGACTCTTTCACTAAATTGGTCATACAAGCAAGACGAAAAGTCTATTTGATGTCATGTTTGTGGAGTTGGGACCCCTGTGATGAGTTGGTTCTGATGAGATGGTTTATAGGTATTTTTTAAACATAGATGAGTATAGTTGGAGTGTTTTTTGTGGTACTTTCCTCGACGGTATAGTACAATATTACGTCTACATCACTAGATAGTTGTCCCCTCTAGAGGTTGGTTCCTAGATAGACTTATGGTATACCTCCAGGGGAATTGAGTGATACTCTATTACCCCTAATGGAGTTTGGTGGAAATTTACTTGAATTCCAAGAACCAAGAAATATTCCTCCATTTAGTGGGACATATCGATAGGTTTATTTGTATTCTCTGAGAAGTATCACCTATGTTATGAGTTGCATCAGTAGGGTTGTTGGTATTCACTAATAAGATACACCTGTTTTTCATTTAATACAAATTTGGATGGTGGGATTCTCTAGGAAGGATTTCCTCTCTATAAATTATGTTCTTTTACTACTGTATTTCTCATTAGATGAGGCCCAAATTTGCAGGACCTCTTCTCGAGAGTCACTGATGAAATCATGTATCGAGGAATGTGTTCTCCCAAAAAGTGTGCCCCTAGAGAATAATCAAGTGTTAGTGATTGGTTTTGAGTTACCTTTTTAATTTTGGCATTTTATGGGTTTATGAAGAGAACCATGGTGTATTTGTTAAAGTCATATACCTATATAGAGATAATTTTACTATTTCCATGTGGTATACTTCATGTATTAATGTGTGGTATTTCTCATGGTGTTCCTTAGTGGTGTTCCTATGTGGTGTTACTTCATAGTGTTCCTTCGTAGTGTTTCATCATAGTGTTTCTTTTAAGGAATCCTTTTTTGGTGTTCCTTCCTGTTGTTACTTCATGTTGTTCCTTCGTGGTATTCCTTCATGGAGTTCCTTTATATATTTTTTTTGTGATTTTTATATGTGTCCTTCCTTCATGGTGTCACTTTCTAGAATTCCTTAGTGGTTTTTCTTCATGGTGTTCCTTAATGGGCTTCCTTCTTGCTGTTCCTTTGTGGTGTTCCTTCATGATATTACGTATCAGTGTTCCTTTGTGGTTTTCCTTTATAGTGTTCCTTCATGTTGTTACTTAATGGTGTTCTTTCATAGTGTTACATTTATGTGTCCTTTAGTGGTATTCATTTGTGGCCATCCTTCATGGTATGAATTTGTAATTTTCAATGTAGTATATGTATTTAGTTGTTTTTGGGTGTCCTGCTGAGTATTATTTTACTAACCACTACATGAGCTTTGCCCACACATGTTGTGTCTTGTCTAGATAATCAATGCATTGATGGAGTCCTAGGTGGACAAGGATCAAGTTGTTCTTTGTGAGACCAGATAGTGGAGGTGTGTTGCTATGGCTTCATAAAGTTGTATAGTACCATACCCTTCAGGTATGGTTTTTACGGATGAGTTTCAAGAACATGGGCATTCACATTTCCAAACTCCTTTTTAGATGGGTAGCATTCTAGTCCTATTTATTTTCCAGTTTTCTACTATTGTACTCTGTTGTTGTTATTAGAGTGGAGTGTATGATTATTTACATTATATTTTTACATTTTAGTGTTATAGATTTGTATATGTGTGCATATTTTAGGTACATAAGAATGTGCCTCCGATTTTTATGATTTGACTACTCACTGTTATTCTCTTTCCCTTAGCCTATTATAGGTAGGCAAGGGGTTGTTGTAGAATGATCCCCTTTAGGATTGGTAATGGTAGTTACTATAAAATTGAAATATATTTTTAATATTTATTTTCTGTAAGTGATGGAAACTAATTTATTAATATAATCGTCCAAAAATAGTTTTCATGTATAAAATATTACCTAGGATTCATAAAATATAGAAATAATTTTAATTTATAAAATATGAATTTTCAATTTTTTTATTTTATCTATAAATTTTTATGATTATTATAAAAAGTGTTTAAATAATTTTACTGGTTTTTGTATTATGCTTGTTCTATGAAGGTAATAGTTTTATAGAAATCATTTTTTTTAAGTATTCAGCTATAAGTCACCTATTTATAAAAATAATAGAAATTCATATTAAGATAATATTTTTATTATAAATCTAAACATTAATTTATTTTTGAAAAACTAATACTCTATGTTTTGTAAATTTATCTTTAAATTAAAAATATAATAAAAATTTATTTCATTATAAAATTAATTTTTAAAATTATAATTATTTCAATTATTATTTATTAGAAATTAAAAAAAATAGGGTTAACACATCATTGATTTATAAAATATATTTTTTCCTTTAATATTAATGTTTTTTTAAAATATAGGGAATAGAAATCCAATTTTTAAAAAATAACCTATTAGTTTTAAAAGGACTTATTAAATATTTTTCTATATTAATTTAATTTTTTCAATTAATTATTGTAAATAAGGAAGTTCATTTCATCCATCATATATTTTATAATTCAATTACACCAATTTTACCCACATTTTTTAAAACATTATTTTAGACATTTTATAATGTTCCACATTTCTTATTGGTTCAATACTACATTTATTTCATGAATGTAGACAAATTATGATTAATAGAAAAATATAATTTAAATTCTTAGCGTGTTACATCAACTCTCTAATAGAATAAAATTCAGAATGAAAGTATAGAGAGAGGGGAAAATTCCAAATAATGCTATAGATAAAATTTCCATGAACCAAGGATATTTACGATTCAAGGGTACTACCAGTGTGTCATGATGTTTGCGTATAAATAATACACAATTTGGTATAATATGACAATACTTGGGATGTGAGATGAAGTTAGGGGAGGTCCTAAAGAGTAGATAAAATCATATTTTTAAACAACCTGGACTAAGAAGTCCAATTTTTTATGCATTCACACTAAGAAAAAAAATTTAATGTATTGAGTATATTTATATCAATTGTGAAACACATGGACACTATGTAGGAAAATGGATGAAATGATTATGTGAATAGACTATGTATACTGATAAAGGAATGGAAATTCAAAAAAACCTTATAGTGAGAACATTCCTTGATGTGGTTAAATGAAGGCTTATTGAAAAATAAGATCTTGTATTCTTGATAGTTAGTGATCCTCTTACATGAATTCTGATAAAAATAATTTTATCAGTATATAAAATCATTAATTTACAGTATTATACATTATTAATGATTTCATTTTAAAATTTAATGATGTTTCTTCAGCTGGTATTGAACAAAAAACATAAAACCCAAATGATATAACTACGCCAAAATATGTATTTAGCAGTGGATTAAACCGCCGCTAAAACATTCAGGGTTGGTTTTGGAAAACGGTTGGTAAATCATGTGTATGAAAATAATTATAAGCGGTTTAAACCGTCGCTAAATCTTATTTTATAATTTTTAAAATGCTTTTAAATTTTTTTAAGTAATTAATTAATTAGTTTTTTATTTATTTATTATTTTATTATATTATTTATTTTATTGTATTATTCATTTATTTTTATTTTTATTTATTTATATATTTGTTTATTTTTATTATTTTTTCCTTATTCATTTATTTATTTGATTATTTATTTATTTATTTAGTTTTTTATTTTTACTTATATTTATTTTTTATTTGTTCATCTGTTAATTTTTTTTATTTGTTTATTTTTTTCTTTATTTGATTAATTTTTTATTAATTTTTTTTTTAATTTTTTTTATTTTTTATTTGTTTTTTTTTATTTGTGTATTTGGTTATTTGGTTATTTTTTTATTTTTTTATTTTTTTATTTATTTTTTTAATTTTTTAATTTTTTATTTGTTAATTTATTTGTTTATTAGTTTATTTGTTTATTTCTTACTTTATTTGTTTATTTATTTATTATTTATTTATTTATTTATTTATTTATTATTACCACACAGATGCCTATCTCCAAGCATAAGACCGTGTCCTTGCACAAGTCCATGTCCATGCACATGTCTATTCCATATATAGAAATTCGATATTAGGTAAGATTTTAACCCCTTACCTCTTGCTTATTCTTCATAGACTTTGGCACTCCAATAGACCCTTAATGTGGTCAATAAATCAAATTTAATATACTTATACATATATGTATTAATTAAAAGAAATAAGTAATACATAACAATAAATTACACACTAAATAATTATTAATCAATTATTATTAATCAATAATTATTAATTAATAATGATTAATCAATAAACAATAAACAATAACTAATAATTAATAATTAATAACATAGATGACATAATATATAATATATAATATATAACCTTAATATATAAGACATAATATATAATACATAATATATAATAAATAATATATAATAGATAATAATTTATATATTATATATAATATATAATATATATATTTTTATGTATAATTTATTATTTATTTTTTATTATATAATACATAATACATAATATATAATACATAATACATAGTATATAATATATATATATATATAATATATAATATATACTATATAATATATAAAACATATAATATAAAATATAAAATAAAATTAATGTATAAATAGCTAATTATTTAAAAAAATAATTACTATATGACAAATAAATAATAAATTAATAATAAATTAATAAATAATAGATAAATAAATTAAAATAACTAATAAATTATAAATAAAAAATAACAACTAATAAATAAAAAATAAAAAATAAAAAATAGTAAATAGTAAATAATAAATAATTAATAATTAATAATTAATAATTAATAATAACTATTAATTAACAATTAGTCATTAATAATTAATAATTAATAATTAATAAATAATATGTACAAATTTTAAAAAATTATTAAATTATTAATAACTAATTAATAAATAATTATTAAATATTGAATATTGAAAAAATAAATAAATATATAATAATTGAATAATAAACTAATAATAAATTAATATTTTTTAAATAAAAATAAATTATTATGTAATAAATAAATAATAAAAAATAAAAAATTATAAATTATAAATACCAAAGAACGAAATACATAAATCAATAGATAAATAATTAATTAATTAATTAATAATTAATAATTAGTAAAAATGAATAATGAATAATTGATAATTATAAAATCAATAAATTTCATTTAATATTTAATTATAGAATTTTAATATTTAATATGAAATATGAAATATTTAATATTTAATAAATAATTGAAAATAAATTAATATTTACTAAAAAAATAATCAAAAAGAAATAAATAAATAATAAATGAATAATAAACTAATAATTAAATCATATTTAGTAAATAAAAACAAAAAGAAAAAAGACAAAATGAATAATAAATTATAATGATCAAAGAATAAATAATGATGATCAAAGAATAAATAATAATGAATAATGAATGAATATTTAATAATTAATAATAAATACATAAATAAAAAAATAGAAAAATAATTAATAATTAATTAATAATAAAAAATTAACCGATAACTAATAATTTATAATTTATAATTAATAAATAAGAGTTAAATAAATATTAATTAATAATTAATTAATAAATAATGAATAATAAATAAATAATAAATAAATAAACAATGAATAAAAAAATAAAATAAATAACTCATAATTAATTAGTCAATAAATTTTGAATAAATTAATAATTAATGTATACATAATAACTATATAAGAACAAAATAAATAAATAAATATTAAATATTAAATAAATAAATAAATAAATATTTAATATTTAATATATATATATATATAATAATTTAATAATCAAATAAATACACAAAAAACGTTAAGAACCTTTGAAAAACCTAAAAACACTAAAATAACTATAAAATATGATATGGGACTCCTTTTTTGTGCCACAACTAGTCAAATTAAAGATCGTGAAATTAGATTCGATATGATATGCGGTAGAGGCCGAACGGACACCTTGATCAAAAGTTATAACCATTTTAATTTTAAGAATGCAGTATGTGTAAATAAAACCTTTATTTAGGGCGACCATTTTGGCCTTTCTAAAAGAATAAAAAGCGGTAAAATAATCCAAAAGTTGGTATTAGATCTAAGCGTCTTAGATCTCGTCGTAAGTTTCAATTTGATCTGTGGAAGAGCCCAAAAGGACACCCGAATTAAATTTTGTGTGTGTTTGAAGTTCGACTTCGATTTTTGACTTTTGAATTTTGAATATATTTATTCCTTTGATTATCACATGATTTAAATCTCACTTAGTGTTTTCTCATTTGATAAAATTTGATTTGACTGGTTGTGCAGCTCTAATGGACTCTCGAATAAGATGTTATGGTCATTTGATATCATTGTCTATTCTTCTACATATTAATGATTTGTTTTGGATTTAAATAAATTATTAACTACTAATTATAAATATTAATTAATTGACACATTATAAATATATAAAAATATCAATTATAAACTATATTTTATTGTAAATAAAAAATAATAAATAATAAATAATTTTTTTATCCTCTTTATTTTTTTTAAATTTAGCATTTGTTTTAAAAAAACTACCGCTATTTCAAGTAAGTTTATTTTTTAAACTCACAATAAAAAATTAAGTTTTTTCAAAATATGTTTTTTAAAAAATATTAAAAAAAATTAACTGCATTTTTTAAATCCCCTATGAAGAAACCACAGCTAAAAAAGTATTTTCTTGTATTGTTTTTATATGTGGAAGGGGTTAAGAATAAACTCTTATATATCATTCATCTATGTTATGATGGGCATGAGGATATTTTAATAAGGATTGTTGTTTAACTACATGCATTAAGGATGAGAATATTTCATGAAAAAATAAATAATATAAATCTCTTTTTGATAGCTCATAAATAAAATTCATGTCACATAATTAAATGAGGTGAAATTTTGTTGTGGTGTATAAGGATGTTCTATCTAAGAAAAAGGATTTTAATTAAAATGAAGAAAAATAATGTTTTTAAATACATTCCCAAGATAAAGGGAGAACAAGATAATGTGTTTGCAACATGAAAAATGGAAGATATTTCTTACAAAATTATTATGATTGATGATTTTTTCTCAACCTATCAAATAGTACTTATATACACTAATTTATTTGGGTATATGTGATAGAGGTAAACAAGGGATGTTTTTTTATTTCATAACTTTCATAGATAATTTCATTTAAAATTTAAATGTAATGTTACTCAAGAAAATCAGATGTAGTTTATTTGTTTAATATTTTTGTAAGATATGTTAATGAGGAGCGGAGGATTCAAATTAAGAAGTTGAAATATGATCAAGGGATGGAGTTTATAGGTGATTTATTTGACAATTATCTAGATAAACATTGAATCAAACACCAATTCAACAAAACATACACACTTTAACAAAATGGGTTCTCAAAGGGAAATAATTAGTGTGATGTGGATATGGAATAGACAATTTTTTAAAAAATAAAATTTAAATTTGTTTATAGATGTTATTTGTGTGATGTTCTACATGAAACACCCTATAACTCTCTTTAAATTAATATCATGAAATCATTATTACTTGCAACCCCAAACAATAACAAACCATGATAAATTTTAATGAGATTAAATTTTATCTAAAAACATGTGAAACTATGTATTAGCCACCATGTATTATTACTAAACTAAAATGAGTACATTAATTTAATGTATGTAAATTATTATGTATTTATAAATATATAATAATAATCTATAAAAATCCAAAACACCCTGGATCATTTTGAACATTATGTATCATTAATAACATAAAAATTCTTATAATGAAGAAGAAAATCATCAATAGAGAAATTTTTTTATGATTTTTAAAATTAAATCATTGGAAATGGGAATTGGGAATGGAATGAATAATTATAGTATGAATATAAGTAAGAAAAAATTAAACATTACAAATATGTTTATTACAAATATAGTTGTTGAGAATATGTTCATTGAAAAGGTGGATGTTGGATATATATTTGTAAAATTGTTATATAAATATTATGTATGGTTATTATAATGCTAAATTGTATATTTATTTGTTGTTATAAACGTTGAAACATAAGTATGATGCTTAATTAATTATGTTTTTATAAATTATTTTTACGCACCAATTGTTATTATTAAGGAATGATATAATAATAATAGTAGATTTATTTTCATATAAACAATTAAAAAAATTATATTTTAAGGGAATGAATAATAATTAATTTTTTATCAATTAATATGAAATAATATCAAGAACATATAATTTTGATAAATATTATTATTAGAAATATAATAATACTTTTTTTAAAATATATTACATTAACTGAAACCATAAATTTTAAAAAATTAGAAAATTAATTTTTTTAATTTGATTCATTTTTGAATTGATAATTTTAAATTTAATTTAAAATGTAAATTTGAGATTTTTCTAAAATAATGGTCTTTTAGGTGAATACCAAAAAATAGTTTTACTGATAAAATAACACTGTTATGATGATATCATAAAAACATAATGAATTTTAATTTATTTTAAAAAAATTTAATAGATTATAAATATTTATAATAAAAATAATCTATTTTATCTTATTATATTGTATTTATAATATTCATGTATATGGTTTTTAAAAAAAATCTAATATTTTACACGAAAACTGAATTATTCACTTATATTGATGACATAGTTTTCATCACATGAAGTAATTAAATTAAAAAACAATTATTTCATATTTTAGATCAACATTATCAAATTATTTAATAAGTTCAAATCCATTTTTTGGAATAAAATTTTTATTTCTAATATTAATATTAATTAAATTGATAATGGAAAAATTGTTATTTAAAATGAATTTTTTTATTAATATTAAGAAATTATTAACTAATTAAATTAATTAATATATTATAATTCCTGAAAATAATATTTATTTTAAGAATATATTTAAATAAATTATCACTCATTCAATTGGTAATGAATACTAATTAATATTCAGAACACTTAATGATAAAACCATAATTTATCTACAAAACTGTATATACGTATATATATTGATTATATTTAAAAGATAATTTTATCTTAATTATAAATTTAATGTGATTAAATGGATATTATATTTTGGTTTTTTTCAAAAAAAATTATGTGTTATTATTTTATTTGATTAGTAAAGTGTAAATTATTTTGGTAAAAACTAGTTACCCAAATAAAATAGGTGAATAAAAAACATAAGAAGAAATTACATCAAGAAAAAAGATAAAAACAAATTTGGAAGTAATTGGATGAGGAATTATAAACCAAACAACGCCCAAAAATAAATTATTTCGAACTTTTCAAACCATTGACACCTGAATAATGTCATTCTATTATTGATAAATAATGGGTGTTCAAAATGTTCACATTACTTCTATTATAAAAGGGGATCCTTCTACCCATTCATGATACAACCCTTATTTTGAACTTATTACTAAAATAATAAAATTATTATACTCTTAAAATCATATATAATATTTATAATCCTTATTTTAGATTTTTTTTTCCTAATCCATTTAATTCCAAGTAGCCCATAATGGGATAGATCAAAGTTGTAAAGTGAATATTACTTATTCCATATCAATTTCTTCATAATATTTATATTATAAACCAACCATAATAACATTAATATAATTTCCTTTTAATTATAATTATAGTTAATTTTAATTATATTTACTGAAAAACAACAATTTATTCCCTCTAAACCACTTATAATAACAAAATAATGTTGACCGTGAATTTTGCAGATTTATGCCACCTTGAAATAAACTTTTTCATTTTTCATATTGTTTTGAAATAATATCCAACCACTTAAAACATATCCAAATAACATAATAAAAACTAAATAATATAATTATTATTATTTTCTAATTATATTATTTAAAAGTAGAATATTAGTTAACCATAAATACTCGTCGAATTACTGTTTGATTATATTTGGGTCGGACTTGTCAGCAATAAGAAATATATTATCAAACACAATCAAGGATGAATATGGGATCATTAAAACGTATGTTATGATAAATTAATAATTGAAAAATTAATTTTGAATTGTAATAGATTATTTAGATGAATTATTGAATATATTATTAAAATATAATCTTTGATCACTAAAATTAAGAAAATATGATGACAATGATTACAATTTTAATCAAAAAAACTAAAAGTCAAATGTAATGATATAAGAATATTACAATTAAATAAATTCAATATATTTTATTAATATAATTAATCTTGTAATTATGATATTTTATAGATGATTAAATAACAACACAATGATTAATAAACTAGTTCAAAAATAATCCGGATATCTTACACCCAATATGTATAATAGATAATAACTAACAGTAATACATGTAGGGAATAATAATAATTAAAAAATGTAAACATTTATATATATTTTTATGTTTATGAAATTAGTTATCATGGTCATTATTTTTTTATACAGTCGATTCAAGTGTTGTAGTGGATGTCAAAAATTAAGGAGATGTTTTCTAGTCTCAAATTTAATTTCTGGAGGCATAATCATTATTGTCCATCATAACCCTTATAACATAGAGTTATTACTTCTTAAAAAATTTATTTTACCAAAATCATGTAATTAATATTGTTCTAAGAGATATATTCTGTAATTTCATCAAATTTGTTTTATTTCAATAGAAACCAATATTGAAAGCTATTTTGATTAAAATATCTCTCGAACATTAAGGATTTCAATTTCCAATGTTCTTTTAAAATCAATTTTTTCTAAAATATTATCCATATGAGCAATTTTTATTTTTAAAAAATACAATACTCTTATTCATTGGTTATTCTTGTGGTTTTACTTATTTTGTTATAATTTATTACCCCCTTTAGTAGTAATTTAACCTAAGTGGTTATTGTAAGTGAAATCAACCCTACCACTACTTTTTAACTGTGGACCTCCCTCTTCTATGCCTATACTCAATGGATTATATTTTTAAAAAACATTTATATTACCTTGTAATTTTTTAATTTTATTTGTTACTACTTTTAAAGTCATTAAATGTTTTAAATAAATTATTAATTATTTCTTTGTCAACACTCATTTATTTCTCTTCTATTTTCTAAGAAACATCATATATTCACCTTATTAGTTTAAAAAATAAATTCTAACACTATATGTTTTATAAAAAAATATCATTCTTAAAAAATATTATTTTTATTGACTTAGATATTACTTATTTCAAATTTGATTGTACTAATTTAGATAAAACAATATCCCCAAAATAAAATCATTGGGTGAATTTTATATTATAAAAAGGATATTCACTAAATGATATGATCCCACTTGTTCCTTGCGAATCCTTAATAATTTTATTTTATATAAATTATATGAACCAAAACATTCATTGTCATACCTAGACATTACTTTTTCATTAACCAAATGATTCTTCCAAATCATTTCCACCATAAACACTCTCTTTATGATTACTTTGATTTAATTTTTTTCACCTTGAAACTATACACTTATTTATTTAGGAAGTAAATAACTTAAACATATTCATATTACACTATATAGTCTGATCATGATGAATGATTACATATAAATCTAATCTATTTATTGATTTGGGAAATATTGAAAATATGTATAGATTTTATTTTAATAGGAAATTGTATTGATATGTAAGGAATTATTGTTATGTATTTTATAATTTATTATTTCCTCCATATTACTATTGAATAGTTTTCAATAAATGATGGGTGGGATTGAAAATAACCCATAAATACATAGATAGGTCTCATGATACATACTATATTTGGTATCTTAGTGTTTTCATGTTAATATCAAATCATTTCTGTGACATATGGAATTTTTGGTAAGATCATGATCTATAAGATCCTAATGTATTTTTGTAGGGAATAAATAACTTTATCATCATTATAAATTTCATCAAAATAGAACATTTTTTATAATTGATGTTTTTATTTAATGATATATTTTCCATTTATATATTATTATCACTATTTTGTTTGATTATGTAGTTAATTTGATTATTTATTCATACTATATAAATTATGCTGATATTATGCTCACTTATGATCTTTGATTGTTATTGTATATGCTTATATTTAATTATAATTTGATCACACCCCTTATTATTTTTTCATTTACCAATGTTCTGAATAAATTTATTACACATGATATATCTAATAAATTAGGTTTTGAGGAGAAATTGTGGGAGATAATAAAAGATTATCAATGAATAACTAGATTATTATATAGTGAAAGATTTCATTTAATTGATAAATTCTAGGGATTTTTTACTTTATCATTTTTCATACATATATATACCCTTAAAACATCATGTTAATGTATTGAAATTAATAATTTATTAAATTCGTGTAATTATATGATAGTTTTGTTTTGCGAATCTATAATTGGTATCAAATCTAACATGTGAACCGGATCTAGAAGAGTAGGTATAAGGAACCATTATTGTTATCAAATTAGGTTTTATATATGTTTTTATATTAGGATGTTCTTGGGTTAGGATATAATGTTTATACTGTGGTGATAAGGTATGTTTTATCATAATATCAATGGTATAAATAACTCATTATGTTATTTGAAGTAATATTGAATATTTAAGGTTATGGGTGAAGTGATCAACACTGAAAATACAAGGGATATATATAAAGGATAATTCTATGTATTACACAACATAATTAGGTTTTGGTAATGTATTTATTGTGTCATTCACCAAGAAATTACATCTATTTTTATATATTTGCAAGTGGATGTGGCTATGTCCTAAATTCATCTAGGTGTAATAACATAGAAAAGGATAATGGAGCACTAAATAAATCCTAAAATTATTTTTATATACCATTATAAAGGATTTACTATGTTATAGAATTAGGTAAAGGAATATAAGATAATGAAATGGTAATAATCTTATATTTAACCAAGAGTAATTTATGTTGAATTTATGTTAATGTAATATTTTCAAAGTGTAATACATTTTGAGGTAAATTTCAATAATCATACAAGAATTAAGATATGGTATCACTAATGTTAACATATTATCATTTTAGTAATGGATTAATCCAAAAGGAATCAAGTTAATTATGTGTTCTATGGATAATTTGAAGATTTTACCTATAGTTAAACATAAAACATAAGAAATGTAGTGAGAAAATTAGTGAGTATTTTATGAAATATATTATGAAGCATGATTAATAATGTTTATTTTTTTTATTTTCAAAAATTAATAATAATATAAGGATTAATTATCAGGGTTATTAGGGTTAAAAATATGATGATTTAATGAATCTTTAATTTATTACATTTCAAAAATATGGGAATAATTACAAAATATAACATCCTAATGGAACAAATACTGATTTATGTGTTGAAAAGTGGGTAAAATGAAACAATTTACCTTGTAATGGTGAAGAGAACAATGTAAATAGTGAATGAAAATATATTTCATCATGAGGTTCCACAAATACTTCAATATATTAAATTTAAGATGCTTGGATATTATCCATGTCAATTCCAAAATACATGTAAAAACCCCATACTTATCATATATATATTACATATTTTAGATGAATATTCATGAAATAAAATATAAAATCCTAACCATAACCATAACTCTTTATTGTCATAATAAACTTGCAATTATAAACACTAGTTCATAAAATTTATACATTAACACCATATTATTCTTTCATTACTAGAACCCTTTTTGATATAACATACTTAATACCTTTCCTCATATACTTTATGATCTCAGATTCTCGGTAAAGGTAAATAAGGGAGATAAGAATTATTTTATTACTTTACTAGGAGAAAAATGGTATACAAACATAAACAAAATATTGAAATAATACCCCGTAAGTACAATATCATAACTATGATTTATGCAATAAATCATGGAATATTATAAGACATGAATCATATGTAAATAAAAAAAAAGATCCATGAGTGAATAAAATTTTCATAAGACATGTAAATTATCACATAAATATAAGAATATAAAATTATTTATATATTAGTTAATAATCACTTCCAAGATCATCATAGTAAAAAAAATTATTTTACGAAATCTGGTTTACTCTCTATTCCACCCCTGTATTACTCAACTACGTTTACTTCCTATTTTTGTTCAGTATTAGTGAATCACGTTCCATCCCCATTGTAGTCCTATATATCACATATATATAAATATTTACCTAATGAATTTTAAGGATATATAGGTCTCACAAATTACAGAATTAAAAATATACATATGTGTTCCCTATTTACATAAATCAATCATCATATCCTAACCAATGAAAAATTGGGTTTCATTAACATTTCATCTTGGAATAACCCATATAAAAGTAAGTGAAATAATAAAAACGTATATTCATAATCAAAAATCATATAGAGGAATATTAAGAATGAAATATTTTTATTATATCAACAATAATTCAAAGATTACATCAAATATTATTTCTTTATATGCAAAATCATTTTGAAATATCACTTGAAATAACTCTTCAGAAAAATATCCTTTCTATTTATAATTTTTATTTAAATCCAAGAAATTTTAATTGAAAAATTTTCATTGAAAATATACTTGTAATATAGTTTTGGAATATTCAAAACATTAAGGGATTATAAAATAGAAAAAAACCACTCATTTCATATAAGTTCAAAAAATATTTAGTATTTTTGTCCGAGAAGTCACAAAGAGACTTCATTGGAAAATGATAAAAATATTTCATTCAATCCATTTATTTAAAACTCACACATGTATAAATATGAATTTAAAAAAAGATAATACATTTTTAAAAATACTTTTGAAAAAAAAATTATAATAAATAGACATGGAAGAGAAGTATTCTCTAGTGGAGAATTAAAAGTAAACAATCCTTAGAAATGATTATATTTTTAAATAAACCCTTATAACTAAAATTCAATTGAATATTAATGATCGATTAGGAGTATCATATGAATATATATATAAATAAATTTTGAATAAGGGAAAATATTATCAAAAATACCTTTTACACATAATCATAGTATAACATAATAAATGAAGAAGAAGTTTAACTGAATGAAATGAAATTGAGTTAATAATTCCTTTACCTTTAGGATTTCAATTATTTTTAATGTTCAAAACTTCTATATAATAATCAATAATTTATTATAAATCAATTTCTTAAAATTAATTTTATCATTTAATTTATTATATATTTATAATGTCTTATCACCATTTTATTAATAATTTTTAATCAAAATCATATTTATGAGTGATAAGTTCTTAATTTTCCAAGCATGATTCAATGTTTCAATCCTAGTCTTCATAAATTTATCTTTGTATAATTATTCTTATAATTTTAATCACTATATAAAAAAATTTAATAAATAGATAAAAATTTATAATCATTTATAGAATGTATAAATAGAAAAATGAATTACACTATACATGAATTCAGTAGACTGTACGTATGCATGAACACTATTTTTTATATTTGATTGATAAAATGAAATAATGGTAAATAATAATTCAGTTTTTTATAATAAATATTGTATTGTATATATTCATATACTTTCATTAAACCCGTCATAATAACAATTCAAAATTTTTGGTGATTAAAATTAATTGTATTGTGATGTAGAGATGGTAAGTCGTATGTATGAATAAACAATACATTTAGTTCTTTATTGGTTATAAATATGGTGTATAACATTTTTAATAATTATAATAACAAAAAATTATATTTATTAGACCTATTTTATTATTTTATTATTGAAATATTAGAATTATTATAGGTAAGGAGTAATAGAAAAAGAAAGTGATCAATAAAAGAGGTTACCTCTTCCTCGAAAAATCTCCTTCGTATCTCTTATAAATGGCTATAGGGGTAGTATTTTTAGGAGAAAATAACCTATAAAACATATCATGGGAAGTTAAGGAGAATATTTTTCAATGTATGGGTGAGATATATAGCTCCAAATGGTTAAGATAGGTGAGATAGGAGGTTCCCATTTATAATATTGGTTGTGTGTACATTTTCAATTTCTCAAGATATTAAATTATAATATATTCATTTTCTATAAAAGTACTAAAAAAATGTAATGGATGTGAAGATAATATAATTAAAGGTATTAATATCATCAAATAATATAATTTATAAATGTTTTAGTGTTATTTTAAACCTCCGCATTTCGTTACTAGGAGGTAACCAACCATAATGTCAACTATGATAATAACTTTTTTAACATTATGAGGTTCTAATTTTTAATTATAAAGTACCAATTTGACCATAAATGTAAATAATTTTATGACTACCATAATACTGTATCTTTTTATTCCTTATTTTAAATTTTTCATATTTTTTATTAATTTAGATACATATGAGTCTCATAAAATATCATTATTGTCAATTTTAAAATTATTCAATACATTGATTTTAAGAAAAATCATGAAAGAAACATACCTTATCACTAAAAACAATAATATTTCCCTAATATGTGATACCCTTCTAGGAGATTCATTAATATTCTTAATTAATTTTAAATATATTTCATTTAGAATTTTTAATAAAATATATGTTACTTTTCACTTAATTTATTAGTTACAGCATCAATGTTGTGTAGAAAATTAGGGTAAATATTTAATTCATAAAAACTATATATAAATTACCATGATGAAGAAAAATATTTCATAATTTAAAATTATATTTATAATTTTATATATATATATTGGTCATACCAATATTAAAGAAGAAAAAATAAGAGGTTGATATTTTTTATATTCTATTATTTTAATAATATCAAAGTTATTTTCATGGAAAATGTCCATTAAATATCTCAATTTAAATTCATATTTGTAATTGGTGTAATTAAACTCATTTAATAATAAATATGATGAAATATTATATCCATATCACCTATTTTTAATCCATATTAACGTTTTTACCCATTACCAGGTTAATAAATTTTACAATATTTACTAATAATATTTAATAAAAGTAAAAAAAGCATATAATTATTAAATATCAGCCTCCTTATAATAAATATGGATTTAATTTAATCAAATTTAAAATAGTTATGTTTTATAATTCAATTTAAAAATGAACAGAAAAAATGAAATAGAAAACATATTTTTATGAAAAATATCATTATTAAATATAAATGGGTTTTATATGAAATTAAACTGTATAATCTATTTAAAAAAATATAATTGGAATATTTTAAATCAAAATGAACTAATTTAAATTTAAAACTAATCTGAAACATAGTTATTTCTTGTAAAATCATTAAAATAAAATATAATTTTCAATTGAAATCATTAATTTTGACTATTCCATGAAAAATAATTTTTTAAAACAAATTATCAATAAAATTAATTTAAGAGAAATTTGAAATGATGAATTAGAAAATTAGATGAAGTTTATCAAATAATTGTTTTAACTTATAAAAATTAATACTCAATCAGAAAAATAAGAAAAACTAATTTTGGAAAACACCATTTTTTGGAAAAAATGACTTTAATGGAAATTTGTTTGATCATTTTCTATGAAAAAGAAAATAAATTCATATTGAGTAGAAATTTTTTTATTTAATAAACTTTTTATTATTATTAATTCCCGCATATTTAATGTATAGTCAATAATAGAAATTTATTAATAATAATTCACCATTCTTCTAAACATTCTGTTGTGAGAAACACAAGCTATCAATGTGAAATTTTTCAATGCCTAATTAATAAAATTATTATAGTGTTACATTCTAAAACATTTAAAATGGTTGTTTTACCCCAAAATCAACACTTTTGTATCATAAACTGTTCATAATTATGCCTCAATTGTTCCACAGTTTCCAAACATGACTTCCTCAAATTAGTGGTTTTTTCAAAAATCATTGACATGTTGAATAACCTTGTTTCTTGGAACATTATCTATATGATACATAACTTCTCTCAATTATTCTACATAATAAAGAGAAAATTATGAACTCTATGGTTATTAATTATGAAGGATTTGGTCCTCATGAGATCTAAATGGAATATATGATGAAATTAATAGATATTTGGTGTTGGGTTAACTCGAAGAGAATTCGTCCTGATACGAACAATAATTAAAAAATTCCATAACTGATCTTTTTATTATTCAAATAAAAAATAAAATGAAGATATTTGGAATTTAATTTTTGGGAATGACACATTATATAAATGGTAAATAAAACATCCTCTAAAAAATAATTTAAGAAAAGGTGAATATCACCAAAAAATATGATATTAGTTAGGAGAATATTAGTTGAAATTGAAAATATAGATGTGGTAGGGAAATGTAACTATCAATTCATGATGGATAATAACAAAGAACCTGGTAATTAAAAGTTTAATGACCCCAAACCATTAAAATCTAGATCTGAAAAAGCTTGTTAATATCATCATAAATGATGGTACTATGTTTACATTATATTTCAAAATAAATTGAGAGAATATACATACTTGATTTAATTTCATAAGTACAATCACACTTTTTAGTCATGCCTTGATAAATTGTTATATAATTTTATACTCCATGAAATAATGACAAAATTATCATTCATAGAGAACTATTTGATCATAAGATCTATAAATGGGTTGAAATTCTTTTATTGTGTCTTTATTTATCATAACAAAATTATTAAACCAAGTTATCCAATATGAATAAATATTTATTTTCTTATGTAATACATTAATATTAAAGGAGTTATCCAATTATCAACATAATAATTTCGTAAATGGTCACCCTTATAAACCCTCAAAAAATTTAAATCATTGACTTTTGAAATTGGGTTACTAAATTTCTAAAATCCACACACCATTATTCCCTTAAATAACTTGACGTAGCTATTAATTATCACACAAAACACATGTGAATATCATTATCTGGTCTTCTCATGAAATATATTAATAACCTAAATTACTATAAAACTTTCATTAAAACATTTATTCTTTCAAAAATTAAACAATCCAAAAAATTTGTAAACTCAATTCATAT